>JAVTVJ010000012.1:6352500-6952500 GCA_034509425.1 Eopsaltria australis | reverse complement strand
GGATCTGCTCTGTGATTGATGCATTGTTTGTGCAGGTCAGTGCAAGGGAAGGGATGGTCGCCGTGTTTTTGCAGGAGCAGTGGTAATTGTGCCCGCAGTCGCCTGCACTGACCCTGCTGGTTCAGAGCCAGCTACTGCCATTTTTCACTGATACAAAGAAGGGCTCCGTAACACTTCCTTTAGAAAGTTATTGTTTTAACAATAAAACATGCTGTGCAGTGCTCAAAAGGTTTTAAAAAACTCGGTCAATTAGAGAAGATCGGTCATCTAAATACCTCAAAGGAGCTCAGTGTCTGGCTAAGCTGCTGTGCAGTTTAACCTCTCCCTGCTCCCCCTCAGCCCCATGCACACTCCCACATAAACACAGACCCTTCTGAAAGAAAAACGTTTCTCTGAAGAGTATGTCTGCATAGGCCTGGCAAGGGAACACGCAGAGAGGAAAATCTCTGTGCATGGGTCACTTCTTTTCTCTTATTGATACCATTTCAAATCTAATTGAAACATCCTTTGGAGAAAGCTGTGCTACCCACCCCTTCAGCTTTGATATGGCTTTTTAATCAGAGGACATTGTTATTTCATAATGAACATGGAAAGCATTTGAAACATTTTCTAAATGGAGTGCATTACTTCTGACCGCAGCCAAAAGACCACATTAAAAGGAGTTCAGTGGAATTCACTCTTTACAGTCTTCTGGGTTTGAAACATTGGTGCACATGTGGAATATGCTAAGATGGGCCTACTTCTTGCAAAGGTTTAAGCAATGAGCTGACTTAAAAACTGAACAAGTTCAGCTGCACTCACTGGTGAACCCCTGTCATGCTCCTGGGAGGTTTGATGCCACTGCTATGCTTGCCCCACAGGTGACAATGTGAGTGCTGCCATCCCATCAGACTGAGACTGGGCAGAGCTTGCTCTGCTCTCATGGAAGCCAGACCAGAGTGAGCACAGCAATCTGATCACAGCAGGGAGCTAAAATGTGGCAACCAGATTAACGCTCCGTTGCCTGCCTCTTGGTTTAGGACCAGAGCTGAGGCTGGGGGAGTGGACTCAGAGCTCTTCCATTGCCTGCCCTTTCCCCATTCCTCCAAGGCAGTGACTGATTTCACTCCCCACTGCCATCCTGCAAGTAAACCACACACGGGAAGAAGGGCAAGTTTGCTTTTCTGTTGGTTGTGCACTGGGGATTGTAAATGAGCCCTTAATGTCTACCTCATTTTATATTTTAGGATGTATTTCTTTCTTGTAAGAGCACAGAAGGAAAGATTAAAAGCAGGATATGACTGAAATGATACATTGGGTCAAAGTCCTTTCATCCTTTTGCCCTAGTCTGTCTAACATTTTCTTAAATCCCATTCTAGCCAGGTACATTCAATTACAAAAGTGACCAGAAATAAATCAAACTAAATTACATTTATATATATATGTGTGTGTATATATATATGTAAAGAAAAAGAGTAACATAAACCACAGAATTGATGAGATTAAGATGATTGGATCTAAGACAAACTGAAGCCCAAAGTAGGTGTACCAGTATTTTAGAGGAGTTCAATGCAATCTTAATTGCTTACTTTATACAAGCAGACATTGGTGAGATACAGTGCCTGTGAAGTGACAGAAGAAATGTTTTGGCTGCTCTTTGATGTAGAGTTCAGCTGTTCTGGTTTGTAAATATAACAGAACGAAAGGATATTGTACTCAACCCACTTCAATCAAGCAAGACACTGTGGCGTCTAAACTGCCGTTCTTCCATTGCTGAGGCTGCTGCTCAGAACAAAGGCATAAAGAGTGAGAGAGACAGAGGGAGAGAGGGTTGTAGAGAGAAAGACGCTTCTGCATCTTTAATAATTAGCAAAGAACTGCAGTGTTTAGCCTGGAAATTATGGTACATATGCTGTCCACTTGTTCAGGACCCCTGTATCGTGAGAACAAGCAAACATTCATCATCCACAGATGTCTGCCAGGCCCAGGTGACTGAAAATTCAATGCACAGGCTTCTCACAATGGGTCGAATGCTAATTGGGTGGCCTGGGGAGATTAGAGTAGCCCTGGAGCTATTCTCTATCTGCAAAAGTCTCACAGACAATAGGGAAGTCAACATTGTCTTTCTAAAGCTCTGCTTAACTGATGCTTATCAGAAAAATTAGGACAAGTAAATAAATAAAAAAAAATACTGCCAGCTCCTCTCTGTTTTCCTTTCCCAGTTGTGAGCTAGCTGGTTACTGCCTTTCCCTTTCTCTTCCTGCATGACTTCCTATAAATAGGAAATAGGAGAAAGGAGGGGAGATTGAGAGCAGGTGGGAGAAGAGAAATTGTATATGAACTATATCAGGAAATGAGAATGGATGCTGAGAAGCATATTTAGCCTACTGAATACTTCAGAAATGGAAGTAGGTTTTCTCAGTGCACTGTCAAAAAAAAAAAAAAAGAGGTGTTTATTTAAAGTTAAATGAGAATAAGGGCAGTTTCAGGGATGGGCTTGAAATCCATGAAAGTGGATTTTGCTCCTGTGTTTGCTTTTGTCTTGTGGGTCCTTAGAAAATCTTTGTTTCTGTAAGTGTGAAGCGGGTCAGATTTTCCTGATCCAAGCTCTGCAGTGGTCTTGAGCTCTATGGATGTATTTTCCCTTCCACAGAACAAAGAGCTGCATCACTGGAGATCTGCTGCTGTGTGGTGGGGTGCTGCAGACTTGGATTACTTCAAAAGATCGGTCAATTCTGACACATCTTCTCAAGTTTATTCCCTAATGCTAAATGCTTGACTTATAAAACTGCACTTGTCAGGGTTGTGCAGGCATGGGCAGCATGTGGGACATGATACACACCTCAGCTAAGTCCTCTTTCTTTGACACGGATTTGATAGGGAGAGTCTACGTTTCCATAAGTGGACTAGCACGGTGGTGAATTGGGCTTGATGAATTCAGTATTAATTTCACTGTGAGGGTACTGGTGTGTAATTAAGAGATGAGTAAGGGTGTGCTGACTTTAGTCTTTTTTCATTCATCTTCAGCATGTGCTTAGGGAGAAGTCTGTGTGTGCTAAGTGAGGCTGTGAATTACTACCTTGCTATCTTGTGTTTATGAGGAAACTTTAAGCACGACTGAATGTGGGATAGCTCGTTCTACTTTCAAAGAGAAGTATAAAGCACTTTTGCTCAAGCACCTTTGTCTTTCAGTGTGGGGCATACTAAAGAGTGAAATATATAGAGTATCTACTCAGTCAGGTTTTTTTCTTTAGGGAGGCAGACTCTACATTTGTATGGGTTTCACCCAAGTTGAAACTTTGAATCTTAGCAAAGATGTCTTGAAACACTGATGAGGTTAGCTGAAAAGCCTGCCAGCATCAGCTAATCTTTTGTGGAATCTGCACCAGTTTCCAGCAAGAAAAACAGAAAAAACCCAAACGAGGTGAATTCCCCTTGCCTTCAGGCTTCATTATGAAAGTTCTGCAGAGCTCGAGGAACTATGTGTTTTATTATTCTCTCAAATCTGCCCTTTCTAAATCACCTTATTCTGATTTAACTGCAAAAGGCATTACTATTTTGGGTTCTTCCTATGTTAAAACTGAAGCAGTAAGCTGGGGACTTTCATAAGAGACCGTTCTGAAATGTCAACAGATGGCTTGCTAATCATGTTAAAAAAATACCCATTCCTTTTCTAAAATGGCATTTTTTTCAGTAAGTAAATCAGAAAGGGATGTTTATGATATAAAACATATTACTCACAACGTCTTTTAATTATCATACTTAATCATCAAGGTCAGGATGATAATTGTTTCTAAAAATTAACACCTCATTTTTCTGAGATGCTTACCAAAATATACGGTCAGAAATATGAATTACTAGTCTGGAACCCAGTTAGGAAAATGCATCTTCTGTTCACTAAACCAAATGTATACTTAAATACCATGAAGCCCTTTAAAACTAAATACCTATTTAAGGCACAGTCTAATTAGTCCACTCACTGCCTAGTAAAAGCATACAGTACCATATGCCCTAGAATAGGGTGCCATGTGGGTGTTCAGCAATGACACATATTTGCAAGTACTTTATTATGAGATAACGCAGTGCCATTAATATATCTTAAACATGAATGTTTTTTTGTAACCTATTGGAGACAACTATGGTTGGCAGTTAACACAAACTACCATGATATCTTGGCAGCAACTGCACTTCATTTGTAGAGGGATGAGCAATTCATACGGACCACCACCTTATATCATTCATGCTACTACACAGCAGCATTTTAAACATGTTCAGGCTGTTCAAGCCATATCTTCTGCCTAGAGACATGTTCTTGCTTGCTTGCTTGCTTGCTTTCCATTTTCTTCTTGGTCCCAGACCGGTCCTGTTCTGGAGGTTGCTTTGAAGTGATAACAGCCTATATGATAAATAGCAGGTTTCATGGTAATTATTTCTTTTCCTTAATGAAATCATTTATTAGTATCTCCAAACAGCAAATAATATATAGACTTAGGCACTGAGATCCATTGCTTTTAAAACCAGGAGGAAAATTATGAGAATCTTGCTCTCTGGCCACCCAAATGTAGTTCTGTGGTTGTCTTAGTCGAATGGTTTAATGTTAGGTATTCCTGTAGGGAGCAGGGAGTTGAACTCCAATATAAGCTTATTCTCAATGATGTGTGAATTATTATTAACTTGTCCTAATTTCTTTTCCAGAGGCTTGTAGCCAGTTCTGTGTGTTCTGATTAAGTTTTGAAATCTCTGCTCCTACCTGTTCTCTAGACAGTGTGCAACCTTACTACAGATTCATTTGTGCACTGAGAGCCCACATTAAAAAGCAGTATTTTATAATTTTTTTCCACCATTTACAATATTTTCCAGTAGATGCTGTTCAATTAAGGAGATTCAGTACCATAAATAAAACCAAACCAGTATGCACATTTTTAGAGATAATCATGCAACACAGTATAAAATGAAACTATATTTAAAAAAAAAGTCTTTATATGAAGCAGCTACTTACAGGAAACACTATGTGTAATCTTTGGTCATATCAGAATTTCAACTCAAGTTAGATTCACTCAAGAAGTAAGCGTGTGGGAGAGAGAGATGACAGAGAGCACCCTATACTTCCAGTTCTCATTTGTCACAGAAATGGATGTAATGTAAAAGTCTCTACAGTTCCAGAAAACATTAATGAGGAAGTAAAGAGTAAGAGGGTTTTAAGGCCTCATGCGCACACTGTTTTCAACAGAAGAGTAATATTCTAGAAAAAAATACTAGAACTCAAATAGGTACTAAAATAACATGTTTTTCTGGTGAATAAACAATCTTTTATTGGTGAAAAGTCTAATGCTACACAGACAATGGAGTAAGAACTGCTCTGGAGAATACTGATGTCAGTGGGAGCAATTGCATGGTTTCATAATCCAGGTAAAATCACAGAGGTATCACAGATTTAACCTTAATTCAGATTTCACATTTACTATCTCTGACTATGGACTTCAGTGAAGTGATTCTTTTTATATATATATGTATATGTGGGAGCAATATATATGTATGATGGATGAATCACAACAGGAAGAGTTTCCAGCTGAGGAAGATGGATGTCTCCAGGACCAGGAAGTGTTGCCAGTTTCTTGCCAGTTGATCCTATTGCCACCAATATCAGTGCAGACCAAACTCTGATTGTGACATTTGCTTCCAGATTTTTTTCTGCAGTTCTTGGAAGAAGGTCACTGCAGATGCAAACCTGTGGGGCTTGTTTCTAAAATGGAAACAGGAGAACTGGGTGCTGGAAATACCTTACTGCTTTCAATCATACTACCTTTTATGGGTATTGTACAGGCATCAGTATTTAGCATATACAAAAATAATCACCCAGTGACTGTGGCTTACTTGATAAGGCAGTTAGAACACTGGATTTCATCCCAAGCTCTTTTGTCAACACACTTGAGTGGACTAAACCACTTATTTTTCTTTGACCCCAGTAACAGTCTATAAGATAAAGGCTCCCATAAGAAAGGACTAACTTTCACAAAATATGTGGATAGCACCTCTCACACCAGAGTTGTGATTTCAGTCATGGTCTCTGTATGCTCTGCTGACTGAAAACTAATTAATAGTATGGAGCTTGATATTTTCACATAGTTTTAAAGGTTAGAAACTTTTAACCTTAAATACACAGTCAAGCAGTTTGTTGTCATTTTTAAAAATAGAAGTTCAGCAGAGACCCTCAAGCTTTTCTCTTCCTATTTCTTAAAAAAAGATTTAAAATTTTATGTAGAAAATTATAACTTGATCTTAAATATATTCCATTGTGACAGGAGGACAGATATCCGTGTCTTTTTGTTATGTGAGTTATTGAAGTTTGACATCCTTTGAGGAATATTTTTCATAACCCACTGTTTGCTACCCTGTCTATCCAATTATTTAGAACAAGCAATCTGTCATTTTATTGTTTCCTTCCAATTATATAACTTTGGTGACAGTCATGGCAGAGTATCCTCTGTAAGTGAAATCAAATCTCACTGTGGATTCCAATTCCAAGGGTTGCAGAGTGTTTGTACGTGTGTGCATGTGCTTGCATTGTGCGGAAATGGAGTGGAGGTGGAAATATGAAGACAACAGTTGGTGAGTGTTGTTTAAAAAATAACTGCTTGTACACATTGCAGAAGGTCCAAAAGGGAAGCAAAATGTATTTTTCTGATTCTTAGTTCTCAAAAACAGAATAGGTATAACCTGTACAGGTAGTGGATGCTCTACTGCAAACAGTGAAGTGGTGACCACACTCTTTCTCACAAAATTATACAGCAGTTCATATATTTAGCCTAAAAGACGCTATGAAAAGAAAATATTTAGTTTTCAGGGTGACCATTCTGTCTATCTGTCCATCTGGGATATTAGTCTGTCAATAAAGCCATAAAAAGGGCCAGTCCCTTGGAGCTTGTACCAGATTAGACATGTTAAAAAAGCGAGGGACAAACGGGTACCTCAGTTGCAGCATGTTGCTCCCTTCAACTTCAAAGAAAGCAGTTGCATAAGGTGCCAGGGATGAAGCTTGCTCTATCATTTTCATTTGGTGAGTGATAGAGTCAGACTGGAAATTTTCAGACTTATGTACTAAATCTGAAACTAGAAGCAAGTCGCTAGGTTGTGCCGTCTTTGTTGGCGGCAGAGGGAAGGGAAAAGCATTCAAGTGGCAGTTGGGTCCAGCACCAGTTAGCTAGTCAGAAAGTAGAGAACAGCAGTGAAGCTGAGAAGAAACAGCATGCAAACAGCTGCAGTGTGAGATAGAATAAGTGAGTGTCAGTGGTGTTAGATGGTAGAGCTGTATGAACACTTTCACACTCAAAGCAAAATTGTCAAGTTATCGTGTCCAATTGGGCATGGATTTCTTATTATATCACTGCAGTGCCACAAGCTGTACTGGTTGCAGAGTCACAGAACTCTTAATTTAAAGAAAAAGGGGAGAAAAAAAGGAAATTAATAAAATTGTTGGTTTTATTTGAGATGTTTGAAGAAAAATTGCAGTCTACTCTAAACCAATGCTGAACAAAATTTTATAAGCATATGCTTATGCCAGAGTGAAATCATGCTAAAGTGCTTTGTTGATTTTGGGCTTGTTTCAACCATTTAAGCTGAAGTTTCTTTCATATAGTATCTTTATTTTTTTTTTTTTCTTTTCCTTCTGTCTGAATATTCAGTGTGTTTCAGAGTCAGCACTGGCCAAGCCAGTTCTTCTGTGTATCTTACTTACACTTATAATTTGTGAAGATATTGAGGCTTTTGAGGTCATTTCAGCAGGAGCTGATAGAATGATCAGAGGAAGTTTTAATGATTACAGGCACTCTGAGGGAGTCGACCTTTTTCGACTTCACAGGGATTTTTCAGCCCCTTATGCAAACTTTATTAAGAATCAAAACCTTTTATCGATGGTTTGGAGTTGATATCCCTAATATGAGAGTATACTGTACCAGTATTTCTGCTAGATGTTGTTCTTGCTTGGCGTGTATACAACAGACATTTTCTAACAGAGTGAGAAAACTTATAAACTGTTTACAATTTCATTTATACTAAATTTCAAGAAGATTTTGATGCAACTTTAAAAGTAGTTCAGTCCTCCAGCAGAAGTATTTCAACATATTCAGTGCCCCCCTCCTTTTTTCTTGCAGCTATTTGAGGTGTCCAGCTAGAGTCTGAATATTAGAAAGCTGTTGTCCTGATATGTAGATGAGAGGTCTTATGAAAAAATGTAGTGTACCATTAACATGGACAACTAGGTTAACATGCCCACAACTTGTTGAAGATATTCATGTCATTTTACAAAATAACTGAAGCTAGAAAATAAATCATAGCTGCCAAATCAAAGAGAACCCAGGAGACCCCTGAACCATGATGGTGCCTCAGACCACCAAACATTACTTGGAATGAAATGTGAGGAACAAAATGACCTTTTGGAACATAGCATTTTAAAATACACCAAGGAGGGATTGTTAGTTGCAGTAACCTGTAAGAGGTACCAGCAGGAGAAGCACAGTGGGTATTACTATGCAAATGATCCCATCATGAAGTCCAGTGGTTTCACAAATTTCCAGGTTTTCTGCTTCTGCTCCTCCTTGCTCCTCCAGTTCCTTATGCTGAAATAGAGTCCTGCATCACTAATTCTAAATAATAAAATGAGCTGAGACTATTTCTAAACCCAGTCTAAGTGTTTTGAAGCCAATGTAGTTTTGACAAGTACAATTTTTGCTAGCTCTTTCTTAACTCTTTTTTTTTCCCGACTGATAATTTTGCTTTTGAACAAGGTGATAAGTATGAAAACAAATTTATCACAATGTTAGGAATAGCACTAATTCCTATCCAAGCCAACCTAAAAGTCAGGGTGTTACAGAAAATCATAACACTGGCTACATTAAACTTGGGCCAGGGATAGCTAGAAAACAGGACATTTCTCAGATCTCCTACATACCAAAACAAACCAAAATGAAGCCTCACTCTAGTTAAAAGAACTCTGACTGGAAATTCTCCATACAGCATGGATTTGCATTCTGGATGTAAATTTTCTAGGATGTTTTTCTGGAAATCTGCATTTAGATAGAAGTATTTTACAATGTCTAAGCCCTAAGATTTTATATGTATCTTGATCTTTATTTTCCATTTTCATTTATTTGTGTGTGCTGCAAATGCATAAAAAGAAAAAAAGGTGGGATTTATTTGACTGTTTTGGATACAAAGAATCCAGAACAAATTCCAATGTATTAAAAAAAAACTGGAAAAAAAGATCCTTCTTTAAATCCTGAGCCCATATGAACTAAATATTTGCAATCCTTCAGCCAAATAGTTGACAAGGTTTCTTGAGGACCCTACTCACTGAACCTTAAACAATATAAACTTGGTTTTTTCTTTCATCCATAAGAGAAACAAAAACAAAAACAACCACTAAACAGAATAGTTTAGGAGATGCTTAGCTAAAGCACTTGTCTTTTATATTCAAACTCCTACTCTTTGTTTCTTACACTTTTACACACATTTGGAAAGCTACCTACCCCTCTGTCGCAACACATTTTTTAATGCAGCAACACATTTTTTAATTCAGGGAAAAAAAATTAACCTTGGCAGATTTTTTAAGGTACTAACTCTGTTCCCTTGCAATTAGGTTTTCCATGATATTATAAATATTTATCTTGCATTTTTATTCCAGGCCATTCCTCTTCTCCAGACACTGTATGTCTCTTTAGCCTGCTCCACACAAATTTCCTGTTGCCAGAGAAGCCTCAGAATTTATTTTTAATTCTGGAACTCCTTCTGTCCTCTTCCATCTTTAGCTATCAATCTTTTGAGGTGCTGTGTAGTTTATGATACGACAATGATTTTAAACCCAGTGAGTGGCACAACTGATTCACATCACAGCTTGTATCTCTGCACAGTGCAATCAATAGCAGTGCATCAACTGTAGGGGCAGACACATGCCTCCTCTGTAGTGCCACAAACAAGGCACAAAATTCAGCATTTCTTCCTCAGAGAGAAAAGTCATGGGCTGTCTATGAAACCAGTAGGTTAGGTCTAGTCGAGCAGCAGTGTTCCCTGACCTCTACGCAAAGATTCCCAGAGATTTGTACCACTTCCTTACAATGCAAAAGATAAGTTTTTCATAAAGGAAGTGGATATACTATAGCTTCCCTCAGGGAAAAAATCAAATCTATCTATTGAGTGGTTTTGTAGGTCAAAAAAATATGGACCTTTTCTTTCTAAATTATTGGTACATTTCTTCTTGGAAATAACTATTCCCCTCCTGTCTTCTTATATTCATGACTTCATAAAACTATCCATGGATATCTCTGAGCTTATCAGAACTATCTGACCGCTAAAACAACACTGTTTACATGCTAAAGGTGAGGGCTCAGGGTGGGAAGTAGAGTGTAGAGGTCTGTTCTGTTTTGCCATAATCTCCATCTCCAGCCTCAGTCACTGACAGCAGTTTTGCAATGCAAGCTGAACAGGATAATTTATTCATTATAAAGCACTGTAAATCTATACTGAATATATTCCTGGAAAGTCTAAGACTAGTTAAAGCACACATATTCCTCTGTGTGTGGCAAGTGAAAACATTTTTAATAGCATCAGGGGCTCTAACCTGGAAGGTGCTAAGTATTTTCAGCAATGTGTTTTGAGCCCTTCAATCTGAAGATGATTGATGGCTCTTAGGATCAGGCCCTCATTTTTCACCTAATAAATGAAATAACACAACAGTTTAATTTGAAATGACTTTGGCATAAACTTATTTCTCTTTCATTACGGGTTGGATATCAGTAGGATTAAATGTTCTGACTATAGAAAGAAATTCCCCTGAATGTAAGCTTTTAAATGCCCCTTCAAACAATGATCAGATGTGGAAAGTTGAGATCTGTTTTTGGTGTGTGGCAGACTGGCAGCAAGTGGACCTGGGCTTAGAATTTCTGCCTTCACTAACAGAATTTTGTTAGTAAGTCTGCCAAAACCAGGAAATTGCTGGCAGCTTTGGTGGAAAGTGGAGAATTCAGTGGGTTTTTGTCATCCCAAAAGGTTTGCACTTATGAAGTGGTCTCTTGTATAATAAAGCCCATTTGTCTGATGTAAGAGATTTCAACAGCTTGTCAATGTTCCCAAGAAGCAAGGGAAATTTTTCAGTTGATGTTGTATGTAGAGGTGATAAAGATGCTGAAATGCTAAGCTTTGTGTTCTCTTGTTTGTTTGGTGTATCAAGGATATGTAAGCAGAGTGAGAATGTAATTTAACTCGAGGTCAGCCACAGATGATATGTGAAGCCTCATAGAATGAACAAATGAATAATAAACAAAATTAAAAGTATCTATGACTGTCTTTATATTCTGCCTGTTTGTTTGGGATAGTGTATTGCAGAAAGTGCTGTAAATTACAGTTTGAGTAGGTCAGGTTCTTTGCATGCTATTTTGTTTATTGATACTACTTGGTAGTGGGGAGACAAGAGATGAACCTAAGGATAAGAAGGTTTAGAATTAGTATCAGAAAGCTTTTTTTTTTTGGTAGAAAAGTCTGCTCATCTCCCTAAGAAGGAGACAGAAATCTGGTTGTTTGATTCAAGTTAAACTCGAAGTGGACAAAGCACTCTAATGCATAGATAGAACAGGGACATTCTGTGCTGCTGAATCTTTTCCAGCTCCACTTGCCATAGGCTATCATTTATGAGTCTTTGCCACTCGTGTTTGGGAGGGTAGAATTTAACCTGACAGTTGTATGCAAACATTTAAAAAAAAAACAACATTGAATTATTTTGCCAAGAATGATACTGGTGTGTCCTAGAAAAGAAAAACCTATAAAAAAATCCAGGTTACAAGACGTTATTTATTTTTCATTTGCAAGTGGTGTCAAATGGCTCACTAAAGTTTCTGAAGAGTTCTGTGGGCTGCTGTGCCTCCTGTACATAAATATTATCAGACAAAGCTCATGTGTATAAACATTCCCAGACTTGGATTCGTTGCCAATTCAAATCCTTTTATATTGCTCTTTTCCTTATGTAGATCTAATATTCCCACTGCATTTCAGCAAAACAGCAATTTCTATTTATAGTTTCTCTAGTCTATATTTGTTATAATGAATATGGATAATATATGCTCACAGAAGTTATTAATACTACTGCTATTACATGCATAGCAATTGCATGGTCCTACTCTCCCAGGCATTCAGATGGAAAGAATAGGAGAAAAATGTTTATGTTTCTCTACTTCATGCAAATATACCAGCAGCAGGGCACCCAAAGTGATGATGCCTGGATTGCTCTGAATTGTATGTAGAAAACCCTTTTTTTCCACTGGAACACACTGTGTATCACTAGTGTTCCCACCATGTATCAGGGGCTTCTTGAACATTTCATGTTACACCTATGAATGAATATTGACTAACAGCACTATATCAACATTGTCAAAATCCAATCCTAATATTTGACAACATCAAAGGGAGATAGGATGCATTTGCTCAGATGGAGTTGGACATGAGGGATGATGTGTAGAAAGAAGGAGTGGAAGAAAATAAGCCCTTGATAAAAAAAGACTAACATTCAATGTTCTTAAAATATCCAACATTAACTATTAGTGAAGTTGATTTAAGCAAAGCTGAAATGTTCAGCATAGCACATTCCTAATGTGTCTGCTTAGCTGAGCCAGTTTGTGATATTGTTGAGCTACTGTATGCAAAGAACCAGTAAGGCTGTTTGTTTTGGGTTTTTTTCCCTTTTTTTTAAATTCTCCTGAAAGAGTTGCAGAAAGCTGGGCTGGATGGTCTTTCTTAATGTAAGTCACTGATTAATAAAATGTGTTATAATAGGTGTGACATGCACTTTAAGACTTTCAAAGCTATGTAGTCTCCCATTAATTCAAGTGCAAATTGGAATATGGTTACATTCTGTTGAAATAAAGTGACTGAGACTTCAAGGGTCCCATTTCACTTACATTTATGAAGTTTGTGATAATTCACCACAGCAGCAAAAACTGGCAAGAACAGAGAGATTCAATTTGGTCTCTCTCTTTCTCTCTCTCTCCCATTTCGTAATGTTTAATATATTTTCCAGAAGAGAGATACACATACTATCTTCTCAGGACTGTTAGTTTAAGAAATGTACTGTTTGCTTTTTTCTTTTATAAATTAATTACAGTTGAACCTGCTCCTAAATCCAGAGAAAATATTTCTGTTTGTAAAAAGGTTTTTCATACATTATGGCCTAATCCCGTATGATTTAACTGTGGTCCTGATCTTTTTCTCACACTGTGGAAAACATGATTTCACTACAAAACCTTTTTTTCTCCCCTGATATACAGTGTCTTTCTGGAATGAAACAAGTCATTGAAGTAGTTTACTTTCTTCTTTTTTCTTCTTAGAAAGATTATACTTGTGTGGGGAGAATGTTGAGGAAGAGCTCAGCTTAGTCCTATTCAGCCTAGGAGCCTTTTCATCCACCCATTCTTGGTAATGAGTTTGGGACACTTGTGGTTTTTTTGTCTGTAGTTTTATGTTTTCCTCATACTTTTCTGGGTAAAATCCAATCAATGTCTAATTTCTGAAACTGACCCACAGAGAGGATTTATTTCGTTACGTCTGTCCTGCAAATAATATTCATTCAGAAATTTCAGGAAAGGTTATCAACATACTTCAGAAAAGGAAATGGGCAAGAGAAGGAAAGAGATTTCCTTGAGCATTCATTTGAATATGCATGTTAAGAACATCTTGGGGTCCTGGGACAAGCTGAGATTCCAAAGAGCAAAAGAGTGTTCACTGAGAGTGTTCATGAGATTGCTGTTGTTTATAGAGTGGTTGTCTCATAAACAAGAAAGAAAAATATTTAGGACGAGAAATGCGCACAAGTCAAGGACCAGTTGTGACTATCATGTCTTTACTTGAAATCAGAAATCATCCATATTTTAGAGGTAATATTTGTACCTAAAGTAAGTGCAAGTTTTAAAAATTGTGCGAGAGACGGACTTTCCTTAATCTTCTACATTTAATTTAATATGTTGATCTCATTACACTGCACCTGTCATACTTGGTATCTGTAGATCAGGGAAGTAAAAAATGGTTGAGGCATCTAATAAAAACCAGCCTTAAAGTCCTTATTTTGCTTCTTATTCATGCCCTTGCTAAAAGTACTTGCATAACACTTTCCAGGGGGGATCTCAGACACTGCACAGCTTCCCAGAGTGCTGATGAAACAGCAGGTGATACTTTGCCCACCTCTGCCTTGAGAAAGCAAAGGAAGTTGTATGTCTTTTTTGACAACAGAAAGCTTGTGAAATGAACCTTGGAGAATGACACTGAAAACTAATTACCTTACAATTTTGGTCAAAGTTTGGGACATTTAAAAAGTCCTCATATTTTTAGAAATCAAAATATTTTAACTGATTGCAATTGATAAAATTCATGGAAGAACTGCGAGTCTGGGAGCAGCACTCCAGGCTCCTGCTCTCTTGCTCCAAAAGATGTGTAATCCTGCCTTTATATCAAATGTGTGAGTGAAATGAGGAGAGCAAGGTGATCCTGCTGGGCTATATCATACTGCTTTGCAGCATGTATGGAAAGTACAACAGAGGCAGAGGTTATGCCACTGTTAGAGAAATCTGTTTGCAAAAAGGGTTCAGTTTCATAATGAGACAGTAAACTGGAACAGAGAAAAATGTCAATGCCTCCTTCATTTAGTAGGAAATACTTTGAGCAGCCTGCAAGCAATTATTTTATTTGGTGGGTAGATATGTAATTGCACTTTATAGTTTTTTAGCATGAAGACGAAATAGCCCCACATGAAAAGAGAAAAGTCGTTTTAGTGGTTATGAAAATAAACTGTAAAGCACCCAGCAATGAAAGGGTCAAAATGGTTGTATTAACTGAACTCTCCTGAGGACATATGTTGTTTACAGTATACGTTTAAAATAATATTCCTGGCTAGTCAGGCTTTCCCTCAGGATAATGCAATTACAACAGTAACAGAGGATTAATTAAAGACTCTCCCATAGGTGTTGCTAGAGATCTTGAATCGACCAAAGGGGGATACATTACCAACTCAGCACAGAGGTGAACAGACCAGAGCTGTTCAAAATAATTAGTTAGGCACAAGGGCAGGGTTGAGCTTTTTGCCTCATTTATCTGATTTTGATTAATACTGTAATTTCTTTTTTTTTATGCAGAAGAGGCATATTGGTTCCCATTTGTATATGAGAAATGAGTAAGGAAGATCAAGCTTCTGAATAAGGAAATCAATAGCAAATGAATTTATTCTGGTCCAGTGTCAAGTAGGATATAATTTTCTTTTCTTTTTTTCTTTGACACCTGGTTTAAATGCTTGGCACCAAGGGGTAATTTTTCTGCCATGAAGGGAACAACAGTCCTGTTCATGCACAGTGCAGGGAGTGATGCAGTTGCATGACAAGCAACAATGATGACATGAGAGAGTGTTAGAGCTGGAGGCTCACCTCCCCTTTTCTTTTTTTTTTTTTTTTTTTTCCCTTCATAGTCATCCATGCATGTAGTTACAAAGTCCTGATAGAAGCTGAGTTATAGTACTCAATCTGGCAAGGCCACTAATTTGGAATTATGCAGTAAAGATGAATAAAGTGAAGGTAGTCCCTCTCTCCAAAGGCCTTTTAAGACAGAAAAAAAATATAGCAGTCCACAATGTGTTATTTTTGAATAAATTGCTATTTTTGGTTCATTTCTGTCTTGAAGTTCCTGTTCTGGATGAACATTCAACAGAAAAGATAGTGATCAAAGTTTAGATGAAGTGCACAGAAGTCTGCATGAGAAATGAGTGAACACCTCTTTCTAATGGGTGATTGGGGAGATTTGGGCTAGATCCCTCATGCATCATAACTTGTCAGCAGACCTACTTTGAACTGTAAAGCTAATATTAAAATTCCTTGGGCTGTTCTGGACATATATATGCCCTGAGTTGCATCTAAGTATTCTCCCATTCTGATATTATATAGTTGTCACATTTTTTTCCACACAAAATCTGTACAACAGTCTAAAGAGGGAATATTTAAATAAATCACAAAATAATTTATTTAGAACCTACATGAAAAAAAAATCACATGAAGAAAGTGATGATCTCTTTATGGTGAATGCTTTATTCTCAAATCTAGAGGTCAGATTCTCATATGGGGCCTATTATGCCTATCTAAGAATCTGATCCATTTTAAATATGTGGGAAATCTCTTTTGTCTAGCTAAGCTCATTTTGTTATAAGCAAGTACTTTGTCTGAAAGGTGGTAGAGTAAGATGAAATGAAAATTAATTTATGTAATGCAAGTATTTGGTGTTTATGAAGTTTTCTTTCAGATAATATCAATATGAAGATTAGAATAATATAAAATATTTCACTTATTTAGCCATATATGTAGAGGAAACTGTGATGTTCCAATTTTTCTTAATGGGTGGGGAAACTGAGCCTTTTAGTTCCTGAAGTAACATGGGAGAAAGAACAGAATTCTAAAATGGTATAAGGATATTTTTCAAATTTAACTCAAAATGGCAGAAGAATTGTAACCTAGAGGAGAAGTTAGGTTTATTTGTGAAGGAAGTCTGAGGAAAGTGTTGCCTATTTCACTGCTTGATAAACATCTTCTTTATTGATATCAAGGCAGGTTTAGTAAAGAGTATTCAAGTGAATACTGCAAGGGGAAAATAAAGGAATTGCCAAAAAAAATATTAACATCTACTCTACCCATAATTTTCAAAGGCAACAGTTAGCGACATGACCCTGGTAGATTTTTATGTGCCATCATGTTTCACAATGCCCCCTTGATAAAAGACAGACATTTCACTGAGAATCAGGAATCATGTGTGTTCATATAATCATACTAATTTAGTGACCTAAGAAAGCACAGTATCCTGTAAGAACACGGTTATGTCCCACTGATGGAGTAGGGGTTTGCTCACATTTCTGTACATGTGCGAATGGAAGATTTGCCTGCCCGTGGCATCCATGCCTCGGAGGTTTTCTTCTGGCTCTGTTTCAGATCTTGTCTTTGTATTGTACATTTGCACACACCTATCAGTGCCTCCAGGACTAATTGCACTGCTCAACATGTGAGCAGTGTGCACGGCAAGTTTGACCTGCCTGCTAATATCGGAAGCACACGTCAAGTGTGTGTTTGTGGAGAGACAGCGTAGATCATATATGATCACAGCCTTACGTCTGTGGAGGACGTACACGAAGCTGTACATGTGGAACCTGTTTTGATAAAGGTAGGAGAGTGCAGGCAGGTAAAACTTTTTCTTTTTCACAAACTTTTGCATTTCTGTTCGTTTCATAGTCACGTAGGTTCTCACGTTCTTGCCTGCGGGAGGTCCCTTTGGCAGCTGTCACTAGATGGTGCTAGCTGTATAAAAGAGGTGTCCCCCTCTTCTCCGATTCAGACCTTGCTCTCTCAAGGACCCTGAGTGCTTGGGCTCAGTACAAGAGATGTATTTCCACTGGGTCCTGGGAATCCAGAGTAGCTGCTTTCTCCCTAACAACTAATAGGTCAGTAGGGATTAATTAGGGAATTGCCAGAGGTTTGGATTTACCTTGTGTGTGGGTTTCTTATGAGCACAAAGGAGATTTGTTGTTCTGCCAGCATTTTCAAGAGAGCTTAAGATAAGTAGAGGACCACTAGTTTTATATTGGCATTGTCTCATCTTTGCCCAGAAGGAGATTTGTCCTTTATCAAGTCTGCTAGAAACTAAACTTCTTTTTCACAAAATACAAGGATCTCCTATAATTCAAAAGCCAGCCTGCAGAGGACTGGGAGGACCTGAGAGTGACTGGCTGCTGGAGAAGTGGAAAGGAGAGCACTGCATCTCAGGGAAATGAGCTTTGCCATATTTTTTGCAGGGTATTAGGGCCTATTTGAATGGTCTCTTAGAGTCCTAGCAAATATAGAAACAGACCTAAAAATTATCTTTTACTCAGAAGGTGTTTGAAGTAGGCCCCGGATTAAGGATGGTGGAAAGTATATGGAGGATGGAAGAGGAAAACAAGTGGAAGGACTAGATAGACAACAGTATAAACTGAGTTTTCCCTCCTGTAGGTTTTCCTCCCCATTTTTAATGGCATCTGACTGAAAGACAAAACCTTCCTGAGACCAAACCTTCATGTCCTTGGCCTCAGGAAGAGCTTAGCTAAAGAAGGCACCAGTCAAAGACATCAGGTTTTCACCCTTAGCAATAAAAGCCTTTTCCTTCTTGTAAAAGCAGGGCACATAGCACTCAGATGGGGAAGATGCTAAGTGCAGTGACAATTGTTTCCCAGGGAGAATGTTTCGGCAGGAAGCCAGTATTTAATCACATAGCCACATCACATCATTACAGAGCGTCACTCAGTGCAACCACTTGATGCAGTGCACCGCACCTCCACAGCATAATGCTGGCTCCCTGCCAACAATATAGAGAAAACTGCTATCAGCTTTTATAATTGCTTTCCTTGATGAAACAACCCAGAAAAATAGCAGGGCTAGAATGGGGACGAAAGGGACACTTATGAGACCACAAAGTTCCCAGACTTCCAAGTGGCACCCGTTAGCCAGCAATTAATTTACAGGCCAACTTCAAAAGTTCACCACAACTGGCACTCATTGTCAGCCTTGCTGACAGTCTCCTCACAGAAACCAAGGAGTAAACCTGTGTAAAGATAAAGCACCTCAAAAATGATGCTGGCAGTGGGCAGTATTTGACCATTCTACATGTATCCTGTAGTTGAGCTGGCAGCTTAGTATAGCACAGCACTATAGATGCATGTTTACATTATTATTGCAAAACATTATTGGCCATACAGGGAAAGTAAAAGCCCACTAGAATGATTATGACAATGTGTACTCTCCTACCTGCTATCCACATCATTTTACACATGAGCCAACAGTGTCACCTCTCCCCAAAACTGGCTACAGGGATCCTGGGCTTTGTCCTATTAGACAAAACATTTCCAAAGAGGGGTGAACCTTCTCCTCTACTCAGCACTGGTGAGGCCACTCTTGGAGCACTGTGTCCAGTTCTGGGCTGCCCAGTAGCAGAAAAATATCCCCAGTAAAAGAGAGACATGGAGCTACTGGAGAAAGTCCAGTAAGTGGTGTGAAGATGGTTAAGGAACTGGAGCATTTCTCATGAGGAAACACTGAGAGAGCTGAGACTGTTCAGCCTGGAGAAGAGAGAGCTCGGGGGGATCTTATCATGTGCACAGATATCTGAAGAGAGTGTGTAAAGAAGATGGAGTCATGCTCTTATCAGTGGTTTCCAGTGACAGGACCAGAGACAGTGAGCAAAGTGAAAGACAGGAATTTCTGACTGAACATCAGGATAAGGGGTTTTTGCACCTGAGAGTGACTAGTACAAATTTCACAGAGAACTTGTGGAACTTCCATCCTTGGAGATATTGAAAAGTCGTCAGGACATAGTCCTGGGCAACTGGCTCTAGCTGGCCCTATTTCAACAGGAGGGTTGGACAAGGTGACCTCCAGAGGTCCTTTCCAACCTCAGCTGTTCTGCTATACTGTAATTCTGTGACATTCATATTACAATAATCACAGGTATGAAAAAAATACCAAGACCATGACTGAAATAGGTAAGTAATCCAATTTTAAAACCACAATACCCTTCCTTGGTCCTATCTGACCAAATCTTAAGCACATGCAGTTAACTCTATAAGAACACATATTGATTCAGCCTGAAGTCCGAACATTAGTCTGTCAGGACTGCTCTTCTGTCTGTATCTTCTTACTCTCATGACCAGTAACATGCCTCAAGGAAATTACATGAAGTGGAGTCAGGGGAGGTTTAGTTTACACTTCAGGTAAAGGTTTTTCATCCAGAGGTGGGTGAGCACTGGAACAGACTCCCTGCAGAAGTTGTCACAGTGCCAAGCTTGTGTGAGTTTAAGAAGTATCTGAGAAATGCTCTCAGGCAGACAGTGGGATTCTTGGGGTGTCCTATGCAGAGTCAGGAGTTGGCCTCAAAGGTTGTCATGGGTCCCTTCCAACTCAGCACATTCTAGGATTCTAGGAGTATAGGATTCTAAGATTCTAGGATTCCAGGATTCTAGGATTCTAGGATTCTAGGATTCTAGGATTCTAGGATTCTAGGAGTCTAGGATTCTAGGATTCCAGGATTCTAGGATTCTAGGATTCTAGGATTCTAGGAGTCTAGGATTCTAGGATTCCAGGATTCTAGGTTTCTAGAACAGTGGTGAGTCGATGATACACAGGAAATCAAAAAGGACAGGGTTTACACAAAGGGATACTCCCAAGGTATTACTGCCCAGTTTCTCACTCACATGATCTGAGGAATTTCATGAGCCTGAACTTGCATCTACCCCACTGGGCTTAATTGACACCAATAGTCCTATCATTCATAAACTTATCTAATCCATTCTTAACTGTCTTTTTACTTTTAGCTATCTTTACTTGACATGACAATGAGTTTTACAATTTAATTTTTGCTGTATGAAAACAAACTTTCTTTTTTGTGTATTTTAAGCCTGCAGGCTTAGAGTTTCCTGTGTTCATTGTAGCATTCTCATTCAAACCAAGAGGAAGGAAAATGACTCAGCGCCACATGGTTTTGGATCTTTCTGTGTTTTAATTACCTGCATATAGTGTCACTTTTGTCAGCCTTGGTGTCAGCAGAGATAACACTGTAGTAGACCCCCAGTGTGCATAACACCGTACCCCACTGTCCTTATCCTAAGCAATGTGCAAACATGGATCAGATTCTCCAACCCCACATCTTCCCCCAAAGCTTGCAAAAATATAAGACACAGTAAAACAGACTGATAGAGGGAAGTGTGGAAAACAACAGCCCAGTGTGAGTCAGCATGACTGACAGTATGCCCACCTATTTTTCCTGGATGTTGCTGGTTGTTTCAGGACAAGCCCAGAACCATGAATGCAAATCCTCTGCGGTAAAATCATTTCCACCCACATTTCAATATTCCTCTCTAGAAAAAAAAGTAAAAAATTTTCACCTTGCATTCCTGAATTATTGCCTCTGGGCTCACACTTCTCTGTTGCCAGATTTGGAAGGAAATCAGCAATTTTACTGCTGTTGTGGCCAAAGAGGAAAAACAGTATAATCCTAAGGAATCCTGATTAGGATTCAAGCAAGTATCCACATGACCAAGAAGATGTGCACCACTGCCTTCTGCTCCCGAAAGGCTGGCATATTAGTTTGAAAAGTGGATATGTGCACAACAGAGTTCGAGCCAGACACAAAATAGATCATCTCCTTTGACAATGCAATAAAATGACCTCTCTCAAGTCTGGACACTCACAACCACATTCTGTTTTAGATTACATAAGCAATTTGTGGAAAAGGGCATGAGCATCTAGAACAAAGATTTTCCCAGACTTCTCTTTATGGGCATATATTAATTGGACTTTGGTTCAGTCCTGCCTTAATATATGATAACTTTTAGTTTAGCAGCACAGTGAATTGCACATACTGAATATGTCTAAAAGAGTAATATAGGCAAAAAATTTTAGACAGCTCAATGTCTTTTTTGTTCCTTTTCTTCCAAGTGTAAAAAAGCAATTGCCTGCAGACAGAAGAAGTCTTGATAAAGGAGTGTATAAGTCCTAATGTTAGTCTTGATTAAAACAAAGCTTGCAATATTGTTTTATGACTATGTTTATATAACATATGACTTTGCATAGGAGACAGTCCTAGCCATTACCTGTTTATCTATTTAAAGCAGGATAGTCTGTTATTCATTGCACTCAAACAATGCATGAATACACGGGCATATTTATTGTTAAGGTCAATACAGTGGTAGGATTTGATCCTCTTTTCTTTGTTACTTAGGAAGGAAAATAAAATTCTTATGAAGTCTGTGCTGTTTTTTCTTCGCATCTGACTCTAGTAGGCTAAGCTTTAAGTAGGTATTTTCTAGTGGGCAAGGCCATCAAATACATAAATTACATTAGGGCAAGGAAGACTGTATCAAGGTCTGATTTCAAACACATCTCAACATGATTCTCAATTTGTAAAGCTAATCAACCACTTTTCTTATATATCTTTACCACAGAAATGCTTGTCTAACCAGCAGTGCAATTAGCCATTGTGCCCTTTCAGTTACCATTCTGTGATAACCTGTGAGATGGTTTTGGTGTCTTTAGAAATGTTTGTATAGTATATAAACATTATGTTCCAGGCTTATAGGCTATTTCCTAGGAAAACACCTGAGAATCTTTCTTAAGTGAATGTTTTAACTTATGTAAATGTTCAGTTTTTAACATCAGTGTGGGTAATTGAGAGTTGATGTGTATGTATCTTCCTGACACAGTCTGATGCTTTCATGTTTTGTATGGCCTTTTTGAAGCAAGGTATGTTGAGGACTCTACAGTGCCTAAATGATATTCTGAGGTATCCATATTACGACTCTTCAACTTCTTAAATGTTACCACTTAAAATGTATATATCCATGGGATAAATGTAATATCATAAATTATCAGGAAAGCCCAACTGGTTTGATTCTCTTTTCCAGTGGTTTGAAAAGATCATATCTTGGTTTGATCAGC
Organism: Eopsaltria australis; assembly: GCA_034509425.1. NCBI lineage: Eukaryota > Metazoa > Chordata > Aves > Passeriformes > Petroicidae > Eopsaltria > Eopsaltria australis. The sequence goes on along the minus strand of JAVTVJ010000012.1, from coordinate 6,929,998 downwards.
TTCTGAAAGGCCCTGCTAGGCTACAACTCAGTCCATGACTCAGTAGCCCTTCTCTCCTACTTTGTAAGACTGCACAACTTCCCCCTAACATCAATGGAAATCTGGGCATTTGCCATCTGGCAGTAAGTGCAAACCACCACTGTTGAATTAAATGGGATTAAAGTATGTACCAGTCCTTATACTTCTGGAAAATTCTGACATGATGTGCTGGCATCCTGCTTCCACAGTTAGTGATGATGGGATGAGGGAAGAGAATGAGCTCACAGGAAGTAATTGCTTGCAGGAACCCTTTAGTAGCTTCTCATGCAGATGTACATGGAACAACCTCATTGCCGTCAGGATGAAGAATTTGTGCCAATGTACTTAGGGAGGCCGGAGTTACAGATTTTTCGGGGAAATCCAAAGCGATTTGATTCAATAAAATGCATTTGGCTGACCCAAACAGACTTTATGCATATTCTTTATTGCCTGCTATAAATACATGTCTTCCATTCTGCCCCAGAGGAACTGTGAGTTAGCAAGAAACTGAAGCTTTCTGTCTGAAAAGGCTGTGTCTCTTACCAGCAGGTGCTGTTGATGTGCTAAGCAGAGATAAACCAGGGAGCCTAATGAAATCCCATCCCAGTGCCTGCTGCTTCTACCAGTCTCCTCCATCTTCCAGATTTTCTTTTATCATCATGAAGGGCAGTGATATAAATCTTGAGAAGACAACCTTACATACCCACCTATAGTTACTTGGGATTTGGCTGAAAATGGCCAGCACACAGAAGGCACACATGAGGCCATGGATCTGGTTCAACCTCATTTGAGTTTCTCTGTTCTTGTTATTAGTCTTTGTAATTATTGTTAGTTTCACTTAATGTCTTCCATCTGTATTCCTTTAGCACTTGCTTCTAAATTATTGCGTTGCACTTACCACTAATAGATATCAGGTGGACCTTCATCTTTTGCATCACTTCATATAATCCCTTCTGTATCTGAGGCTTGGATGTTTGTGAGCTGTACTGATGTCAATTAAAAATCTGACTTTAAATTCATTTGGTTAAGATAGTACAGAAGGTTCTGTGTGGACCCTCATATTTTGGGTTATTTTTAAGTCTCTTAAAATAACCTTAAACTAAACCAACTAAAACAGAAGGATGTCCAAATGGAGGTTGGCACCAGTTTAATTAAACTTCAGCAACTATGTATATAAACAAGGCTTAAATCTACAGACTGTAAATTACTTTTGACTGTATCATTACTCATTTCATTTTACAGCATCACAGAAAGAGTTCAGTTGCTCTTGTATTCAGCCAAAATGTGGATCAGTCACTCCATGCTAGATTTTGATGAGCCCCATATGGATGCACAGAGAACCTACCCTAAACAGAGGAAATACCAGAGCACTGTCATTAAGTAACCTTGAATATATGACAGTACAGTTTCTTATGCAAAGCACTGGTGAAAATCAATTGCTTCTAGCCACTCAAGTACACTATTTTGTAGAATGAGTTTGTACTGAATCTATCCTGTTGTCTTTAATGTCAATTGATTATTCATGAAAACTTAGTGTTATTAAAAATACTGTAAATATGTTTTGGCAAACATATTTCATACTCTTCTGAACAAATATTTATTTTATCTCTTGAATATGTGACTATTATATTAACTAATTTCCAGTTAAATATTCCCTGTAGCAGTGGTCAGGTGTCATATGAAAGTTAAGGAAAAAAAAGCTATAATTTTTAATCTTAGCTTTAGTAATATGATATTCAATTAATTAAAGACACTGTGGCCTTGCCATGTGAGATTAATGACAGCCTGGTGTGCCAGGCAAACCTGAATTTCAATATTTTTTTTTTCTTGCAGTGCATCAGAAATTGAAGTTTTGGAAACGAGCTGTCTTATTCAGCAGAGTGTATTGAATTTAATAGAAACACATATGCAGTGAAAGTTAAACACGTGCTAAAGTTTCTCACTGAAACAGTGTTTCTAGACTGGGGAACAGAATAATTTTCTTTCATTCTTTCTCACTTCTCCTTTTTTTCCCTCCCTTTCTTTCATAGCTTTTCCATGAAGCTTGTCATATTAATTTTAAGAAGATCAGAAGCGGCAGTATTGATGCAATCTTCTCCACTGTATGAAGCAAGAAAGAAATTTGTGGAAAATAAAGCCTATTGTTTAATTCAGATTTCAGTCACAGCACTAAGCTCTAATGCCCTGGATTTTGTCTGGTACTGCCCTATACCACTCAACTGATAGAATTGATACTTATAATCTCTTTTTGTTAAGCTTGACCTTGCTGTGTGTATTCAAAGAGGTGCCTTATACAAATTCTATCCTTCATGCATGGAAGCATTAGTGCACCTAAAAGTTAAGGGGAAAGATTTTATTCATGATATTTCTCTAAAGGTTCCTATCCTATTCCTTTAATTCTGTTTCACAAGAAAAATAATCTGAAGGATGAAAAAGGCCTGCAGTATTACTACTGCACCTTGACCACAGAAAAATTTCATTTGGTTTCAAATAAAAAGTATTCTTAATGACAATTCATAGAAACAAAAAATCCCAGAATATCTTGGATTGGAAGGAATCTTAAAGATTGTCTAGTTCCAACCTCTCCAATGTGGCCAGAGATGTCTTTTGCTAGACCAGTTTGATCAAGCTCCATTCAACACGGCCAACTTTAAAGCTGTAAATTTAAAACATGTATGTGTTTTTCTGTTTGTTTCCTTGCACTCCCTCTTTTCACTGCTGATTGCTACTTGTTAATTTATCATGATATTTAATAATTTAACATTATATTTAGCTGGTGAGAACATTTGTGAGTTCAAGGCCAGGAATCTGCTGGAGCAGTTGTTTCCAGTGGGGTATGATCACCTTAGTCTCTTGTAAGGAAGCCAGTTGCTACACTAGGCAAAGTTGAAGATGAAAAAAATCTTATGTAGTGGGCAACCCTCCAGTAAAATCTGTTGCTAAAAAATTATTAAGCTTCTTTGTGTGTGTATTGTTATGTTGGGGTCTTTTTCCCCCAGGAATACCAATTTTATCAAGGATGTTGTGATTTGCTTCTTCCGACATAATACTTAAATATATATATATAGTAATACTTCTCTACTGGAATCCTACACCATTTTTTCCTAATGTTCTGCCCCTTAAGAAGGCCTCACCATAAGGTCATAAAACACTCTGGCAAACATTTGGCATGTGCTGCTATTTCCTAAAAATATCTTGACATATTATAAATCCTTGAAAACGAACTCTGTCAGAAGTAAACATAAGCCATTCCTTAAAGAAGGTTCGTCTCTATCTTGGATCATGGGGACTCAGTTTTGTCATATGCCTTCAAGACTGGATGGAACCTCAAAAAAATCACAGAGCTCCAGGAGAGGAAGCAAAGCGTTCTGGAAGAGAAGGCAATGTAATATGTTATATGCCTGGTTATGTCTCATTGAAGGAAAACTATTTGGTTCCTACTGACTCAGACACTTATTTAGAAATTTATCTGTACTTCATCAAAGACAATAAAATACTTCTCATTGATCACGAGGCATTTGGTGGAATTCTTGGGCAGGGGCAGTTGTAGGTTACAGCTAGTCTTGGAGTCATCCTGTGGTTATGGATCTTGACTGGAATTCAGAAATTCTGGGCTCAGTTCCCAACAATGCCACAGCCTCCCTAGAGGTAAGCAACTAAAGCTCTTTGTGCCTCAATTCTCAGTCCAGAATTAGCCTTTGACCTTGGAAGTTACTATGATCTTTCCCAAGTAATGGTGCCCTGAAATTATTTTCACAGGTCTCTCTAGTACTACGCTCCTGCACGAAGTTTTCATAGTTTCTTCCCCACTACCAATTATAAATGAAATTTTAGCTGAGGCCAGGTACCAGAACAAAGTTACACTGCAACTGATGCCTATAGAACTGTTTGAGTGAATAGTGTACTCCATGTTTGGAGACAGTCCTGCATGTCTCTTTGGGACTGAGCCCAACCAGGAGAGAGTTCTTCAGTAGCCATAGACAAGGCACTTGATCTATTTCATTTTCACCATTTGCAAAATGGGGCTACTAATGCACTTAAGAGAGAAGTGTTTAGAGGATTAATTAGCTAGGGTCAATTATGGCATTAACTCATAGTCCATGTAACTGGGAACCGAAGAGAGATGAGGAAGGAAGAGAAGTGATAGAGTAGCAGGACCTCCTGCAGCCTAGGTGCTTGTGGCAGGCAGGATGCACCAGTGCTTTGCAAGGGCACAGCTGCCATGCCACCATTGCAAATAGCACTGTGCTTGTGCCAGCTCTGTTGATCAGGGCCCACTCCTCCTTCCAGAATGGGCTAGCATTGGCAGTCAGTCAAAAACAGCAGGTTGTCATGTCCCATCAAACTGATCTGTCTGCTCCTCATCTGTGCTTGCAAGGTGAAAAGGACCTATGTTGTCCCCTTGACCTACTGTCTTTCAGACCTGCCTCGGCTCTTTGGAAAAGCAATGAAGAGGGAAAATTTGTCATCACTGGCTTTATACATTTTGTAGTTCATTGTAGGAAGGAGAGTCTATCTCTGAGTTATCTTCAACTTTTTTTATTTAGATTGGGTACAAAATAAACCATTCTGCTCCTGTCAGGATGTTATTTTTCTCTATGGGGGCTATGCAGCCCTGTTTTGATAAGTCGTTCACATAATAACAGGTGATGAACTGGCAATGCAATGACACTCACTAACCAAAGCTCTCTCATTTCTGTACTCCAAGGGGTAGCCAATTCTGGGGACAGCCCTGCCTGTCAAACATCAATTCCCTGGAATTTTTTCCCTGCTTTTTTAAAAACATTTGCCCCGAGTGAACCAAGTTAAATACAAACATATAGCAGGGAGTCCAATTTTGCTGTGGGAAGACATCCTTGTTATAGCATTATTTACATAGAATTTGCCATGCTAGCTACACATACTCTGGTGCAGCACTAAAAAACAAGGTTGTTGTGCTAGTCCTCCTAAAAAAGAGAAAACCTTATGCATTAAACAAGCAGGCTACAGTACTTTCATCTGGTTTGTAAAAATATTCTTCTATGGGCTTTTCATAAATCTCACTTGAGGATGCAGCATTTATCTATCAAACACGTATTTAATAAGCAGGGCATGTTATACTTATCTCTATTCCGATCTACACAACTACATTTTATTTGTGGCCTCGTCTGTCCTTTGATGCACAAATATCTGATTACCTACATAACAACTGTTCTAGCAATTTTTGAAAAAAATATCTTTTATGTCTGAGTAGTCAATTGTACATACAGTTATCTCAACACAACTACAAAATATAAGTGGATTCCCTTAAATTAAGGGAATAATAATAAATAATGAACCACACTAATTTTTTAATTTGATGCTGTCTGAGGTAATAATTTTCACCATTTTCTGGGCTATCTAAATATATATTACTACTACTACTAAATTTAAAAATTCCAAGTTTCCCTAGGGTTGGAGATTTATTCTCTGATATTTCTGGTAGGGTTTGTTCTTATATTGTGTTTGTGAGGCCATTGAATCTTAGGAGCTTTGCTACGATCTCTACTGCCTTCGATGGTGCTGTCGTCAGCAATGGGCAGAATTCTCAGTGAACATATTTGTGGATGAATTATATTGTACTCCATTAAGTTTCTTGTAGAAGTGTGATCCAGAGCCAATTGCAGCTAAAGGGAAGGTTTAATCTTTCAACTACAAAAGATTTAGGCATCCAATGAAGAAAAAAGAATAGCGCATGGCCAATCACACCCCAAAAGTTACTAACCCCAAAAGGTACGTGGTTATAGAACATCCATTCCTAGTACAGTGGGAAGATTGTTCATCCAAGATACTAGAGAAAATACACTGAGTAAATATCTCACAAGCAGAAATTAGGTATGTTCAGTGAGCAGTTGCAAAAGGTCTGTTTTATCAAATCTTTTATTTGATAATGCTACACAATAATTTTAACTATGCTCTCACAGGAAATGTAGTTGTCTTTAATCAAGTAGCAGAAAATCCTACCTGTTAAACATTGAATGAATAAAGCAAAACAAAGCATGAATAGTTTAGTAATTTTTAATTTTTTAGTAATAATACAACTACTCTGGGTCCCCTCAAAAGAATATTGATCTCCCTCCTCTGCCATGTCATACTGACCCCAATAAATGTATTTATTTTTTTGTGCTTATAATTACTTTCAGACTTCCTTAACTCCTTGAAGAATGAGAAGTTGTACTGAAGACAACCCGCTGAACAGACAAATCATACCCATCAAGTCAAAGCATTAATCTAAGCTGTTCCAGGTTCAGAGTCTAAAATGGTGCTTAGTTCTGATCTGGCATTAGAAGAATGGGAGTGCAGAGACTATAATTCTGTCAGCTTTATTTAATTAAAAACAAAGACTACATGTTGGCTGAATTATGAAAAAAAGAGAAACAGACCAGCAATATTTACATGCTTTGCTTTCCTTCTTAAAGCCTAATATATCTGGACACTTTAAAAGTGTAAGTTACTTGTAGTAACTGTTTCTTTAAAAGGAAAGACCAAATTTATTAAATTCTTGTTTTGCCCTTCATACACCAGGAATCTACAACTCACCTGCACCTCAAAATTCTAGTCCCGGTTTTTATTTTTTAATAAGGCATTTTATTCCACTCTGGTAGGACATAAAGAGATTTCTAGTGGATTTAAAAACACTTTTTACCATCTAAATACTTTAACATAGGTTTTCTGAAAGTAAGGCTTGAGAACATTTATTTTAATTTGATCTCATTGGTACTTTTTAACTGATGAACTTTCCTCACTCTGAACAAATTCTGTCCTCTGCAGTGTGATCCAATTTACATTTTTCTTGGCTAGTTTACAAGGTGGTAGATTTATGACCTAGTGAAAATAGTGAATGAAAAAAAGAATTTAAATGGTCAGTATGAGCTGTTTTCCTCGGCTGCCTGCTTCAGTTACATAAGTATTTCAGCCTACAGATTTTAACACCAACCGTAATGATGAGATGTCTCTAAAACCTGGAAACCTTTACTTCTGACATGCAATTGATTTATAAATCAGGCATTATCATTGAAAATTTTGTTTTGGTTTCTGGTCCTCAATTTTGGTTATAGTTTTAATTTTAATTCTATCTCTGGAAGGCATATTAAAACCCAGCCCAGGCTTGGGGGACTGTGTTGAATTCAATTGGAAGAGATACTTGTATGAAACTCACTGCAAACTCTAGGTGCTTTCTTTGTAAAAAGAAACTTTGAAACATGGGCCCAGATCCACCCTACATAGGAGAGCCCTAAAGCACCAATTCAGACTTCATTTTCTTGGGGACAGGGAATGCAGCATGGGGTTTGATCTGCATATGCTGTCTAATATATGAGAAATCTTGGAGTCCTGATAGCCTTAATCCCTGCCACAGAAGTGTATAAAATTTCACAGCTAAGCTGCCAGAAAAGCCAAGACCACACCAGGAAAGCCGTCTGCTTACAAGAAGATACCTGCCAGGTCTTGTCTGCCAAAGCCTGGACTAATGAATGAATACACAATATCCCAATCAATCAAACTGGATTTGTCTTTGCCCCAGGTCTAGGTGAGGTCTGGTATGAGGTGACCATATCTGTCAAGCATGCAGTAGCTGTGGCCAAGAAACTGTCTGTACATTTATGCATTTATCAAGGCAGATATGAATAGAAGTCTTTATTTTTTAACTAAATGTAGTATATACACACACTGACTGCATGTATCACAATGTATAGTCATAAAAACGGAGAAAAAGTCATATCTGCAAACATACACTGGCAAATTTAGGCATGTCTGTATGCAGGTACCTATATATGCAGTAGTTTTATTTTCCTGCTTGGTTTTGTTCAAAAAGATTTCAGTCTTGCATATATTTTTCAGCACAAGCACTAGGACTGTGATTACCTGAAACACTGAAAAACTCCAAGCCATAGATTTCTTTTCTTAACTGTAGTGAAAACTCTTGTTTCTAGAGTTTTAATTTTCCATTACAGTCATTGCTGCGAGTTTTCAAAAATATGTGTATTTACATGAGAAAAGTAAAGGTATAATGTGACAATGAGGTAAAAACTTATGTAGTCCTCACAGCCATGTTAGAGACTGTAGGGACTATTTTATTGTGTAGGAATTCAGAGTGACAGTGGTAGCAGACTTTGTGGTTGCACTGCTGTACAGGTCTAAACCAGGCAGTGAGAGCATCTCACCCAGGGGTGTTAACAATGCCTTTGAACCTCGGTGTGCTGAAACTGATGACTAGTCCCCACTTCCTGGGAACATGCTCCTAGGTACAGAACAGGGCATGGTGAGTCAGAGAGGGGCCTGATAAAAGATAATATGGTCATAGAGTAATCACAGATAAGTCATTGCCCAAAGGGTTGGGAAGATACTTAAATGAAGTGATAGGCAGATATGCTGGTGAGGTATAGAGAAGACCTGACAGTAGAGTACCTTCCCATTCTGTCATCCTTCACAAATTCAGATTTATCCTTGTGTTTGTCCTAGCTCCTAGGTGGTCTAATGACACAACACACGGTGGTTCACTGCCAGCATAGGTGTTTGCAGAAGAGAATTGTAGCATAAAGCCTGGAGGACTCCTTGACTCATTCTCATGATAATTTAAAAGTGCCTTGGTTGATGCATGCCTTGATAGGGCCCTCCTCTAGCCGCATAATTGGACATATCCATATTTTCTTTCCAAATTCAGAGTAACTTTGATCACTTTTATTGCACGTACACAGTAAAATGTAACAGCATAAGCATTTTAGAAATTTAAGTTTGAAGTTTCCACTGTGAAGCAATACTGCTAAGAACATGAGTCTATCACCGTGCTCCTGCCTGGAGTTTGGCTCCCTGGACCCAGGACCAGCATAGGTATGGTGCAGGTGTCTGACACGCAGTTGTAGTGGAGGCCTGTTCCTCCTTGATTAAGAGCTGCCTTTAAGTTCAGGCTGTCACCTTAGGCCTCTTCCTGAGCTACTCTGGCTTGACTTTCTGGCTTGACTTTGCACGTGCCTCACCTACATGGACTCCAGGATGATCACTGGGCATCGGCTGAACCAGTAACCATTGCTCTTCTTCTTGCTTGGATGTGTTGGGACTTCCCACCCCACACTGCACCACTTGCCTTGCCCCAACTTCCCTGCCCTCCCTGGTCCTTAGCAGTGATAGAGGGTCTGCTCAGGGGTTTCAGAAAGAGACTTTAGGTAGATGCTGAGAAGTTTTAGAGTTATATTCTTTAATAAAATAATCTAAACCATTACTTCATAGCACCCATATAGAGAATGATTATAATTGTACATGTGCCAGGCAGTGCCTCTGCAGCAATGTTTTACTGTTGCACAGAGAATATGCTGCTCTCCAAAGAAAACCTGCTGAGCATCACAGAGGCTATTTTCATGCAAACACTGCATTTTCAAAGAGAGGAGGAACTTCAGGGACCTAGAGCCATTGTCAAGAAAGGAAAGCACTAAGGTGCCTAGAGCAGTTGGGACTGACCCTTGAAAACCAAGGCTGAGGACCTCATGAAGCTACATATGTATTGCAGGACCACAAAGTGCTTGCAGACACCTCATGTAATGTGAGTCAGTTGAGTATGCACTTCCTGTGCAGCCAGCAGGGGGAAATTTGCACCCCTAGAGGCTGAATCATCTAGTCTCAACACAATCATAATCTATTACATACTTTAGGTGGCTTATGGTCCCTGTGAATCATAAAGAGAGTCTAGAAACGTAGATTTAACTGATCTTTAGACTATGAAAGTTAGATGAGGTGGTTTCTTGTCTGCAAAATGAGGATAATTTCCTGATCATATTACATAAGAGGAAAGGATGAATAAAGAATACAACAGTTTTGGCTTAGGTTGCCTCCAGTATAAAATATACTGTAGGTTTTTCTGGGGGAGGTTTGAAAGAGAGGAACATTATCTGTCCAATACATTTTGGGCACAGAATATGGCTTGTGCACTATGTCCACTTGATTTCACTTGATGCTCACCTATTGATTTGTCATAACTTCATTGACATTGTTTGGGATCTCAAAGCTCCTGTGGAACCTCCTCCAAGTACACTTTCAAATTAAACAGAGGGTCTGTTCTCCCTAACTATTCAGAAGTAACTTCTATTAGCATTAATGAGAGTTATACATATGCATCAAAGGGAGAATAGACCCTGAGGGCATCGTATGGATGGTCCTTCAATATTCTGTGTCTCTCAGTGGGACTTTGTACAGTATGGCACGAAATGTAATGGGTCCATTGACTTTGTATCACTCTAGGTCACTAGCCTTAATACAATGTTAATAGAAAGCTTCTCATTAAGATCCTAATTATGTGTGTGGTAACAAGACACACACTATATCTTTCATATTACTACTTCTAAACCACTACAGTGCCTTCTCTCGTAGGAACAATATAGGAGTGACCATATGAGGTGACCTCTGCTATATGTGAGCAGCACTCATAAATCCTCATCTGTCAAATTCAATCTCTTTTGGCAGCAGAAGGACATTTTAAATCTAGATGCTTCAATCCTGAATCTGAGAAAGAAGCGTATTAAAGCAGTGCTGATACAGCTATCAGATCAAATACATTTTCCATGATTCTGCCAGGGATGGATTAAAATGTAGGTCCCTGTGATCAAAGGGCAGTGAATGAAAGCACAAGACTTGTCTCTGTCCTCCAGTTGCATAAACTCAATGTGTTTGTTTCTTTTTTGTTCAGAGTCTGCAGTGTCTAACACACTACATTTGGGGCTGCAGGTGATGTTTCCCAAACTACCTGTATTATGTAAATGAACTGCTAAAACAACTGAAGCGTCTGATCATTATCAGTCTGAAAGTGGAACAATCAAAACTATAGAAGCTGAGAAGCAGAGCAGTTCCCTGCAATTATCTGTTTTGAAGGAATACATTGATTTGACATTCCTAAGAAGTCAGAGATGTCTGATTTCATAATATAATTTGTAGAAGTAAAAAAGGCAAGTTAAACATTTGCCTACACATATCATGTTTACATGTGTTCAAAGAACTTCCCCAAAACTTTGCAGTCTCACCCAGCAGTATTATTTTTTGAGAGTTGTTCACTGTCGCAGTTTGCAAACAAATTCAGAAATATGTACCAGCTCAGCTTCCTTTGCTTTTGGGGTTCTTTTCATATTTCAGTGTTTCTGTGTGTTTGTGTGTGTCTTTAATGAATACACAGATGCAAAAAAAAATACAAAAAAATAGTTATTCTCCCATAGGACACATGAATATAGCATTAAGCAAAGCTGTTTTGCCATGTATCCTCAAAGCTAAAAGAAGGTGAAATAGATGTGGTATGGATTTCTGCAGTGTATCAATTCATTCTGTAGTGAGCTGAGCAAATAATTTGAAATTCATAAATCATCCAATGAATGTATCTTTTTTTTTTCTGCTCATGAAAAATCCAGAAGCAAAAGTTACTTGTAACAAAGGGTTATGACATTAAAAATATATTAAACTGGGACTCCTTTTGAAAATTATCCCATGTGCTTTCTACTCTTGTGTGATTTTTTCAACATTTCTAAGGAGCAGCACTGATATGTGAACAGGTCACAACACTCCACTTCCAGACCACTGTCCTCTCCCTACCTGTATGTTTTTTTTACACCCAAATTTCTTTCCATCTATCAATTGAGAGGTGATATCCATTGACAGAAGGAGTCAAGCATCTCAGTTATTCCTCACACTGTGCTTTCCTACCATGCTCTGCTATTTATTTGCTTAGTTACACATATGCCTGAGTACCTTGTTGAATGAGGGCCACAAGGAAGAATGTAAATATTTTAAAACCTTTCTGGGTTAATCAGGAACAGCTGTCTCCAAATATTCCATATACAGTATTCAAGATGTGTAACTGAGTTATGAGTGCTTCCTTAAGTCACGTGGCACAGTTTCACTCTCTGGTGTGTGAGCAATCTCCTGTGTGACTACTCATGCATGTGAATGCCTACGTGTGACTTTGAAATTCACTGGCCATGAATTTCAAGAGAATTAAGCTCCACTGTGAGAGTAGTTACTGAATTTGGAAATGAAAGTAAGAGTGAATGTGGTCCAAGAGGTTGTGCTGATGAGTGCCAAGGAACCTCAGCAAGAGGTTTTTTAGGAAAATCCTCGAGCTGTGTTTCCCCCAGCCCAGGTGGAGCTGGCCACATGTCAGGGCCTCGTCTTCCAGAGTAAAAATATCTCATTTGGTACAAGCTGTTGTTTCAAAAATGCAACTAGAATAGAGTGAGAGTTTTGAATGAACACTATTATTTGCCAATAACACAACTTCAGATCTACTGAGTACTGAAGAGTGAGTGCCTCAGAGGATTTAGACATAGTTCAGTTTATTTATTGAAATCAGCTTGCATGTAAGCTATCTAGGTAATAAAGCTTACATGTGAGTAGATGTGCTTTTGGAGACAGGAAGAGAATTCTTCTCAGATAATTATTCTTGAGGTTAATTTATTTCAGTAACCTGATTGGGACATTTGAGTGATGGGTAGGTGGGCAGTGAAATATTCCTCCCACACTTGAGAAGTGAGAAGTGTCCACACGTTCAGAAATATTCATGTTTTTCCAAATTGATTCAACTTTTCTTCCAGTGTCCTGGGGAACATGCTGGGAAAAGAGCACAACTGAAAATGAAATAGAGAACTGCTGCAATTAAATGTAATTTTAAGTGGCATGAAATTAAGCAAACCAAGAGTAAGAAAATAAACAGAGAAGCCCCAGATTTTCCTTAGTGCAAGTTCCTTGACTTCAGTAGAGTTACATGAAAAATATAATTTTACTCCCTCCCTCTCTTCTCTCTGTCTCTGTGCCTGAATTCTTGATGTCAGCTTAAAAAGGAGAGTAAGTGAGAGGGAAGGAGAAAAAGAGAGAGAGGAGTGTATGGAAATTAAAGTTTTAGCTTTCAGAAATGTACATTTAATGAAAAGTTTGGAAATAACCAACCTTTCATGGCCCAAAGAATTACTGAAAAAGATCTGTGTTTGCAACCTTGTTGGCAGTCAGGCTGTCTTGGGCAGCAGTAATTTTCAGTCAGAGGATTGCCATAAAAGCCTGAAAACCCACAGAGCTAATAGAAAACAGTCAGAGAAAGTGAAGTCTAACCCAGGAATTCATAGGCTGAGGCTTCCAAGCTCAGTTCAGCTGTGTGAGGTCTGGCTGAGTCACGCACTGCCACAGATTGAACTGGTACATCTAGAATAGCACCAGACTGAAGAGCTTGGCGTGTAAAGTCTAGGGTTAGGCTCCAAACACTTTCCTGGTGAGATTTCATCCAAGGGAGTATTTTAGCCAGCAGTCTCCCAGCCTGCTAGGGAGCATCCCTGTTTTTAATTCCCTGCCCTTCTATGTTTAAGTTCCCATAAATATCATGGGAATTAATTTGTGCTTGTCCCTGCTTCAAACTGAGGCAGTACTATGCATGATGCATCTTTATGCTTTCAGAGACTTTCTGGTGTGTAAATCAGTCACTGTGGGCTGTACAGGCAAACCTTTGGGGAGTGCTACAAGAAGGGTAGAGAAAGAAGACATGCTAGGAAATCAGGGGAAGGACATATGTATGACTGCATTAACATATAAACACAGAAACTGAGAATAATATCAGTATGAGTCATTTAACAGAAGAAAACAACTTCGGACATTTGCTTCTAGACTTGTTTCCTTTGTAAGCTGTTGAGAAATATTTTAGATTAAATACAATTCCCCCACTGGTAAACAAGAAACAAAGAAAACTGAAAATTGTTAATGTAATTTAGTAAAGGACCAGACAACCCTTTTTTATTAAATCCTTGGCTCCTAGAGAACCCTATATTTTATTTTTTTTTTAAGTTTTCCCACTCTTCTGAGGAAATGGGCAGAATCCTTTATGATGGTACTTGTGATGCAATAACCTCACTCTTAGCCACCACATACATGATGGCCCTAAGTCTACACTTCTTCCTCTAGCCACTCTTGCACTGATACAAGTGGCTGAGAGGCTGAAATTGACTGGGTTTCTTTTTCCTCTGCAGTCTCTGATAGTGCTGCACATCTCTTAAGTCTGTTTACATGGTTTAGGACTCTGAGACCACTAAAAGCAAATAAAAGCAAGAGGAAATGGGCAAACACATAGAAAACCCACAAAAACGTAAACACAGGTATATATGAGCTCAGTTAGGGAAGGCTAAAGTAATCACCCAAAAAGATTGTTGGAAAGATTATAAAATAAATGGTATTTTTGTTTTTAAAATAGAAATGAAGTAGAAGAGAACACACACAAAAAACCAAAAAAAAATCAAGACAAGCTCTACCTGGAAACACCTGCAGATGCTGACAATAAGAGCAGTGTAATGGGCTGGGGACTGCCTTAGGAATGGAATCACAAATGGGAAAGGGTCACGGCTGGGAAGAGAGACTTCAGTACACAGTTGCTCCCCCAAAGCAGACAGCATTCAGATTTGATGTACTTGTCTGGCTCCAGCATCTACTGCACTGGGATAAACCTCAAACACACAAAGCTCCAGTGCTGAGAAAGTTCTAATCCCCTTTGCCTGCTGGTTTCAAACCATTTTCAGTAGCAGACACTAACAAGGAAAACTTTTAGTGCACTCTAGTTATGAGAAAGAGAGTCACTCGTGCAATGACTTTCAGAGCTTCAGAAGATATGAAAATGGAAATGAATACAAAACCTTTGGGTGGGGGTGAGGGATTATAGAAAAATGGGTAAAACTAGAAGCACATAAAAAAACATTGAAGGGTGAGCCTCTAAAACTGGGGAAGTTTCAGAAATTCACTTTGGATAGGTCTTCAAAAATTCAGCTCGTGTGAATGGAAGCTCCAAAGTATCTGTATCTTCTTGGAATGGTAGATGCTTGCAGGACAGGATTTTTTTAAGACTTCAAGACAGCAACAAAGTTAGATGAGCTTTCCATGCCTGAGTGATACTTCATGGGTAACTTAGAGAGTGTTTATCTGCACTCCCACAAAGCTTTTGGACTTGGTTTGGTGTTTGGATTAGTTCTTATTTTATCTGGCTGCCCTTATGAAGAGTACATTTACATTTTGTTCCCTGCAATATAGAACTATGTGGCTTCCCTAGGGAGCCTGGTAGCCTGATAGTCTGTTTCTGGGCATGCTTACTAGTTTGAAGAGCTTTTCAGGACAGTTGGCAACTGAGGGCATTTTTCATGGACAGCAAAATCCTGAAATCAGCAGTGAGCTTTTTATCGAAACCAGATCACCTCTTTGGGACAGTTCCCTCTTCCACTATACGTTGTCCTGTCCTTCATGTGGCAGGTTTATGCTCTACTTTGAGGTGCAAGAGATGCTAGTGTTTGAGCTAAGATGGCTGTCATCCCTGCAAGACTCTGAGTTAACAGCTGTGGATTCTTTGCTGTTGGTGATTCTAGCTTTAACTATGTGGTAGGAGGGCCACCTTGTTATGATTTGGGGTTCTTTAGATGTGTGTTGGTCACTTCAGCTGCAAAGAATTTTATAAATACACAGTACCATGTAAGATACAGCTCTGGACACAGAAAATTAGTACTGTGTTAATCTATGGCTCAAGAAGGAATCTGTCCTGTTGACTCTTTATGGGTTTTTATTGGCTTTTATCATCCACTTGTGACAGTGCATTATGTGTCATTATTTGCAGTTTGCTAATAAAAATGTGGGAAGGTTGAATTTGTTTTTCCATAATTTCCTTCTTTTAATTTCCTTCATTGTAGAGATTATAAAGCTTGGTGACTGCAGGACCAGAGCCTGAATCTGCACTGAGGCCTGGGCAAAGACAGTGGGAAAGTGCAGAAGAGTTTCTGCTCATCTTCCACTCCCTGCTCACACAGAATTGACCCAAACTTGTAATGGCTTATCCTGTTCAGCTTAAAAAGAACAATGCTATATCAGCTGGGTTATGAATTTTTCTCTGTTCAAGAAGTCCCATGTTTAGAAATACGAAAATGAAAAACTACTTAGTCCCTAAAACTTGAAAGTCAAGATATTCCCACATGGCATGGGCCAATCCTGAAGGGCTTTATGATACATTTCTCTTGTGCAGGGATGCCAAACACAGGAGGAATCTCTACACATGCACAGCAGAGAAAATCTCTGTGGCAGCTGTTCACATTTCCTTGTGGAGGGAAGGGGGAGGAAGTAGGTGTTTTGGGGCCCAAATCAGTAGCTTTGGACAGCACACAAAAGGTTCAGAGTCAGTGTCAGACCAGGGAGCAATGAGCAGTGTCCACTAGTCCACAGCCAACAGCCAGCAGCAGCCCAGCCATGGTCTGTGGTTTGGAGGCCCCTGAGCTCTTGGGACTGAGAATTCCTTTTACTCAGTTTGGCAGTGCTTCAGGCATCAGACTTTTCCTAAAAGTCTCCCCCATTTCTCAGGATTTGATTATGAACTAATTAGAAGGCAATTTTCTCTAGGGCAGCATCCTTTGATTACATTGAGAAAACCCACTGCAGTGTTGTTTTTTTTCTCCTTTATGAACAATTTTTGTCTTCAAATGTATGAAATATTTGTTTGGGGTTTTTCTTGGACTTGCATTTCAGTGGCATGACAGTGATTCTGCCTGCAGAAGTCCAGTAACTTTCTTACACTTTGCAGCCTAAGTGGAAGCCTCAGTTGGGCAAGTTTAAAATGAAAAGTTCTGGTGCTCGTTACAATAGCAAAACCTTTTAATAGCACCAGAGAGGCAGGGGAACTTCACCAGATAACTAAATCCATTGATCTCTAATCCTTTGGGCCATACTTACTGTGGAAGACTTGCATGCATGGCTTCAATCCAGAACCGCATGCTGCCAAAAAACGCTTCGTACGTTAGCAGCCAACAAAAATGTAAGAGGTCTGCTCTGCATGTGGGAAACAACATAAAAAGAAGTGGTTTTTTAGCTTAGTCTGACAAACGTTAGCATATAACACTGATATTAAAATGAAATGGCAGAAAGTCTCAATCATATCTTGGATGTTGGGGGACTTATATGTGCTAATTAAAAGGGACTGGGTGGCACTTTAGGCTGCTCTGTTGTAAGTTTCTTCTCAAGTACTTCAGTTCAAAACCTTCCTCAGGGAAGAAGCTGCTATTAATGTGCATTTCTTGCAGGCTGAAACATTAAAAAGAGACATCTACTAAAGACAGATGCATTTCCTCCTCTATTTAGACACAAATACAGATGTTATTCATATCAAATATATATCATTCTCTGTCTCTGGTGACTGATCTTAAGGAACTATAAAATCTAGCTAAATATATTTATAGCTTTATAGTAGTGCCTATACACAGATAACTCTTAATGCACTTCTTTATAAATATCAATTAATAATGCACATCAGAGGCAGGTCTGCATTAAATACAAGTTCATGCTATGCCTTCCAGGTACCACTGACAGTCTCAGAGACTCTGTAAATGGAGAAATAGTTACATTTTTTTAGGTAATATCACTAAGTTATACTGACCCTTGTGGTTTTCACTGTGTACTTGATACTTTCCACTTTTCAGCTTACCAATATTTTATTTGTGTATGTGTACACACACACATAAACTCTGTATAAATTACTTTTCAGAGTGTTTTTCAAAAAAAATTCTTTTTGTGTGTCTAAGGACCTACACATCAAGTTCTTTTTGAGCAGAGAATGGCAGGCACTGTATCAACTGACAAACACCCCAGACAGGTCAACCATTGATTTTTGTTTGTGTCAAGGTGGCATAAAAAACCCCATGGATTACCCCATTTCTCTGACTACAGCATTCAGAGATATTTCTTACAGGCAAGTTCCAGCTTCCTGAAGGCTTGCACAACTCTTGTGCCTGTTGGGACTTTCTTCAAATAATGGGAACACCAAGTGAGAATGGCCACAGTTGAGGTGAGGCCATGGACACACCTGATACCTTCCAGAAATACCCCTTAATCTGGTCCCATTTGTACAAAGGTGACTAGTAAAATCAGACATATTCTTCAGCAAGTACCTCTTAAAAGTCTAGAGCAAACACCATAATACCCAGGATTTGTGAAAGATTTGGTCAGGAATTTGTACATCTAGTAACACTGGTGTGCTTGTGGGTGCAAACTGGACATGTCTAAAACATATTCTGAGCAAATATTTGTAACTCAAGTTCCAGCCTATGTTCACAGTCACCTTCTAATTCTATCACATGGACAAAAGCCTTTGAGTAGGTGTAAGGTTTGAGTCACACAGGAGTAATCATGGCCTGAGTTACTCCCTGGCATGTGCCCAAAGCACACCACAGCCCACTCCATGGATGGGCAGGGCATGCTCATGTGACATGCAAAACCTGTGGTTCATGTCACCTATCTCAGCTCTAGTGCCCTTCCAGAAATGTCCTGGAGGCTGCACATTGCAAGACATGTGGAATGTATGGCTGACCTGAGCTTGGATCACCCTATGACAGTGACTGTACCATGCTGTCACCAAGTGTCCAGTGTCCACCAATATGAATGCACAGACCTGAGCCAGGAAAAATAGCAGACTTCACCCTGCTGCCAAAGCCAAGTTCTCAGGATGCTTTGCAAGGCCAATTTCAGATGCCTCACTTCATAAATCCAACACAACACACCAGCTCTGTAGAGTCAACAAGATCAGGGAGAGGTAAATCATTTAGACACTCTCAGGAGAAAATCAGCAACTCACAAGCTAGGCTTTTTAGACAGACTTTTGGTAATGTATCCATAAGTTAGAATGGAGCCACTAGGCATCATTGACATGCATGTCATCTGCCTCAATATGCTTGGAATTAAAGACAGTTCACAGAGCAAAAGTAAGCTATTAATATCCTGTGCTCATAATGCTACATTTCTTTGCTTTTTCTTTTTTGTACTTCTGAAAACCCTACAATAATCTCCCGTCCTAATTCTACCAGATCCCTTTCTTCTAGTTCACAATAATGAGATATTACAATATCCTCTGGAAGACAGAGGCACTGACAGAATGCACTCCAGCACTGCGTGTTCTACCATACCACAGCACAATGGGACGCCATTACAGGGAACCAAGTCTGCTCAATCTTGTTATGTCCTTCCAGAGCCAAATCCTGCTTGACTTACTCATGCAAAAATCCTATTGAATTCAGTGGGCATTTTGCCTGAGAGGGGAGCAGGGAAGAGCCCTCCCTCTTATTTTTCAGGCTTTTCCCTGAAGAGGAGCCTGAGCATTCAAGATGTTGAGTTGCTGCTGGGTGGCCCAGGACCATATATCTTCTCAGGAGACCCCTAAGACCAATTAATCAGGTGATTAAGAAACTGTGATTTCTGATGAGCTTTGTCTTTTCAGTTTTATTTTATAAATCCATTGAAACAAACCTTCAATCAAATGTTTTTATTTATAAACTCTTTTGAAATCACAAGTTTTTATTTACTTTAGATAAATAATGCTAGTTGCTTGTGAAAGCAGAGCATCCAAAACCAAGATAAAAACATTTCCTCTGCTCAGTAGTAAGCTGCCAGGAGCACTTTCTTGACACATCATGTTTGTGCTATAGTCCTTCAGACCAATATCCCCTCCTCAGATTATAATGAGTTTTTCATCCAAACGGAGAAAGATTTTTCTTAGATTGGGAGGAAAAAAACCCAAACAAAAGCAACAGAACCCTCCCCGCTTCCCTCCCCATTTAAAAAGATGTAGTAGCTTCTAACTGACCTGTTGAAAACTCAGGGTATTTTCACTTTCTTATGATTATTTAATCTAAAAAGTACACATGACTTGTTCAACCAGTTATTACTGTCCTGATAAAATAAAAATGAACCTATTAGTATAAGAACTGTATGTAGATCCATCAACCCTTCCTTTTTGAACCTCAGAATGTGGCCTATTGAACATGCATTGATTTTGTATGATACAATACTTCATCAGATTTCTGACGGGGCCCCAGACATAATCCTCCAGATTAGACTATGGACCTAACATACCTGAGAGAACAACTGACAACTGCCCCTCAAGAACATTTGGATATTTTCACATGAAAGAATCAAATATTTGATTCTTTCTTCCACCAAACTTAACCTGAGGACCAGAATTATGGATTTGCCACTCGAGAACACCTTTTGCAGCTTCTTTCTTTTGTGCTTATACAATGATTTCCAAGCATTTGGTGCCTATTGCTCACCCAAGAACCTTAACATAGCAGCCAACCAATAAATCTGTTTCCTTTCCCAACAACTCTGAGAGTTTAAAATCCAAAAATCCTCCTTCACAGATTTTAAAGACTCTTTCAGAAGGTCAAGTCACCGTCTGTAGACAGTTTACTGCTGATGCACTTTCCATTTCATGTTATCTAAGAAACAGTGAGAAGTTATTGCCATTTGATTGTATCCTCCCCCACCAGCCCCCTCAATAAAGCAGGATAAATATATATTGGTTTTGAAGGATAATTTTGATCAGAATTTCCTGTAACAGATCAGCTCCTTAGCATGTGAGTCCACCTTTTCCTTTCACTAAATATGCTCCAGCTGGTTCTGTGGAGAATTGTGACACATGTATAGAGCCAACAGGATTGCCCTTCTTGGAAGGTTAATGCATAAATTATATTCCTCCTCCCTATTCATCTTTTCTGATGTTTGAGTGAATGGTTGCAGCAGTAATAATTAAGTAACATGAACTTATATAAAGGAGGTATGGATCATGGCATTACACTTGCATGAATATAAAGTACCCCCTTTTTTATGGGAAATGAGATATTGCCAAAGATACTCATAAACAAGGAATTTAAGAGGAGGATGTTCTCCTCACCCAGATTCTTCAAGTTAACTCCATGTCAAACTCCACGTCACTCAAGCTCTACAAGTAACAGAATAGCAACTCAGTTTGGCTTCTTTTAAGTTGTTTTTGGATCCCATTTTGCTTAAGTAACTATACAGGGGCGAGATATTTACATCAGAATTAGTAAGCAAGATTTCAGAGGATTTCAGAAACAAGTTCTTAGCATCACATTTATTTAAGCTGTATCTGCATTTTCTTCCTAAACTGAAGGCAGTATCTTTCATCACACTATTTAGAAGAACTAAATTTCTTGTGGACTGTTGGAAGGCATGGAAAATTTCTGGCTGTAGATTGGATGGGCTTTTGAGTGATCTCAGGCATTGATCAGTATGGCTAACCCATTAGCAACCTTCACTGGTTAGAGGACCAACTTCAGAATGCACTGAGACTGATTAAAATACACTTGGCTTGAATAGCTAAACAGGAATTAAACTGCTGAAGCACTCAAGAATACTCCTCCAACACAAAATGTAGGTGTCACCACAGGACATGTGCACATAATTTTGTCTACATTAGTTTGCTAGGACAGCAAGGTGTGGTGATACATGCCTTAGCCCTGGCTGTATTGTCCTGTGCTTGCAAACCCAGCTTCACTGCTGTTGCTAGATGGAAAAAGGTCAGGTATGCTGGAACACACATCTTGATTTTGCTGGGTGTGCAAAATCAAAAAAGCTTTGCAGTGGGAGCACTATCTGCACTAAGCCATTTCCCGAGCCATCTCTACAGCTCTCAATGATGCAGCTCTTGATTCTAACTGGCATAAACAGTTCACTGAAATGATGGGGCAAAAGTAACTTTGCCTTCATTTTTCTAAAACATTAACTGTAGCAAAGTTTTCTACTGGTGGAGCTCTCAGATATGTTTTACCACAGCATCAGCTGTATGCACATCTTTCCTGTTAAACAGTAAAGTAAAACCTAACCCGAAGTCAGTATCCTTAATTTTCACCAGGGAGTGTAATAATAAGTTCTTTTTTTTTTTTTTTTTTTTTTTTCTTTCCCTTAAACTGGTGAACTCTGACAGAGTTATTTATTTTGCAACTTAACAAGCCTCAAAATATTCTCATTTCCTCTTTGGCATTACTCCTCATTGAGCTGATATAACCAGTGTTTAGTAAAAAACACTTTAGCAAGGTAAGGTTTGTCCATTCACAAAACTAGAGAAATGCACAAAAGTAATTTCTGGAATTGATTAAACATTTCTACAGCTAACTTTGTGAAAGTAGGATTGTTGAGTTGAACTATTAGGCACTGAAGTGTAAGCAAGAAGAGCCGACATCTTTCGTGTGATAATTGAAATAATTTCAATTCATTTCCTTCTTGGTTGGACAGAAACATGTTTTCAATAGTAAAGAAATCTTGAGGGAATCCATTGACCTAACCAGTCTTATAATGCAAGAAGTTAATGGACAAAAATGATATTCATCTTCAGTTTATAATAGCATTTTCTCTTCACAGAACCAAACCCATACAAAGGCAAAATATATTATAAGAGCAACTGCTACTCTGGTAGATACATGACCTTTGTTTTATGTAACAATTACTGGGTTGGTGGAAAAATAAAATAAAAAACCCCAACAAATTTTTATGCTAAGATAATAAATTATAAATTATGAAAGTCTAAGGCACTAAGCAACTTGTAAGCAACAGTCCTGTCTCTTAGCAACGAGCCATGGAAAGCAGCTTGTTGATACGAATAGAGCAGACAGGATTGTTTTGCAATGATTACCACCAAGGAACTAAGAACAACATTTTAACACCTGCCTCAGGGCACTTCTGCACCTAGCTATCCATCTCTCCAGTGGCCCACAAAGCCTGGGCTGGATGCCAAGCGGCTTCTGAGTCCTGCCTCCTTCCCCGAGCTGGCCCACTGCAACAAAAAGGACCCTAGAGGAAAGATCAAAGAGGTAGAGTTCAGGTGTGTTGCACACTTGTGCCAGCTTCTATTTCTTTAAATGCCTTTTTAAAAAAATGCGTGATCATTAGTGTAAATGTTTATTTTTTCCTCTCTCTCTGCCCCTTTAGTGCTGTGCGTCTAATCTATGCTTAGCATTATGAATGAATGCAGACAAGTTTTTGATATTAAGCCAACATTTTTTTCCTGTAGTTTTATTCTTAAATACCCAGCATTAAGAGTTGGAGCAAAAGTGTAATCAGCAGCACCTTGTTGTTGTTTTGCCATTGTCTGGTTTCAAAAACGTACAAAGAAAATATTTTCAGGAATAAAGTGTCTGCTAAGTCTCTGAACTACCATCAGTGGTGGCTCATCCATTCTCTCAGGTAGAACATTATGATAGTGAAGGGAAGCTGTAGAGAAGGGTAGTAAAAGTTAAGGGGAAAAAAAGGATGATGTGAAATTCAGACAGAAAAAATCTTGGAAGAAGGGAAGGGAAGGGA
The DNA here is from genome assembly GCA_034509425.1 of Eopsaltria australis. NCBI lineage: Eukaryota > Metazoa > Chordata > Aves > Passeriformes > Petroicidae > Eopsaltria > Eopsaltria australis. The sequence goes on along the minus strand of JAVTVJ010000012.1, from coordinate 6,906,844 downwards.
AGGGAAGGGAAGGGAAGGGAAGGGAAGGGAAGGGAAGGGAAGGGAAGGGAAGGGAAGGGAAGGGAAGGGAAGGGAAGGGAATAAAAATGGTGTGAAAGTGAGAAGAGCATGATAACAAAAGATAGAAATGGGTCTGCAGAGAAATAAAAAAGAGAAAGAAATATCATGAAGACACACATACTGCTTTGCTGTTGGCAGAAGTAATTTCCCTTGCATAAGAGTGCAGGGAGAACAGCTAAAAGGAGAATTTAATTCTGATCTGCTGGAAATCCATCATTGACTCATGAGACCTGGCAATTCTTCCAGTCCACTTTAAGCCCTAAGTGAGTCGGAGCACTGATCAAAGCCTACAGGCCAGCTTAGCCTATAACCCCATCTATCTCCACATTATACCTGAATTTATTAAGCAATGCAACTGTGCTAAGCACGTTTCTATCAACATAGATTTCCTGCTGCTGACTGGAATGCACCTTTTTTTTTTTCCTGGACCAAACTGTCCTATACTTACTAAGGATACCTGAAGCTGAGTAGGAATATATTTGTTTCACATGAAGCATTTACATGAAGGCCAGAGACCCATTGAAGAAAGCCATGGTTATTTCTTTTTTTAAATTCCCTATGCAGAGTAGACTGACTTAAACTAAATTTGCTAAATGTAGCTACTGCCATTGCTGCATAGGCACATTAAACAAATGCATGGGTTGATCCACCTCAAGAAACTATTTGTTTTCTCTGATCTGAAATCCTGGAGGATTTGGTCATTGTGTCTTATACACCGTTAAGGCTCACCAGGCAAAAGTAGGCTTTCTCCTTCACTTTTCTTTTGGGTGATTGAATATGAAGTCCAGCTCACTGCACATCCTTATGTGAGATAGTTTAACACGGTACCTCGAGGCTCTGTGGTCCCAGAATGCAGCGCAGCTCACTGGCAGTAGTTCAGCTGAAGACTAAACATTTGGCTCAGTGACAGCAGAGCTGCCAAGAGTTGGCAACAAGAGACTCACAGGGAAGCAGCAGGCTGCTAAACCCTTTCACATTTTTAATTAGATCCACACACCCATGTCTTTGAGCTATCATAAATATACAGATGACATAGAGAGCATTATTTGGGGTAAGGGGAAAAAAAAGGAAGAAAAGAAAACTGTACTGTGGTATCTCTTACCTTATTAAAATTTACCTACAGCTAGTTTTTGGAACTGAGGGGGGAAAAAAAGGGGTTGTGACATTTAACTCAGATAGAAGTCTCTCCCTGCCTACAGTCGAATTCACCCTGCACACTGAAGATGCAGGGTCCTGAGATGACTGACACGTCGCCTTAGCTGCAACAGCATCGCCAGAAGAGGGCATTATTGGCAGCAACTCCAGTGTGTAATTTCCCAGAAGAGCTATACGTTCAAGCTCTAAGTATTCTTAAGTGTATGTCTTGCTATGATGTTGTTGTTAAAATTATTTGTTTGGGTTTTTTGTTGTTTGCACTCGTTACTACTTTCTAAAAACACCTTGATATATAAAAACTCTTTCATTTATTTCTATATTAATTTAAGTGCAAGGATATTTTCCAAGTTCAGTTCTTCTTAAACTTTCTTTCTTCCTGACTTTCCTGTTAAATACCTTTCTTCAAAATAATGATTATATTTGGTTGGTAGTTAAATTTAATTCCTTTATTTTGTGTTCTGTGTAATAACAATTCCCCTGCCACTCATCACTTTTTTATCTGGCACCATTGAGATCAACAGCAATAAAGACATATCAAATACATTTTATATTGGCAATTGACATCATCATTTAGGAAAATCCAGTGCACAGATCTCTTCTTATGTCCAAGGACTATGACTCTCAAAGTATTGTCTCCTGTCTCTTTTCTTGTAAAGCCTTAATATTTTATTCAAAATAAAAACTGTAGCTGTATCATCAACCTGCAGTGTAAAAACATGCACAAAGGATCTTTGCAACTGGCCTGGAAGGGCTAGGATTTTCTTCTTATATTTCTCCTAATTTTAAAGAAAATCTAATAATGAAACAAAGTACTTGAAATGCTGTAGGGGGAAAAAAGAATCACATGTTGTCCCGCCTGGAAGCATAAATTTTATAAATAGACACTATAGCAAACATCAAAGAAATTTCTGTGCAAAGAAACCAACAGATCATGTATATTTTACATTGCCCATTTATTCCAAACTGTGTTTGCCACACACTGCCAGTTAACTCTGAATGTGCAAACCACAAGTAAGTCTTTTCAGCCTGGATATCTGGAAAATTGTTTGTGTCATCCTCGCTTTTTTCTCCTGTGTAAGTTAAACTTCTCCATATCTTACTTCCCTTGATTTTTCTGCTGTGTGCTTCACCCCAAACTGAGAGGCACTGAGTGACCCAGTACTTTTGTCTCCTTGTGTGTCCAGGGCAGATCCTTGGTAAACATTTCAGCCCACAAGGTCTGTGGCCAGTACCAGTGAATCTGCTCTGACTTTGCATCCCCAGAAGCTTTATTTCTCGCTTATTGTGGACTCTGCTCTGCACCAAAGAGCTTAGTGTTTAAGAAGCACCTCTTACAAATGTACTGGGCCATTACAATCCTTCACAGCATAAGGTTGTGAAGTAAGACATGTCAAGACTGTTAAGTCAATGTGTGGGGCATCTTTTTAACATTTGTAAAATGATTAGCAAAGTAAGACTTCTCTCTTGCTTTGGGCTACCAGCATCCAGGTAAGTGAATAAAAATTTAAAAAAAAAATATACAGGTAAACGTAATTGATCCTCTTAACAATTTACTGCTGTTAGTAATGAGGTACCCTGCTTAGGGGCAGATTCTGCAAGAAGTACTTATGTGAAGTGAAAAAGAAATTTTAAAATGTAAAAAAAAATTACAAAAAGATTACTAAAGAATCAGCCTAAAATATTAATCCCATATTTTCACCAAACTCCCACATGACAGAAGCTCAAGAAAATTTCACAGGTACAGACCCAGAAAAAACATCTGCCAACAATAGTACAAATAATATTGTTTCTCATTATTAGCTATGTTATAAAACAGATTTCTTGGATAGCAAAACCATATTGTTAATATCTTCTGTGTGAGTTGTATCAGTATTAAATAAGCAAGTTTCAATGTAATTAATACAAATGATCTTGTATCCCAGTTACATGTATCTTATCTGGAAGAAGGCATTTTAACAGAGATGTATTTTTTAATGAAGTCTGGGCTTTAGTTTATCAGGCATTCAAAAGAAGGAGTGGTGCCTCTTTTCTTCCCTCTCCCTCTCTTCCTTGTTTTCCTCTGGAAGGTACCTATCTTGATACCAACCAGCCCCAAGCATGTTTACTATAACTGTCCAATGGAGGTAAATACCTGTGCTGATTCATTAAAATTCTTGTTCAAATCTGATCCAAACCTGGATGTCAAATCTGTGGTCTGCCCATGCAGGCTTCCCCACGCCAGCCTTTTTCAGACCTGCCAAGTTACCAGGCCTCTGGCTATTAACAATTTTATTCAGAGGTTTCAGCAGAAAAAATGGACAAGTGAGAAGCAAGAATGGAAAATCCTGTTTAAGTCATCTACTCTATTTCCATGTCACTGCTGGAAACTTTGCTAAATTTACAGACTTTGCTGTCATCAGTGCTAAAAGGGGTTTCTGCGTATAGCTTTTGCTGTATCAGATCCATGCAGCAAGCTGTTAAAAAAGATGGGGTATATGGGTATGATTTTGACCTTTCCAGAATGAGTTGTGCCTCTCTGGATATAGAAAGACCTAAAGCAGAGTTTATGTACACTGGTGTGAGTATTTCCATCAACTCCACTGAGCCTTGGGCAGCCCTGAGGGGAAGAGAAACAAGAATGACGGCTTGTGTTTGTCCCCATCACCAACCTCCCATACTTACATACCCAGAGTGAAGCAAGACCATACAGACCTGGCCTTGGAGTGTTCTTCTGTGGGCAGATGGGAGAGAGGTTACTCTGTTGATGTTTTGAACTGTCTAGGCACAAGATATTCCCCAAAACTGAAACTGGATAATGCAGTGCATTGATGCCTCTCAACACCTTTCCCTGCAGAGATCATTTGATTAAGCATGACATGTAAAACTTAAGGCACATAACATTTGTTTCAGAGCTGGGTGTACCTATGACACTAAGAAAATTGGCAAAATGTGTGTCTGGCTGTAAGACATGGTCAGAAGTCTGTAAGTGAAATGTTACCTTCCAGCGCCCAAGCACAACTCAGTGCTTCAGAGTTCCCCCTTTCTGGCACTGAAAATGAAAGATGGGAGAAAACAAAGCAAAAAATGTGTCCTGGTGCCACTGTAAATCTGGTTCAGAGATGTTCTGCTTCGGCTCAGCCACCAATCAGTCTTTCTTGGACTCCTTTACTCACAGAAATGGCTGAAGGACATGTTTGTCACATCCTCCTTTCAGTCCAGCCTTCCCTCCTTACATCCCAGTCTGAAAGCAGCCTATATGCCAGACCGTGTGGGGGCAGTACTCAGAAGAGAGCACAGCACAGAGAACAAGCCTGAAAGTCCACTGCCAGGCACTGCTTGGTCCAATTGCATCTGGAGAACTCAGATTTATGATCTGACATACAGTGCAATTTCAAGTGTAACTCTTATCTGCCCCCAAAATTCTCATTAATGGGCTCATGCACTGCAATACCATGCTAAATTTGTTGGAAGGATTTTTTTGCTCTGAAAAACACGTTTCAATCATGTTGATTTCCCTTTGCTGCTGCACCTAAAAAGGCATGTCCAGGAAGTATTTATTTTCAAGTAAAGAGGCAGCTTTCATAGTCTCTTTCATCTTTTAATGAGACACAAAAAATATACTACTTTAAATCAACAACACTGAATCCAATTAAAATATATGAAAAATGATATCTAGTTTGCTGTCAGACTTTGCAGACGTCCTGCATCTTACAGACAAAAATTTCCTATACATTTGCTTGTCAAAGAAAAATAATTTAAATATTAACTTTTTCCTGATTTGTTATTTAAAAGAATCATGTTTTTTAATTGCTAGCGTATATTCATATTGTCCTCATTTCTGTCAGCAAAATAGTTCTAAACAACCCCATTTTAGCAAGCAAATTTATTACAGTTATAAATAATGTGATTATTTCAGCAGCTGTAAAATGTTCCAATATACACTACAACTATTCCTCCAGTAAAAGTTCTAAACACACCATTTCGTGCATTCCATGCTATGAGCACTGGTAGTCCAGGGTTAGGAAAGCCACGTTTCCTCAAACCAGCTTTAATGAACTAAAAAACTACACTTAGTCCCACAAATGTCGCAATAATAAAACTCCATTTGGTACTACCTTTACTAGACTTATAGCAAGAAATTATTAAACAAGTAAAATAGGCACCAGTAACTTGCTTCTTGATGCAAGTAAGTATCCCCCTGCCTCATCCTTCCACAAAAAATACTCTCATCCCTAACACATAATCAGGAAAAAAAATTCAGGGGCTTTCCTGTAATAAGCATATCATTTTGAATCTATGTGGTGTTTTGTTGCTGGCTTTTTTTCTCTTTTTTTCCAGTCAGAAATACTCCAAAAGTTGTATGTAGTGTGCCTTTATTTCAGCATAACAAGGAACATGTGATTTCAGATTTCCCCTCTACTCTATCCTGAAGATAATATCGGTACACCGAAGGCTGAGAGAAAAAAAAATTGCAAATGCAGTTGCAGTCATTGTGAATTTTGTCTCTGACTTCAGAGAGGCCAAGATTTCTCTCTCAATAGTCCCTTGTTTATAGATCACAGTGTCACCTTGGACCTTTTGGCCATAAGATTGCACTGGAAACTTTTATTTAGGTTTCTGCCCTTTCTTCTCCTTAGCCCTTCTTCCTGCTCTTCTTTTAATCTGAGTTTAGAAGAGTGGAGGAGCAGAGTCAGTCACTAAGGACAGGGCTTGGAGGTTTAGAGAAGGGAGCACTACCCTTTACCACAAATACATCTGTGGTCATTAAATCTAGCGGGGTTCAAAAAAGTCTGTCAGGACAAGCTCAGTTCAGCCTATTCAGCCTTTTCTCTACTAGAAAAGTTTCTTACAGATCCCTTGGCTGCCAGTTCCAGATATCCTATAAAACTAAAGCTGAGCACACGCCTGTGCTACTATCCAGACACCACTGACTGATGCCTGTAACTCATTGCCAAAATGCAGGAGCAGGAGCGTGCAAACTAATCATTGCAGCAACTACGCATTTAAAATTTAGCCTGCTTTCCACTAACAAGCAGAAATAACATCCCATCCCACTTCCATCCAGGAGCTAGTAATACTGCCAGCTGAACTTCCTGAGAATTCTTTTCAGCCATGAACCACAGAAAGCTGAAATCAAGAGGAACTTCTCCTAATCCAAACCCTGTTTCACAAAGGACAACTGCAAATCTTCTCCCACCCACACCCAGAACAAGGCTCCTTCATTTATGAAATGCCCATAACTAGCAAAGATGTTTTCATTCCTACCTTCCCTGGCAAAGTCCCAGGTGCAAGCAGCAACAAGCAGAGGAAGCCTGATACATAATCTGCCAAACCTGACTCCAGCATTCTTTGCTCCTCACATGACGGATCAGATTCTTGGTCAAAACATCTCTGACAATGCTGTCGTCCCTCCAGTATGAATATAGCCTGATTTTTTAGGGAAAAGCTAAGATTTATTTGTTACTGTCTCTTCTATTTGCACTGCATAGCCTCTAGACATTTACTGTATTAATCACCCCTCTTTCCTTCATTTCTACTCAATATTGTCATCTTTAAATACAGAAAACTTGTCATTGACAGTCACTTTCTCAGAACAAAGTTAACACAATTTTTTTCTATTAAAATTAAACATGCTGTGTCCAGTTTTCTTAGAAATTGTGCCCTGGATAAATCTAAGGCAAGAAATTTTAAGAGCCCTCCAGTGACCTGTCATTTCAGTGATTCTGAAATGATTTAACCTGAGATGAAAACAGATTTGTGCAGTTTGAGTGTGTCAGTATGGACATCTTGCCTAGTTCAAACTGTCCTATTTACCTGTGTCACCTTCTAAAGAATCCAGACACAGAGTTATTCTCATTTGAATTTGAAAGCACCATGTATGATGCTTTGTTTTCCACCCTTCTGTTCTCATTCCCTGCCTCCTCTTCAGAAGGAGAGGGTCCAGATCTGACCCTTCTGACACAGTTCATTAACCTGGTCAAGAGAAAACTTGGACTCTAGTTCTAACTTTTAATTTATCTTCTTGGTCTTCTTAGGAAATCATTTTACCTCTGCCCCTCTGCTTCCAGTCTCACTTCCTACTTGCAAGCACAGACAAGACCATATCTTTCACTCTGGTTTTCCTGATGCATCCAAAAGGGGTGTTGGTGGAGAAAGTAAAACAGCTGCTGTATAGTCTCAATAAATTATCATAACATCCCTAATCCATGTTGGGGGAATATTAAGTAAGTCATTGCTTCATTTGTATCAGTGTGCTAATGAGGAGGGAACATTTTCATCTTTCTCCCCTAGTCTGTGTACATGAAACTTAAAGAAAATTTAAAAACCTAGATATACTGCCATTGCAGTGTGGAAAATTCAGGAATTTCATGATGTTCCTTTCTAGAGAAAGGAAGCCACTGGTAATATATAACATATCATGAAGAAACACAAACAACCTAGCAAGGCTTCTTCTTCTGTTTCCTTCCCCAAGGGTCAGTGGTTACTTCACAGGCCATTTCAGCATCTGTTTGTGCTGAAAAAGGTACTTTTACCTGTGACCTGGATGAATAATAGTGGCAATGCTTTAACCCCAAATGAGATGCAGCATTGGAGTGTCTGACATGAGGCAGATGTCACAAAGCTGATGCCACCACTGCAGCTGGAGGGGTTGGGGGGGTGGGGTAAAAGGGCTGCTCTTTTCATTATTTAGACAATTCATTAGCAATCAAGGCACAGTGTAAGTGGTGAACACCTTGCATGGTCACTCCCATGTTGAATTCTTATAAGCAAATTTGGATCATCTGGTGGCTTTCAGCACTGCGCAGCCAGGTTGCTTGAATGTGCCAGTTTCTGGCATGACTTCAGTATTATTGCCTGCTGACAGAGGGATGCTGCTGAGACAAGCATGACTGGAAATTGGGGGATAATGAAGATGCTCTGATTTACAGGATCCTTTCAGGAGCTCTACCAGTTTCATGGGAAGTTTTTTTCTCCCAGGACGAAAGCTACTGCATTGGCCAATAGAAGGAGGAGTATTACATGATGATGGATGTGTGAAAATGGCACACCAACACAAAACAGCACGCCCCGTTTCTTCCCCAGGGGAGAGAGTGGAAGAACAAACCACATGTGACAATGTCAGTCATGTTGCTTAATGGACTGCTCTGGGACTTTTAGATACTACAGTGATGTGGACAACATTAGAACCTGTTTGGGGCTGCATAGCATAGCAGTAAAATGGCAAAAACTTGAAGATCGTGCTCCAGAATTTTATAAGACAGCCTGAAAAAACACTGTGTTGGCTTTTTGGTGTGGTAATTTTTACCTGTATGCTGGCCTAAGAGTACTTCAGAAGAGTCCTCTGCATGGCCTCTACACAAATTTGTGGAAAATGAAGGGATTTATGAGGAATTAGATGTGAATTATTTCAAATTGGAAGTAGAAAAAAGTACAATTATTGTCATAGTGTTCCATTTCTGTATTTTCTAAATGAAAACTGAAATGTCATATTTAGTAATAATTTTCTTTTTTGGGATCTTAATAATTTTAATATTAGAAAAAATAAAAAAATTAAGATATGAAATTGCAAAAATAAATCTGGAATTTTTGAAGAAAAACTGATGTTTAACATGCAAGCTTTTCTCCATCAAAATTATTTAAGAACACTTTTTATATTTCTGTTCTTGTTCCTTATTTAATTTTATCTTGATGAGGAAAATTATTTCTCATCCTATTTGGCCTCAGACTCTCCACTCTTGTGTCTACATGATATAATATTGAAGGCCACCATAAAGATGACTATGTAGATTCTAAATTATTTTAGATATTTTCTATAGCAGAGCAGTCCTCCATCACCCTATTTTGATTTGTTAGAACAGTGTGCTGCGTTTAAAATTAGCCTGAACACCTAATAATTTGTTTGGATCCGGGTTTGGACAGGAAACCACAGAATAAAAAGACTGTTCACAATCATGTTCCAGATCTTTCACAAATGCAAGAAGAGTTACCTAAAATTCACCTCTTCTTTTAATAATGGAACTGTGTACACAAGCATGTACTGGATTTTTACAGTGATGTTTAAAATTTGGGTAAGCGTTGGCATAAAACAGAAAACATACACAATATCCAACATAAAACCCTGAACATTTCTCAAGTAGGAAAATCTCAAAAGAAAACTCAGAGAAGGTTCAATTCATATGTAAAGTCAATGTCAAACTGTTTTATAACAATTTCATATTGTTCTTTCATCTTGTGCTTCTACTCCTCCAACTCAGATGATAATGAGAAATAAGGGGCAAGAATGCAAACTGCCAATGGTAGAAAAATACAGTAAATAACAGAATACACACTCCCAGCTGCCTATATTTTTTACAGTCTCTTGAATAAGTGTTTTAAAAGGAAACAATAAGTTAGAGTTCTTTTAGAATAACATAACAAATCAGCTTCTGGGTACAAAAGAGAGAAGAAAGTGAAGGAAAACATGGATATTTGCTGCAAAGCATTAGTCACATTCCTTCCAATAAAAATTATTGAAAGGAAAATATGTAAAGAACCAAACTAGGAGATATAAGTTGCCTTGAAATTGTAAAAACCATCTCTCAAAACACACATTATCTATTTAAAATACACTGATCATATCCACCACCTCGACGGCATTTATAAACCCTTTTTTCTTCTGTCATTTTATTTTAGACTCATGGCTTTTCCCAGTCTTCATTCCTCCACTAACGGAAAATAAAAATAAAAAAACCTCCCAGCCTTAGAAATCTGAAAATGCCTATTCAACCACCTTCAGCCTTATATGAACCTTTCTGCAATTTACGGGAAGAATAAAGAGCCAGGCAATCTTTAAAGCATCTTAATTGATCTCTGAGTGTAATAGAACCCTCAGGAGACATGACCCTAAGTTGGCTGTAAATCATATTTGAATCCATGGACTGTGCTATTTCTCCCTGTCTATGGTACATATATGACATGCAAGTAGATTATTAAATCACACATATGCTTATTTTTCAAACAGATCTTATGACTTCCTTTTTTTTCCTGTCTTTTCCAAGAGAAAGGCAGGAAGTGGATAGGAAAATGGCAGGGCAACAAATGGTTTCTTGAAAATTAAAAGGGGGTGAGAAAACAGTAATTAATCTGCCATAGCTCTTACAATTTTTTTTCTAAGAAGGCCTAGTCAATCAATCTTCTTCCAATCTGTCTACCATTGTCCTTTTACCACCAGTATATCATCCATTCGCCCACAAACTCATTTACCAGTTGTCTCCCTTCCTTTCCTGAATTAAAACTCTGCCAACATGAAATGGTTCAAAATCTTCCTCCAAATCATGCCAAGCAGCTTCTCAGAAACCTCAGGCACACACCTATGCTGTAGGCTGAGAACCATTCTCTCCTCATTTAACCTTGCTGGAGCTCAGCACCACACCCTTGGCTCTGGGCCGGTGCAGGAACCTCCTGTCTCCAACCAGAGCACACCAGCACACTGTCCTCTAATGCAAACAACCAACCCTCAGAATCAGACAGCTTCTTCCTTTATGAGACAGTCCTTACTGAATTGAGAAGAATTCATCTCCTGTCAGTCCATGATCCTGTTTGCAATTAGCACTGAAAATAGAGTAGTGAAACGAATAGGAAGAAAGAACTGAAAATCCCAGCCTTTGCCCCTGTAAAGAGCAAAGAAAAATACCTTGCCAAAGCTTGTCTGTCCTCTAGTCTTGTGTTTGTAGCTATAAGGTAAAGGGTTTTCTTGCCAGCAGATTGATCTTTAAAGGGATGAATAAGCTCCAATCCTGAAAATGTTGGCCTATTATAAAACTATAATAGCAAGGTAATAGCTGTGGCTTAGTTTAGCAAACTTACAGTAATCATCTGCCCCTCTTATACTCTGTACACTGCACATGCTCTGTCTGTCCATGTCAGCAGTTTAAAAGGGATTGTGAGGCACCAACCAACCAGACCCAGAACAATCAACCAGACCCGGTCAAAAAAATTGTGTTTATAAAGCTGTATGCAAATATGTTTATGGACAAACCTGGGGCTAAATTCTTCATGTACATTATTGTGTGTAGAAACATTTTCTAGGAAACTGAGTTGGAATTATATGGTAAAAATCAGAGGCACTAATAACAATACATTTAAAAATCATAGGCACTAATAACAATAACATTTAAATGTAAGAAACAGCTTTTCTACTGTTAGGGTGATCAAACACTTGAACCAGTTACTCAGAGGGGTGATGTAGTCTCCATCCATGGAGATATTCAAGCCCCCAAACGGACATGGTTCTGGGAAACTTGTTCTAGTCGATGCTGCTCTGAGATGGAGTTTGGTCTGTCTGGTCTCTAAAGATCCTTGCCAACCTCAGCCACTGCTACTTTTGGTTCTGTTGGTGACCTTTGTGCTTTAGTATTTTCTCAAGGGCAAATACATCTTCTGTGAGGTCAGACCATGGTCTCTGTCTCCCACTGTTACTGTGGTGGTCAGAAGCACCCAGTGGAATACAAAGAGGTGTTTCTTTAAAGGTCCTTTATATTGTGTGCTGAAAGGGCAGATGGAGCTTGAAGGAGACAGGGAAATGCAAAGGTGCACATGAACTGCAATGCTGCAGAGTACTGTTTGTTCCTGAGTATTGCAAGCTCATGCCTGGTTTTGAGACCTACACTACAGCATGGAAGAAAGCTGTGATCCCACCTATTTGGTGCACAGCTGAAGCAGTGAGGCTCTGCAAGGTGTTGAGCAGGGTAACAACATCCTGAGGCTGACCATCTCCTAAGGTGCCTTGCTCTCTCTGCTACTCCAAAGGGAATCTAAGGTAAATTAATTCAATCCCTAAGATAATTGCCTTACTGAAGAGCCTAAAGGCACTTATGTAATGTGGACTGGTAGGTGGCACAAATCCTCCTAAAGCTGCCCTAAGGTGCTCAACTGCCACACCACACCAGTTCAAGGCTCACTTTAATGCTGCAAGTCTGGCCTCCCATTTGAGGAAAACAGTATTACCATTACAGACTCACAAACCAGGTGGGCTATATAACATTAAAAATTTTTTCTGCAAGGAAAGCAGAAGGGTGGGAGATGCAGAATAAATATTGAAGAAGCATAAAGCACTCACCAGGGTTTCCTTAGCAAAGATTAAATGCCAGAGATTTAGTCAACACTAAGAACAACTATGGAGCAGTATGCCTGCAGTTCCCTTGAGAGCCCAGTATAGCCTGTTACCACTTTAATATTAGAATTAAATGAAGAAAATCAAGAAACCGACTCAGATTTGACCTCTGGGTATTCTGTTCAATAAGTCCAGCACAGCCCAAAGGCACATAAACTAATGAAAATTATTAACCCACTAGCTGCTGTCTTAACATATTCCAGGTACAAACCAAACATCCTGCAGTTCCAAGGCAGCTTATTTTGGTCCTAGGAAGAATGTTATGTATCTCACTTCCCAGGAAGACAATGCAGTTCTGTGACATGAGGTTACAGTACAGATGGAGTGCTGGTTGATTGCATAATGGTCTGGTGTTGGAGAATTCAAACGTGAGCTGTCTTTATAGATTGGAAGTGCCTGTCTTGCACCATTTCCAGGTTTGTTGTCACTCATAATATTTGAGGGAATGCTTCATGAACCAATAATGCATCTGTGCTGAAAGTGTTCCACAGGAGCTGTCAGCCATCCTATTAGAGCACTCACTGACACTGGCCACAGTCTTAAAATAAAAAGTAGTTTTATTGAAGGATGTACTTGACATTTTTCAATATTAAAATAATAAATAAATGATGGCATGTTTTCTGTTAAAAATTTAAAATGCAACTGTATCTACCTGGACTCACTTTGCAGACGTGCATTAATTCATTTAGATACTACATCTGAAAATCTCTGAACATATGAGTAATGTGCATCTCTTAGTGAATTATAACATTCCATATTTTCAGTTGCTAATGACCGTTAATTAAAGGCACTATAAATACATACTCTATATAAAATGTAAGAACAGGTGGATTTTTTCTCCTAAATTTAAGCTTATTTCTACCTTGTCATTTATTCTTCAGAATACAGAGTTCTGAGATGTCCAAGACACACTGTTCTGCTTCTAATCAGGCAAAATACATATAAATGTAGCCATTTTAAGGAATGCAACCTGATACCTTTCCAGAGTCTGCACTGTAATCTATGTGCCTTTCTTGGTGTTGTGTTATCTCAAGAACCATCTAAAAATACTATGATTTTACTGTCTTTACTAGTAAGTCACTGGGAACAGAACAGACTTTGTTTTAGGATGAAGCTTTTGTGACCAATCTCTGAGGAAAAGATGGGAACAAGTGATCATTGTTTCCTGACCTGATCAGTCTTACCCTTGTTATTCCTCACCCACTTCTCCAAAGGTGCCCTTCTCTCACAGAGAGTCATGCTCAGTGCAGGAAAAGCTGCATTTAATCAAGGTCATGTTCAGCAAGCTAAAAGCTTTGAGGAATCAGACTGTAGCTGGATAGAAAATTATTTTTCATTCCTGAATATTCTTATTATTAGTAATTATTATCTAAACAAAAATTAGTAATGGGATGTCATTGTAAAATGATAATTTTCTGGGGTGTCTACCCTGTGTAAGTCACAGGAGGTAATTCTTTGATTACACTTCTCAAGCTTTGGGGGTACACTGAAGTATGTAGGCTTCAAGAATTCACAGGCAGACAGACTGAAGAGATCTTTACCCATGAAGAATGTTGGAAGGAAACATGTTTGTTTAGGTAAGAGCAGGCAGAAGGGGAACATAATACATTTGTTCTGTTCCTTAATTCAGTTTATCTTTTTTCCTAGTTTAAATCAATCACAAGGCATTGTGATTTATAGGGCTTGTCCCACCTAAAGCATCTGGAAACACTAGCTGCCAGATTGTCCTGTTCCTGGGCTTCAGCAGCAGCAATGGCTGCACAATCCTTGCTGGTAATTTGGTCAGAGATTGGAAAGAAGTAGGCAGCTCCTTTTGCAGCAGTGGAAATGGGGTTTGAACATTAGGACAACCCCCCCAAACTCAGCAAACTTCAATCACATGGTGTGCAGGAATCAGTCACGTGCTCATGGTTTACAAGCTTCCTTCCTGGGAGCCTTTCAGACTACATCACATTTAGGGATAGCATGGGCCCAGCTGACCCTGCATCAGCTATGATCTTGGACAGGGCAATCCCTTGTGACTCACAAGTGATGCAGCTCTGGATTTCAGTGGTTATTTTACAGCCCTGACTGCAGAAGAATACTGAAAATCAAGATTATTTTTGTTAAAAAAAGAAAAAAATATGTGGAAAAAAAGGAATTTATTCTAAGTGATTTGTTTTAAAAATCAAAAATATTCAGTTAATCTTGATGTAAAATAATTCTGTTATTCTTACTATTATTCTAAACACACTTTCAGGGAAGCCACAATTTCTCTCTTACAAAATATCGAACATGGTTAATTTAAAATTCATTTCCGAAAATATTTTCAAGTCAAACCATTTATTAAAACTGCTTCTTTCCCAAAATCAATATGTTCTTGGCTAAAGTATGTAATTAGAAAGTTAACAATCAGTGCTAATCATCACAAAATATAGAATTTCAATGGATTCAGTGACAAGGCAGTTTTATCTTGTAGTATTCATACGACCCACTCCTAGGTACAATACACACATAGAGGTCCTGAGATCATGGTTTACTGAGGCCTCTAAGAATTTGAAGTAAAACATTTGACCTGACTGGAGTATTGTGGTTTTGGCAAGTATCTACTTTTTCCAGTGCTATTGTTAACACCTTGCCTAGACTGAGCTTGAGCTAAATCTGTTCATGAGCACTGGTCTCATTCAGGGCCTGGAACAGTCAGGAGATAATGATGTTATTGTAAGTATTAAGCATTTTTACATGCACCAAATACTCCTCTGACTGCAGCAGATATTCAAATGTATCCTTTAAATAATACCTTTCCTCCAGTGCTCTCAAACTACTATGCAAACTTCAGACACACCACTGAGATGAAACTCCTTTTTCAGCTTTGGAGAACTTATGAAATGTTTCCTGAAATGTTATTTCCATCTTTAACAGAGGGGTTTTTGTAAGGCCTTCTCTATATTTCAACATTTAAGAATTGATACGGTCCCGCTGGCATTTAAAGAAGCAGTTATGACCTATTCCCAGCTCACTAAACACTCCATTGAGAATTCCAAATAGTTACAGATGACCCATAGCTCCCCTCAGTCCCTACCTTCCTTCATCCTGAGCAATGGTGGAAATTGAGACTCCTGTCACACCAGCCTTTTCCAATGCCTCTTTATATTAAGACAGGTCAGACGGGGTCACTGGTCTTTGATCTACTGTATTTCTTCATTCTTGTTTTAAACTACCCAACCTTTCTCACATTCCCATAACTCATGACAATGAAAGCAGCAGCTGTCTGCTCCACTTTCTAACTAATAACTTCTGTTCAGAGTGAGAGAAAAAAACAGTTTTATTTTAAATGCAGGATTTTCTGTTGGAGAACCAAGGACTAATTGCTTTATGTTGCGCTCTTGTCTTGCCTCTTACTCCAGGAACACCTACAGACCACCTCTGTTTTCCCTCTGCCTGTTTCTACCCCTCTTCCTTTCTGTACTAGAGCAAGAAGCAGAACTTTGCTACCTTTGTGATTATTAGCGGCCCTGGGTTCAGACTGATTAGTCCCAGTGGCACAGGGTTAATGAGTTAAGTGTGCTTATTCAATTAAGCCACCTCTTTGTTTTAGCTCACATAAATTTTAACCTGATCGCTTCAAAATTACCTTTGGCACTATTCAGTAATAGAATAAATTGAATAAATTGAATCAAAAGAAAAATGAAAGCCTTCTTAGTTCTTAAATATGTGTGTACTTGATTTGCCCTCAGTAAAAATAAATGGTTAGAAAGCTTAGTAGAGGCATTCTGATTCTGAGTTGATCTACAGTTTACATCATGGAACACAGGCAAACTGGAATTGTTTTGGGTCCTGGCCTAATGTTTGGAAGAATTTGGCAAGCTTACAAATTTTAGGTTATTTTCAGTCAGAGTTACTCAGTTATCAATTTTCCTCAAAATGCCCTTGGTCTATACCTTACTTACAGCAACTACAGCAGTGCATTAGCTTGAACAGAGGATGAATGAGCCATTTCACTGGAACACCTTTTTCTAACATAGCTGCAGAATACAGCAGTTTACTTTCCTCAGAGTTGCATTTTTTGGACTGTAAATTAGTAGTGGATGTCACACTGCAGCATGGAAGACCAACTGATGGCTACAGTTCAGGCACAGCAGAACACAAGGTTTTTTTTCATCTGTAAATAAGATGTTGAAAGAAAAGCCACTGGATGCCAGTCCACAGTTTCCTGCAGTGACTCTTTGGCATACTAAAAAGGTATTTGATTTCAAATGCTGATTATCAGTGAGAAGCGTCACATGTGAATCTCTCTGATTAAATGGAGGACTTTCATAATGGCATTACTAATTACATTTGTATACACACTGACTGCCCTTAAAAATACCCTCTTAAGGTAAGATTCACCTCATCTAACATTAATAATTTAAAAATTAGGCATCTAGTCTAAGCCAATTATCTCAGCTGCCTCTGTTTTCAGTGAAGAGAGACACATCTCCATCCCATGATTCATCCCATGAATCTTAGAAGGGAATGGATCTCTTGGTAGTTTGTTCCGCTTATATCATGATGTCACCAAACACAATCAGGTGAAATTAGTTCTGCCCTGAGTACAAATGAGAAGCTGGATAAAAATTTTAAAAATGAAACAAAAACTAAAAACCACAGAAAGCCCACTAAATGAATCAAGAAAATCTTTCCAGTAATGCCATATGAAATGGGGTGTTATGAAAATTGCAGCAATATTATTCATCCATTTTGTTTTCTTCACATAGCAAGGATATTGTCCTTAAAAGTGGTGGCATTTTGATTATATTCAGTGGTGTACAGAATACCCTGACCTGAACAAAATGAAGTTTTTGTACTATGAAACTTTTGGCAAGCAAGCAATTTCAATCTCCCTGCATCCAAATGATTCAAATCTATTCTCTTGGGGATGATTGCTACCAAGATTTCTATTGGACTGCAGTGATTGCGCCTTTGAAAATGTCTGACATATTTTGATGTTTCCTCTAAAATTTGTAGCTAAATTTCCAACTGGAGTATACTCATTTTTGTTAGAAACTTTAGGAAATCTTACTGTTTGGTGACTTGCTGCTATTGGTAATGTCACATAGATGGACATTTACCTGATTCACTCCCAAGTACTGCACATAACCAGCCTTTCTTCTAGACTGTGTTCTTCTTAATCATATGCCTTTAAATCAACTTGTAATTCCCCTTGGGGAGCGTTCATAAAAAGATATTTCACAATAAGTGTTTCAAGGAGCAAAAGAGTGCTTGTGTGTCATGCAAAAACATAAAATAAAAATATAAATTAAATCAAATCACATTAGAGTCCTGCACAGAATAAACTCAAATTATAATAGTCATAGAGATCACTTACTTTTTTGGCAGTTTAATCTGGCCTAGGATCCAGAGCTGATTGCTGAACTATCTCCTAGAAATGTGATCTTCAAACTTCATCTTATTCACACAGAGACCTTGGCAGCACAAACAGGCAGTACATCACTCCAGCTGTATCTCTGCTGCATTGGCCTCTGGTTCTGAATTACAGCATCTATCACATTCTGGCTTTTGCTTGCCAAGCTTTTAAAGGTGTGCTCTTGCTCACTGTACCTTATGAACAGCTTTCCCTTCCATCATTGGGCCTGCTTTTGAAGTTTACTGATATCGACTTATAAAATATTCTTTCTCTGCATGCCTACCCCTCTGACTACTGTGTAACTGAGACATGCATGCATATCACAAGTGTCAAGTCCCAGTTTGAAAGTGCTTTGTCTTGCTCATGCAGACTGTGAAAACTTCTGCCCATAAATATCTGAACCTCATATGCTTTTAAATCTAGACACAACATACATCCTTTGGTTAAGATCTATTTATAATTAATAGGGTGGCATGGACTGGGAGATTCTTCACTGGAAAGACTATAGACATAAACTCTATGTATATATGTATACATATATATCTGGGGACATGCTCTATACCTCTTTTCATTTTTAATACCATCATATATCATATTTGTTTTTAAATTATGTTTTGCTCTGAATTTTTATTTTATAATAAATAGATGAATTTTGTATGTTGACAGAACTGGCCTCAAAGTCACAGTCTCACTCTATGGCAACCTGATCATGAAGATAACCCTGCAGCTTTCAGTACCCTGTTGCTTTCAGTACCCTGTCCCTTTTTTTTCATATTACCCTGTTGTGGTTTAACTCCAGCCAGGAGTCAAGCCCCAGGCAGCCACTTGCTCAGTCCCCCACCAGTGGGACTGGGGAGAGAATAGGAAGGGTAAAAGGTAGAAAACTCGTAGGGTGAGATTAAGACATTTAATAAAGAAATCAAAAGCCACACATACAAGAAAACAAAACCAGGCATTAATTCACTGCTTCCCATGGGCAGTCAGGTGTTCAGCCACATCCAGAACAGCAAGGCCCCATCACACGCAATGCTTAATTGGGAAGACAAACATCACCACTCCCAATGCCCCCCCTTTTTTGTCTTTCTTCCCCTCCAACTTTATATACTGAGAATGATGCTGTATAGTCTGGAGGAATATCCCTTTGGTCAGTTTGGGTCACCTGTCCCAGCTGTGACTCCTCCCATTCTCCCATGCACTCCCAGTCTCCTCACCATCATGGCAGTAAGGGAAAGCAAAAGCCTTGGCTCTGTGTAAACACGGCCCAGCAATAACAAAAACATCTCTACATTTTCATCACTGTGTTCAGCACAAGTCCAAATCATAGCCCCACACATACCAGCCACTGGGAAGCAAGTTAACTCTACTACAGCCAAAACCAGCACATATCCAAAATGTTTAAAATCACTGAAATTAAATCACCGTTGGCTCTTCAGAAATTTCCTTTTCTTTACCTGTAATGTTGCAATTCAGTGATTTATATACACTAGGCATCAAATTTATACAAGAATAATTGGGAGGAGTTAAACTCCAAGCCTGAAAGAAAATGCTGCAATCAACAACCCACTCTATTCTTGCCCATTGATATACAACTGTATGCCATGAGAGGCTCTGTCACCACTGCTATGTCTGGGCATATTGCCCACTTCTCTCCTCTGGGATGTGTTCCCGGGACTACAACTCTGGGAAGTACTCAGAGGGACCAGCCTTCTTCCTCATACCCCTTGCAAAGGAAGCACATAGATCAGGATCAGAATTGAAAAGATCCTAAAGAATCCATTAGATCTTTTATTTTAACCAACTGGGGTACAAATCTTTGAGCACACATTTCAGGAAAGGTCTCATTTGTCATATAGCTCTAAACTAATCATGTCTTTGAGTGCAAGTGCTGTTTGTCTTTTATTAATAAACTAATTGGTTGTGTGTCCAGAATGGAATTTTTAATATCAGTTTCTGACTTCTTTCAATGTTCAGTGATTTTATAAAGAAATTAAAAAGCTAGCAGTAGCTGATGAAAGTGTCTTTGGAGCATGCAAGAGAAATCTACAGAATGGATTCTAAGGTCTAAGCAGAAAGAGTTGGAAATCACACCTATAGCTTATGACTCAAACTCTAATCATATCTACAACCCTTTAAAAGAGAGAAAATAGAGGAAATAAGTTTGGACATTTCAGTGAGACAGAAAAAGAAGCACATTTACTATCATTGCCCTCTTTCAGAAGCCCACAGAAACAGATCTGAGATCTTAACTGACCCTTCTCCAGAAAGGAGACAAATGAGAGTGGCTGGATCAATGAAATGTTTCATGAAAAAAACATCTACAAAGCAAGTGGAATAGCAGGCTGCTTGACCATTCAGTTAAAAGTGTATGACTTCATTTAGTAATTCATTAGATTCAAGTAAATTAGATATTTAAATTACT
Organism: Eopsaltria australis; assembly: GCA_034509425.1. Lineage (NCBI taxonomy): Eukaryota > Metazoa > Chordata > Aves > Passeriformes > Petroicidae > Eopsaltria > Eopsaltria australis. The sequence goes on along the minus strand of JAVTVJ010000012.1, from coordinate 6,886,693 downwards.
CCAATGTTGAGAAGAAATGTTGATACCAGACTGTGAGTTCACAGATAAAAATACTGGAACTTTACTCTATACTTTTGAAATCACAAAGCCTTTAAAATAAAGGGCAAAACTGAGTCCCAGAAGAATGGAAAATACAACATATGGAAGCAGAAATATATCAAATAAAACCACCTTTATAGACACAAGTTAGTTGAAGAGAACTCTTGGAAAATCTACTTCAACAATGCAAAGATATGCTGCATTTTTGTATTGTAAAAAAAGTTACTGAGTTGCAGCACCCTAAAAAGCTGGAAGATATCACACAAGTTCTACTTTCTCATAGAGCTCTTTCTTACTTGCTGTGGGAAGGCGGAAACTGACGGCATCATCACTGCCACTTTTCCCTTTTGACAGGACATGGTGATGTATTACCTCATTTTATTGCAGTTTATATTATTGCATAAATGATGCAAATGACAAAGTTTGGAGAGCACAGGTATTCCTAGAAAGGGCCAAGCCAACCACAAATCATATTAGCATAATCTGAGGACTTGAAAAGAATTATGAGTTAAGTAGTTTTTTGTGGCTCAAACATATAATGGTACTTTTGGATCATTCATTTGCTGGCTGCAGCATTGAGCAGTAAAGTAATGCCTTAGATAATGTAAAAAGAGACTTCACCCAATTTTCCCTTTTATTAATCACAGAATGGTTTGGGTTAGAAGGGACCTTAAAGATCATCTAGTTCCATCCCCTCTGCCATGGACAAGGACATCTTTCATTACAGGTGAAAGTACTTATGTACTTATTATTGTATATATAGATGTTAGATATATGAAGAGGTTCCTCGCAGAGATTAAGTCTGCATTTTAATAACAAAAAAAAATAAATTCTTGTCTCACTTGATCCAAATATGACGTGAAAGACAACAGGTAGATGCAATGTGTGAGGAGAAGGAAGGTGACAGTGATGAGTATTGCAGTAAACAGCAGTCAACAATTACCTAGTCATTGTTTAGCTTTCTATACAAAATATAGTGCATCTGGAAGGCCGCTAATCATTATCTTTAGATTTGTCTTTAGTTTCTGTAATATAGCAGTGTTCTTTACAGCTACTTCAAAATTTTTCCCCAGTGGAGAAACATAGAAAGCTTCCTCTTTTGTATGTATGAAAAAAAATGGAAAGTAATTCACACATTTTGAAATATTAGGGCCTGACAGGGCCAAGCAGATCATCTAGCCTGACCTCTCATACATCTCAGGCAATCTATTTTCTCTTAATTATCTCTTTACTTATCAAAATAATAGATTTGAATTAATGAAAAGAGTTGTCATGCCTTGATGCAGAAAAATTGGTACACGAAGCTTCAGAAAGTACAAAGGTACAAAAAACTTCATTTGTTTTTGCTAATTTGTTATTCTGTCTAACTACCCTGACTGTTAAATATTTTGATACCTTCCTAGTTTAAGTTTATCTGACTTCACTTGCCAGTCATTTGTTGCAGTTTTGATCTACTGTTAGATTTAGATGTTCATTGGCAGCTGGAATCATCTTCCAGGAAGGTAATTCACGGCAGTTCTCAACAAAGTTTTAAATAAATAAAGTTTCTCAGCTCAAAACACTTTTCTCATCTTCAGAATAAATTTTCTTTCTTTTTTTTTTTTTTCACTCTCACTCTTTAATCTCTTCCTGAGAAACTAGAGTCAGGATACACTGTCCATTTCTCAGGATGATGCTGCTCGTTCTGGATGACAGAGCACTTTGCTACATTAAATCACTTAAATGAACCCACCTTGCTTTGTCCTCTCCTGGTTGTTATGGCAAATGTTGCCACTTTTCTCAGCACTAACTATTTTTCACAGAATCACAGAATGTTTGAGGTTGGAAGGGACCTCTGGAGATCATCTAGTCCAATCTCCTTGCTAAAGCAGGTTCCCTTAGAGCAGGTTGCACAGGATCATGTCTAGACAGATTGTGAATATCCCCTAAGAGGCAAGACTCCACAGCCTCTCTGGGTCAAATTAAAGTGTCCATAATGGTTCACACACAGTATGTCCTTTCTGACAGTGTGAACTTAAAATGAACACAACATAACTTGTTTCTTTAGACAACAGTCTATATATGTGAAGTGCACAAAACCACAAAGGGATAACGATTATGTGGCTAAACACACCACAGTTGGCTGGGAGAGGTGTCAGGAACTTCTTAGTGAGAGGGGAAGAGCTGAACTGAAAACCTCAGAAGCTGATTTTCTCAGATTTTCTATAAATACAACTGCTCTGTACTGTGTTTAAACACTTTGGATTAGTAGCTACAGTTCTCTGAATTCTGCATTTATTTGTCTGAAGAAAGTAGGTGCTGGAAAAGTGGAGAGGTTCAATATAACTGTTTCTGCTGGGTTTTGTACTCTGTACTGAGGTCCTGCCACGAACAGATTCCAGCAGGGAACTAACATTACAGTATCAAGACTTAGGACCTGATTCAAGTTGCAGTCCAGTCTAGTACAGAATGAAATCAGCTGCACTTCACACTTCTGCAATCTCCTCTCATCTGTAGAGATCACAACCTTATCCTCTTTCATTCCTTTTTCGGGGGTTGAGAGGAGGAATAACGGAGCGTTTCCAGGCCCTCTATCTATATGTAGCTTGAGCACAATCTCTTGCTTTCCTTGTTTTCCTCTGAACCAGGAGGAAAAGTCTTTCCATTGAAATGCTAATAGAGGAACAAACTGTATAATAAGACTGCATCCCCTTTGGGCCTACATGTAATTTACACATAAAATGAAATTGCACATGGCCTTGTTTCATAGCATATTTGTTTAATTATCTTTCTTAAAAGCCTTTTTCAATTAATTTTCAATATTTAAAAAAGAAATAAAAATGCCAATTTATCTGTGTACCTGATAATTAAGTACAGTTTGGGGAATAATTACATTATCTAATAGAAGAAATTTGTCCAGCTCTAATAACTGGCATTTTTCAACAGTTTTGCTTGCTTTCTTGTTCTCCAACTGCTCTAATTCAGAAGAAGTTTACATTCTCCATGTGTCGGTCAGTTCTCACTCACCACATCAGACACTGAGCAGTCGATCAAAACAGCTCTGCCTTTGCTGACAATGACTCAGGACAGAATGGAGAGATGCAGGCTTGAATCCCTCCAAGAGGGCCATTTGTACAGTTCTATTATATACCAGTAAAAGTATAACCAATAGAACCAACAAAGTATTAACTTTTTCATCACCTCTGACTGACTTTGAGAAACCCCAGTCTGACATACTGTGTTGAATTCTGGTAATCTTTTCCCGAGAACACCGGAACATCTTTGTTCGATATCAGTGAGAACAGACGTGGAAGAGAGATGTTCAATAGATAATCACATGGCAGTGCACTGAGAAAAAAAAAGTTGTTTAGCACAGTCAAGAAATTACCAAGAAAGACAGAATTACTGTCTGAAAATACGTATTGCTGGGATTAGTACCAAATATTAAAATCTCTAAAGCACTGAGGTCCAAATAGCAACTTTTGTGCCAAAACCAGCCTGCTGATTTTTCCTTTGATGAGGTAGGAGCAGCTCTGTGTGGAAAATGTCCTGCCTGGACATCCATTTCCCTCTTTCTCCATATGAATAGCCTAAACTAGCCATTACATCCTGGTACAGTGCTGTGAAAGGGCTGAGGAGGCATGGAGGGGTTCTTCTGCAGGCAGAGCACTCGATTCTGCATGGTCCCAACTGCTACCATTGCATGAGTTCACTACAAATGGGGAAGCCCCAGTTCTGAATTCAGCTTATTCATCCATGACAGCTGGAGCAATCCAATTTGAACTAAAGGGATATAGGAAATGGGACCAACAGAAGCAGCAGCTTGGGGTTTCAAGGTAAATAAATGAAATTACCTCCTGGAGATGGCTGGACATAGTTAATATTGGCTACTATTGCATAATGCAGGGCAGAAAATGACTAATTGGTTCATCAAGAATCCAGAGCATTCATTTAGGACACTAAGGAACAGTCTGGATGTAAAACAGACTCCAAACTGTGGGGTCCTCTCCCACAGGAACTGGAACTTTCTCATATGGGCCAGATACATAATATCAAAGATCTATTCTATCCCCATAAATGGAACCCCTTCTGTATTTCTTGCCTACAGAGCAATTACGGTAGAGTGTGGGAACCACTTTGTCATTTAAAAGATATACTAAACAGCAGACTGAGAGTTTCACCTTACATCATTTAAGCAGAAGATTTTCTACCTCTATGAGCTGTGGTGTTCTGTTTCTGCAGCTGAGCTAGAGACAGTAAGATGGAAAAGAGTCATGTCATGCACTTCACCAGTCTCAGGGTGGAGTGAGGGCTGGTTCGTACAACCAGAATGGTAGGGGAGAAAAGGAAAGTATTAATGAAAATTCTTCTCAGTAAGTTTTTCCAATGCCATTATTACGAGTTGCCAAGTTTAGTTTCTGTTGCTGAATCATCTTAGGAATGCAAGGGGAACAATAGGGTTTCTGGTCAAGTCCTTGCCAGCTGCCTGTCAAGGTAAAGATCAGGTTTTATTCAAACAGCAAACATCTTAAGGCAAAGCTTGGTTTTTCAGCTAGTTCTCTCCACTCCCCAACAACACAGCACTTCTCTCAGCCTGCAGCCCTGGTAGGAGAAACAGTAGCAAAAACCCTCAAAAACTTGAGAGACAATCTTGCCAGCCTTATTTAAACTTTTTTTTTGCACTTTCTTCTGCTCCTGGATTATATCACTTCACCTTGTAGTTAATCAGGCTGGTGCTGACAATTAGGCTTGTTAACACTTTCCTTTCAGAAACCTTATTCTCCAATTAGGCTGCCTGCCTCATTCCACACTGCCAGAACATAATGTGACTGTTACCTCTATTTAGTCCCAACATCATCTGCAAGGACACCTGGCAACTAAGGGTAGAGCTTTAAATCCCTGAACTGTCAAGGCAAACTGGACAATAAACCAGCTAAATTTATAATTAAAAATAGTAATATTTTAAAAATACCTGTATTTGTGTATGTGTAGTTTGGGTGTTTTTATTGTTGTTTTTTTGTTGTTGTTGTTTGTTTGTTTTTAAAGGAATTAAAGTTCCAGCTAAGTACCTTGTAGGAGTCACGAAAGTGCCTGTTCAAAGTCTGTTATAGAAAGTGTTTGGTATTCAGTGGATGTTAAATACCTAAGAAGCTTAGGCATCTAATTACAAATTTAGCTACTTACATATGTGGAAAATTTATCTTGGAATGCTTTCTGTGCAATTAACACTCATAATCTATGTTCAGTTGCTGTACCTGAAAGACCAGTTACATTTTTTTCTTAAAAAGAGATACCTACTTCTTTATTATGTATGAAGTAGTTCAGTCATGAAAAAAAAGTTTCTATTGCACACAGAAAACTACACAAATCTGGAATCCTTTTTTGGTCCCAAGAACCATCTCTTGTTATTTAAGGAATTCCATTATAAACAACAGAAACAGTAATGCCAAAAGTGTGAAGTAGATGATTAGCTGTATATTATGCTGCTTCCCTTTCTGGTCCTGGAATGAGAGGTCTGTGTGATTACAGCTACAGTACAACTGAACCACAATACTATCTTGGATATGTCATACTTGCGATTCCATCACAAATCATTTCCTTCTTTTGCCTTGCATAAAGTCTCACAGACTAAGGCCTTAATTTTGATTACAGCTGTTCTTCATGCAGTCAACCGTCTTATTTATCCTCCCAAGCTAGCACACACTGTGCTTTCTCTGGGCTGATTGCTCTCTGTTAATTTGATATATGAATTCTGGCTTGCCTCAGTAAAGGACCATAAAGTACTTGATGATGATGATGTGGGCCTGAGAAGTGTTTCATAGACAGTGGGCAGTGGCTTTTATTTGGGTCAAAGAATATACGCAGGCTGGGACCACGGCACTAAAACTACTCTAAAGGGAATACTGAACATCACATTGCTTGATTTTCTGGTCATAACCTGTATGTTTCTGTTTGGACATATTAACAATAATAGTCAACAGAATCCATGATTGCTGATGACACAGGAGTGTGTCTGTAGACTGAGTGGTCATGAGGAGTGACTGTAGTTTTTGTTATAGCACTCCAGTCTAGAGTTTGTCAGTGAAATGGCTAGATGTCAAATGATACCTGTCAAACACAGAAATGTTTAACTCTATTCTTGTGCCAGTATTTTTGCTTTCAAGTAGACAAGATTACTCCTTCTTCTTCTTCTAGTGAAGCTTCTAAGTATTTATAGACTCATTAAAAATAAAAGAACACCTGAAAAATGCTATAAAAATAACTATTCTTCAAATCAGTCAAAGTTTAGCAATGTTTATTTTATTCTTTACTGTATTTTCCTCATGCTCTGCACTTGGGGGCCATTTATTATGGAAGTAATTACAGAAGCTATTGGTAATGCTAACATACAAACACCAGCCTCTTTCCATGCTGCTGGAGACTTTGTGGCTCACTTTCACAAAGATTTAATTGAAGACTACTGCTAAGGAAGACAAAATAGACACTCTAGCTTGTTTTGATGAGTTGAAGCTTCAGTGATTCTTTTGTGGAATACTTACAATAGCAAGAATAGGATTTTCAACAAATTAAAATTTAAGAACAGCTACTCTACAGTCTCCTAGTGGGTTAGTTCACAGTTAAGTTTGGTTGAGAATGATCTTATGATCTTGACTTTTGCTAAAAGTAAAATATTAATGAGTATTTAGTCTCTTGCAGTTATGCAATGTCAACCATCCATTTAAATGAAGCTGGTTTCATTAGCTCCAAAAAAACCTTAAATTTCCTCCAAAGTCGAGCTTATCTTAACACCTCTGTAATTCAACTTTTTTCTTTAGGAATTGAAACACTGCTGACAGGTTTCAGTGGGCATTGTGTACAACTTTTGACTTCGAGTATAGAGTAGTAGTTAATAGAGAAATACAGGCATATACTTCCTGACATCAAACAAAACTGCATGATCCTTCTTCTTTACAGACAGCCATTCTTATCCTACTCCACTGCAGAAAGGACAGCACAGAAAAGTAGTGGATACAGGAATGATGGAATTCTGGAAGAATGTAACATAATGCAGAGGATATCAATAGTGTTGTAGAAGTTGAAAGCAAGGGAAAGAAACCTTAGGTACAGATAAGTGGGAAGAGTATTCTGTAAAGTTGGACAAAGATATCATCCTCAAACCTATTTTTCCTAAGACATTGCTGTTTTTAACAGAACAACAATTTTTGTGAGGAGGTTTGTCATTTGGGGGAACATTTTACATTGCTGATAAATTTCAACAGAGCAAAATACAAAAATTTTGATAGATGAAAATTTGAGCAAATTTTTTTCCTGGTAGGCAGTTTTAAGGAGACTACATAGTTCTTGGGTCCTTTTTAAGAGAATAAAGATCTATTCCCTCCAAAACAATTTATACAGTATTAGAAAACAGGAAGGAAAAGGGTGCTAAATTACAAATGAAAAGAACAGAGCTGGAAATGAAAATATGAAAAAAAAGAAGTGGCATGGAATATGTCTGGGAGAATTTTAATGGACAGGAAAATGATCAGTGTGAACAAATAACAAGAAGTCAAGAAAAACAAATAGATTGAGAAAAGATGGTGCAAAAACATACGGGCAAACCCACATCTTTCTCATGACTCTTGGTAAAGACAGTAGAAAATTTGGTTTCAACATTTTAGGTCTGCCAAGAAACTTAAAGTGTTTCAGCTAATCTGTTCATGGGTTTGCTTCAATTTGTGCTTTTCTTACTGGAGCCATCTTTGAAATCAATAGGAAGAGGTAATGCCTCCATATCAAATGGCAAGGAGAAAGCAGGTGCCATTCTATCTGTAGGGCTGAGGCACAGCCAGGGTGCAGTGTATGCCCACCCCACCTGTATCTCATGAGGTTCTATCATGCCCTTCAAGATCGTGGGCTATATTGCAAGACAAGGTATGGGAAGAGAATTGCAGAGCCATTGCAAACCTAGGGCAAATCCTAGGACTGATGACTGGATTTTTTTGTTTTACTCACAGGTTGTTACCATATGCCCCAACTTCTCCAACTTCACCATGCTTTGCCCCACAGTATTTATGGTGCTGACACACTTCTGTGCCTTTTGTTTTGACTGAAAACCCCACTGCTGTAACTCATGCCCCTTTCAGCTCTCCCTTCTCTGTGGCAGCTCTCCTTTGCTACCCCAGCTCTGATCCCACCTTTGTGCTTTTTAGCAGCACTCAGAAGCTTCTCAGAGCCAGAGTTCAAAGGAAATCCCAGAGAAGAAAGGCTACCCAGGGCTATGCATTTGCCGGCTTAAGCCCAGTTTTTAGCTCCTATCAGAATTTATTTTATAATGTCAACGTGTTACAGCAACACAATCCTTTCCGTAGTCTCCTGAATAAACCATCTCAGAGGAATTTAAAGGTAAAAGCCTATACCCAGTATTTACAGAGAGACCTGTAAGAGACTCTTTTGTACTCTAAGAAAATAGGAAAAAATGTTATTAACTGCCATAACTAAATATCTAAAATGAAAGAAGAGACTAAGCATTTCTAGTTGGAAACTTTTGCTGTACACAGCAGCAAAACACAGACTACAACTCAAGGGAGGAGCCAGTGTAATTGCCTTTTGCTGTGATCTCTAGATTTTTGATTGAAAGGATCATGTCTAGGGTTCTATGCTCGTTCTTTTCTCATAAGCTCTCAGTACTTAGAAGTCTTTTCTTCCACTCTTAATTTGCCTGGAGCAAGGCTTTTATCTAGACTTTTAGCCAAGAGGCACCTGCTGAAATATTCATTGGTAGAAATTGTGCCATGGGTGTTTTTCCCCATTTGTCCAGTTCTATGTCATTAAAATAAGGTTGAATGCAATGAAAATAGGATTTGACACAGAAGAATGGCATTCTCTCAAAAACTTTATATAATAGGCAATTAACCCTTTTCAGTGCAAGAATTGAAATATTCAAGACTGCTGAATAGTATCCTCTCTCAATGGCCCTTTAGCACCACATCAAAATGAAATTGAATATTATAACTTCACTTGGTTGAAGAATCAAATTTTAATCTACAATCTTTGATAAGGATGATTAAAAGATTTTGATATTTTATTTTTATATTGATCTCTACCTAAACATGATGATCACTTGAGAAAATGCAAAATCCATGAGTCTTTAAATCTTATAATGTGTACCTGAAATCCATTTTTCTTTCCTTCCTGCCTTCTCATAATACTCATGTGGTCATATGAAATGATTCAAAAGACATTTTTTGTTTGGAATTTTGTCCAGGAACGACAACAGAAGTATTCAAAAATTTCAAAGGATAAAAATTAAATTGAATCAAAGAAGATCCCAGATATACACAATTAAGTCTGGAATAGTTTTGACCTTATACAAAGCTGGCCTCAGAGCTCATCTGTTAGCCTTGCTTTGAGCGAGGGTCAGGTGAACTCTGTGTGAACTCTGTAGGTCCTTTCTGATCAAAACCATTCTGTGATTCTATTTTATTTTTGTAAAGGAAACAGATACTCAATGTGCAGAGAGGAGTAATTTTTTAAAAAACAGAGTTTAAATTTAATGAGTTAGCAACAGCAGACGGTAAAACAAAAGTCTCCAGTATGGTATTATTACACCCTGCATTTGAGGGGGCTAATCCTAGGCCTGATCTGAGAGTCTTCCAAAGAATGTAAATCCAATTACATACGATACTTCCTTGTAGACATACTGGAAATTTCTTGCCATTTACTTGCATGGTTCCTGTCAGATTTTGTTATCTGATAAAGCAGACACATAATATTTTAACAATTTTCCTCTTCTCTAAAGATCTTAAAGAACATGATGAGCAGTTAGAAATTAAACCATGTAAAACTCTTTTAAAATGGGGAAATATTTTGGTTTTGTGCATGTACCAGTTTAAAAACAGACACAAAGAAATCAAGCCATTTTCTCAAGATTTTGTAATGAAAATAGAGGGCAATTACGATTGTACGTCTAAATGATGTAACATAAGGCTTGCAGTCTGTGGGTAGCAAAAGCTAGAATAATTTCTTATGACATGTCTCTGCATCCTTGGCTTCACAACTCTGGATTGTTTAGAAAACTAGGTAAGTTACAGCAAATCTACAATTCAATGAAAAGATATTTTTTTCTGTCATAAGTGGTCATTTGTTTAGGTTACAGTTTATTAAGAGTTTTAGCTGTACATCCTTATTCAGCAAGCATTCTAACATATGCATTACAAAATATCTAAGTCCAAGATTGAAATAGCTTACAGTTAAGCAAGAGAGTTTAATTTTAAAGTAAGTCAAGGAGATACTTGCTAGCACTTTACTGATGGAAGGAGGTGAGACCCATAAGAGATAGTTCCTGTGAATCTGCAGTCTTCCCTAGATAATATCTGGAGAGATATATAAATAGATAAATAGATATATACATGGAAGGTGCTGCTGAGTGCCTCAAGGCCTCTAAAGTGAGGCACATCTGAGCCCAGTGAGAAATTTCTGGAGCTCAAGTCCAGACATTCAATGCTATCTGACTCCTGTATCAGTCCCTGAGGCTCTTTTTTGAATTTGACCACAAGATTTCTCAGAATGGAGATGGTGACCTGAATCAGGAGCTCTAAGGTTCACACATGCAAACCTCATGGGAGCTGTGCAGTGTGTGCTCTGCACTGTCAGACACAGGCACTGCTTATGCTCTGTCCCGCTTTTATCCAAAAGGAAAGAGTACAGGGAAAGATCCAAAAGCCAAAATCCAAAAGCTTTGATTCTTTCTCCGCCGTTACCAAGCTAAGAATGATAAATCTGGCATGAAGTCTCTAACCTTTTGGCCTGCCAATTACAGAGAAAAAAATTCCAACCACTTCAGTTGCTTCAGATTTTTCATAAGATGCATGAGAAGAGAACTTGGCACTCTAGGACTAATGTGCTGGGTTTACCCTTTTTGGCAAAGTGAGGCTGTATTCCCATCATTCTGCAGTAAAAATGCAGAGAAAAGGCCTTGTCTGCAGGATTAGCATCCTATCACAATGTTGTACATGTATCATCAAATTCTTCTTTCAGGTACCTTAGTGTATATCTGGAAATGCTTTACTGAAGTGAATGGCTGTGATTCCAGCTTTACAGCAACATCACTGCCAGTAGATTTTGGCCTTTGGCTACTTTTCTTCTGACTTTTTTCAGTGCATAGTAGCATATGTGCTATTTCAAAAGAAAAAAAGTCATAATGTTGCCATGATAGAAGTACAAGTGCAGCCAAGGGTGTTAGAGCACAGTTCTTGATTAGATCAAAATTGCTTAAGACAAGACTGACTGCATCATTGACTTAATGCAGCTGTAGGATCTGAAAGATTCTGATAGAAACAGCACCAGTGGTCTCCACAGCCTCCTTAAAAACCAGCCTTTGCACTAAAAAAAACCAAACCAAACCAAAAAAACCCAAAACAAAACAAAACAAAAAAACAACAACAACAACAAAAAAAAACACCCAAAAAAACCCCCAGAAAAAGCAATGAATGAACTGCAAGAAACAGTAGTAAGTGAGAAGCAGTTTTAATGGATAAATGTAAAACTATTTTTCTAAAGCAAAGCAAATACCCTGATAACTACTTAACACCACTGAACAGCAGTCAGAAAATTACAATCTAATGAAAAGGCGGTTGGCATAATTGGTAAATGAACTTTCTCTGCTACTCCACTGTACTCTGTCCAACCTGATACGTTATCAACAGGAAAAGCTTCATTTAAGCCTCGGACTAGATGGATACGGAGTTAAATACAGCAATTCTGATTATGATAAATAAAAAGAGATGGAGAATAGCAGTAAAGTACTTTGCATCCCAAGAGTATGAAAACATTTAAAGTTTATGGATCTGGCACAGGAAAGAATGATCCTGATTACAGCTGGATTGCATTTCAGTATTTAAATTGTGGTCTTTGATTGAACACAGTCAGTTTTTCTAACTGGAAAAGCAAATGCAGTCCAACTTTTTTTGGTGTTAATTCACTTATTAACCAATTCAACAGTGACTTTTCCAAATATGTTCCCAATATTCCCAGCATGAATTTGCTGTTTCAGTCAACTCTTCTGCCAGTGGATGTGGATGTGGATATGCAGATATGGGATATGCAGATATGGGATATGCAGACCTTCAGGATGAATTAATTTTAAACTCCAAGTGAATATTGGTGGAGCTGTTCTGCAATAACCTCTACTCATATTAGAGATGCAGATCCCTTTTGGACAGTTGCAGGAATTCCATGTGTTGTATGGATATGTTTGGGAGAAAAAAAAGAAGTATTTTCCTGCCCCTACACCTCAGTTTCTAAAATGGCCTCTTGGGAGCACACAGCGTATACGTGTGTAGGTACATATCACACACCCTTTCTGACATTTTTACCCCCCTTAGTTAGTGTCTGGCTTTGAGGTTCCATCAGAATCTGCACATAAAAGGAGAACAACAGCACACCTGAAAACTCTCTGAGATCACAGAGTCTTTAGGTGATTACTTGGCATGCTTGGGTTCTTCTGCAATTTACATCACAGAGAGGGGGGACAGCTCTACTTTGTACTGACAGTTATTTGTGGAAAACCTGGGCACAATTCTATCTAGTCAAGCAGTGTAAGGTCTTCTCTTTCATTAAATTAAACTGGACTAAAACCTATTCAACATTAAGATCGGGTTCATGGAGAAAAAAAATATCTCATAGAGTAATTTTGCAGTCGCCATTCTCTTTTCCAGGGATGGAAAAACCTGTGCAAATGCTTTTGTTACACAGAAGCAGCTGCAGAAAATGACAAATATTTCCCTAATTCCTTTCCCTAAAAGTCTCTGTGGAATTTGCTTTACTTGTTTGAATTCATAGATGGTACTTCTCTAAAGTAGCAAAGATTTATCCAACTTTTTGTGTTTAAGTACAGAGCTGAAAACCCTAATAGCAATTTAATTTGACTAAATACTTACATACTTTATGGTCAATCATCCAGATCTTTTACAAGGTTCCTTGGCTTTGGAATTAGTAATCTCAAATGGTACTATATATGAGCCTTGTCTAACATGACATATATTGAAACAGACTGTGGAACGATCACTTAGAGATGAGAACCTTGCTACAGTTTTAGTGAACCAAAGCTAAAAGGAAAATTATTCAATTATAGTAAATTTACAGTAGCTTAATATTTGATAAAAGTGGTTCTTCTATCATCAGAGCATCATACTGAAAACCCTTGAGCGCCAAAATAGCTCTGGAAATGCCGAGGATGTTTTAGCCACTTCTAAAGAAAATTCATCTGTCCTGATTTTTTTATGAACACTTTGTCTCTTTGTACAATAATGGCTATGAAGATGTTTTTGGTTAGTGTATTGATGGCCCAATTTACCTCGGATAGTAGTGCACCAGACAGAGCAGTGTTAGTGGAAAGAGTTGTGGTAGAAATTGTGGCCCCATAATTAACCCAGGGGCTGTCAGTGCTCTGGGTGGCACCTGTAGAAGCATCTAATGCAAGCAATTCTGCTCACCTCCTTCAATATAACATTGAGAAGTCTGTGGGGAAGAGGGGGGTAGGGTGTCAGTCCTGATTTTTTCCACAGTGTACACCTCAGACCACTGTAGTTTCTCCCAGTCTGTTGTATGTCTCCCCCATAGATCTGATCAAGTGAGATAAGATGCTGGTAGTGAAGTCAGCCTAAAGAAATAGATTGTGGGACAGGCAGCACAGGCTCTTGAATTGAGAACACTCAAAATTACAGGACGACATCAAAAGTCCCTCTTTTAAAAATCAGTGGTTTGTCAGTTTTCTGAAGCCATTATTAAGCTCAACCTCAACAGCTGATTTAATGCTTGCATAAACTCAAGAGTAACAGATTGCAGTGTCTTTCAGCTCACCAATTTGTTCTGTAATCAGCAATCCAGATGCTCACTTTCCAAAATGGAGGATGTCATCGTGTGCAGTCTCAGTGGTGATGCAGTTATAACACGTATATCCCACAAAACCTTGTACGGAGTAACTACAGCTGCTGGTGACAAAGTTGTGAACATAAATTCCTTCTAAGGATCATCTCCCAAGTCACTTACAGTTTTCACTCCAGAAATTAAAGAAGTTCTATGAATGGCCAGGAAAATATAACATCTTGAGCTCAGATGAAAATATTTATTTACCAGTACTAATTCCTTCTTACCCTCAGATCATGTAGAATTGGACAAATGGTCAGGCCTTTTTTCCCACTCCTTTGAATGAGTGTTGTAAGCAATAAATGTTTGACAAAAGTTCATGAAAACTGGTTATCTCTGTCCTGTACTTTAAGTGAAAGGATAATGTATGAGTGAATATAATAAAGACTGTTTTTTTCATAATATGTGCACCAAGCTGTTCTTTGGGAAGTTACTTGTAGTTGGAGTACACTCCAACTACAGTGATAGAGAGATCACTAAATGGTAACTACAAAAATCCTAATTTTCATTGTTTTTTGTTCTCCTTTGGATTCTGGAACTACTCTTGATCCATATCAGCAACCAATCAGCATCAGAAAATTATGCTATGCCTAGAGTACTTACTCATCTATCATGGAATTAACTGTGTGTTATATGTGCTTCTGTGGCATTTATAGTAACTTCATTGCAGTTCTGTTTGATTTAGCTACTTATTTATTTTTAAGTTTGAATATGGCAGACTGTATTTTTACAATAGAGCAAAAGATATGTGTGATGCAATTGTTACTACTATTGTCACTTATTAAGATAAGCCTTTACCTTTCTATTTTTCCTCATTGTAATGGGCAATTTAAGCCTGACTAAGCAAAAAGATGCTATCTGTAAAGTGGAGAAGATAGTGTGTTTTTCTTGCCTTTTAACCTGAGAATTGTCAATTTCTTTGTCATAGTAGGGCTTGACACTTAAGGTAGCTCGAACCTGCTTTGCATACTGTGAATTCCTTCAACAGCAGCATGAATTGTGACAGGGACTAATTAGAACTTCCACCCCCTCTATTACACTCTTTTATTTTTGATGAGTGCCAGAACCAGTAGAGGAAGTTTAACTTAAACCAGATAAAGAAATTAGTATCCAATTTTGGAAGTTAAGGAAGGAGAAGATGTACATTGCAGTAGGTACTTCTGAGCATGGATGTTTCTGAGTGTGATAGAAATATCTATTTACACCCTAATTCTTTTGTGTTTGATACACAACCATTTGTGTCTTTGTAACATTCAAAAGCAATACATGTGGTGACTTCCAGCTGCTTCTTCAAGGTATCCTTTCAGACCCCAGTTAAGTTAAGGACAGTCTTCCTGGTTGCCTTATTTGATCTTAACATCTAGTTTTATGTACATAGGGTGCAAGCTAGTATTTTTTCCATGTGGAAAAAGGGTATGACAATTAACTTCCACCCAGGGTAACCAGCCCCTTTTGATATTTCTCACATGATATGTAAGCCTTTCTGAAATCAGGTGAAATCCCATGGGTCAGGGATGCATCTTCTGGGGTAGACTGCAATTAAATAGACTCCATGAACATCTACATTTGTTATTATTATCCCCACTAAATATTTATATTGCTGTGGCCTGTAAGATCCTCACTCAAAAACACTGCCTGTTACGTGCCACTCTACTTCCAAATAAGTCAAAGACTGTTCCAGTTTGTAGCATCACACAAAGGTGCAGTGGCATTTACCAGCTATCTGGCTGAACTAAGAAGTGAACAAGTCTGTTTAGTTCCACCCTCATATCCTTATCACTGGAAATGCTGCCTGAGATATTTATAAATTATGCTTCTCAAAAGAGCAATCCAGGTAACTTTGCAGTCTCATGTAACAAACCACCTGTCATGTACCATTGGCTCTGCTGACTGAGAGCTGATATTGTTCTTAGAACAGTTATTGTGCATTTTCTCATAGTTGCCTTGTGCTCATGATCTGGCTATATCCATAAACTCTCTGAAACTAGGTTCTGTTTGTACAACACTAGTGCAGAATCAGACCCTGATTCCTGATTGGGGGTCCAAGTACTAATGCACTCTGAATGAGTGGCTAAAAATAGCAGAGCAAGGACACTAAGGATAGTGTAGCTAAAAAAAATGTAACTTAAACTAGTCTGCAAATAAATATTAAGTAATGATGATAGACAGTTTAAAAAAAAGCTACTATAAAAGAGCCATTACATCTATTTATTACAGCTCTTATGCACATGTTTAACATTATGGATATGGAGAGTCCCAAGATTTCAAGGATACTAGTCACATACTTAAAAAATTAAGGTTCAAGTTAGTGAAATACAGCCTTAATGAGGACAGCTTGGATAATCTAATATGCACAATGAATTAATCACCTGACAGACTAATTATGCTGTATTGAAATGTTGATCCCAAGGATAATCATACCAAACTTGTCAAACTGTTAAAAGCTGAGGCAACTTGTAAGTTTGTCTGTGCAGTATACATGCAGATATTCAGCCAGAGATCAGCCTGCCTCAAAGTTACCTAACTTCCACGAATCCTTTGTGTCCACTGACTTGAAGGGGAAGTTTTTCATGTAGCAGGCTCAAAAGATGAAGTGTTCTTCCTTAGGAGCAAGGAGAGAGTTCCTGAGCATGAAGTCCAAGGGGATCAAGTCAGCTTGAGAGTGGGGAAAACTGCTGAAAGCAGTAGACTGTGAAGAATTCCATTACTTGCCAAAATTGTGTGGGACCCTTCAAAAGAGGCAGTTCCTTCATAATAAGTGTCATATCAATATATCAGGACAATGAACACCCTCTATGGTATGCTCATCTAAGCAGGGTGCTTATTTGAGGAGAGATGTTAGGAAGATGGTTTGGTAGTAAGATCTCCCAAGCTTGTAAATGTTGAAGGAGGTCACTTTAGGACTTCCAAAGCTATTCCCTTTACATTCCACTTTTGTGGGACTAATTTACTGCTGTGGTCAGCACGTTATAATAACTATGAATGAGGGAACCATTTCATTCAGGTTATTCAGTGAGAAATCCAAGCATTCACTGCAAACTTGAAAAGCTAAACTTGTAACCTGAAGTTCCATAAATAACTGCACTTAGAAAGAATATGAGATATATTTTACTGCTTCAATCTAGACTGTTTTCTTCATGGGGAATAACACTGGGGAGTTTTCAATATTTTTTTCTCTTTCCCTGGTGCTTTTTGATGCTTTTGGTTTTTACACAATATAAAGATTGTGGAAGGCAGACCTTCTGCTTTTAGCAAGCAATATCACAAATACAGCTTTGTTTTCTACCTGACTTGTTCTTTAATTACAGAAAATTAAATAAAAGAACTTCTCTCACTCTAAGTGTATTTGGGAAATGTTCAGACACTCTCTTAAAAGTGCAGAACTTTAGTGCCTTTAGGATATAACAATGCTTTATTTGGATTCAAGTGATTAAAGAGCTAATTTTCTTAGTGGGAGGTTAGTACATTTATACAGAGAAACTGCATTACAGGAATATGGATACATTTGAGTTCCACGGGGGCCCAGGGAATTTCGAATTCCCATCTCTCTGCTTGTAGCAGCAAAGACCATAAAAAAAGAAGAAGAAAAAACCTTCAGTGTTTTGTATCTTCTGAGTCTGGTGTCTTCTATATAGCTGGAAACAGTTACATTCATTTTTCCCCAGGGGACTAACTTTTTCTCAAGTAGTCTGTTTGGTCTTTTTAATTGTGAAGTCATAGAGTTAATTTACTCTGCATTGATTTTCAAATGATGCTGTAAATGTGAGGTTCAGATTCTGTTTCTGTCTAACTGATTTGGTTGCTTAGTACTTTCAAAGAAGTTTGATTTCATCCAAGTTAAAAATTTGAATACAGGAAAGCAAAGATCGGAACATAAAATCTGGGCGATACTACATAGTTTTTATAGTGTCATAGAATTGTTTCCAATAAAAGAGAGGGCTCTGTAACTGTAATATTTTCTGTAATTCTATATACAGAGCATAATTGCAGCATGTATTTGGAAAAATTATTTCTCTTGTTTTTTTATATTGTACCAATTTGCTGAATTAAGTTTGATGACGCTGTTCATTGTCCTGATAAATAAGCTGTCCGAATGCTTTTCTGTAGTTTTATCTGGAATAAGAGTGTTGAGTTCTAGATGATAAAAGTTATGGTCTCCAGTTAAAAGCCAAGCAGGCATTTCACCCAAGAGGAGTGGAAATAATCAACAGTGGATTTGATATGGATCCAGGAATTAGCACATTTAGGCTTGCAGCAATGTCATCTTCAGTGATTATGAGTTGTTGGCTTGGATTCACCCAAATGAAGACATCTCTGCTCGTTCATATTGTATTGCCCCTATACTGAGTTCAAGTGAAATGAGTTGCTTGCTGAGTGAAGGTGTGAAAATCTTTAAGCACATGTGGTTTATACATTTTTTCTCAACAAAACCGGTACTGCTTGTAGTGTGTAGATGGACACAATCACTGTCCAAGCTGCAGTGAAGCATCTCCTGTAGGACTCTGGAAAGTCTCACGCTGCTGTTTGAAAGTGCAGCCAAAGTAGCGTACTCTGCACACTCCTTCAGCCCATTGGCTGGTGATTTCTGCAGGCTATCCAGAGCAGTGGAATTGTATTTTGGGGAGGAGTTTATTCCACTGCAATGAAAGATGGATGGTAGGTGGATGACTGCACAGGACACCAAAAAATGAACTAGAAGATTTCCTCAACAATGGCTTCTTTTTACTTATCCACCTGCCACTGAAAACCAATTATTTTCCTGATAATATTTCCATTCATTCATGTTTAGGTCTTTCTGCTTTTCTCAAAACATTGGCACTGGAAGTGACTTATGACAAGTAGGTATTACAATGCTTTTCTCAAGTAATAAAAAAACAGTCTTTAATTTTCCATCTAACTGAGTGCTGGGCAAGTAAACCTTGGCTAATTACTGACTAGGGTTTAAAGAGCTAACCAATGGTGGGTACAATATCCAGTCAAATCAATTGTTTCAAACCCAGTCTGAGCTCTACTCTGATTTCATAAGAATTGTTGTATGAAATAAATTCCATTACCTGGGGAAGAGACTGCGAAATACTGTAGATGTTTTATGTTGTTGTTTGAAAGCTGAGGAGATTAATGCTAGATCCTTTATTTTAGTGACACAGCACAGTAATCTGGGTTCAGACAGTTGGTTTATTGAAAGGAAACCCTTTTTTTGTCTGCATTCCAGGATTTAAAAGAAAAAATAGAAGCTGGGATTAGAGCCAGACTGAGGAGAAATGATGCAGTCTGTCAGCAAGCCCTCAGGTAACAATATCATAATTTATAAATTCTACCAACAATAGGATAGTAATTAAAGATGTAAGTTTCCTTTTTCCTGTCTCTATTTTCAGCAAAACAGATTTCTGAAAGCTAAACTGTTTGTGTGTGTCCCAAAGCAAGGATTTAAATCAAAACCAAAAAAACTCAAAGAATCAAACCATACACAAGGGCTCCATTTTTGCTTCCGTTATGACTTGCTCTTCTTACTACTTATGCTGTAGTAGGCTAGTGGCACTCTGGACTTTCTGACTTGTATCACTGTTTGATCCAGAATTATTTTCTCACAAAGGCAAGTTGGAGCATTTTGTGGCTTCTTTTGATTTAAAAAGAGGAGCACACTGGCCTCAATCTTGTTCTGTTCCTCAGAGTTTGTGAATTTGCCCTAATGAGTTCCATCTCTGTTCTATCTAGTGTTTGGCCCATGAATTCATATCTCTTGGGCTAAAAGAATGAAGAATGGGGCTACACATTGGGAACAGAACAGAAATAGTTGGTTGGTGTAACAGGACCTGCTTCCCCCAACTACAGCAACCCTGATAATATCATACTCTGTGTAGGATCATGTTGATCAAAAGTGTGAGTTTACTGTTGGCAAATGCTGGTGTTTCAGTGACAAACAAGTACTGCATTGTTTTTGTTGGGACTAATTAGAGTATTTTCAATGCCTATCTAATTTCTGCTTATTTCATATATATTGGCCTAGAGTTATGGGTGTTATTTTATGTATGTTTCTACAGTGCACAGCACAATGGGGCTCTATTTATGATTGGAAATGGAGGGTGGTAGAGCAATAGTAAAGTCAATAATATTAATAATAACACACTAATGATATCAGTTAATACTGTGAATCTTGTCAGCACTCATGAGTTAAGCAGTGTTGGACTAGTCTGATAGTTAAATGGCAGGCTGTCAGGGAGCATTTCTGTTTAACAGATGGTACTGTGCAAGTGCCCAAGTATGGTGTTAGGACATTGTGTTGTACCAGGTTCCACCATAAAATTAAGGTCTTGACCACTTACAGGCATAAACAATAAATGCCATATAAAATAAATATACTGAACACAAGGCTTGACTGCAGGGCCAGCTAGAATCTGCAAAAACACTTCTGATTGTTCAGTACTTACTCTGATCTATATTAGCCAAATTAATCTTTGAGACCCTTTCTGCTAGGTCTCCTTCTGCAGTGTCCCTGGATAAGGTTCCTTTCACCTTGCACATTACATCATTTCACATTGTTTCCCTGTAGTGACCCTTACCAGATCCTGCAAGTCACCGATATATTTTTTTAAAATAGTGAATGGTGGTGTCTCCCTACCTACAGATCTGACAGTTAAGCTAAACAGTACAATGTTCTTATGGCCTCCATACCTAGGAATTGGCTTTCTAGCTTTCCTTGGGGAAATACTGACTTGTAACTATGAAGGTATTTGAAATGGATTTGTGACTCAAAAATGTGTATTTTCCAGAAGGGATGTATTTGATTTTTACTTTCCCATTTTCAACTATCAACTAGAATGGTCAATAGCAATTTCAATGACTTCATTTGCTTTATTCCTCTTCTTTTTTACTGAATGTCTCATGAAGAAAGAGTAAGTGAGAGTAGAAAGTTGGGCAGTTTTTCCAAGCATATCTCCTTTTGGAAAATTCTTCTTATCTTTCACAACAAAGGCAGAAAATCTTATTTTAAGATCAGATTGCTTTTCTTCTTTAGGCCTTGAAATGTAAGGGAAAGAATTGTGATTTACCCAAATTTATATCCTGACCAAATAGCCTGAACTGAACCTAAGCAGATGAGTAAGGGTTGTTTGGATTTATTATTCCGTTTCCTTGGTGTAACTCTCCACTTGATGACCTGAAGTGGGACTGGTTTGTCCCCAATTTAAGAGCAATTGGGAGTACACCTTAGTGCATACAACCACTAGGATTGCCTCTGCTCAGCACATCCTGCAAAAGTGCAAATCACTTACACAAAAACTGGGTAAGTATCAAAATGTTTCTAATATTTCCTTATGCAGGTGATAGTCTTTTCTTCTTTCATAGCCTCCAGGCAGTATCCTTCAGGACCCATGTATATGCCTTTTCCTGAGTTAAAGAAGAAAATGCTAATGATTTTACTGGACAATTCTTACAGTTATTACTGCATTGATGGTAAAAACTGATATTCTCCAAGAACCACTTGTTTTGCTAATCTCACTTAGCCCTGCAGCTTAACCTGCATATATTTCAAAATATTTGAATTTAGCAAAGAAGAAGAATGAGTAGGTATGTGTGTTGGTTAATGAAACAAAATCCTAAACAAATAGTGTCACAGGTTGTAATTATTTAAAGCTCAGAAAGATTTCTGGGAAGGCAATGAAATAAAAAATAATAGGTGAATTCATGAGGGCTGCCATCACCATGAATACCACCATGACCTCATCGACCTTCTTCCCAAACAGTGCTACTTACTCATTTCAGGATTCAGTTCACAGTCGCTCTCCTGGCCTTTAATGGAAGTGAATGACTTTGGGGTATAAGCAGGGCATGATTATAATACCATAATGAACTACCTCCTGCATGTGTATCCCTTACCTTGTACCAGAGGGAATTAGAATGACCTCAGCTGTATGTCATAGACTGTGAGCACTGAGCCCAGGAATGTGAGGATGAGCTCAGTCTTAACATGGGAATATGTAGTGAACTGGGGGCTGGACCCATAAAGGACCTAGGTCATGCAACATGCAATTTTTGGTGCCTAACAGCTTAGTGAAATTCACAGTCCCCAATGTCGCAGGCAACACATGAAATGCAAGGAGTATGGCACCTAGAGAAGAACCCTTTAAAACCAGGAGGCTTTAGACATCTCACAAAGTGCATATCAGTCAAGAAGAGGCTGATTTCTTCTCTCAGGGACCAGAGGTCTCTTGAGATTCCTAGTCACAAGGGAGCTGGGCCCATACCTTGGAGTTAGGCTTTCCTTGTGAGGCATCGTGCATAGAAACAAATACACCTCCAACATAAGTCCTTGACAGGGAGCAGTTTTGAAACGTTTATCTTTTTTGATCTGGAGCAGAGACTAAAATTTTTTTGGCTTTGGGTTTTCTGGGGGTTTTTTCACTCTTTTTTTTCCTCATCCAAGAACATTGCCCAAATCACTTGGTTATCTGACATGCTGGATGAAGTGTTCTATTGCTCCTAGCAAAGAAGTTAAACACTGTATATATAATTAAAGACTCATTTTGGCAGCAGATGAGTGAGATGTTAAGGATCCTTGCAATGCTTAAAAATTGGATTGATTTGTCCCAAATCTCTCTGTAGACCTAACCCTACAAATGCACAACATTTGGAGCCTGTAGCTAGCAATATTTAAATTTTGTAATGGTTGTAACAATGAAGTTCTCTGAGTTGTGCAGCATAGCAATGAAGTCTTAGATGACCACTGTATTTGGCATACTTACCTAATCAGCAAAATCTCACTCTTGTTACAATACTATAGATGACAGTAATTAAAATTATAACTGGGTACACCGAGGCACAGGAAAATTCTGACTTGCACAAAATCACA
Source organism: Eopsaltria australis (assembly GCA_034509425.1). Lineage (NCBI taxonomy): Eukaryota > Metazoa > Chordata > Aves > Passeriformes > Petroicidae > Eopsaltria > Eopsaltria australis. Next base: position 6,863,922 of record JAVTVJ010000012.1, on the reverse strand, counting down.
TGAAAATCTCAGAAAACAATATCTACAAATGAATCCCTTTTTGTTTGCATCTCTCTGCTTTCCATTTATATTAACTCACCATCTTTGCTATGTGCATGTCTTCAGGAAGGAAAAATATCTGAGACAATGGTTAATGGATGTCACATAAATTTGTAAGAGGTTCTCTCTCCAAAGGTCAGATACTCATGGAAACAAAATCAAATAACTTGGCTTTTTTAAATGGATGTTAGTTAGCTCATGAAAACAGGGCTGTTTGCAAGATACCCAGTCCTGTCTAGTTTCTTGCTCTCAGGCACACACCCATTCCTGGAAATGTGTTCTCTCATGTTAGGAGCTCTGGTCTAACCATCCCAATATATAAGGTTATGAAAGGATTTGCTTAAGGCATTTTTATTTTTATCCAGGCAAGCAGTCAGAAGAAGAGGGAGGCAGTAAGGGGGAACAAAATGATCTTGGATTTAACATGGATGAGAAATGTGAAAATGTGTAACTCTCAAATGCTTGTGCTTTGGGAGACAGTACTACTTCAGCTTAAGAATGAATGAAAGAGACAAGTGATGTGCAGTTTCCTGTTCAGAATGAAGCGGTACAAGAAGAAAGGTTTGGACAAGGGATTTGACAAATAAGTTTGAGAATAATCTAATGACAATGGACTGGGCAAACTATAAAGTAAATTGGCACTTTCCCATCTTCTCTAGTAAGGGGAAAAAACACAGTGAAGATAAGATGAAACAACTGTATCTGTTGAAGGGAGATTTCTGCTCAAAACGTTAGGCCAACAAAATTTGAATTTGAGACTCACAAAAGCAATGCAAAGGAGAATAACACAAGGTCAATGTATTTTTCCAGCTTTCATTTCAGCTTTCTGGTCAGGCAGTGTGATATGTTAAAACCTTTATTTTCAGTCAGTGTTAAGTGAATGTGCAGCTAGAGATGCACCAAAATGATGATATTAAAGTAAAAAAATATCCCTTGGGAGCGTGCCTCTGTACCTCCTCATCCCTCCAGCATAGCTAGAACTTCTTCTGGCCAACAAAGCCAATCTATAGCTATTATATCTCTTTGTCTCTTTTCATATCTCCTAATAGAAGCACTGTTGTAGCTGCTGGCTAGAAAATTAACCAAGTGAACTCTCTCTGTCTGTCTCTCTCTCTTCTCATCAAATTACTGGAAAAATTTAACAGTCTCTCCCTCTCTCCTTTTTTTCTTTTCAGGCTGGTAGCACACTGGAGGGGCTTAGACTGAAACAGTTTAAGTCTCATATATCTCATTCTTCACTATAGTTGGTGGGCACATCCTTATTCTCAGCCTTTGGGGGGAATGATGGGTAGACTATGTAGCTACGTCCAGATGGTGATTCAGGAATCTGATTCATTAAGAGAAAAGCAAAATATAAAGCAGCAAAACTGAGAGAAAACCAGGAGATAAAGCAGTGGTCTGTGGGCATTTTTCTGAGGAGCGTTAGTTTGGAGGAAGTTGAGCTATAATGTTCAGGTTTATGGGAGAGTGCACAAACATTCCAGGTAGAATGTCTTATTCTACAGTTGCTACATGCATCTGGGTAAATTAGTTCTCAAGCAGTTAAGTAAACAAATATCTTGTTCCACCTGAGGGGTCCATAGACCTGTTTCATTTGGTCCACTAATTTTCAGTGGTTTCACACAGGCTGGAGTAAGGAAAATTAGCTGTCCTGGCAGTTTCTGAAAATCAACAGCTGACAAATACTTGCTGGGACATCCATGTCTCAGGAATGTAGCCACCCATTCATCTTAAATGTGAAGATTTCCCCTTCTTGTGACTGGCCAAAGGTGCTCATAGCCTCTAGGGATACCCCCAAACAGTTTCTGTCCCAAAACATTAAGTAAAAACATGGAAACAGGCAGCTTATGAAGAACCCTTTCGTCCTTACCAGAGGAGAACTTGATGGACAATTTTTGTGAAATTGTGATTTTATTAAAAATGCTCACATATTAGCCTCAAAATATTTATGCCCAAATTGTAGTGCTTTAGTTTGTTGGCATTTTTTTTTGTTGTTGTTGTTTCTGGGGTTTTTAAAATTATTTTTTATTCCCACTGTATTAACGGCAAAGTTCCCCTCAGGCCTTCTTGGCCTGAGGAATGTTGTATGGCGCAGTGACAAAAGAATAGTCGAAAATAAGCAAGTTGAAGTGTTGAAAGGCATGAAGAAGTCTGGCATTATTCTTCGCTCATTCCTTTCAGTGCTGTGATATCTGAGGCTGGACAAGGCAGGCCCAATTAACTCAACTAAAAGGTGGGACAGATAATAGTACTGCGAGTGAGTTGCTGAGAGATTTATTTAATTAATGTTACCAAAAGACTTCAAAATCCTTAGCTAGATAATATTCTAAAAGTATCACATTTCTTTCAATAAAGATTGCTTGCCAGCTGGGAGTACCTGGTCATGATGTAGCAGTTACAGTATTGCACAAAGTAGAAGGTATTTAACAAGAAGAAATAAGAAAAACCTTTTTGAAGAACATATTTGACTTTTTAAAGAATTCTTTAGGCTTGTGACTCCGTAGATCTACCACACAGATTGAGGAATCATTATAATGACTGCAATGCCTTAAAACAAGGGACAAACTCAGCATTTAGGCTCTTAATTAAGAGCACTGAAAATAATACTTGTTCATTCTATGCTCTAGAACCAACACTCTAAAATATCTCCCTAATATAAAACTATTTTCCTTCTTTCCTTTTGTCCCACTACAAATTGCAGTAGAACTCAATAATGAATAGATAGAACTGAATTTCTCAACTCCAAAAGCAAGCAGATGAGGTGATAATTGCTTTGTTTTGAAGGATCCCTCACTCAGTATGATGGCCTGAGAGTCACAATGAATTGAGAATATTGGTACAAATTCAGGGGTGCTCTGAAATTCAGGCCAGAGAGCTTTGTGTCCAAAGATAAAACATCACTTATGAAAATCATCTTCATTATTGTCTTCATTTTAACTGGTGAGGAATAGTGATGTAACCTGGGGTTTGGTCTCTGCTGTTGCCTTCAACCCTAGATTTTATTTAACTGGTTTGACCCTTCCTTATCCTTCAAGTCTCTCTCATTTTCTTGGTTACTGTCTTGGGGCTAATCTCCGTTTCCTGGTCTTTCTGTTCTGCCTTGTTTTTCCACTCTCTCAAGGTCACTGGTGCAAACCTTCTTTCCATGGTTTCAAGAGGGCAGAAGCATCCTCCCAGTCCTACCAGAACCTGGCAGCTGGTGTTGGTTGGTACTTCAGAGACAAACATGTAACTGCCATATGAAATAACTTCCTAAGGGCCAAATTCTGCTTGCATTAGTAATGCAAACAGTGCCATTAACTTCACTCTGAATTGATGCTGTTAATTAGCATGGTGTTATTTTTCTGTTATTTGTGGTTCTTTTCAAAAGTCATCAAAATCAGAAAAAAAACCGAATGTAATAACATCCTACAAATTACTTTAATTATGGAGTAATATTAAAAGATATCTAAAAATACATTAAATATTTTCCTCATGTTTTTCCAGGTTTGCAATGCTGTGGTTGTCAGAGCATGGTTACACTATTCCAATGCAAGGATGAGGGTTTATGAGACTCTTATATTCTTAAGTTTTTCTACAAACTATATAAGCTTTAAAACCCCAAAACAACAACAAAACAACACCTCCCAAACCCCAAACCACAAAGAGATATTTAACTGAACATTTTACATGCTGACAAGGCACTTAATTCCAGATTTTACAATGTGTTAACACTTTTTCTTCTTTTTCTTTTCTGCCTAGCTTAAAATATGACAGGAATTAGAACCTTGTGTTTTTGGGATGAATGATGTGTGCTTACTCCTGCCAGAAGAATCTGGTAATATTATACAGCTACCTATTCATAAAAATTCAGTTTTGTTTCAAGGGTCTCAAAAATATTTGAAAAACCTAATGAACATTAGACTTTGTGATCAAATAATTGATTTTACTCATCTGTAACACAGAAAGAATTGAAATGTTCATGCAGAAGTTGATTTACCTAAATTCCTGTGATAGAAAAAGTGTAAAACACAGCTGACTTAATACAGTGCCTCCATTGGCTACTCCACCCCATTTTACTAATGTCTGCTGTATTTGGGACACAGCAACATTTTGGTGATCTGCTAAAAAAAACCAAAACCAAATCACCAAAAAAACCACCAAAACAAAGCAAAAGAGCCAAACACTTCAAACAAGTTAAGATGAGGGTCATTTATCCATCAACACCACCTAGCTGGTGTTAGCGTATGATGTCAAGTGCATAAACATTTGTGTGGCACAGTATTGTACCCCAGCCACAAATGAAAGTCACAAATTAAATATGAGTGAACAGAATAATATAGCAGGCTTTTTTTTTGCCTACAGATGATCAAGAAAAGCCTCATTGAGAGGAAAACATCTAGTATGGTGCTTAAAATGACACTTGGAAACAAATATCACAACTCCAATAACCCTGAAAATTAAAGTAAATGCAGCATAAATAACAAAGGCCATAAAAAGATAAAAGTTATGCAGAGAAGAAAAGCCCTAAAACAAGATAATGTTTTTATTTGTCTCTCCCAAACTATATAAAAATCTACCAAATTAGGTCTAATATGATCAAGAATTTCCTTCCAGTTATGTACATAAATATTTCCAACATTTCATAATATTCCTCTTTGATTCTATATAAAAAATGAATTTGATCCATGCACCCTAAAACTGTCATTGATATTGGTTTAATTAGAAGCTTCTGCAAATACACCAGAACCATGCAGTCTGAAGAGGGAGTTGAGGAAATCAAATGCAGAAACAGAGAAAAGCTTTGTTGGGACCTTCTTGACTCCTGAACAGTCCACTGCTTTAGGCAGGATTGGTGCTGAAACATGACAACCAGATTCATTGACCAACTTCCACAGTGCTGAGCTCAGAGTAGATTTTCAGGTAAATCTCAGGAGCAGAGCTACAGGAGTGCTGTGCTTTCTGTTTCCATATTTAATGTAACCTGTAGCTCAGGTGCATCTCTGAGATTTTTCAAGAAGATGATATATTTTATATGTATAATATGCTGTATGATGGCTACTGGCTCTTGATAGAAGGTCCTATTTGTGCTCTTTCACATTTGAGGATTTTGGGATGGATGGGGTGCAGAGCAGAAAATAATGCAATTGTAGGGGGAAAACCTCCCTGGCCTAAAACTTCCTCTCTAAGACTTGGATCTGGGCCACAGCCTAAAATAGAGGGGGAACAAGACAGTCTGTGGGGATAGGTGCACTGTTTTTTTAAAAGCCTTTCCACTCATGACAAATTCACAGTTGCCAATGCTGCAGAACAATGCTTATTTCATGCCATTTCATATTTACTCTTAATTCTATTTGAATGCAAGATTTCAAATAAAGACCCAAAAAACTTTACCTGAAAGAGGAAAAAGAAATAAGCTGTTAGAAAAAGAAACCAGATTTAAAGTGGAGACTTTAACAACCTGAACTGGAGCTGTCAGCACCATGAACCTACTGCTATAAGATCATGCAGCTCTCTTGTCAGATCTTAGAGTATTTGCATGCTCTGCTCTCTGCCACATCTGAAATACTTATTCTTGATCTGGTTTTATTTCAATTCTGTTCCATAAGAGCCACGTTTTCTTTTAGCAAAGCAGAAGATATTTGTTAGAACATTTTATAATTCTTTATTTAAAATGGCAAGATATTCAATTCCTTCTTGGATATTAAACATTATCCTCATGGTTACAGATGAGAGAGGCACATGTCTCAAATTCAAGATTAATCCTTTCCTCAGGTGATTTTATAAAGGGAAATTTCCAAGGTTAAGTGTACATCCTATGCAGTTTTAGCTGATTACAGTTTTATGAATGCAATTTTAAGAGGTGCTTAATTCCCACTGAAACCATCAAAAATTTCCATCTACTGTGCACACCTCACTGTTACAGAGACTGTTTTTCAAATGGACCTTTATTTTCAGAAAAAAAAAAAAAAAAGAAGCTGCAGTTCTCCCATAGCAAATCTATGGGAATATGCCAGCTTTAGAAATTTCCTCTCTTCTTTACCTCATGAACCCATGTAAATATGGAGGGCTGTTCAATAAATAAGCAAGTAGAGATTAGAACATCTAGAAAGCAACAATGAGAAACTTGGCTGGTGGTGCTTTTTCACTAAAGTTATACTCACCACAACAGACAAAACATGTAACTATTTTCAGTCTCTACCCTCTCAGCTCCATTTCCCCTCACAGGTAGGTCATGCAGCAGTCTATTTTAGGCATTACAAAATCATTTCCAAGGTGGGAGGGACTTGTGGAAAATTACACCATATTCAGAGGGGACAGACACAGTCTGGCAGCATCCTCTCAATTCTAGAGGGGGTAGGTGTCTAACTCCTCAAAAAAGAATATATTTGTGCAGGTTAGGATTTTGTCTACCCCCATATGCTCAATAAAATCAGCCAGAGGAAGTGCTGAGGGGATTTCAAGCTACATCTTTATCATGGGTTAGTAAAGTGCCGAAGGCAAGTGTAATCAACCTCATGATTCAAAAGAGAAATGACTCAGATGAAACAGACTGTAAAGGGGATTTTTTTCTTGGAGGACTCCCACACAGGACCCTATGGTTCTCCCATACTCCACCATGAAGTGAATAGTGCTCCCAACAGCTAGAATCTCTCCCACCAAAAAAAAAAAAAAAAAAAAAAAAAAAAAAAAAAAAAAAAAAAGTGTGTTATTTCCTGTTTTCTTCAAGCCCCAATTCAGTGAGTGCTTATATGAAGTTGTAACCTGTTTCTAGCTGGAATGGCAGCACAGATGATTATTTTGGGTAAGACTGCAGATAGCAGAAACTCTCATGGTGCTGTCTCCCCCACAAGTAATTTTCTTTTTTTCATTCAAGCATCCTTTCCTCCTTGCTCCAATATTTACTCCAGCCCTTCTATTTCCCAGGATGACATCTGCCCTGGGATCTGTGTATAAAGTTCCTGAACTGTACGTAAAGTCATGACATTATAATGTAAGAACTTTTGACATTCACAGATCTCATTTACATTTACAAGCATCATCCAGAGAATCCCACAAAGCCCAGTGAGCTGCTGTGGAGAAGTAAGTGTTTATCAGTCTAGCCTGTTTCACAGGTGAGGAAACTGGGACAGAAGTTTTCCCACACCTGACAGAAAGTTTTGTCCAAGGCCAACTAGTGAGCCAGAGATGGAAAGAAGAGGATAACCCAGGAGTTATTGACTCCAGCCACGTTGTCGCTGCACCAGTAAACCCTGTTTCAAAAGGAATAAGCTTTTTGGTTATTGAACATAAATGTCTCAAAATCTGATAATTTCAGCAACTCTGTTCTTTACTACTTTCAAGAGGGAGAGATTTCTGATGTTTTCCATCCTCCAGTAAGTGAAAACATCTTAGAACTCCCATTTACCTGTAGAATGACATTTTTTCCCTCCTTTCCAGTGGGTGGAAGTGGTAACAGAGCCAAGCTATTCCTTGTTGAAGTAATTGAGGGTAGCAAGTACAAGAGCCCAAAAGTGTTCAAATGCTAACAAGAATGTATCAGGAATACGTACAACATTTAGCAATTCACAGAAACACAAGGTTGTTGAGTTTTTGTGAGTGCTGTAATATACCATGAGTAACTTAATGACCTAAATTAAACAATTATTTCTCTGCATTTATTAGTTCTGATGTATCATCTTTTTCCAAATTTCAAGAATACAGTGTCTTGCAATTGAAATTTTTGAATGATGTGTGCCGCAGGCATTGGGTGACTAGAATCTCAGGTCCTATGTAACTTCTCTTTTCAGTAATGATGTATTGAAGAGACAGTCCACAGAACCAGTGTAGAAGGTTGAGTTTCTCTTGTCGTTTTGAGGCCACCAAGTTGCAAACTCAGCAGTACCAGAATCTAATGTTTCTCACGTTATCCAAGGTTTGAAAGTTGGGGACGTCTGCTGGCAACAGTTTTTCTTGCAAGATCTCTGCCACTTGAAGTGGTAGATTCCCAGCAATGTGTAGCTTTACTATTGTATTTTATTCATTACTGCTCTAGAAGATAATTTTCATTATATGATAATTACATCAATTTTTTTGCTAGTGCATAAAGAAAAAGATTTTACATGCTACTTTGAACTCCAATGGCAGATTATTTTTGTTGTCTAGAGGAAGTTTTGCATAGTTTCATTTCCTGTAAAATGAAGGAGCATATTACTATGAAAATACTGCAAAGGGAAAACTCATGAAAAGTAATTAATTGTTTAAAGATCGTGAATCTTAAGTAATATTTCCTTCCAGAATATAGTAATAATATTGTTATTAAACAAAGACTTAAAGAAAACTTCTAATTTATTTACCTTCTGTGCCTCTTAACAAACATATCCCTGTCATCACCACCTCATGCTTCCTTATTCTCCTTTTCCAGTTTACATTGTTTTATATGTCCTAAAACCCACATGCTGGCTTTGACCCCGAAAAACACAAACCTGATCTTTCTGATGTGGAAGGCTCTAAGTGAAACAAGAGCTTAAGAAAGAGGAGGAAAATTAATGAACAGAGGAAACAGCCAAGAACAGCTGCTCTAAATGACTGTGGAAGACAATGATCCTGGTTTCGGGGTGGATGTTTTACTGTCATCCCTGTGTAGAGTGGTACAGCCTCTGGTGAGCCATGAGGCTTCACAGTTTTCCCGCAGAAGGCATTTCTCATCAGGTGAGCCAAAGCAGTCAACCCTAGTGCCTCTGGCCACCCTCAACTCCTGCTGGCCACCAGGCAGGCGCAAAGCAGATAAGGAAGCTGACAGATGCAGAAAATACATAATCCATATTAGAAACATTGGTTTGTGTCCTACCTCGTGTTTTGCCCCCTCTGAAAAAAAAAAAATCCTGCTTACATCCCCAAGGGAGAATTTCCCTGTAATAGTGGGAGAAGAGAGATGCATATCTCCCTTCCCAAAAGCCCACGTCTGGTTCAACTTCAGTGAACTACACACACCTCACTCAACTTTCCCATCAGCACTATAACACTGAGTATGCAAACAACCCACTGGGCTGAGCAGCAGCTGCCAAACCCAAGGGTGTCCTGATATGGCCTTACAACAGAAGACATCTCACCATCACTGCTGCTGTCAAAAAATAAGGAGAGCAAAATTGCAAGAAAAAACAAAAGTAGGAAAATCACAGGAAGAAACAAAAATAACAGCCAGATCTGATTTTCTGTTGATTTATGAGATAATATTAATATTTGGAAACGCACCATTGGCTCATAGGAGGCTGAAGAAAATTCAATAGATCTATATTCTTTTGAAATATAATATTCTGTCAAAAAATGAAAAGCTTTGTGAAATTGGGCAGGTTTTGCAACAATTTTATTTAGGGGAAAAACCAGGAAACTCTTCTGATGATGCTAAAACATCCCATTCCTACATTTTTGGAATGAGACACTTGGACTTGTCACCTGAAAAAAAACCTCAACTTTTAAAAATTCAGATAATTAATGTATCAACATTAAAAATTAAGCAAACACTATAATGTGAATGCCCTGAAATTATTACTTTCTAATTATTTAACTTCATGGAGAGTTTGACAACAACTTAATTTTTCCTCAAAGCCCAAACTCATTTTGAATTCTTAAACTCCTTTGTGAGGCAGAATATCTTTTTTCTGCATAGTGTTAATATTTCGTGAGGGGAAATGTTGTCAAAACCTGATAAATAGGAGAACAGGGCAATTGTGTCTCTGAAGCTTAATTGGTGTAGATCCATTCAAGTAGGGATTTCAGACCCTCTGTAACTCGTTTTCCAGGATATTGAGATGCACAGAATGGAACTTAGATTTATCTGAATGAAAAATTGTATGAATCTGGTTACATTTCATGGCAAACTGAGACTTAGTTTTGGTTTTTGCATGGAAACTTACTGGAAGTTTATGTGAAAGCAAGTTTTTCATTACATACTACGTCCATCCAAATGCTTTGGCTTCTAACCCCAGAGGTGAAAATTTGTTTCTACTGGGTGGAATTTAATCAGGTTTGAATGAATTCTTGACCCTGTTTTTCCACTTTGTCTTCTTCTAGGTCTCTTTTCTGTTAGTGCTGATACTGGTGTATTTCCCATTTCTGGGTGTAAAATGTTCTTCTCCTACCTGCAGTCATTTGAAACAGACTACTATTTTCTGCCTACCTGAATATCCATGATTTTTCATAAATAACCTAAAAATAAGAATTAAAAAGCTTTGTCTTTTGACTTTCTAAGTGTTACCTCCATCTTATTATTAATGTTTCTTTTATTCTTCAGTAAATGTTTTATTTAACACAGTAAAGCATTTTGGGATAGCCTTTATATGATAGAAATTCTAAAAATGGATTTACATTGTGTTGTGAATGATGATACTTAAACTACTCATATGCCTACATTCATTCTCTCAACCTCTATTCCTTTATAAGCAGAGAATGGAGCATACTTAAGGAAAACAAGATTCATTTCCTTAAAAACCTCTAAGCTAATGCATTGTTCTGTTTGTTACTGTGGTTTCTGTGTGAGGAGAGGCAGACGGATAACAATGTGACCGCTTCTAAAGCAAAGCATTTCCAAAGCAATACCCACATCGGTGGCTGTTTTCTGCACCAGCTCTTCCTTCCCTCCTCTTCCTCTTTCTTCTTGATTCTTGATAAACGGTGAGACCCTAGGCAGGAGGAAAAGACAATTTTCCCACATGGTGGAATTTTACTGCTCTCAGAGTGTGATAAGATACGGCTACAGTCTATACTGAACCTGCCTCAAAGACCAGGGGAAGCCTTGACCTACAGCCACCTGCAGGGTGTGAAACGAGGTGACAGTGAGCCCTGAGACTGCTTGCCACAGGGACAGCAGTGACAGCCAGCTGTGGGCACTGGGGTGACAAAACAGCAAGAACCACCCCTTTGAGGAGACAGCACAGGTGTGCAAAGCCCAGTGCACAGTCCAGGCACACAACATCACAGTCCTCTGCCTGGCTAATCATTCATACAGACAGGTAAACTGGTGTGAGAGTTGCGTATGGGACGGCACTTTTCTACCCCATTTCCTCCAGAACAAGGAAAAGTGGAGCAAAACAATGGCAATGGCTTTGACTGTTCCTTCATCAGCTCACACAGAGTGGAAGAATCCTTGAACCAGTGCTACCTTGGTACACTTGTGTCTGTGAACAGAGACAGAAGCTGTGTATATGCTACTCTTAAAACCAGTATATTGTGTCTGTGCTTAGATCCTCCAAAAACCAGACAAATATTATGAAGCAGATGCAAATTTTAATGCTAAAAGTCTACCATCCAAAAATCTATGTCTTTTAGTAACTTGAAAATTAAAGGACTTCTTTTCTAAAAGCATGATCAACAATGTGTGCTACCTAAATCAGTCTCCAAGATCTTGTCACTAGCTAGACTAATAATCCAATACTCTTTCAACAGTCTTCACAATAATGGACATATTTTCAGCTTTCTCAGGTCGGGCAACTTATCAAAGAGAACTATGTGGCTCCATGCAGAGTTGCAAGTGATTCTTAGCAGCTTACCCTACAGTACCTCATGCAGGGACTTGTGCTACATTCCCGTGGATTATGGACTTCATCAGAATCTTTGAAATGAAGTACCTATCCAATATATACAGGGATCTCACAGGCGGCTAAAACTTTATTGACACTGGAGAAGTGCACACATTTATTTATTAAATAAGAAAATGTCTTATACACATGCGCAGAGACACATGAACACACACATGCCATCAGAGAACATGGGGATCAGGAAATCTGCGACATTATCACCTGAGGTAGAAGAGATGAGGGAAAGAGACTTCCATGCACTGCACTTATTTTACCCCTGTTTTTCATTACGTGGATAACCTTGGAACTGTTCTTGTTAGCATTTAGAAAAAGGGAAAAATCTAGCCTCCTGCAGGGGAGCTATTATTGCTAGACTGTACTAGCATTATCTTGCTTATGGGGGGGCATATTGTTTATGCAGTCTATTTATCAGTGTAGGAATATATCTACCAATATAGCAATATCTCTGCAGTAATGGCATACAAGAATAAAAGAGTTTTCATGAACACAGAGTTCCTGCCTGTAGCATGTACATCTGAGATACTAAAGGATTATTTACCTATCATTAAGATATGGATTTTTTTATCTAGTCCAGTTTTTCTTGCAGCAGAAATCATATTAAACTCTCTAGCTATTATATCTAACATCCATTGGGCACCTTTTCATTCTGGGTAACCTAATATAAATGAAGAAAATAAATCCACAGCAATTTGTTGAGGCACCTTTTCCCCCCTGCCCCCCTCCTCCTTTTCCTGAATTAAATTCACATAATAAAATCCAAGGGTTGCATTTCACTCACATCCGCTTCAATTAATGTGCATGACTTTGTATGAAATTTTTAATGGAAGAAAAAACTAAAACACAACATTTTTAAAGCATTGTGTAGGATAAAAATGCTGCATACAACACAATGTGCTTATATGCCACACAACAGTCAGATGGGCTTTAAAATTCAGTGTGAGCCTTTCCAGTGTTCTATTTCTCTCATCTTCTCCCATTATATGATGTCTTTTAAGAGATTTTAGTGATTTTAATTTAATGAAATATTGTTCTATAATGTTGCTTTAGAAAGTGTTTGCTTGTCTGAAACAACCAGGGGTAATAATAACAAAAGCATTAATAATAATAGTCATATAATGGCAGAAAACTGCACTCAGTCAAGAGACTCTAACACAGTATTTTTTTCTCTTGGATAATGGATTTCTGTTGAATGGTAAATTTATTTTTTTTAAGATTGCTTTTTGTTTAAAATTTTCCATTTCTGCTGAAAGACAAAGGGTGGATTGGATACTGATAAAAGAATTTAATAGGAAAATTGTAAACCATGAAAAAATTGGTTTAGTAGTATTTTTCACTAGGGAGAAAATATTTTCTGAGAATAACATGTGAGGAGTAGGTGTAAAAGTTGACTTCATTAATCCATTAACTGTATGTGCCAATCAGATCACTTACATTGCCTTTTTGGTACCCCAGTTTAGTGTATGTCCCACCTATCCAAGGTGGGTCAAAAAGGTAATAATACAGAGATACTGGGTTACATATCATCTTCTGCCTCCCTTCTGAAACATCTGGTGTTTGGCATCTCAGGGCAGCATTGGGGGAGCAGAGGGAGAATGAAGTTACTCCCATCTTGCTGCACACAAGACGTTTGCAGCTAGAAAATAATCCAAATTTTCTCTTCTTTTGTTTCACCGTAGGCTGACTGTAAAATTGTCCTGAGCCATACAAAGGGATCATTGACTACACTTAATGCCACTGGAGCAAGAAGGTATCGCAAATATAGTCAGAGTTAGAGGCATCTGTTCCTTCATGTGAATAACATGGAAGTAGGTATCTTGTATGGTCCATGGATTCATCTGCAAACTCATGAGTTTTTCCAGCTATGTATCTCACATGCTGACTTCAACCCACCTGAAGTAAATCAAAGGGGTATAACTTTGCATGTTGTTTTGGCTGTGTCGTGTTGGGTTCCTTGTTTAATTCAGTCAAAGAGTTTCAGCCCAAGTCCTTCTCAGATTGCCCTTTTGAATCCTCCTGGAGGAATAGTGCCAATAACCAGGGTATTACATGGACCAAGCACCTCCTGAGAGACAGTGAATCAGCTCTGTACAGGTCACAAGAGAAAAAGGGGACCAGAAAACACAGAGTTGAAACTCAGTGGTACCCAGGGGATCAAATGAGTTTTTTCCTTCAATTACTGGAAGGATCTATTTGTTCTTTATTGACCTTTCTTCATCCTAATCCCTTTTTCTTTTGTAATATATTTAAGAGAATGAAGTCCTCCTAATAAGATTGAATTGGGAAAATTAGAGACTCCTGACTTATTTAAGGGCATGTGTCAACCTAAAGGTTATCTTATCCCAAACCTCTCCTGCAATACAGTCATATCTCTTATAATAACTAAACACCACTGAAATACTATAGTGGAGTCTTGTGTTCTACTTTTATAGATGCATAATACACATACAATGATACTATGTTTATTCATTCTGTTTATTGGTTCGAACATGATTTTTAATGTGTAACATAAAAAGAGGTTTTCAAGTTTAATTGGACTGTCAACCCCATCATGCTCATCTTTATCTCTGGCCGCCTTTACTCCCAGACTAGCATTTTTATAGGATATCCACACATAATAAAGCATCCAAACAACTTTTTCACATCATCTTCAATGAATTCAGAGGATGCAACAGTTTGCACACTCCTCTGCACACATTTTATTAATCCCACTTTCAGTCTACAAGGCTACAGTGAATCATGTCATAAATATCTGTCTTGCACTCATGAGTTGATATATTATTTTTTTTCTATGATCTCCTCTCTCGACTCATAGCTTAAAAATCTGGCAAAAAGTATTCCATGTTCTATTTTCTCACTTTAGTGAAATTTCAAAATGTTACAGAAAATCCTGTTCCAAAACTGACAACATCTCTGAATCGTATGGCGTTATTTTTAGAAAATCAGAGAATATGATTATGCACAATAAATATATAAGATCAGGCTCAAAGCTGGCATAAAATAGACACTGAAATAAATGGATATGTACCACCTTGCACCTATCAAGGCTCTGGTCCAGAGAACATGGTGCTGAAATTTCTTATAGCATTATATAATTTTCAGACCTAACTAACAGTAATTTTAATCAATGTCAACTCCATGTCAAGTACTTTATTTTTGAAAATAGACTCGTAAATATTCACAGAGTTCAAATTGAATCCATATACAACTGCGTGCATGATATTGAGTGTGTGTAAATTAAATAGTGTTTGTGAACCCTATCAGCCTTTGCTGACCACAAAAGTGAAGACATCAGTTTCCTAAGCTGGACAAAATTGCTGCTCAAAATCAGTTCCACCAGACTACATATCTATGATGAAACTGTCTTCTGCCCTCTTCCATCCCCACACATCTTGTCACAATAAGGGTCTGGGTACTTCATGTCATCATTTGTAATTTGATGCTGAATTATTGGGATATGGAAATATACTACCCTCTATGTAATAGGATTCTCCTTTTGCTATATTCTTTCCTGGAATGCTTATTTTTCAGCCAGTAGGCCATCAACAATAGATGTGAGACTCGGTCATCGATGACATATGTGAGAGTTACTCTGAGGAGACCATACTCGTCTTGTGGTCAGATTTGTATTTAGACTTTAAACTTGAGAGCAAAAAAATGCAGAAATTTTTATTTTTGGTTCTATAGCCCAACATTTCTTTAGACTGTTCTCAGCAGATTTTTGGCCCTGAGTAGTGGCATGTGGCACAAACTGACTTGTGATATTTTTTTTTCTGCTTTGGATGTCGGAGGTCTTGTGAGATCATCTGTTTTTTCCTAAAATTCCTGCCATCTTGAGCCAAAACCTCATGAGAATAGTTGTTCTTGGAACATTTTTTTTAATATGAAAACCAGAATGAGAAAAATAGGCCTCTCTTGGTTTTGGATTTGCCCCACAACAAAACCCAATACTTTGTTTAAATACACATAATCTGATCTGAGGTCTCCTTGCTACCTCCCCCCTTAATAAGGGTTTTTAATTTCAAAATAAATTTTAAGGCTGTCCTTGTAACAGATTTCAAGTGGCATAATATTCCATGGGCACTCTCTAGACTCCTTGACTTCTTTCTATTTACTGTTTTTGGTTTTGTTGTTTTCTGGTTAGTTATTTTTGGTTCTTTAATTAAGAGGTACGTGTTACAGTTAATACAATACCTGTGACTGCTTGTGTAACATAGTGTTTTACACTTCCACCACTGAAAAGCAAATAAAATGTTTTTATTGTCATCTATTATGTGTTAGCTTTTATTTCTTACAAGATAATGAGAAAAAGACATGCAAAGTTTTTGAGGAGAGACTACAGAAAACTGACAATAGATCATTCTTGATCAGACAGCAGAAGCTAATGCCATAAGAGATATATTTGGACAAGAAACTAATTTTTTATAAAGGATTATGTTATGTACATAGATAACAAGACTATCCAAACGTAATTTTACTCTATAAAAGAGTTTTTGATGTAAAAGTAGAATCTGTGACTTAGCCAGTCTGAAAGGAAGAAATTTTTATTTCTGAGGGATATTTTTTCCACAACTATTATTTATTACAGAGCCTTTCTCTTTAAATGAGATCCTGTATAAAAATTCATTGAATTAGCCAGACACACCTGATCCACAAGTTTATTTTTCAGATTCCTATATGAAAAACAGGGGAATTGTCATTAAATAACCAACAATACTTTTCAAGCCAAACTGCCTAGGACTTACATACTGAAGATGGTCAATCCACCTTTTGAGCTGCATTTGACTTCCTGGACATTCAGGTGCACCTCCTGCTCTGGGTGTAACTTCTCTGACCACTTGCAGGTGCCTGATGACATGGAAGGTCTTTTCTAAGTCAAATCCCCAGCTCCAGCTGATGGCATCCTGTAAGATCAGACACTCCTCTGTGGAGGAACGGAACTGGTGTCATGGTGAGTTCTGCTCCCTAATCAGGTCCCAGAACTTCCACACCCTTTGGTCCTTCAACAATTTCAGCTTAAGCTGTGAAAAAAAACCAACAAAAATCCAAACAAAAACAAAGGAAAAAAACGGGAAAAAAAGAGCTTTCTCTGTCAGGAAAGTTAAAATCTTTCTTCTAAGCCATAATTACCAACAATCTCAGGTATTGTTCTGTAATGAGGTTTGATGTTTTAAACTACAAAGACACACATCTATGATATAGAACAGAGTTGCTGGGTTTTGTGTGTATTTCTTTTAATTCTAGAAATTGTTTTTCTTTATTTGATATAAATCTGAAGGCAGGAACTCATTGTAGATACACAAGTGCATGCAGTATGGACATATCAAAAGGAATTAATCTATACAGGTATAGATAAAAGAAGCAGGAATAAATGTACATAGGCAGTGGGTATGAGCGAAGACAAAAGGCAGGGGAGAAGCCAAATACAAATAAAAGAGAATATAAGAAGACTGTTGTATTAGTTTAATGCTATGAGAAATTAAAGTATTTTAATGTCCTCAGACGTAAGATACTATGTAAGTATAAAGCTTTTGGTTTTTTTTGTCTAAAATTTGAGTTGGGTGAATGCAGTCTGAAAGCAGCTCCTAAATATGATTATATGAGGCTATGGACACAATTTCTGCCAGGTATCATGAATTTCAGTGTATTGCTGTGTTATTAAAAGCAACCAGCAGCGTGAACCTGCTGTATTATTAACATGTTACATTAGCCTTAATAGTTAATCCAGTATTCATATTCATATTGTGGGCTCTTCTTCTAAGAGAGAGTAACAGCTTTCTAAATGCTTTTAAGATTTCCAGGAATAAAATTAAAGCATTTTTAAGTACTTGTTGGAAATTGTGTGCAGAATTCTGAATAAGGGAGTTATTGCATTGTATCAGGACCCTTAAGAGATTCAGCTGAGAAATAAATTATGTAAACAATGCAATATGTGTGTGTGTCTACAGCTGTATATCAATATCACCTATATCTATGTATACAAATATCCTTATCCTTTTCTGTCAGTCTGGAATGTGTTATACTGGAGACACTGAACCTTTCAAAAGAGATGCAAGACATGTTTTTAATGTTGCTTCAGAATTCAGAAGCAAAACAAAAACTGGATAAATACTTCATTACATTTTATAAACAATCTGCTTTCTGATAATTATTATGGAGCAACTTTTCATTCTTTTTAATGAAGTTTGACTCTGAATGCATACGTGGGAAATTAATTTTGGTGAAAGAATTCAGTTCAGAGCAATGTATCCTAAATGAGATTTGTTGAAACCCACACGGTGCCTGCAGTTACAGTGAGAAGGGCGAGTGCTGATGGAGCAGAGGGGGACAGGTGCCAGTTGGAGGTTTCAAGGACAATCTATGTCTAGCCCTTGGTTCTGAAGGGAGTTGTACCAGTGCCACACGAAGGCCCCACATTCAGCTTGGCTGCAGGTTCAGATTGGATTTCCTCTCTCCAGCTGCTCCACACTCCACTTGCACGAAGTCCAAACATCTGGATTTAATGTGAATGGAGTGGATTTCAAGCTTAATTCTTCTCTTTGTCTCTGTGTGTGTGAGTATATCCGTGTGTGAAATAATCTTTCTAGAATACTTTATTGCTTTCCTGAATCTTTCATTAGTTTTGCATCCTTACAATTTTGCTATGAAATACACAATCAGTAAAGAGCCTTGTCTCCTGTCCTGGTTCCTGCTCTGCCTTCAGAACATACTATTGTTTGCATTGTCTGGAAAACAGATTGAAGACCTAATTGAAATACTGTTAATCATCAACATTTTTTTCACAACTTATTCTAACATAGGTGTTTCAGGTGCAGAAATCCCTGCTGATAACTGGTATTTTGTTGTTTTTTTTTTTTTTTTTAAAGAGGAATAATAGGAAAAAAAATCATTTATAGGACCATAAATATTGATTTTTGAGCTCTCTCCCTTGGCAGTGTTATATGTCCACCTCCATTTATGATGTTTTATGTCTTGTATAGATTGGGCACAATATTAAACCTCGTATGAGAGAATGGAAGAAAAAAAAAAAAAAATCAGGGAGTAAATAGCTGGTTTGCTTATCATGCCTCCCAGTTTGATTTTGGTAGGTTCCGGAGAACACAGGTGTAGGATACTGAATTATAGCAAATAAAAGACTAAAACATAACAAAGCTACCTGAGGGTTTGGCTGAAGTCCCTGTGCAAACTGTGATTAACTGAATACCTGCCCTGGAATGCTGGTTTGGCAAGAGGTTATGCACACATGAATGAATCTGTCTGCATACTTAGACACTGCAGTTAAACTTCTTTCTCATGAAAAAAAAGGGTGTCATTTCTGAACTTGTTGAATATAGTTTGAGTCTGTCTGTTTTGATTTAGGCCCATCCTCAGAAGAAAAGTGGGGTGACAAGTGTCCTACATGTATAAGAGAGTGGGAAGAAGAGGAGAAGCAGCGGTCAAAGACATGTTTGGGTGCATGAAGGCGGCTAGGCAGGATTTATTCCTAAAAATCAGTGTTCCTCTGGGAAATGGAGGCTGATCTCAATGTAAAAGGTTGAAGATCTACTGATATAAATTTACCTGAGCTTATGTCTCAAAACCTACCAGACCAGCAGAGAAGAACTTGCCACATATTAATGGAACTTAACAGATAATGTACGGAATATACTTACACATACAGTGGATTAAACAAGAGCCTAAGGCAGCTGAAAGTCAGTGGTTTGTGATCACATGACGGTTTTCCCAAGAGGAAAGACAGAGCAGCACACTAGTAAAAGTCTTTGCTGCAGTTACACTACTGGTGTAGATACAGCCTTACTCATACTCACAGCCTCCTTTTAGAGGACTAACTGTAAATTACAGTTCAGGCCAATATAAATTAATCCAGGCTTAAGATGTCTGGACAATGATTTTGTATTAATGTCCATTGGACTGGTTTCTATATGGTCTAAAGTTGCATATGACTGTGGGGACACGGTAAAGTCAGAGGGGAAAAGTTGTTTCTTGCTGTTGAAGAACTTACCTTCTGACTATATTTCCTGTCTTTTTACATTCTATTTTTTCATTTGCTATGTATATTTCATATGTGCTAATAATTTGGATCCTGGACATTAACCCTACATGTACAAGGTAAACCCAAAGCCATTTACTCCCTTTCCTTGCTTCCATTAGAGAGAGTCAGATGTACATTTCCAGCTGGGAACACCACAGCAAATGTGTCCTGCACAGAAGAGCACATGATAGTCCTGGATGCCTCTTGCTCACATGATGTGAGATGGTTAGAAATTTCCCCTGCTTTTCTTTATGCAGACATGTTGTGCATGAACTTGCAGAGGAGAGGGACCTTGCCCTTGATTTATAATCAAGTCATGAGCTCATCTGTGCTCTAAAAGAGTCTATTGTCCAAATCTTGCTAGCTT
This sequence comes from Eopsaltria australis, assembly GCA_034509425.1. NCBI lineage: Eukaryota > Metazoa > Chordata > Aves > Passeriformes > Petroicidae > Eopsaltria > Eopsaltria australis. Next base: position 6,843,932 of record JAVTVJ010000012.1, on the reverse strand, counting down.
TTCTCCAGGAAAGTTTTGCCAATGTATGAAGAACTGGCCCCAAAAAGGAGTCTTTCTCCTCCCACATTTAAATGATTTCTGACCTGTCCCTGACTCTATTCTTTTTAATTCCTCATCTTTTTCCCTATTTTCCCTGGAAATTCAAGGTTTCTCAACAGCAATTATTTTCCTCTGCACCAGCAAGTGGGTTCTGGTACTTGCTGCAATCAGGGGGTGAGAGAAAACATTGCCCCAAAGCTGCTACATCAGATAACCTGATTTTTTATTTATTTTTGTGTGTGGTAGGAGCATCAGAAAATACACGTTTCTTTTGGTGCGTGTGATGACAGTGGCTGTGTGACAGTAGAGTAAGTTTAGCAGTCTGCTTCCTTTGGCAGTTATGCCTAAAATCAGCCTCACCAGGAGGTCACCAGGTTCATGTGACAGCTACTGGGGAATACCCCACTCAGTAACATACCTGTGCACCACTGTGGTTTTTTTTTATTATTATTGTTAAAAGATTTTGCTAAAAATTTGCTAAAGATTTCCAGGCATCCTTTATTTCTCCCCATATAGGTGCATACCATCTCTAGTCTCTGCATAGAGTTACTCACCATACACAAAAAACACCCATACAGCAATTAAATTCAGACACTTGGTGGAAAACGGCCAGTTCGTTTTGCTTCTACTTGTTTTGAGAAAAAGACTCCCCCCACCTTCATCTGAATAGGCAAGATTGACATAAAAAAGTACTTCAAGAGATGAACTTGTCTACTGAACACAAATACAGTGAGTTTCTGTATATCTTTAAATGTTTTATATGTCCTAGTCATATATAATTTATTGTGTTGTGAAGCTGAGCCCCTCTTTGAATGAAAATTTTACTGTCGGAGCCTGGGGTACTTTAGTCTGATGATTTAAAACTCTCAATGCGCTTGTAGCAAATAGCACTTTTTATTACAGCATGTTTGTCCAAGAGGTCAACTTTCAGCACAGCAGGGTTTCTTCCCACTGCAGAATTATTTCTGATGGCAAGAATCTCCCATCTTAATTCATCTGGTACTGAATGCAGTAGCCAACACTTTCTCACAGGCTCATTAGACTGGACCTGCCAAGAAAATGCACAAAAAAAGTGTGAAAGCTTCACCTTTTCTTATGCAAGCATTCCTGCTAGCAGATTATACAGCATGTTAAATACTGTATGCCTGCTTATGTCCCTTTGGTCTTAGGAATCCCATTTATAGTTTTGCTCCAGTATTTCATTTTCTCAGAGATGATGTTGAATCTAAGCTGCCTTGTGATGATGTTAAATTCATTTTGGAGATGAGTAAAAGTGACTAAAATTATGTGCATGTTTCCTATGAAATATTGTACACCAAGCAGGTCCTAGATTAAAAGACAAGCTTGACTTTAAAGGTAATGTGATTAATTTCCTCACCCAAAACCATCTCGATAGTTTTCATGCTTAGGCTGATTCAGTATAGATGCCCTATTACACCCATTTACAGTCTCCATCCCTTTGCTCAGCCCCTGCTGAGCCTATTAAGTTGGTATCAAGTCAACTTGTCCCTTAGTGATAGTACACAAACTCTCAGAGTGCTGCAGAATTCTGCATCTGTCCTTTTACCTGTCACTTCAGCCTCCTTTTACTGATGTTAAAAGAAATCTTTACTGTCAGTCATATAACCAATTCACTTTGTTCACAGGCTGTGACAACCTTGTTGTGTTTCTCCCACCACAGAACCGACTTCTGTGAATTAGTATTCTCAAAATTTAGACTAGCTCATTAGTCTGAATAAATTTGAAAGGTTGCTGTTCACATTTTTTTTTTTAAATGTAGCTCAGCTTTGCTTGGATATAATTTAGGCATCTTTAGAAAAAAAAAGAAACCCACAAACACAAAAAAATCCAAAGACCAGACAGCCCAGTTCCCAAGTATTCACTGTATGGTTTCAGAGCTAAAGGATCTCTCAATGGCTTTGTTTGAGCTAATATAAATTTAACCAAATCTTCCAAGTTTTTCCAGTTTTTCCCTCTTTTTTAAAAAATTTATTTTGCTATAATTGAAAAATTGGTTACTCTTTCAGAAAAGAAAACAGAAGTTCAAATGTCAATCTCAACCATCTTTGTGGCTTATGTCCACAAGACCAGCTTGTTCCCACATTATCACTGAAAATAGAGTAAACTTTCTCCCTCAAGGAATGAAACATAACCCCACCTGCCAGTTCTGTACATGACTGTCAGTGCACCAGTCCAATGCAACGAAGGAAACCTTTTCCACTAAAAAATTGCCTATGATTAAGCAAAGAAACCACCATTTTTGCTCTTATTTTCAAAGTCCTACCAGCAGAAGCATTTAATTCTGTACTTTCATGAAATCATTGAGGTTTTTTCTCTCCACCATGTTGTTTCTTGTAGGGGTTGAAGGCTGACTACCAGTGGACATGACAGAGGATACATTGGGTCTGCCCCAGCACGAATCTCATGTGGTGCAGGGACGTGCAGCCACAGAGAACTGAAGAGTTCAATGTCTTGAGTGCACACCTGTGGTTCTGTCTTTAGGGAAACTCTCAGGCACTGGTGGTAAGATGGTATCAGGACACCATTTTGGATTGTGCTAGCTTTCCAGGACATTTTGATTAGGAAACCACAAGGGGTAGGGAAATTGCTTTCCAGAAACAATAATCTTTACAGTAATTTGGATCCAGAAGCAATAATCTGTACAGTAATTTGGATCAAGGAATACTTCTCATAGGAGGATTTCAATGTTTTATAAACAAATCTAGAAGGAAATTATGATGGCACCTACTTTTGGTTTGAAAAATGAAGTACAGGAGACCAAGTCACCCCCACTCAAATTCCTTTCTTTTTGCTAAAATTCCACAAATTTCACTGAAGCCCCTTCTGAGTTACCCTGGCACTACAAAAATCCAGTCTAGAAGCCAGGGAGGTTAAGTAATTTACTCAAGGTCACATCACAAGCACCTGAGCCTCAGAGTAAAGAATAGAGGTCCTCAGAGTCTCACCTAAAAGGGATAATGACGACTTCACCATTAGCTGTAAAATAGAAATATAAAAATGTCTTTGCATTAACATCAGCACCTTAAAACTAAAAATGAGGGAGCTTGGCCAAAGGGGTCTGATATAACTGACTACAGAGTCAGGGTGGAAAAATATAAATCAATTGGATGAAATGATCCTTTGCTACTGACTAGAGAAGTTTGGCTCTGTCTCAAGAAATGGAGAATTACACTAGACATTAAGGGAACCAGAGATACTCTCAACAGTTCAGGGTGGATATAACTGTGCAATGGAGCAGAACAGATTAAAAATCCCAACCTAAGGAAGGATTAATATATGAAACTGTAGGAGAAAGACATGATGTGATAGAAATAATGTGGTGGTGCTGTTAGTATGCATTTGCTATGTTCAGAATATTCATCTTTTGCCTTTCCAATTGTTTTCTCAATTCTTCCTCTAGTGTGTGACAATATTGTTGCTTCTTCTTTCAGTATCAATGGGTTCTTCTGACACCAACGACTCATTGTGCCAGGAGCCACAGATATCCAGCAATTCCTAACTTGGCTGCATGGAGCAGAACAGGTCAGTCATGTGGAATAAAATTCTTTTCATATTTATATCTTGGTTTTCTTACCCAGACCTCCAGTAAGTACTGCCCTGAAACAGAGTGAGACAGAAATAAGACAAAGGGATACTTTCTTTAGGGCACTGCAGTGAAGCAACTCTGCCATTTCAAGGGATTTCTTTTGAAAATTAAGACCTTGTTTGCTTTCTTCAGAATGTTGCATAGAAGAGTGTCTGAAACTCATTGTTCAAGCATGTGAATGACTGTCTTCTTTTAAAAAAAGAGTATAGGGCCTCTCTTCACCTGCTCTTGACACCACACCTACCATTTTCTTTTGCTTTCTCCCTTCATTTTCTCCCACATATTCATAACTATTTGCTTCTCCACATCTCAAGTGCCCTGTCCTCTTCTTCACATATTAGGCATCCAATCCTTTGATCTAGTTGGAATAGTGGGCACAAAACCTAATAGGAAAATGCTGAAAATCACTAGAAAACAGCTATTTAACCCTAGTTTTCCCATCTTCTCTCATCTTAAAGCACCAACAGATAGAAGAACACAATGTGTACACATGCATGCACACACACATGTACAAAGGCTGTACGTGACAGGCATGTTGATATATCTGTTTGAGAAAAATAATTTTACTGAATTGGTTATAAAAGCTGTATTCTCAAATTTATTTTTAATTTTATTTTTGGCCAATATTTTCCCTACTTACTTAGCAGCTTTTAGGTTCTCTTGACCCTCTTTCTCTTTTTTCTCATCTATCTTCCTTTGTGGCCAACTTTCTCTTCATCCATGGCTGTCATGCCCAGTAAATTCTGGACATCATTGCAACAGCTGCTTAGGAGTGGATGGGGTCTCTGCATATCAAGCCAAAAGGCTCTACAGATTTCTTTGTTGTGGCTGCAGACCTAACAAGGCTAAAATTGCCTGGGAAACACCTCTTCTTTTGGGTTTGCCTTAGATAGTATTTTCTGGTTTATTTATTTCCTTTTTCCTTCTCCTTAGATTTTAATCTTTCCTTTTCCCCTTCCCTTCTCATTTTTACTCTCTGTATTTCATGCCCAATTAATCTTGTTCTCTCCAGCACACTTTTATAGGAAGGAAGGTTCATGAAAAGAACTTTCAGAAGAAGACTGAGCCAATTTCCTTGGTAACTACCAAAAGCAAGTGAAAATGACAAACGGATTGACTACCGTGGATTGATTGATGCTGATTTATAGCTGAAAATTGGATCAAGTGCGTCCACATACACTTTCTCCAGGGACTAAAGCGGAGGCAGACTGCTTCTGTCAGCATTCCTATACCATGAAGCTAACTCCCCTCATGTCACCTCATGTTTCCCTTTCTAGCTCTGTCTTCTGTTAAATAAAGATAGTTGTTAAAATGAAGGTGCTTGCTGCCCTATCCCAGGTATATAACATTTTGAAGATACATGCCTTATGCTTTATTGTGAAATAGTGGTCAATTTTCTATATATTCTGGAATCACTGCTCAACTGTGCATACCTGCACCTCCCCTTCACATGTCTGTGTGTGCCAGGTATCCTAAGGTGGCTTTGCACATCAGCTTCCTCCGACTTATAGTAGTTATACTACTAAATGGCAAAGCAGAAGAAGCAGGACCTATCCTAAACCTGATACCTGAAAATCCCTATTTATGATGAAAACTCTTGATCACACATGTGTACATGTTCCTATTGTCCTTTTAGGTCACCTGACTGAGAGAGGTTTGGAAGGCAGCATTTCTGCTTAAATCTACTACCTTAATCAATTAATTTCTTAAATAGAGTAATAATTAGAAGCATCATCATGTCCTGACCCAGCTAGGCTGGCAGAGGTAAAAAAGGACTGAAAATTATCCACAGTAACAGATATTACAATATCTGTTACTACAAATTTCAAATCTTTTAGACAATAGGAAAGAGAAGCATTAGTTACTGTAGTATTCAGTTTATAACACATTACATCATGATTTAGTGAAGAAGTATAGTTTTACCATTAAAAAAGTTGGGCATCAGATTACCTGATACCATCAGATATAGACACCCCTGTGTTAGAAGGAGTTTTAGGACTTCTGTTTCTGGAGAGAATACACACTTGCTGGAGAGTCAGGGTGCTGCCACTGTACCCAGTCCACAGCAGAGGCTGCTTCTGTGCTGTTCTGCAAAGAGCAGCCTCTGTGACTACCTCACTTCTGTAATTGTCAAAGTCAGATCTGCGCTAAATCCAAATTGCTCTCCTGGGGAAGAAGGGTAGGAAAGCCTTCTATTTGTATATATGAATTCTTGCATATCACTTTATTTTGGGCCTGATCTGGCAACCTCCAACTGTAGCTTTCATTCTTGCCATGTGGTTATGGGGCTGAAGATGAACAGACAGCAGAGTTGCCCTTACAGTCCTTCCCGTGGTCCTTCACAGTAAGACTTAGATGTTGGTTTTTGACATGGATTACTGGATTTTACAGACCAACTGATCTGGAGTAATCTGAAGTTACTTTTAGCAGAAACATGAAAATGAGCAGCAGAGTTCAGGGAGCATATTAGGGTTCACTCCAGGAGTCACCCCACTCAGGTAAGTGTTTTGCTGTTACACAACCACAAAGTGATTGCTTGGTCAAAGTCATCCAAAGAAGCTCTGGCAGTATAAAAAGGTGAACTGAGACTATTCACTGGGTTAAATGTTGTAAACATGAGACAGTTATTTCTTCTCTAGGCTAATCACGTTTTTAGAATATCAGGATTGATGGAAAGGCAAAGTTAGTGTTACCAAGTGGACATTTCTTTGGGGTTTTGAGTCATCACAATGACCATGGAAATTTTGATGCAGTCTTCATCAAGTAGCATTGAGCCCTAAATATAGACTTAATCCCTTTAAACATCTCAAGCACAAGGACTTTCTAGCTCTACAAAACTGAACTTCATTGGCAAACAGCAAATCCTTGGACAATTAGGTCTTGTAACATTATTATGTTACAAGGTAATTTGTGGTGGGTTGACCCTGACTGGAGGCCACTTAAGTTTCCCTGTCACTCCTCAACTAAGTAGGTGATAGAAAATGTAAGAAAAGTCTCATGGGTTGAGATAGAGAGGGAGAGATCACTCAGTAATTACCATCATGGGCAAAACTGACTCATATTGGGGAAATTATATTAATTTATCAGCAATCAAATCAGAGTAGGGACCCTTTTTATGAGGTGTAGTCCTTCAGGAACAGGCTGCTTCAGCATGGGTTCCCATGGGGTCACAAGTCCTGACAGCAAACCTGTCCCAGCATGGGCTCCTCTCTCCACAGCCCACAGGTCCTGCCAGAAGATCATTGCAGAACAGATTTCCCATGGGGTCACAGCCTCCCTTGAACTTCCACCTGTTCATGTGGGGTGCTCCACAGGCTGCAGGTGGATCTCTGCATCCCATGGACCTCCATGGCTGCAGGGGCACAGCTGCCTCATCATGGGCTGCACCGTGAGCTGCAGGGGAATCTCAGCTCTGATACCTGGAGCACCTCCTCCTCCTCCTTCTCCACCTGGATGTCTGCAGAGATGTTTCTCTTCCAGATTCTCACTCCTCCCTTTGACTGCAGTGACACAAGTTTTTTTTTCCTCCTTAAATACCTTATCGCAGCAATGCTACCACTGTTGCTGATGGCCTTGGCTATGGATAGTGTCAGTTCTGTCTTGGAGCTGTCTGGAATTGGCTCCATCAGACATAGGCAAAGCTTCTAGCAGCTTCTCACAGAAGCCACGCCCCCTGACACCAAAACCTTGTCACAAAATCCCAATGCACAATTCCCCCACAGGAGTAAAAAAAAGTTAAAAACTTTAAAAGGGCAGATTTTAAAACCATGAGGAAAATGGTTAACAGCAGGCTGAAGGGCAAAGTAAAAAACTTTAAAACCACAGAAACAGCCTGGAGGCTATTCAAGAACATTGTGTTAGAGGCACAGATGGTTTGTGTATCATTGAGAACAAAAACAAAGTAAAATGGTGAGAATAAAACTATGGTTAAGCAGAGAAGTACAGGGCTTTATTGAGGTTAAAAAGGCATCCTTTAAAAGTAGAAAAGCTTCCTGAACAACCTAGCCAGGTCAGGCCATCACTGATGTTGGTGAAAGGCAAGTCAGCAATGACAAGAGTAATAAGGAAGTGGTCAGCTAAAAGTAATGAGGATCTGGTGAGTAAAGACACAGAGGCAGATAGTTGTACCATGTGGTTCTGGCACATTAAAATTTGCAACAGAAATGTCCCATTGTCCTCTTGAGTTTCCCTTGAATTTCCACTCTTTTTTTTTTTTTTTTTTTTAAGACAAGATGCTATTATCCAATCAAAACATGAAACTAGTCAACAAACAAAACAAAATTATTCTGTAAAGATGCTAGCATAGCCTGGAATTCCTTGTCTGGCTATTTCCCATCTCCATCTTCCTCTCCAGGTCTGCTTCCGTGGCTGCTTGCATCTCATCCTTTCTGTCCTGGCTAGATGGCAGGTCCTTTAGCTCTAGTATATTCTGGGCTTGATTATTAACTGAGAGATTTAAATTCTCCCACACTGAACAAACCCTTCTAGGATATGTTGAATTATTTTTTTGCTAAAAACTGTCCCAATCAAAACAAGTGTGTTACCTAAATGTGTCTATGTACAAGAACTAAACAGCTCAGTACCTTAAACATCTCTAAGAATGCAGAGAAACAATACAAAAATAAATCTTGTCAGCAATTTTTCTTCCCCTGGAAGACAATAAAGGATGCCTGCTGTATTGGGTTATGGGACTCAGAGAAATGGAAGCTAAAAAACTGAACACTATGCATTAAAGTGAGAAATTAAAGTTTGGCAGCTACAGATGGCTTCTCAATGTAGGAACACAAGCACCTTGAATGCTGTGTTCAGTTCTGGGCCCCTCATGACAAGAAGGCCATTGAGGGGCTGGAGCATCTCCAGAGGAGGACAGTGGAGCTGGGGAAGGGTGTGTAACATACATCCTGTGAGGAGGAGCTGAGGTAGAACTGGATGTTTAGCTGGAGAAAAGGAGGTTCAAGGATGACCTTATCACACTCTTCAACTCCCTGAGAGGATGCTGTAGCCAGGTGGGGGGTCACTCTCTTCTCCTAAGTAGCAAGAAATAGGACAAGAGGAAATTGCCTCCAGTTGTGCCAGGGGAGGTTTAGATTAGGTGGTAGGAAAAATTTCCTCATTGAAGGGTGGTCAAGGCCTGGACCAGGCTGCCCATTGAAGTGGTGGAGTCACCACCCCTGGAGGTGACTACATCTTAAAAGAGGTACTTGTGAACATGGTTTAGTGGTGGGATTGGACTTCATGATCTTAAAGGCCTTTTCAAACCTAAACCACTATATGATTCTGTGAAATCTGTAGGTAGCAGTGCCTTCTCAGAACCAAGTCTGTGTCGAAACTGTAGGCATTTTAGTGACTTGTTTTAATGATTTCAGAAGAAATTATTTGTTTGAAATGGGCTGGAGATGGGAGGAAAATGGGAAATAAGTGCAAGAAGCATCACCTGTACAGAGAGGAGATGAGCCAACTTTTCTTCTATATCTCTGCCAGGAGATGACAGGAGAGGGAGGAAAAAGAGCAAAAAAATGTTATTCTGTAATCATCTCACAGAACATCTCCTGAGATTTTGTTTGTCCTTTCCCAGCATAGTTTTTTTGAGGATATGTGGAGTACTCCCCATTGTTTCAGTCAACAGAATGACTTCCAGAGAGGTGGGAACTGTACCTGGAAGGATGGAGCACAGATTGTGGGTAGGGAAAGAGGGAACTGAGGAATAGGGCAGTTGGAGGTGCAAATCAGCTAAGGAGGGGCTGAGAGAACGGTTTGGTTTATACGGACAGAGTTTGAATAAACTTTTAACACTGTTGACCTCCAAAACCCCTGTGTACTTCATTAATCATCCTGTACACAGATGAGAACTTTCAGAACATCTGGTGCCTTCCTGAAGATCTCCAGTGTATAGGAACTTCAGCCTTTAATTTCAAATCACTGTGAACTTTAGATCAAAAGCTGCGACTGAGATTTTGCGTCACTCACAAAAAGAGAAATTTTACATTTCCAGTACTTAATAAAGGATGGTTTTGGGTTTGGTGGGATTTTTGAGTTGTTTGTTTGTTTTTTCTTTTCTTTTTTCTTTTTTTTTTTTTTTTGTCTGCGTGGGTTTTTTCCCCTTGTTGTTATTGTTTTTTTATATTTTGTTTTGTGCTCCTAGTTTAAAGGAGAAACTGCATGCCACTAATCAGCCATGGCACATGCACACACATACACTATTACATGTGAATACTTCTCCAGTGTTACTTTATAAGAACCTTACACACTTCAGTTTGATTAACACTTTGATAAGACATATATTTTCCTTGAAGAAAGTGAGGCCATGGGGATTTGTTAAAAATTCAGAAAAGGAAGACACTGTGAAAAGGTTTAATTCAGTTACAGTAAGTAATACATTCTGCTAATGTAATATGGACAAAAAAAAATGTTAGACCCCTTGAGAAATTAGGATAATCTTGTTTGATCCTTTATGAATGTATATAATTGTATTTATGTATGTGTCTGTATGTATATCTACATTTATGAAAATATTGTTATGCATGTCCCTGTGTATGAATACATTTATAAAACAAATCCATGACCATAAATCAGCTCAACAGAAACAGTATAAAGTGGACTACTGTACATCTTTATTTAAAATACGTAGGATGCCAAAACAGAAAAACACTAAAAAAGAAATACATATTGTTTTTGAAGCTGAAGCATCAATATGGTTGTAATTTTAATGTTTCTTGCTGGAAAAAGGTCATCTTTGGCGAGGTCGGGTTTTTCTTAAGGTCATTTCACATTGAGATATCTGCCTGCTTTTGACATTTCATCTAGAAGAGGCACAACTATTCTGACACATGAAATGGGTTCTTTACAAACCCAATGGCTATTTCTATCAACATCTGTTATTCTTACACAAAAGGGGAATATGCATTGATTGCAAACAAGGCTTCGCATTTTTTGGAGAATATTAATAGATATATATTTTGTGCTTAAAGGTACAGCAAGGTCCATCTGAAATAGAACGAAACACTATAAAAGACTAATCTATAAAAGACAGAAAAATAGCCCCATAAATGGCATATTTTACTCTTAAATAGAATTAAATTTGAAGATGTTAATTGTTATTGGTAAATTATCACACTGCTTTCGGTAAAGCAGCAGGGCAGTGAAATTCACTAAGCATTTGTGCAATTACTTTGTGATATTGGCACAGAAAAAGCACAATAAAAATATTTTTCTTTACATTTTGTGTGGGATTTTTAATTGCATATTCATTTGCAAATTTAAATTCCCTCTAGCACAGAGTATGATAGGAAAAATCTGTTGCTATATACATCCCCCAACTTGTAACCCCATATTTTTAAACCCCAGAATTATTATGTATTTGTGGTATGACATCAATGTAATTCAAATAAACTCTGTCAAGCTAATTCAGGCTCACAGGGACAACTTATTTTTCCTGTAAGAAAATCCAGGACTCCAAAAGTAGTTCATAGAATTCCTCTCCCAAGGATCAGGAAACGGGAAGACCATAGCTTGCCCTTGCTCCTTGTTTGCGGATATCTCTATTAAGCTTTGGACAATCCAAAGCAGGAGCATTTAGTTGAGCATTCAGTAGTTAGGATTCACGAGCTGAGTGCTGTGACCAGTCACGTGGTGTTATATCTGCTCCCATATTGATGGTCTGTTCACAAGCCATTGCTTTCTCCCAAAATGAATGCCATTTTATCAGAAAACAGGTTTTGTTTTCTGATTATATTCCTTTGGCAAGCATTCAAATCTGCTGTTTGTGGATGTTTGTAGGAACATTGCTTTGCTCACATAAGTATTTGAGAACAGAGAGTAATAAAGGACATGAAGAGGCTAAATCCAAATCCTGTTCTCTCATCTAACAAGCTGGAAGTGAACAATTTCTGTACTATCTCTCCTGGCTCACTGATCTTACAGCACCAGTAAACACTGCATGTTTGGAGTAAGTGTGCTTCTCCGCTTACTAAATGTGTCATATTTAACTTTCTGCAATATTTGGACGTATGGCAGACATTCTCAGAGAACTACAGGTGCTGCTTTTCTGGACTGAAGCCATATATCCATAGGGTATTGAAGAGGTTAACATCCAGGTGTAGGAGCTTTATTGTTGGAACATGTTCTGCTTTGCTTCCAGACTTTAGCCTCAAATAAACACCTTTAACATATTTTATTAAAATGTCATAATTATATGTATTTAATGCATGGGGATCCAGAGCATGTCAGCTTTGTGGATGACTGAAAAATGCTTCATCAGCTTTTGATGGCTTCATAGGACAGCAGGACAATCCGCTCCTATTTCCCACTAATGCATCTCTATTTGAAAACAGGACTTGAAAGTTCTTCTCAGTTTGTGCATTTACTGATAGAAGGAAAATGAAAACACTCTCATGTTCTGCAGTGTTGCATTTGATTAGAAAATAATGCTTGAGGTATGAATACGCTGCAGTAATGTTAAGGAAACATTAAAGCACCCTTAAATCTGCCATTTTAAGCCTAGGGCTTTGCAGTTATCATTTGAAATGTGTGGTCTCTTTTTTAAATGGTTCCACAAGAGTAGCAACTGCTGCATAATGGTACAAATAAAAATAATACTGAGGTGTAAGTAGTAGCTCTGATAGTCATACTTATTCCCATATAAAGCCTGGAGTGACAAAATAGTTTTCCAACTTCCAATAACACCATCAGAACACTGTGCTTGGCCAGATCACGGGCCAGAGAAGCAAAGAAGCACAAATATTAGCAGCTTGTATTGTGCCAATGTACATACAAGGATAAATTTCAAGTCTCTCCATTTAAGCAAATAGTACATATAGAATTCAAAGTAAGTAAGAGTAAGATGAGAGCATGGTCTGTAATGGAAAAGTAAAGAAAAATTTGTGCCCCATACTGATTTATCACATAGAAGAGCCTGAAGCTACTTCAGGCCATCAAACCGGTTACACATAGACAAAAGGGGATTTTGGGGAGTTGTCAGTTGATAACTAATGAGAATTTCAACTCTGGGCTTTTAAATATTGTGAGTCTTTTTTATGCTGGTAGTAATCTAGAAAGAATACAAGAGAAATTGTGCAGCAAGGGTCTACACACATTTCAGTAAATGGGAACCAGGAACTACTTCACACCAGAATGGACTAAGCTTTCTACCAGGCCAGTTTAAAACATCCTCCATATTTGTTTGCACAGTTGCCTCCTCTGGCAATAATCCCTATAACTTCTGTACTACAAGCAGCATAAAGGCTCTCTGCCTTCCCTGCACTGTAATAGTATCAGTTGAATGATGAATGTCTGTCCCATCCGAGAAACCCAGATTTATCTTTGCAAGGCTGAGTCCAACAGTGGGTCATACTTTTCAGGCAGTAATAAAGATACTTGAAAATATATGATGTAATTTGCTTCCAAAAAGCATTGATCAGATGTTTCACTGGGCAGAAGATGCACAGACATGTTAATTTCTGAGCCAGCTGAGCTCACTTCCAAGGGTAATGGGCCCTGTGCTATTTGCTTGTCTTTATTCTCCTGCCCCAACCAGTTAAGACCAAAATGTGAGAAAACAAGGGGGAAAAGGGTATGTATCTACTTGCATTGATTTGAATAGCAGGATGATAGTTATCTTCAGTCACTGTGGAGGGTGGGAGCCTGACACTGAAAGAATTTGAGGAGGAAGTGCTGAGTGAGAAAATCACTGCCTAAGAGAAGGGTTGCATACTTGACACATGGAAAATATGCACTCTGTAGGTGGGTATTTAGTAGACTAAGGTAAAGGAAGGAAAATGCAGGAAGAGAATAACTGAAGAAAGATTGCACAGAAGAAAAGAAAGTGTCTGAAGTGACCAAATTTCTCCTTGGACTCTTGCATGGTCATTGCTACCATTGCTAATGCCTGCATATTGATCTTGGTCTTGCTAGGGCACCACATTGGGGTTTTAGGCTTTTCTTAATCCTTCCCCTACAATCTCCTATTGAAAGGAAGGAACAAAGAAATCATTCTAAATATCTTTCTCATCATAAGGCAGTGATTCAGATTCTTTCTTCCATTTTCATCCTTTGTTGATTGAGTTGTCAAGCACCCAACCTTGGCAATAGAATCTGAAATAAGCAATGTCTTCATAGCTTTACCATGCTGTGTCAGTACTGAATAACTGAGCCTTATCGACTGCATGCTGGGTCCGACATTCAGCTGAGTTCCTTTGGAAATTTTATCACTACTTTTTATATGACACTCAGAAAGGCCTTACCCACAATGAATTGTAAACTTGAATTCTGCATTTTCTAGACACCTCTAGAAAGCACCCACATCTGGAGGAATTCTTCTTATAACAAGAACTACATGTGATAATTTGAGGTCATTCTCAGGGACTACGTTCCGCAAGTTGCACTATAATATGCCAAAAACCCTTGGAGTTTCACTGGAGATTTACTGGACTTGAAATGTAACACTATTGCTCTGTTATAAATACTTACTGATAATCCTATTGATGGCACCAGAAATAATAGTAAAAATATTTTGGTATACTAGGGCCTATGTCCGTATTGGATGGTGGTATGACAACATTTATGCTGCAAAGACAGAATGTACATTGATAGCTCTGGTTCCAGCACTGGATAGAAGAAATCCCTTAATGACATCTCCAACTTACTTGTGTGCAGGACACAGAGACACAAAAGCAATTCACTCAGAACTGAATCATAGATCCAATGCATTCCCTGATATAGTGTTGTTTTATTGGTCAATTTTGTCCTTTTTTTGGTTCCCAATAAACTGTTAAAGTCGATAAGCTCAGTATTTTAGTCATTTTGGCCCAAATGGAATTGAATTCTTTGATTTCTTAGTTACTGATGCTTGAATTCATTGATGACAACAATAGGAAAATCTCAACCATCCCTTGATTAATTTTGTGTTGCAGGGGGTGGGAGGGAGGACTAGGAGGAGTGAGGGGAAGGAATCCCATTTTGTTTGGCTGCCATCCATCTTAGATGTTTCTGGATCTGATGTCTCCAGTGTGTTTCCCATCACAGCTGTTTGATATTGCATATTATAAAAGTGCATTTCCACTACCGCTCAAAAAAACCAACAAAAACAAGGCTGTTTCTGGAACAACATAAAATGTCTTTACATGAAGCATTCAGATGACCTCACAGTTTTGAAGTCATTCTAGTGTGGAAACATGGTGGAGGATCACAGATGCCTAATTTGTGCCATCCTTCTAGTTCCACATGTTTTTTACAGTACCTACATATATATTAATCACACACTTGAGGGCACACAGATTTTGTACATAATTTTACTTTGATAACATTTTACTAAGGTATCAAAATTTAGCCTCTTTTAGGGAAATCAGAGATTATCTATTATAGCTATTAGGTCAAACACCACTCCATTTATGTATATTGTTTTTTCTCCTAGCAATTTATACATTTTTATCTCATGCTTTCATTATAACTATGAAAAGGCACCATAACAAAGCACCTCTGGCACCTCATCTTCAATCAGAAGAGGAATGACTATTCTCAAGACTCCACAGCTCCACATTATTACCATTTTGGTCCTGTATATCTGCATCTAACCTTATCTTACTTCTAGTTTATGTGAAGGAGTCTTTAATCTTTCCATAAGCTTTTAAAAGGCAAATAAAACCTAAAAAAAAGAACAAAAAACCCAAAACACTCTACCAATACTACTGATTTTACCTCAGGAGTAGAAAGAACGACTGTATTTTTCAACTCTATTAGAGGCCACTCTTAAAACTGTTGAGATATTCTGTATGGAGTGGGCCAAACTATCCTCTGGAGTAAACTCTGAGTTTAGCAGAGCTGCATAACTTTCCAACAGGAAAGATGTTGACATCTACAAACAATTTGTATGTTATCTACCTGAAAGTATATATTTTTTCTGAATCTATCCTTCAATATTCTAATTCTAAATTGCAACTATGAAGAGCAATGACTAATGACTATGACTCTATTGTTGTTTATCACTGCTGACACTACTTATTTTTATGCAGTTACACATCGTGCACAAGTGAAATAAAAAGTGCAAACTAAACTGAAGTTACATATTATTCAAAATGTTATTTAGAGGTCATGATAGGCAGTGTGAAAATTCTACATGAAAACAGGACTAATCTCCAAAACATTCACCAAGACAAAATTATGTGCTTAATCTCATCACAAATACAAAACTATGTTGTGTCTTCTAAAGGTTTTGCACTTGTCTCTAATATATCCTATTCATCAGTGTTATAAACTCCAGATTTCTAAAAGCTGAGAAATAAAGTTTCCATATGTCATGTTGTTGAAAAAAATACATATCTGACTCAATTTTAAAGATAAGCAGTAATTTCCAATTGTTACAAAAACATTTTATACCCTCTCATCATGCCTTAGGACCATCAATTTCCTCAACCTTTCTCCATTTTAAAATTCATAGAGGTAAATCCGATTAAAGTACGTGATGGAAGTGAGCTTGAAACTCTTTCCACATAATTTTTTGTCTGCAATGAATGTATATAATATCATTTGTAAGTGTTTTCAATGACTTTACATGTATTCAGGGAAGCAATATAAAAGTCTGTGCTTTCATCTTGAGGTTTTCTTTAAAGGGGTTTAAAAGTTTGGACCATTGGATCATCGGAGGACACGTCCTACGGCAGGAGGTCCAGACACTTTCATTTCATATTGTATATGTTTTCATTCTGGGTGAAAGAGAAGCAGCTTTATGTTTGTTAGGCTGGATTTTGCCTGCTGATATGTCCCTTGAAGTTTGTGGCCAGAGGCTGGTTGATTCATTTTGCCAGTAATGATGGCTTATTTGTGGTTACTGAATCATGTAAAAAAAAAAGTTATTCTTGCTATTTTAAACATATTTTTTGCATACCTGGCATTACCACTGAATTGCATTAACTGTGCTAGTGAATCTACATATACAAGAAGCTTGTCTTGTTTCAGCTGTAAAATAGGATATTGTTATTCTCTGACTGGGTTTGTATTTGTTTGTGGGCCTTTTACCAAGAAAATTGGGACTGTGAGTATTCTATAAATAATCCATTATTATTTTCAGTATATTAATTCAATTTTTTACAAATAACAGATTTTAATAGAAAAATTAAATTACAGACAATAATCTTTCTTTAATTTTTTATTGTAAAACAAAACCTCCAATGAAGGTAGCCTGCTTTCTTGCATACTTCCTTATTCACAAAATGAGTAGTCCTTATTCCTTATTTTACAAGGTGTGTGCTTGATCTTATTTCCAGAAAAGAGTTGAAATATCCGTGTAATCCTTCCCTTTCTTGTTTTGTTCACTTTATGAACTAACATATGACAGAACCACAAGAAGCAAAACATTTTCTCAAACTTTTTCTTCTGAGTTAAAGTTAGGGTAAAGAACATTTCCTTAGAACAGAGGTATGATGTACAGAAATATCTTTTTCGGCAGGGACAAACACAGCATCTTGTCTTTAGATATAGGATATATTTAGACAGTTTCAGGCCAAAATGTCTAATGTGAATTTGGATAAATAACTTTGTGGAGATATTGGATATGAACCATGAAGCACAGATTTTTTTGTTTGGGTTTTTAGTTGCAGTTGTTTCCTTCCTGCATAAAAGCAAATTTTCTGCCTTTTTTTCCCCTGTGGATGAGAAATTAATGGTCAGCCACTGAGGACTGGATCTACTTCCAGAGAAGGGGGACGTCAAGGTAAACATTCTGGAAAAATAATTTCTAGATGAAGTTTGAAAACTTCAGATCAAGTTGGTTATTTTAATTTGACACCATATCTCATAAGCCCATGAGAATGAGTATCAGGGAAAGGATTCTGTTTGAAATGAGACAAAAACTTCAGCTCTGATTGCAAATTCAATAAAATTCTCTGCTACATTGCACGAGGTTATTGTGGTTAAAAGTCTAGGACCTGGCACTTGGTCTTTTTGAACTTCATGCCATTGGTCATGGCCCATTTTTTAGCCTGTCAGTTTGTGAGAGACCAAATAAAACATTCAGCTCCAAGTAAATTTTTTTTCTATTTTTTCCTATTGATTTCCTTGCCAAATAGTAGATGACGTGGGAAGTTTCACAAAGGTATTGGGACGTGATTGAAAATACCATTTGGGAATTTTGAGGCAGCTCTAGTCTTTAGTATCTTTTAGATACCAAAGACCATGCTATTATTTTCATTATTAGTTTTAACAGATGTCCAGAGTAGAATATTGTTAATTTGCAACTATTTCCTTTTACTAAAGAAGTTGTAGTGTTCTGTTCTGCTATTTATAAATTCCAGTACAGTAAACAGCAGTGACATAAATATTCAGCTTCAGATCCTGTGATTTTTATAGGTATTTTAACCTAAATTACTAGAGCTCAGCAATGTTGGGAAGTTCAAGAAGCAACTAAAATAAATAAGAATCTGACCCCATTAGTTGTTATTTGCCTTTTGCAAGGGTTACATCTTTGGATGCTTCTTAATGTCTAGACAGCAGCACTGACCACCATTTTTTTAAACTGTTTTTGTTGCCAGTGTTTTACGATTTTCCTTCCCAGATATTGACCATGCTGTCACCAGCCATACACGTGTCACATGCAGACAGGATCATTTCAGCACATACTTCAGGAAATTATAAATGTATGCATCGCTCAGGAAATGAACTAGTGCAGAATGTTCTTGTCAACTTCATTTCGAAGTAATTTTCCGTTCTAGGCACTGTTTGACATTAGTTACGGACAATCAAAATATTTACTGTGAATTAGCTAGTAAGTGAGCACAGCTTTTAAATTTATTTCTACATTTTTTTTCTGGGTGGCTTTTTGGTGGTTTAGGTGGTGGTGGGCAGGGTTGTTATATTTGTGTCACAATTCTTATTTCAAGGTACTCATGGACTAATTTAAGCAAACATATTTTAGTCTGTCAATTGCTTGTGAACTATTCACACCAACTATTGGCTTATTATTCCTTTGAAACTTACTGCACTTAAATCATACAATTATGCTTTTGCTCCCTCAAGTTAGTGGAAAGACCACTTCTGAAAATGGAGACACTCATTAAAAGTGCTTAATGTGGATGAAAAAGGTAACAAAAGATATAATTTCAGTGTGCTTTTTCTTAAAAGCTATGAAACCCAGTTCATTAAAGACATATCTGGGATAGGACAAAGGATTTAAATGTGGTATGGTTAACTTATATAGAGAAAATAAATATTTATAAAAGTCTTAAACTTTGGCTCTTCTTTCACTGCCTTGTTTTTAAAGTACTTTTCCATTTCCTTAGTCAACCTGTAATCACTAGGATGGCTGCATGTGTGACAGGCAGTGGTTATAAGTAAGCCACTGTAGTTGTCATCAGCTCCAACTTGTTTTTCCTTCCATTAGGATTTCCTGATTATGCACTAAAAAGATATTTGATTGATAGTAGAATAGAAGACATTTGAAGAAAAAAAATTGAACTGAATTCATGCCAGTGGGGAGGGGATCTATCTCATTAACAAAATAATTGAGCTGTTAGTTAATTTTACTTGTTATTTCTAGAAAAGGACAAAAATCTTACAAAGAATTAATATCCTTCCCTCAAATGATTAAAAGAACAACAAAAGGGTTTGTATCTTAGATGTATTTAGTAATTATGTCTCTGACACCTTTTTTCATATCATCCAAGGCAGGTGTAAAAAAAAAAAAAAAAGAAAAAAAAAGACCAACAAACTGGTAATTTACAGAACATTGTAAGTGTCAGCTTTTTCTGATCAGTTTGTCTCTCCCCCAGTCTTATTAGAAGCAATTTCTGTTAATAGATAATTAATACCTTTACCTTTGTTAAAAGCAGCTACTTGTGTATCAACACTTCTAGTTTGATACAATCAGTATATTTTACTATTGATGTAAATAATGCATACAATTAATTATAAAAAATATTCTTGCAGAACAAATTTTACATTTCACTTATTTTTGTCTTTTTTTTTTCAAATTTTGAAATTCTTATTCCACTAAAAATAAATTGTATTCAACGAAATTAGTGATGTCTTCAAATTAATAAACATTTGGCTATGTGAACACAGAACGAAGGAGTGTTATCCAAAAGGTACTACCCTCAACATAACACTGGAAAATTACCCCAGAGCTACCCTGCAACCTTATTCTTTTCTTTATACCTACCTCCCTTCAAGGCTCAGTGGTAAGAATTTCACATTAATATGAGTGAAGCAAAGAATGCCATTTTATTTACATAACATGACCTTATCCAGGATTTTGGTGAATAACAACTGCCAGACAATTGAACACAGACAGAAGAACAACTGACTCATGATTTCAGGATTTGTTCTTATCTGATACCTTATTGTGATACCCTTTTAGCAAAGAGAAACCCTTCATGTAGGGATAGACTTGAGAGGAACTAACACCTTGCTGCCACAAAGCAGGCGGTTTAGATATCCATCATTTTGGATATGGAACAGAGATGACAGGAAGGGCTGTGCTGGAGGAACCACAGCCCCTGTCCCAGCTGACAGGACTGAGGGGTAGCTCAAGGACTGAGTGCTGTGGTTGCATCCTTATCTGATAGCCAACACATAAGTAGCAGTTTGGTTCCTGACAAAAGCACCTCTGTCCTTGGTATGATAAAACACTATTAGCTTCCTTCTAGGCAAAAAGTGCCATAAAGCAGGAATGTGTCTGAAATGCTGAGAACCAAACCTGTGTGATAGCAAGGCTCGAAGAAGCATTATAAGTTCTTGGTCTGAAATGTCATTCGAACAACCAACCTTGTGCTTTGCATGTAGTCTCAAGCTGTAGAAATGGAGAGAACATCTCAGTTTCTAAGACTCAAATCTTGGACAACCATATCAACGTCTGAGGTGGATTCAAGTGCTGACAGGTAAAGAGAAAAGAATTTGTTTATCTAAGCTGCTGCCTCAGAGTTCAGGACAGTTTGAAAACTAAAATAATTTCTCAGTTCCACGTACAAATGGATATCAAGATTTCTGAACTAGGCATGTCAAAGCAAACATAAACAATTATTCTGGTTACTCGGCCCTCTATTCTCTTTCTATCCAGTCTTGTGAAAAATGAACATCAGTCTTTTCACTATGCTCTGAGCACTGATGTCACATGGACATGGTGTCATGCACTCTGCAGCCATAGCAGAACAGACTTGTAGACATCACTATGCAGAAGGTATGCAAGAAGATAGATAGAAGATGCATCTTCTCCTCACCCAAAGTAATCCATTCATTTGAATTTCACTGAAGAATGCTATTGGATCATGCAAACTTCTCATCATACAATTTTTTTTTTTAGTATTTTACTTGCATTTATCTTGACTTGCCATGCAGAAAGGGGAAGAAAAGGAATGACTGGTTTGTTTCTCCTAGCATCAGAATAAATACTATAGCTTGGTTTCAAAAGAACAATATATCTCACAACAGCATGCAAACAGAATAAATGTTAAGTAGTAATGCCAATTTCAACCACCCTTTTTTTCTGTTTTTGACATGTGTCTCATTGGTATATCTACTGTCTTCTCTGAACGGCAACAGAAATTAACTTGGCTTATATATTTTGGGAACCACTGGACGATCATCATTGGGATCTCAGAACCACTCTGTTTCCTGATGTGCAGTAGCTAATACATACAAACAATAACCAAAGGATGGTAACTGGTTAATTTGGGTGGGTATTTTTCACACAAGACCTCATACTGCTCTTCAACCTGCTGAAATATGAAGTGCCAACTGGCAAAACACAGTAAAACTCTGCTGCTAATATGAGACATATTAAGCCAAAAACACAAGCAAGTCCTAGAAAGAAAAATAAAGCAAACAGAAGGCAAATATCCATTTCAGAATAAAAGAATATAATCAAATTAACAAAGCATTGGCAAGACACTAGACAAAAATGAGAAAAATAAAACTGAAAAGCTCAATGAAAACCAGAAGAAAAATCCTGATTCCTTGTTTTTTGAAAGTTTAGATGTAATCTCATAATGTAAGCCCATACAATGAAATATGTAGTTTTCTCAAGTATTTGTTACATCCTAATTCTATGTGGTCATCATATTCAGGGGCATTTAGGCGACCTCACGACTAGAACTTGGCAGAATGTTTTGCCCTTATGCAGACATTTTCTGATACTGTGATGAATATATTTTCAAGATAAAATTCCAAACTCTTGGAAGGTAGCTGAGTAAGCTGATATTCATTTCAGAAACAGAAAATTTTTATCTTCATAATTTTTTCCTTCTCTCATGTAAGTATACTAACTTTATTAAATAAAAAGTACCTTCATATGAAAAAGGGGATTTTTAATTTCAAAATGTTGAAACAGGTTGTTTCAATTATTTTTTTTCTATTTGTTCCTAATTTTTTGGGAGACAGGAAATTAGCCAAAATCAATCTTTTACTGCTTAGAGTTTTGGTTGTAATGAATTATCATTTTATGATGAGGATATATTTCATAAAAAACCCTCCCAGACAGGTAATAAGAGAAGAAGAAATGGAAAAAAATATCCTTTTGTCTAGCATTGCACATTGAACAATGACTCTTCTGCTGCTTTGAATGCTTTCTTTTTGCAAAGTCAGATACCCTATAAATCAATACTACATCATCCATGGAGGTGTGTTTTGGTTCAACACCTTGATTTTGTATTGGTGTTTAAATAGAAAACCATTTCTGGCAGAGCTGTTCTTTCTTAGTTGGCCCTTCTGTCAACCATATGTACATTCAGAGAAGGCTTTTTTCTGACATGCCTTTTTTTTTAATTCTGCAATCAAAATTCCAAAAAGTGGACATTGATATTTTCTCCAGACCGGTGCCTGCAGGACACTTCAGAAGTGATTTGAGAGGTATCCCCAGGCTGCTGAGAGCAGCAAGCTCTCCCAGAAGTGCTGTGCTCTGAAGAAGTTTTGCTCTCTTCTCCACAGCTACCAGCACATGAGATGTGTCACTGAACACCATTTTGACTGAATAAATATTCTTTTATTTAGCTTCTCTGGTCTTCTGTTTGCTGCTTACAAGTCCACAACTACTAGTAGATGCCCACCTATCCAGGGCACACAAGAGGTGGCTTTTCTACTCCTAGACTAGGTAGAATTGATATTCAGCATCAGATGAGATTAGTCTGTCAGTGACAGAGGCTGAGCACAAACATGAGTAGTAGAGCTAAACACTATTTTTTTGCCTCTTTCCAATACCTTCAGTGTCTGATTCAGGTTCCTGTTCCCATTGATGAGTGGTTCTCCTCCCTGAGCATTTTTAGGTCTGTAGTAATCACTGAAGATGTGACCAAAAGACATGGACAGCCAAAGAATTCTCTGGGCCTGACCATTTAAACATCTCCTGAATGCTTTGGATCCCAGATCATAGGAATATATATGTGCATACAGGAGTTACTAAAATAGGCCAGACCAATGGGGCTTGTACAAAAATAGCAGTATAAATAAATAAATATACACACATTTCAATCTTGATTTTTCCAGAACAACACTCTAGGAGTGCTTTGCATTTCAAATGGGACCTGACTATATGGAAAGTACAATGTACAGTAGAATTAACTTTTTTTTTTTTTTATTCAGCCATTTTTTGCTGTTCTAGACACAGGTCATGACCTCTCACCTCCTGTTTATTTCTTCCCATGTTGACCTTTCACTGAAGCACAGGGCTAATTTTTTGCTCCAGTGACCAAGAATAGGAATTTGTCACTTTATTCAAAATGGAATGAATACAGGTATGTCTGGCATTCTCAGCTGAGCTTAACCCTCTGGATGCTGAAAACAGTCAAACAGCCAAATGATCTCTATTAGAAAATATCTTTTCTGAAGTTGTGCTATTTTTTCTAACAAAGGAGTTTTGCTTCTTTTGTCTGAAAAAGGGTTTTTCTTTTTCTGTGCACAGTTGGGTACAGTTTTCTTTGTTGCAAAATACAATGAACTAAACAGAAGAAAATGACAGGTTAGAGGTCCATAGAAATTTGCAATGGTTCTGAGGGAGAACTTTCATTAGTGTTAGGAAATAACCTCCATCTTAATTGTCTGCTGTACAAACAAAGTTTTATGTGTTATCTTTGACTGAGAAAGAAATAACTAATTTCTCCAGTAAGATGCCAGTAATGAATTCTTATGGACTAATCTTAATAAGTATGTGCAAAGTAATCTATGCTTCTCATGTTGAGTTATAAAATAGAATTCTTTTCCTTATGCAAATACTTTCACTGGTACTTATCCACCTATTCAAATCTCCTGTGCAGTAGGGTTCTTTTCTCCATCTGTAAGTTCTGTAAAGGGAAAAGACGTCAGTGTATCCATGCATGATCTGAAGTTAACACTTAAATCCTGTGTTAGAATTACAAAGGATAAGGGCACCAGCAAAAAGCACCCTGGAAACCAAAACCCACCAAAACCCATGAAACAAACAAACAAGCAAATAAACAAACAAATCCCAACAAAACAAACAAAACAAAAAAAAACCAAGGAAACAATACAACTCAGAATGTCTCTAGTGAGACAGTCAGTAGATTCAAGCATCATCTGCCAAAATAGAAAAGTTGTGACCAATGGACTTTCAGAGTGCAATTTCCTACAAACACATCATTAGTATTTCTATCATCTCATTGAAGTTACTGCTGTCTCCCTTTTCCTCTTGGTGGCTATATTAATATATTTTCAGTTCTTTATGACATTCTCCACACCTTTTGTCCTAACTAAACATTAACATTGTTGCCTTCCCAGATCCTGTCATTACCTATGTAAATGCTGAGGTCTGCGTGTGCCTTTTGGTCAGCCAGTGTGTGTGAGCTGGCTACCCAAGAGAACAACACTGCTGAGCTCATGGCACTGTCCTTCCTGCAGTGGAATCACTTGATGAGGCATTGATCTCACAAAGCTTTTCAAGTATTAACATATCTGATCACTTTGCCACATTGACTTAATTTACTGAAATTAAGTTCAAAGAGATGAGAGATGGAGTGAACAAAAGACATAAATGGCATTCTCCTATACGCTTCCTCAGCCTCAGGAAACCAAGTCAGAAAAGCCTTGGTGGCTTTGGAACCTGTTACAGGTCACAGGCTGAACCAGCCCTGTTCTTTCATCCTGAATCTCCCAAACATGCTTGCAGTGAGGCCAGTGGTTCTGATCTCAGGAAAATGAAATGAGCATCATTTGACATTATTTATGTAGAAATTTTGTCCATCTCAGTTAAAATCAGCACAATACTATGAAAATATAAATTTGCATATTTTAAATAAATCTGGAATTACCTCTAAATTCTCCAAGTCTTCTGTATCTTCACACAGCATCACAACTATGTGCAGAAAAGGGCCAGAATGTTGAATTGTAAGGTCAGCTGTGTGGACTGGGCTCTTCTCCTCAGAAGAGTGCACTTTTAGTGTTACAAATGCGAGCCAAATTCTCTATGTTGTTTCAAAACGCAAAATTTCAGGCCCTGGGGGAAGTTCTGCACATGCTTTCACTGAATGGTGAGTATCCTTAACACTCTTTCCTCAGTGCTATGCTCTGAGCTGCCAGTCTTGGCACAGTTTGATTTTGCAACAGCTCCCCTGAGCAAAAGATGCTCTGAGCTGCTCACTGTTGGGTCCATTCCTGGATGGGTGCATGCTGAGGGGGCTGCAGGTAGATCATGGGCTTCAGAAGCATGGCAGTTTGTTCATTTTGCAGTTCAAACCTCCAAGTGACTGCAGACTTCCAGGTGTGAGGACAAGGAAATACAGGTGTGAATGGAGTGTGGTACGTTTGTAATGGCAATCATGGTAACTGTAGTAACATCTGTAACAATATGGAGAGGCACAACCTATTTTTCCCTTTCAGTTACCTGAAAAGTCCCTACTTTATACTTTCCAAGGTAGAAAACCAGATCCTACACTTGGGGAAAATGTGATTTCCAGATTCACCTGAAGAATGCAAAATAAAGTATTCATATGACATAAGAGTAGGACAAGAGGGATCCTAAAATCAAGATGAAAAGGTTTCAACTTTTCTCCAGCAAATACAGCCTCCTGACAAGCACAAATAAATATCTGGCACAAAAATGCCATGAAAACATTGCAGTAGTTACTGGTGGCTAATATTACTCTACCTTTGAAATTCTTCCTGCTTATCCTACGTAAGGTGTTTTAGTCACAGCTAGGAGTATATTCTTCTTTTAGACATAAAACATCATGTCATTCACTGTTTTCAGTCCTCACCTCTCAAAGTGCAGAATATGATGCCAAAGGAGTGGGAGCCAGTGAAGAATATATGCTTCTGGACCAGTAGTCTTATAATAGCTTACAGCATTATTACTGGGGTTGAAACTCATCCAATTTGTTGACAAGTTAAGGACTCAGTTTTCACAAGCTAGTGGAAATCATTCTCACCTGTGCCAGAGCACCTACCTTTTTATCTCTTCTTCAGCATCTCTCTATATTTTTTTAATAAATTATTCCTTTCTATTAGAATATGTATGTATATAGATTATTGTATCTCACTGGCCTGCACCATCAGTGGAGCTCCCTACTGGTAGAATGACACCAGCAGCAGCAGCTTGGTCTCATTGAGGGCTTTGGCTCCTTTCCTGGGCTATAAGGCTTTGTGCAAGTGTCAAATAAGGGAGGCACCAGTACTAAAACCATCCCTGCTAGTCCTGGAATTTGCATATTAACTGCTTCTATGGTGACCACTTAAATCTGATATACTGATTGCTGAAGGGAAAGAAAAATCACAGCTTAAACAGAACAGAACAGCATCCCTAAACAGCCCAATACCACATTTTTCATGCTTTACAGTGTTTTACATGGGAGTTTTTTCTCTGGAAGCATGCACATGCTCTGATTTTGATCTTTTGAAATTTCTGCATCCCTTAGGTTGTATCCTTTCACTCCAGAATAACTCTTGTTGTGATAGATGAACTGGAACAAGTGTGGGCTTCCTCACAGCCACTTCCTGTCAAAGTGCCCTGTGCTAAGCAGCAAGCTGTGCAGTCAAATGGAAGGAAGCACAAAAGTCCACTTTTCCCTTATCCCTTCCCCATGGCAACCTGACCAAGAACAGTGACCCCCAGCAGCACAGCTGAGGCCTGAAACTGTGCTGAATTACTCAGAAAGAGAATCTCCTGACCCCAGCCAGCAGAACCCAATGAAAATATGTGACCTCTAACTGCAGAACCCCTTGTCCGACATTGCATTTGTACTGTACACAGCCAACACAGGTCAGACCCTTTCAGGAGGCTGACTTAATGATTCTCAAATCTAATTTAAAGTGAAACAGTGAACCTAGAACTGTTCAGGTTCCGCAATTAGAGGGTTTTACATTAAGCAGTCAAAAACCCCATAGAAATATCACACCTCCTTGAATTAGGTATTGAAATCAAATATTTTTTTCTCAGGGCTGACCTTTGTTAGCTACATGTAAACTGAACTGATGATGAGTCATTGAGCTAGCAAATTAGTACTCATAGTTGTTGACAGGGTCAGCAAGAAATCTACCACATTTTTAAGCAAAAATAAAATCTTCATGTAGTTATTGTCATATGTACTTCTTGTCCTTAATGACATTCAGAAACCATTGGCAACGAGAAGAGGAAAAACAGGAGATTTTGGGGTTTTCACACTCTCTTCCAAGTGTAATCAGAAATTTAACACCATAAGCTTTGGTTAAAGAGACATAACAGTATCTATTTGTTGTGTTTTCAACCACATAAATAATAGAATTGACCTCAACAGTGGGTAGAAAAGGGACCAAACTCTCTAACCCTCTACCTTGGTTACTATTGTTTCAATACCACTACAGCCTATTTTATAAAAAGCACAAACAACTATTTGGCTTGTGATAGCAAGGTAAACCAATAATTCATTGCAAGAACATTTTTTCTATGACTAACTCTTAGAGCTGTGTGAGTAATTTGGCGCACAGCTAAACAGGGTCCTGAACATATTTTTTTTGAGTGAAAGCACCTTACAATTAACAACTTTAACAAATTTATATGGATGGCATTTTAATGACAGAATGGATCTCAAAGGCTGTTGATTAGCAGACTTAACTTGACCTGTGCCCATTCAGTTCGTGGGCTGCTCCTGGGGTAACATCCAGTGGATCACAGCTGATCTACACAATGAACAATTTACTGTGGCCACTGTGGGAATTCAGAAGAGCTACGTGATTGAAACTGGGTTAGGCCATTCCAGTTTCATATTTTTTTGTCCACATACAGCCTCAGTGTGCAGAGCACAGTGCCCAGTAGAAAACACAGAGCTCTATGGAAATATTTCAGATGAGATACCAAGAGCCTAACAGATAGAAATATTTTGTGCTATGAATACTCTGAATTTTTAAAGCAGCTTCTCTTTTGCCTGTCTAGTTTCACCTTCTCTCTTCTGTTAAAGGCCTTTTGGCATTTGTGCTGGTCCTCTGAATCAAACTATTTTGCCTCTCTTCCATTATGTTACCCAACTCTGTTGTTCCTTCCAGTATTTGGCATTTGCATTGGAATTATGTTTGTCCATCTGTTATTTGTCCTTTTGGTGATGCGTTCTGCTGATTCCAATTTGTTCCTCTCAGCTTTCTCAACAATTTGGGCTTCTGAAGTGTTGTGGCATCAGTCAGCTCTATCTTGGCCCAGGACAGCGTTTGTGCAGAACAAGAGAAAGAGCAAAAACTGGCCTAGGCTGATGTTTCTGTTTCTTTAGGAATTAACAGGCACAACTTTTTGCAGTGGTCATTCCCACTAGCTGATTTTGCTGGTTCAAGGAACGTGTAATGAAAAGGGCTTTATTCTCTTTTGGTTTCTGTTTCAATCCTTCCATCTTTCTGGATGTTTGTAACAGTGTGAAACCATAAAAAAGGCTAAAATGTCAGCAGATACTCATCCAGTCCTGACTGAGCTTGCATGTTTTTGTTAGATATCCCTTCCCCTTTGAGAACTCATTCACCTCCTTTATTAACTATCCACAAAATTTACTGGCCTAGTATGGTCTAAGGATAACTAAAACGCCACCTTTCATACTTTTGCCCCTCAATTATATCTTTTTTATCCCTTAAAATAAACAACAAACACACTGCCCTTTGCATGTAGTTGCTGGATATGACCTTTACTTGTCATGACTTCATTTTTCAGGTTTAGAACATTTTGTAGAAAGAATTCCAAATTTGTCAGCTCACAAGTTGCCTGTGCACAACAATGTGGCATGACTAAAGGGATGTTCAGCTATTGATCAGTTGTGGGGATATTGTTTTCTCCCCACTATGGCTCTGAAAGCCTATTTTGAGGTCACACTATCATCAGACTTATGCATTACACTGGACTTGCAGAATTTTGCTTGGCAGTCAGGCACTAGGTAGGACCATGTCTCTTTTTATACATTTGTTTTGGATTTAGACTCATCCAGTAAAGCAGTCTTATTAGAAACCAGAATTCTTACAAAAATAAAACATCCTCCTGGAAAACCTGACTTTTGGGGAGGATTTATTTTGTATCAGTGACCCTTGGAGATATTGGAGTGGTATAAATGAATGAAGGAAGCTTACACCAGTTTATTTTCAGCATTTAAAGGAGGCATTACTTAACCTGCTTGCTAGGTACACAGAATTCATGTAATTACTGGCCTGAGCCCACTGAAAGCCATGTGAATTTTGCCAATAACAAGAACATACAGTTATTCAACAGCACTTGTTGAATACAAACAGAAAAGGTCTGTCTTTGAAAGGAAGGAGCTTCCTTTTCTTCCTTCTTTCCCTCCCACCCCCAACCAAAACGCTCCCAAACCCACAGGTTTCATTACATAAATACTGTGTATTAAGAATAATACATGAAATGTTTATGATGTGGGTAGAATGCTGGTTTTGATCAAATCAAAGAATCAGGAAGCCCCAATTAGTAAGGAAACCCTGAACAAAGCACAGCACCCATGGTACGTACAAGCTCACTGGGGTTTGTAGATAAGAGCTTTGCACATGCAGACTGCTGGGAGGATGGAAGCCCCTCCTGCTCCTGAACATCCAAACCAACCCAGGGTAACACAGAACAAACAAAGCACTGTGTCTACAGGGGAACTATCCCAGCATCTTCAGACTCCTTTGGAAAAACTGACACAATCAGCTCCATCTCATCCAAGTGAGGCAGTCTGTGCTTGGGCTCTAGCAAAGGCAGGCAGAGAATGCACAGAGTGCTTTGGGGCCATCTCGCTGGCCAAGTGTGCCAGAAAATGGAGCAATATCACATTAACATCAGCATTATTATATAACAGGCATGAACATGACAGAAGGGATCAAAAGGAGTCAAAAACTACTACCAGTACTGCAGACC
This sequence comes from Eopsaltria australis, assembly GCA_034509425.1. Taxonomy (NCBI): domain Eukaryota; kingdom Metazoa; phylum Chordata; class Aves; order Passeriformes; family Petroicidae; genus Eopsaltria; species Eopsaltria australis. The sequence goes on along the minus strand of JAVTVJ010000012.1, from coordinate 6,814,008 downwards.
ATCACCTTCTGATTGAAATCACTAATTAATTGTTGCCCTTTATTATTTTGATTCTAGTCTAAAACCAGAAAGTGTGCACCCACAAAACACCCTTGGACATTCAAGACATGGACAAACATAAGTGCTAGGTAACACATTTATAATTGCAGGAAAAAGGTGTGAATAGTGTAATAATGACAAATGCAAGCAGTTAATTACAGTTTCAGTGCTGATCATAGAAGGTCTTTTGGAAACAAAATTAATGTAGCAACTTTCAAAGGAAAGGCCAGGTATAACTGAACAAGTGACCATTCAGTCTAACATGGTCAACAGTCATTAAATTGCATCCCATTCTTATTCTTGTACTACATCAGTCCAGGAGTTGCCGTCACAGTGAGAGATGTCAGCTTATGAAAGTACTAATCAGCTGATACATGCAAATATCATTATTAACACATGCTGCAACATACAAGGAGAGCCACATCATCTCTTTAGATGCTACTCCCATGAGATGTACAAATGTTACAATTTTTTCTCTGCATGAGGCTGCTTACCTTATATCATCATGTTACATGATTTTACACTTTTAAAATAATTAAAACATTCCAGTTGCAGCCATGTCACATTTAAACAGCAGCAGCTATGGGAGGATTACAGTCACAGCCTCCCATACTGCATGCAGGCTAAATTCAAAGGCTTGCTGCCTGTAAGCTAGTTAGAAGCATCGAAAAAGTGGAATTTAACTTCGCTATTTGGTAAAGGAGAAAACAGAGGAATCTCCACAGACTACTAGCCTTGTACAGTAGACATTGTTAGTCAAAAGAGAGAATGGCAATTCTGCATTATAAACAACAGCTCATTCCTCTCTTTTTATTCCTGAGAGCTACAATTAAAGAATGCAAGTCATAAAACAGTGTATTATATGATGCATTGTTTTTAATCTTGCTGCCTTGTTGTATATAACAGGTTCATATAATTCTTCAGACAGGAAAAGACTTGTTCTATAAAAATACAAAGCCCTGCATCTGAAATATAAGTTCACGCACAAGCAATGTATATATCGCCAAACCAGCAAACTAACTCACTTACTTAATACACTAAACTTCAGGTTCTTTCTATATTATGTGAAATGGCTTGAAACAGGAGGCAGCTGCCAGGAAACATCACTGCTTCTTTGCTCAAGAGAGACAAGGGAAGGAAGAATGAAGAAAAAAATTCCCTCGATGGATGCCACAATAGCATGTCTTTCATTATCGCCCTGTGTCAAGGCACTGTGTAATGTTCATTGTGCATGCATAGTAAATTACTATTTACCTGCCAGTGCCTTTGATAAGTCAGTCTTTTCTCCCTCTTTTCGTCCACACAGCATGGAACAGTGAAACCTCTTTGCCTATAATTCTTATTAAGGTGATACCTTTTCTGAATAAGAAAGTACACACTTCCAAAGGAGGCATTCTCTTGGGTTTTTAAGGGCCATTGTTTTTATTGTTTTCCTTTTATTTCTCCCACCCTGCTGTGTTTTAATGCTATAGTGACTTCTGTGTATACAACTCTCATATTGAAATGTCTGCCGCAGATATATGCAATATTAAAGAGTGCTTATGAATTTTTGACATCTAATTAGTCGCTACCCAGTTAACATGTCAAGACTCAGAGGGATTAGGGAGTCAGCCCTTTCTGAATAAGTTAAAGCTATGCCCTGTCCTTTTCATGTATTATTCTTTAATGTAGGTGGTGATTATTTTGCTGTGATTAATTGATGAAGCTCATTGGTCTGGCAAGTGTTACAGAATTCACCATTCCTCACTTTTATTTCTCTCTGTAGGGCTTTCCCACTTATTTGAAAGGAATTGGTTCTATTCGGTCTGTGAAGCTTCATTGTCTTTCCTCAATACATGCACATTGGTTTCTCTTAAGATTTTATCTATTTAATTTTATATCTTTTCTACCATAAAGGAAGCAGATAATTAATAATGCTTGTTTTAAGTCACACGTTTCATACAGGGTTTCTCTAATGTGTTGTTTATTTTTATTTTTGATGTATAATTTTAGACAAAATTACTGACATGTATTTTGAAGTATAAAAATAGATTTTAATTTTTTTTTTCTGACGCTTTACAAAGTCCCCCACATTCAACAAGGCTTGGTGAATTTCAAGGTTTTCTGGTCCCTGATTAGAAGCAGTATTTCACTCAGGCAAATTTTAAATTTTTAGCATTTTGAGTGGGTTTTTTTCTTAGAGATGATATAATATTCTCTGTTGTCAGTTCTGGTGAATTATATCAATTTTAGCATCCAAATGGAAGCCTTAATTATACAATCTCTGTTTTCCATGTGCACGCCTTTCACAAAAGGAACAAAAAAAAGAAAAAAAGGGAATGTTGAGGCAAATCTTTAAACACCTGTAGAAATCTAAGTGATGCATATTTAAAACAATGTGATCACTCATAAATTCAGCTGTGTGTCAAGGCTCCTGCTGACCTGTGGTGCACTCCAAAGGAATGTTCCATTGATTATATACAGCTGCGGATGCTCAGAAAGAAACAGCACATATGTGTGCTTCATGGTCTGATATATTTGTTGTATCCCCCTCTGTGTAAGTGATATTGGGTTCTATATAAAGAAACAATAAAAACGTATGCTGAGCACATAATGGCTGTGCCGTTTGCCTACACAGGCACCACGCCACCAGTATTTAACTCACTGCTTTGTAAAGCACTGGAAGATCTACCGTAACTATAAAAGGCAAAGCAAAAACATACACATACACATGCACAAAGTTTTTTGCTTTTTTTTTTTTTTTCTTCTTTTTCTAAAATCCTGTGAAAGAACATCCTACTGTATTACATTGTTTTTTGTTCACCATTTCACTGTCGTTGGCTCTAGAGTTTTGGGCCTCGTAAAAGTGCAATGCAGTCAGGCAGTTTCCCTGAAAGGATAAAATCAGAAAAAGAATTTTCTGAACACAGTGCAAGAAGCAAACATATAGACATGATTATGGAAATATTTAATCATGGACTGTGGCTACTGAGAAGTTTCTTCCATTCCCTACCTCTTCACTGCAAAGGAGCTGAACAAAAGGCTGTTGCCATCCGAGTTCATTTCTGCAGCCTCCTGGTTTTATGGACAAATAATTACTTTTCACAGAGCAGAATCAATCCCATTATGAACCTCCAGTATTCAAATCTGTAATTGGGACAATAGTGGAGCTCCAGACGGTTTATCTTCTTTTGAAATGAACAAACTCATGCACACACTTCTAAAAATTTGATCATTATAAATAATTACAATCCTATTTACCAGTCAGGGTTTGTGCTTTTTAATTTACATTGGGGAGACTCTTTCTAAGGTATTTTGTTGGTGAAAATATGTAAACAATTCTCCTTATCAGGCTTTAAAGAAAACAGCAGTGTGTGAGGAAAAGAGGAAAATGAAGGGGGCCAGGGGGTTTTAGCAAGGTGCCCCTCCTAAGCCCTCACCTGGGTTTTGAGGTTATTGTGAAGAAGCTGAAAAGAGGAGTCACAGCAGCCTCACACACCCCCAAACCACAACGCCTTAGGAATAAAAACTGACATCGACCCTGCCACGGAAAGGAGAGCCACGAGGCAACAAGGAAGGGAAATAAAACTGAGCGGGCTGGGTGGGTCGACTGAAGGGGCTGTGAGTATGAAGAAGGAAGAGGGGGCAGCATTAAAAGAAATATCAATCAATTGGAGCATATTCACTTTCTCCTGCACAGTAGATTCTATCAGAAGAAAACACTGAACTTTGTAGTGTTAGCAGCAGCTGAAATTTAGAATTATTGTTTCCTCCTAACAGAAGACTCATTTTCCACGGCCGCATTTGCAGCATAATAAGCTTTTTGTTATTTTTTCAATTAGAGTCAATTGACCTAACAAAATGGTTGGCAATTAAGTGATTTTTGTAATGGTCCGGGGGTAATTTAGTCGAGCTTGTCAGCTGTGTTTCATGAAGCCGAGATGTCTTTTTTTCCCACTGCCTCTCTCTCTCCCTCTCCCTCTCTCTCACTTACTCCCTCTCTCTCTCAAGCATAATGGCTCATAATTTCAAAATCTTTTCCTTCTGTTTCCCTCACAATAATTCGCAATTACAGGAAGTTGTTGGAGGTGATTTTTTCCTACCTTGCTTTTTGAGTCGGTAATTTTAAATAAAATGTACATACTTGTAAAAAGGGGGCTATTACAGAAATCACTTTTTGTGTAAACTCAATTATTTTATGAATAGTGACACCAGTTTCTGCTGGGTTCAACTCCTAAAGGCTGATGTATTATTATTTTCAGGGTAAAAGGTGTTGAACATTTAGAACACTTTTTCAAATCAAACCAGTATTCAGGAAGGTAAACAACAACTTAAACGATGAGGAGCCTTGTAGTAAAGCTGACAGGTATATGAGAAGAAAGCCATTAGGACATTTATACAATAGTCTGCAGCTACAGGACTTTATTTTCTCCTATTATGATTTAGGAAGAGATTCCTCATTTGTCTAATTGATTCATTTTCTTAAGACAACATCTGGAGTTGCAATTCATATTAAAGTGCTATAGTTAGATCTGATGACTACATCAGATGGTCTTTCATTTGTATTCTTTTTATTATCTGTTTTTGTAGCACACACACATTCACACACAGGCTGGAAACTGAAGCCACGCACCCGTCCACCAGTGAATCCGGAGACTTCCCAGCATCTGCCTGCAAACGACTGCCTTCTAGCTTTTTGATTTTTAAATCCTTTTTTCTAATCCCCAGCCATGCTGTACATTTCCCCTGTGTCTCCAGCCTCCCTCCCAGCCGCGGGATGCGAGGGATGCGCAGCTGCCCGCAGCGCCGAGCGCGGCTGCGGCCTCTGCAGCCGGCAGAAGGGGGCGCTGCTGCAGCGGAGCAGGCGGCACCTCGCCCCCTGCCCCGGCCCCTGCCCTTGTCCCTGCCCCTGCCCCGGCCACTGCCCCTGCCCCTGCCCTTGTCCCTGCTACTGCCCTTGTCTCTGCCCCAGCCACTGCCCCTAGCCCTGCCCCTGACTGCCTCTGCTCCTGCCCCTGCCCTTGTCCCTGCCCCAGCTACTGCCATTGCCCTTGCCCCTCACTGCCCTTGTCCCTGCCACTGCCCCTGCGCCTGACTGCCCCTACTCCTGCCCCAGCCCCAAAACCTGCTCCTGCCCCAGCCCCTGCCTCTACTTCTCTCCTTGCCCCAGCTCCTGCCCCTGTCCCTGTCTGTCTCCTTCCCCAGCCCCTGCCCCTCTCTGACAGGACTCTGCTTGCCCCCTGCTCTCACTCTGCCCCTCTGCCCCTGCCCACGTTCCCTCACCACTCCTGGCTCCCTGCCTTCTCCTGACCGGCACCCGCCTGGCCATCACCCTTTGTCCATGTGACCCTTCCTATCACAAGCTCATATCGGAAAAACCTATCGGGCACGGCTCAGAGGCCCCCGGTGCAGCTGTTTTGGCCCCATGCTGGTTTCCAAGGTAGCGCAGTTGACACTGGGCTGGGGGCTGTGTCACCTACCCCTGAAAAAACCTCTGCACTTAATGCTACCGGCACGGGTTTACAAATAAGAAAGGATGTGTGCTGGTTTGGTTTTTTTTTTTTGGAGGCGGGGTGAGGTTGGTGTTCAGTTTTGGGTTTGTGGGGGGTTTTGGTTGGTTGGTTGGTTGGTTGGTTGATTGGTTTTTTTCAGTGTCATAATTATGTGTTGGTAGCTGAATTTTATTGATTTAGTATCTTAATTTGCCTCATTTCACATTCCTGGAGTTTTGAATTACATTTTAAGCCAAAATCTGTGGGCCAAATTCTGAGAGGCATTTTTACCTTTGTCTTTCTTTTTCCTCTCCTGCATTCAACATCTCTGGAAACTGGGTTGTGAAAGACTGGCCTTCCATCTTGCCTACTGGGACAGTGAGATCTGTGTGCATTATCCTCAGTAAATATTACTTTTACATTTGGATCTCTGCTCATTTCCCTTATGACCCCTGACAGTCTTCTCCTAGGGTTTGATTATAAGTCACTATAGTCTGGACTGTACTGGAGTCTCGTAAGACTTCGATTAATCCACCGCACCTAAGCATTGCTGTGACTATAAAAGGAAAAGTTATGATTCTGAATAAGCATCGTGTGGAAGAAAGAAGCAAAAGCATAAAGTATTAAACTTTCATCCAGCACCATAGGAGAGATGTAGTTATTAAATTTCAGCTGCTTATCAAACTGATATGAAAGTCATTTTGCATGATTGCTTTGCATCCTCGAATCTTCTGCTTTTATTTGCAGTGCATCTCTGCGCTTTCTTATTAGAAAAATACTCAAAGGATAAAAAAGCTGATAATATTATTCAGTTTTGACAATTAGGTAGAAAAAACATTTTAAGAAGTGCTTTTTTTATTGCAGCTAGTAATAATAGTGGTGGTCCTCCTGGTAGCAGTCTCTTCTGATGCTACCCAGGGTGATGCTAGCTTTACCCTATAATGGCAAAAGCCCTGATGGTTATACTGGTAAAGCTGCTAAGGAGTGTGAGCCAGGATGTCATTCTCAATATCACAAACAATGTACACAGCCACAGATTATTTTGTCTTCAGAGGTCCACAGTTTATGGCTTTTTCACTCCCTCCTTCCTGTTTCAAGATTCATAAGTGGACTGTGATGAGTGGGGCCAGAGGAACAGAACCTTCCCTGTGCTGGACTTGCCTGCAGCTGCTGTCCATTCCCTCAGGATCACTGTCACGTTAGCCACTTCAGCAAACCTATCTCTGTCTATTTATAATCAATCTCCCATACGCTTTAGCCGCCCAGCAACTGCCTTTAATTATTACCTCCCCACATTGTGGTTCCCTTCCAGTTCGGCTTAATCTGCTCCTTATGTTTTGCGTGTGAATTTATGCAAAGCTATAAGCATCCATGGGAATGTGCAGCCCTTAGAAGATGAGAGCAATTCATCCCATCTCCCACAACTCTCCCTTTCCCCACCATGGGTTTCCACAACTTGATGCTTGGTTGTTTTGTTTTCCAGTGTTCCAATCATTTCTTCAGTATTCTCTCTGCCTTCCCATTTTCTGTCAATGCTTCCCCATCTCCTGCTGGGTTTTACTCCTCTATGATTTAATTCACTCTCAGCAACTGTCACAAAGCTGATGGCTCCCTAGCATTTATCTCTTTATCTTTGGTTGCTACCTTCTGTCCAGTCCTTTCATCTCAGACTATCTGCTCACATCAGTGTCCAGATGTCTGGTCATGAGCCCAGGGCAGCAGAAATGCAACCTCTTTGAGCCACTGTTTCTCCACAATTGTACAGAATTATTTCTCTGTGGCACAATGCTGGAGACTATTAGCACCATACCTGCTCTTCACAGTTTCTCTTCCAGATTTAATTTCTACAAATCAAGTCTCTGTTTTTCCAATCTTTACAAAACATGTCTCTGTTATATTAAAAGATCCCCTTAGATCTTGCTCTCTAGATTTGAGTTACCATCCTCGGGCTATGAAAACTTTTACCCCTCTGAATATTTTTACCTCTACAGACGGCAATTTTCCCCATGTGCAAGACAACTCAGAAGAGCAGTCTTGTATACTTCTAGATGTTGAAAAGATCTGGAAAGGTCAAGTTTTCCTCCTTGGGAGAGGAATTCCTGCAACTATCCCCATGTAACATGTCTTTGAATTAGCATTTCGGCTGTCCTGAATTAAGGGTGGGGTAGTTCAGATTGTAACTCAGGGGGTAATTTTCTTTGACCCCTTAATGGTAACAAATGATACTCAGCCACCCACCAAAATCTTGGTCCTCAGAGCAGGGGTGGCTCTCACTTGGCATTAGGGAGCAATGTAGTTGTCCCAGGGAGGTGCAGAAGCTGGGCTGATAAACGGGATGAATTATAGGAAATACTTCAGCAGGAGAGAAGGAGAGTCACAGTGTTAGGAAAAATACTCTGACAGTGAGTTGTACTAAACTGGGTGGGGGGAGGACAATGTCTCCTTTGTAGGATTCATCATCAGAATATATTTATTAGTGTGTTGTCCAAAGTACTTTACAAATTGTAAGATATGATTGTATCTTACACCTTGGCAAGGAACAGAACAGATGTCCTTATAAAGGAGAATTTAATCAAGGAAAAATAACAATTAGGCAGGAATTTGCTAAAGGAATCAGTTAACTGTTAACTCGTGGTCAGCCCAAAAATGTAAAAGCTATCTGACTGAATTTTTCCATGCTGACCTCTGACTTCTCAAACTCTACATTTCAGTCTTATATAGTTTTTTGCACCAAATACCACTTTACAGAATTAAAGTAAAAATATTATCTTATTTCACTGTCTGTGGGCTAATATTTTCCCTCTGAAGGTTGATAACTCCATTTTCAACACAAAAATCAAAGGTCACATGTTGAAAATATATATAATGTCCTCTGCAGAGTGCTTTAACATGCCCAGCAGTATATTCCGCTTTATTCCTAGAAGAGTAAAATTACAGTGTGTAGCAGGGCTGGCACCACGCTTCCATGCCGTGCAGACATTAGAGCAGAGGGAATAATTCACAATGAATAGTTTAGTCAGTAAGTTTAGCCCTTTTTCTGCTTATGGGATCTCCATGGGCAGACTGAGGTTTCCTTGAGTTTATTATGCAAAAGAATTCAAAGAGATCCTTTTTCCTCTCTAAGTACTTCTAATTGCTCAGGAACACTTCTCTGTGAACATGCCCCAATCACTTCTTGAGCTTTGTTAGATATGACTGCTTTGATGAGTCACATGGTGTTGATTTATTTTTCCAATGTGTTGAACGTGCACATATTCATGTGTGTGAATCTAATACCCAGTTTCCATCAATACTTATGCATGCTGTTCTGAAATTCTCAGGGAATAGCCACAATAATAATTGAAACCTACACATATCCCTAGAAAGCAAACACAACTAGAAGACAGTATGGGTGATAGAAATCCATTTGCAAATTTCAGTAAATGAACAACGGTTGATAGCAATCCATTTCCAAATTCCATCGAAGGCACTTTTTTTTTTTACCATACCATTTAGCTAGCTGTAGTAGATTCTGTGAAAAATATTGTCAACTCTCTGCTTTCCATTCATTTCATCCTGTTTCTCTCTTGTTAAGTAGCTGTGGAAAGGAAATAATAGCAAATTTCTCCTTCCCCCCTACAGGCCCCCCTCAAAAAAACCCAAACAAAAAAACCAAAAAACAAATTCACAGGTTTAAAGTAAATATCTTTGAGCACCCAATAGCTATCTCCTATTTTTCAAGTCCAGACTTAATACATTGCAGTTGTACCTGGGAGGTCTCGTTCATTCAGCACCTATTGCCTCCAGGATGAGGATTCAATTAAGAAATATAAAAGATAATATGATGCTATAGGGACAAAAGTACTTTTGAAACTCTACCCAGGCTTTCTGTAAATAAAGGTACACTTCTTTGAAAGCAAACATTTCCTTTTAAAATGCATCAGCTTTCTATTCCATGATCCTCCACTCCAAATTATAATAGAAAATATATAATGGAGCATAAAAACTAACAGATGAGAAAAATGCACTTTCAATGTGAATTTCACCTCTTAGCTACACGGCTGTCCTCAAGAACATCACTGTAGCTGCAGACTGTTACTAAGGCATGAATTACCTAATCCTCACTAAAATTCTTTGTGGTTTTCTAGGCAAAGTGAGGTAGTACCTGTTCTTCATCTGGGCAACTAGAACAAAGATGTGAAAAATCATCAAATTTTGCCTACACAGTTTGTGAGACAAAAAAAAACTGTGCAATATTTATTGTGGACAGGACACTGGATGGGTGACTTTGCTTACCTGCTGAGAGATCTGTGTCCTTCTGCAAAGTTTGTTTTGGATTGGGAGATGAACATTATGAGGAAACAGAAGTGTACAGCTGCGAACACTTCAGGGTGCATTATTGCTTTTTCATTACAAAGGGATAAGAAGTGAAGTCCAGTCCTTTGGATGTAGTCCTGGTACTTGTTTTGCACCTGAATTTTTGGTAGTTCTTGAAACAGGGTTGTTAACATTAATGAATAAATTCCCTATCCAATCAATAGAAAACCTGAAAACCTCCCCATTAATTCTGCCTGTTTGGGATTTTATCTATAAAATTTATGTTTCACTTACACTGGTTAGGCAAACTGGAACTCCACTCTCAGGAACAGGGCTGGGTTGCAAGCAGTAGTGTAAGATAGCATTTTCTACACCCTCAGATGCCTGAACCAGGAAAACTTGCTTTGCCTCCTTTAACCCTGTCACAGCCAGCAGAGACTTTGCCATTCCCCCTCAGTGTGGCCAGTGCATTTCTCAGGGACATGAAAACAGTATGGGATCCAGTCCTTATCAGCAGTCATAATGCATAACCATCAGAGGGCCAAAGTGACACAGCCAGAGCAGCTTTAATCCAGACATTTTCCAATTTTTGAGTGCTGAAATTCAGAATGTCATTGCTTGCTTTAAATTTCATAGGTGCATTTTCATTGTGTTTTGGAAATAAGGGGATTGAACAAGCAAAAATATCGTTGTTTGTTCTAATCTTCACACAGAAGTGGTAGAAGACAGTTACCCTCTGCATAACCTGTTATTAGGCATGGGATGGAAAACAATTTGAATGGAAGTTACAGTTACTTTGTTAAACAGTGCAGTGAAATCAGAACTCAGAACTAGTTATTTTATGTTATATAGGCTCAATAGAGGTGGATGGAATGTGTTTTGTCTTCCTCCATCCAACATTTAACATCCTTTTGCTCCTTTGCTTACCTCCTTTCTGGTAGCACTCATGCACACCTTTCTTCACATTTCTTACTCTTGCATAATCTTACATCCAACTCCTGGTCATTTAGTCATTCTCCTCAAAGCTGGGGTTAGTGTCCATACCCACTTGTTCCTCCTTAGCTGGGATCTCAATCTAAATATTCTGGCCAATTTCATACTTCATGTTCTGGACCAACATCATTTTTTTCAATTTTTTCCCGTAATTGTCAGAGATGGAGCATGTGCACCTACCAATAAGTGTGTGCTTATTAGCTCCATGTCCAAAGTGGCTGGTCTTTTTCTGTTGTCAAACACAAGCTCTGCCAACCACTCCTCGCTCAGAGCTCTCTGTTCCCAGGTTCCTTACACCCTTTCTTTCCCATCTTTCAGTGACTTCCTGTGGGAAGCTTTTTCCTCCTGCTGCATATCCTTTGGGCTCCATTAGAATCAGGGGAGAGAGATGATCTCTGCTATTAGTCCTGAATCCAGAGATCCAGCCAGCTCCAGCAGGCAGGAGCAAAGTCCTGTTCAAGTGACAGGGCTGCATATCTTAGGGAATTTGTAACTGTGCAACCTGATTGACCATAGACAGATGACAAACACAACAAGCCTCTAATGAACATAAATAAATATTGTCGGGTTTTTTTCCAGAAGCTTAAGTTTTGACCAGTTTTCGAGAGCCAGTTTCAAATTGCAGAGCTGTTAAGGAAACAACTGAGAGGTCTATTTATTTTTAAATACTGGCAAACAACATATTTTCCCTAATCTTTTTCTCAGAAGTGAATATTCACCTGAAACAGAGCCATACAGCAGAAAACATCTGACCTGAATGTTAAATTCTGGCAAAGCAATATCCACTGCTAGTAGATTTTGTCAAAGAAAATTTTCATCCACCCTCATTATAGATGTGGATATTTCAGAAAAAACTGAATTCCACACTAAAGCAAAAAGCTGTAATAACAACACTTGAAATTTAAGTTATCTAATTATCAAATACAAACAGGATGGTTTCATTTCTCTATGCTTGGCCTATCAATATGTAGCATTCCTAACCTACGGTGAGAATGAATATCTATCCACCTGAACTTTTAATATTTTAATTTCTTACCAGGATTGATCAGAAGGTAACTACTTTGTACCTCTTCTGCTGATGAAGTGAAATTTTCTCACTGTGAGCAAGAAATATGAAGTGTACAAACTGTAGGTCATGCAACAAAACATCCTTCTGGGCATTGGTCACTGCCAGTAAAGTCTGATTTCAGACAGGAGAAGTACAATTATCCCCATTAAAAATCTATACAATTAGCAACACTTACTACACAGTGGAGTCTAGGTTACCATGGTACTGCCCTATCTCTAGAGTAGGAAATAACTGTGGTATATCAAATTCCATCTCATGGTAATTGTTACTTTTTTACTGACCACCCATGTGGCATTAAAAGTCTCCTGCTCAACTAATTCACCTATTTTAAAGCATATTATGGCTATATTTATTCTCCATTCCACCTCAAATCACTAGTGTTCCAAGTACATAATTCTGGGTTTTGAAATACCCCAGAACATATATTTATGTGATGAGTAGGAAGGAGGCATAGAAGGTGGAAGAGGAAAATGGAAAAGAAACATATTGGGTGCCTGGGGTTCAGGGGAGGGTCTGAGGTGACTCTGTGCAGGAGAAGAGAGATGGGAAAGAAATGAAGGCAAATGTGAAATATGTGTATCAGTGATGATTTTCTGACTGCACAGGAATATGCTACTGAAGGAGACAGGAAGAATAAATTCAGCAACATAAGAGATGAAGAAGATGGTGAAATTGTGCCTGACACGATGATTGAGCTTCAAAGAGGGACTAACTCAGAACTGAATAGAAAATTTCCTTCCATAGACTTCTCCCACAAGCAAATGAAACCTGCCCCCACTGCAAAGAGAGCTAGGGACTGGTGGAAGATGGGTGTATGGTGAAACAGAAGGAGGTATGTGAATGGAAGAAGTGAGTGGGGAATAGAGAGAAAAAGGAAAAAAAAACAAACCAAAAGTGAAACAGGGACGTGAGAAAGATGGGGCAGTAAAAACACTTTAGGATCTTCATAGGCAGGAAAACAAAATGCATTTGGTTGAATATTGCACCTGAAATGACCCTACCTTATTTGTGATTTCTCCTTAAACATGCTGATATTCCAGCAGAAAAAAAAAAAAAAAAGAGCTGTGACATGCTTTCAAAACAAAATACAAGTATATACTAGTTAATTACTTCACCTATTACCCACCATCTCCTCCCCCCTCCCAAGATTTATAAAAGTTTTCAAGCCTAGGGAATGGTTTACTGTTTTCCTTCCAAATAATATTTTTTAAACTATGTGCATTGCTCTGAGACACCCTGGTTTGAAGGACAATTTTCTAGGATGTCTCGTTTTTAGCATCCTAGGTTCTGGTATGTGTGATATCACACAAAGTTATGTTTGGGAATGTCCTTATCAAAGGAGAAACTGCCAGATTATTGTACAGGAGAAAAGAGAATTTTTGAAAGCTACAGTAAAACTTGCCTGATAGTTGGGAGATTCAGGACATATTTCTGAACTTAACATAATTTTCACTCCAGCTTTACAGTTCACCTTTAACACATATCACCTTTTAAAAATATTTCCACGAGCATCATGCATGCTACCGTCAGAGTGTCAGCTTTGCCTGCGAATTCCCTGGCTCCGTTATCTGTTGGAGTTCAGCTGCTTATCGCCAGGCACTGCCATGGTGGCCACATTGCACTGTGCAGGTGGGGAGGCTGTGGGTGCACAGAGAGGCTCTGATGGAGCAGCAGATCCCTGCCCATGCCCAGCTTTGCACACACCATTATTGCCCTCGAGCACAGGGCTAAGGTACATTGTCCATGGGGTGGGCTTCTGCAGGATTGGGCCCACAGCCTGTTAAAGACAGGCTGATAAATCTGAGCTGGACTCAGCATTAGTTAAATGTGGCTCTTTGTATTTATAAACAGCAATATGCTGCTGTTATGAAAGCTATTTCATTTAGTGCCATCTTACATTCAGCAATTTAATTATTCTCTTAATTATTGAAACATTCATCATAGTTTTCCCATTGATTCATGAGGGGCTGGCTGCATTTCTTTAACTCATTAATATAGTGACAGAAAATTGACAGTCTTTTTGCTAACCTCCTATCTCTGAATGGTAATACTGGGAATACAAAACCTTGAGTCTTTTTTTTTAATTTTTAAAATTTGTATTATTATCACCAGCAATAACTATACTCATAAAAGCCTCATTTCGTAGCGAAGGAACAGAACGATGTATGAGGAAACCCTAATTATCAATAGTTTTGATAGTGAGTTTTGCAAACTAATATCTTCCTGAGACTACATTTTTATTATGAAATGGGTGATAAAGCAGAGATAATTCTAAATCCAAACGCATGTTATATGAAATAGATAAACCCAAAATAAAAATTAATAGTGACTTTCCATGCTGGGATATAAGAAATATAATCAAGCACATATATTAGTCATGGAAAAGGAAAAGGACAGGGAGATGCCCACAGGTGAAAGATTAATTTACAGAGTTTTAAAATGCATTCAAAATAAAATCTGTGACATCTCTCTTCCCGCCCTTGTCCTGATTTCGAGCATTATCCTTATTGCCTGTCTGCAAAACTACTACCTTAAAACATGTTCCTAACTTGCATTAAAAGAAAAATTTAATCTTTTTTTTTGTTGTATCTCTTTTATTTACATCCTGTTTAAGTAAAGGCACAACATTCTATGTCTCTGTAATTCTTTTGCAACTATCTGCTATTTATTTCAATTTTATAGTTTCTAAAATGTCTGACACTACCCTCAAAGACCTCTCTCAAATTCATCAGTTTTCTCTCAGGAGATGTTGTCCAGAGTTTGAAGCATACAAGGTTTCATCTTAATGCTTATATGAGTACTTCTGCCCTTGGATATTATTCTCATTCTCACAATACTATGCAAATCGACAGCTACTTCCCTGTGCTTCCAGCTAGGACTTCTGAATGTAGTGTGAGTAGCTGGAAAATACCTAAAAAAGAGCTTCAGAAATATAAAAGTTCAGCCCTGAGCGTGTCTATATGTGTGTGTACATATATGGATGTGTTTGTAGACGTGTGTACTAGTCATATACTGTAGTTTGAAAAGTGGATCTGTGTAAATCAATGCATTTATTTAGCTCTCTCCCCAACTCTCTCCCCGAGTTAACACCCCAGCACACACAATGCTAGCGAAGGTGATTATCTCTGCTAGCATAATTCCTCCGTAACATCTGCTTTCGCCCATAACACTCCACTAATTTTTCCCTCATTTCATTACACATAATTTTCTTTCAACACAATCTACATGTATTAAGTGGTAATGACTTTCCAGTTAAGAGCAAATCGACGCCAAGGGACCCCCCCCTCGATTGCCTGCCGTGCCTGACTCCGGCTATTAAAGATAAATTTGGTGCCTCAGAAAGCTGCAGTAAGCTAATCAATCAATTAAGCGGTTAGGACATACATTATCAAAATTCCACAGTGCGGGGGTGCATGAGAGCATGCTGACATACTTGGTATGATTTTAGGAATAAAAAAAAAATTGAGGTTTAAAGTCAGTATTCAGTGTCTTCTGAAATGAAAACTCAAGCTATTGCACACTACTGATAGCAACTTTGGTGTCTGTGCTGGTACAATTTCCACTGCAGCTTTTATACCTAGTGCAGTTTACAAGTGATACCAGAATGGAGCTGATGACACAGTAAAATCTATTTTTAAACGATATGAGGATTCTGGTGCAGAATAAGGCAATGCTATTCACAGTTAAGCTGGATGTTCTGTCCCTAACTTGTCATTGTGTGTCTAGGAACTGCCACTGCCTTAAAACACTGATTAATATTCTGTATTATGTGTGTTGCAAAAAGGTGGTTTAAGGACAGAATGGCAGCCATCACATCCTGTTGTGTCAAGTTTTATCTTCAACATTGCTTTAATATTCATTCCGAGTTTAATTTTAGAGAGTATTTAAAGCTAGTAAAATAGAGTCTAAAATAAACTGAAAAATTTTTTCAACTTTTTTGTTTTCTAAAAAAACAGCTCCTAGTGACGTTATATCCTTTGCAGCACTGACTTACAAATCAGCTTCAACCCAACCAAAAAAACGTTACATTCACTGATAATCAAGTTACATTTGAGTGCAAGGAAATAATATACAGAATAACACTTACAAGCCCTTCATTACTTTGTTTTTCTGTGTTATCTTTGGTATTGTGTTGTTCTTTATATGGAAAAATTACTTAACCAGTTAAAGGCTTTTTAAATATAAAAATATTTTATCTTGCATTTTGAGGTATGGCTGGTATGCCAATATTTAGCCAAATGCTAAGGAAATTGAAACAAAACCCCAAAGACCATAAGAATCATACAAGCAATTTTTATAACTCTGTCAGGACTAATACAAAAGGAGAGTTAAATAGAACTTTATAGCAGGATCCTGAACAAGACAAAACATGAAAAAAAAGAACATATTTTCTGAGCAATCAGTAAATTTATAAAATATGTAATATAATGGATCATTACAAGACTTTGCTAGTTACTTTTCCTGTCAGTTTTAAGCAAATTGCCTAAAGCTTTGTTATCATAGTATTGTAGTTATCAGATGAAATGACATGGCAAAACTCCCTGCTTACTTTTCCAGAGTGTTTTCCTCACTTTCTGCAAATTACATTGGAGCATATTCAGTGCATACGCTTCTACTTGTGGAAAGAACCATAACATCTTTTTACTGTCTAAATAAATATTCCTTAGCAAAAAAGAAGCACGTTGTCAAAGATAAAAAGGGTGGGTTTGTTTTGTTTTAAAGTATAATACAAATAAAGGAGGTAACTCAATGGCTTCTCTCTGATGTGTTTGCATAAGGAAAAAGCCCTGAAAAAACTCTAAAAAGAGCAGTACAAATGTATACGATACAGGCAAAACACTTAATCCAAGCCCTGCATGTAAAACACAATTACAGAGAGTTAATGATGGCAAATATAATGAAATAAAAAAGCTCTCCACAGAGGATATACAAGTGCATCCTTCAAAAAAAAACCCCAAACCAGCATGTTTCAATAATATGATGCCGTCCCTTCCTTTGTGGCATTCTTCATTGACTAGGTTGATAATGAAAAGATGTCAGGGAGATTCACAGTTTAGACTTGTATTTTCTTCCTTTCTTTTGTGCTGTTTCTTCCCATTTATGGCTGTTTTCCTGCCTTTGCTCTGTATGGAGGGTATGAAATATTTCATAGTTATGTTTTCTCGTGAGATGTAGGGCTGAATTTGACTTTATTATCATTACTAAGAGCATGCAAGTTAAGTTTACTCAGTTGAAAAAGACACAATGATGTTGTTCTTCTTGATATAGAAACAGCTATATGGGCTTTTATAGGTTTTTTAGTGTAGGCTTCTTCTTCTGTCCTAGATTTGATAGCTACTTATCAGCTGGAATTATTTTTTTTTCCTTTCTCGTTTTCTTTTTGAAAAAAAAAATAATTCTGATTTATCTAAAAGCACATCAAAACATCTTTATCTGTTCATAGTGAGTGAGAAATTCCTTCAGATTAAGGGGGAGAGATGGGGGGGGGGAAGGAAGGAAGAGAGGCAAGCAATAAAAAAAGCTAAGACCAAACCAGTTTGCCTTCTCCTTTTGTGCAGTGCGTGTAATGACTGAACTTTTGACTTTAAAGTTTTTCTCTGGTGCAGCACTGTAGAAAAAGAAACAAATAAACAAACAAACAAAAAATATCCCCTTGGTGCAAAGACTGGTCTAAGGCAATACCTGGTGAGTGGAATTTTTTTTTGGTTGTTGTTGTTTACTTGAAGCAGATAAAACACCCACCTTAAACCCACCCTCTATTCAGTTCAGCAGCACCTCCATACTCCAATAAACCGTTTTCATTCCATCTGGCGTGCGTTTGCTCTGAAGACATTTTCCTGTCAATCTCTCCTGCCACATTAAAAATCTGTCATTACTATTGCATTGCCGCCTGGCTCCTGAGATTTGTCTGACTGCTTTATTGCTCCGCTCATTTTTTTTTTCTGCTACAGCCGAGAAGCAGAAATAAAGGTTTGTTGTTGAAACATGGCCGCAAGGAAAGTAGGAGGCACACATCTGTCAAGGTATTACCTTTCTTCAACCAGGGATTAAGGTGTTTTACTGCTCTCGCTACTGAGCAGTCACACTGAATAAATTTTCTCAGTAGAACATAAAAATGAACTCATACATTTTGAACTGGGTTTCATTCTTTCAAGCCAACCCATATAATTATGCAATGGCATCAGTGTTCGGGGGAAAAAGAAGAGTCAGAAACGTTTGTGTGCACCCCCTCCCTTCTCCCTCCTGCACCACCCTTCACATT
This sequence comes from Eopsaltria australis, assembly GCA_034509425.1. NCBI lineage: Eukaryota > Metazoa > Chordata > Aves > Passeriformes > Petroicidae > Eopsaltria > Eopsaltria australis. Next base: position 6,795,878 of record JAVTVJ010000012.1, on the reverse strand, counting down.
TACATTATTTAAATGCTTATTAAGAGGGCAAGACTGAGGCAATCAGTACTGGGGAGAGAAATGGCTTTTTACTCTTCCTTGTTGTTGTTACTGGATCTTTTACAAGGTCAGATGGGGTGCAGGGCTTTGCTCCCCAGGTTGTGTGTCTGTGATCACAAAATATGCCTGACCGTGAATATTCACTGTTAATTCACATCGAAGCAAGCCAGTAGAATTGTGATTTCTGAAATACTGTTTTTTGAAAAAATCTGGCAATATTACCTGCTGTGTAGCCTTTCCACTTCTGCTGCAGACATTAACTTTACAGTCTCGATGGTACAAATGAAAATAATTTAAAATTTAAGTATAACCAGTGGAAGTGGTTGTTACACTAAGACAGAGCATGCCAGACCATCCTCCCCAGTCCTCTTGCTGGCCAGTCCTGCCTCGTCATCTTAGACCAGTATTAAAAGGTCAGACTTCTAATGCAGAAGGGGTTATCTCACAAAAGAAACATTCAGGTGTAGACAAATGAAGGATCAGGTCAAACATGCCTGTGAAGGGGGACAATATAAGGAGCTTTATGGTTTGTTTTTTGTGGAGTTTTGGGGTTTTTTTATGGAAAAGAATAGTACAGCTTTTAAATTTGATGAGACCTCAGGAGAGAAGGACTAACCTCAGTGCAGAAACCATAAACTTGTACAAACTTTCAGGAAGGAATAGTTAAGGAACTACTACACAGAGTGAGAAATCACAGGCCCATCTGTGGCATGCGAATACCTCCAGGTAGCTCTGCAACCTGTCCCCACCATCAGTTTGACTCATTCTCTGTTTTGCCCTAAGGTCCCTGCCTCCTAACTTCCACAGTGCTTCTTCTCAGGCTCCCCTTTAGAGTGAGACAAACACCTCCCACCAGAGAAATTTACTTGTGTCATTGCTGACTGACATATTTATTTAGCAGTAAGGTAGCCCAGTTCAACAGAGAACTATACCGGATCTACAGTTCTACTGAAAAACTGCTGCTTGAACAAAAGCAAATGAGCTATCCCACAGGTCAGCAGATAATCTGTCACTCACTTATTCTTCACAGTGTCCCAGGAAGGTCATAAATCACCAGGATATCAGTTCAGTACTGTATTCCCCCAGCCTCCACTTTCTGCTGGCTGTTGGCTTTTTTCCATCCATTTCAACCCAGTGAAGACACAAGGAAAAGCGAGCATTGTGAAATCTTACACTCCTCTCCCCAGTCCCACCTCCTTCCCAGAGCTAAGTTGCATGACTGAATTTACAACTTTCTTATGCCAGAACAGCACCTGGGAGCACATCAGGCTGGATTGTGAGGCAAAGCTCCATCCCAAATATTTCCAGTTTTTAATTCTTCAGGGGAAGGAACCATCTTCTTGCTCTGTGTTAGTATCTAACACCTTGCACAATGGGGGATTTAGGGTTGTTGCATAGTGCTTCGGTGCAAATGATAAATAACGTGCCTGTTGAAATATAGTTCCTTGAGCAACTTATTTTATGGCATTCTTCAATGTGCGTCTTTGCCTGAGACCATATTTGCAAGTAGCTGGTGCAAAGGAATAAACAGATATAGTGAATAATTGGTGCTAAGCACCTTGTGTCCACAATGCCTATCTTTTTGGGGGTTGTCTCAAACTAATTCTAGTCTGGTCCCATGGACTTGATGCACATTAACAAGTGGAAGACATTAGGTGTGATTGCAGGGCACAATTTCTATATTTATTTCATCTGAAAGAAACCCAGTTTGCACTCCCTGAGCCCACTCTGTTGTGCAAGCCACAACACTCTCAACACACTGGTGTGAAATGCAGCTGATGCCTTTTCTGACACCCCTCATGTTTGCTGGATCCTGTGTGTGACTGATGCCCCTCCATGGGTGCTGTTTGCAGAGAAGCAGTGCAGTAATCTGCTACACAAAGTAAAAGCTCCAATGTATAGTTAGGATGCAAATAAATTGCAGATAATCAACAAATAAAGAGGGAGAGAGAAAGAGAAATATATACCTCTTCTTATTGTTTTCCCTTTTTTTTTACAGGAACAGCTTTCTCTGTGTCCAATACAACCCTCAGGGAATTTGAGGCTTGTAACAGTGTTACACTTGACTGTAAATTCAGATAATTTGCACAAAGTGGTGAGTTTAGGGTGCTCTTTCAAGTTTCAATATTTTCTTCCAGAGATGTGTTCGCAGGTGATGGCCCTTTACCTACTAACTACTTCTGTCCCAGCATACATAGTTCAGAGTCAAAAATGCTGTCAGTACGTGTAGTTCCATTTGCAGAACCTGTCTGAAGTGGGTAACTGCTTTATACATTTGGGTGCGTTTAAATTACATATCAGGATACAGATCAAAGATGTCAAATGGCCTCTTGCCAAGATACTTTAAAAATCAGATCATATTTGTAAGAGGCAACCATAAGGGGCCAAATTTCCAGAAAATGTGACACTACTGGCAGTTCTGTTTTCCTCTAAAACAAAGAGCCATGTCCCCTATTTTTATTTGAACAAGTACTTAAATAAAAACAGTTGAAACTAAAGGGAATGCCATATCTCATTCCTCATTAAACTGACCACTTAATTTTAATTACCCAGGAAAAACATGACAATATTTTCCCATGGATGAGGAACCTTCCCATCCAATCAAAGCAGCTGGAAGCTTGAATTTAAATCTGCATAGCTGGTCCACTCAGAGGGATATGGTTGATAAGTATCTGAGATGAGAATCTGGGCTATAGAGTTTGATCTGGTTCTTGGGGTTATCTGTCTAACCATGCCTGCATCTCATCCCATCAGGCAGTGGTTATCAAAGCCTTACGTGCAGTCCCAGTGGAACAAGCCAACTGCATGTATTATCTTCATTCCAGGAACCAACTCCAGATACACAGAGCTTTAATAAGTAAATGAATTTTTCTGCCCACAACTCAATAATTAATACCTCCTCTCAAAAAATTAATTCAAGCTGCCTTCACATGACAATTTTAGACTCCGTACTCTCATCCCAATTAACATAAAGCCACTCCCTGCTCTATGCATTTAGGTCATCCCATCTTCATCTGTTTTTATTCTCCTGGTATCAGTAAAATTAAGTCAGATCCACTTCAGGTATATATAACTAATGAATGGCCCTTTTCATGAGTAAAACTAAATGTATCCATATTCTTCCTTCCCAATAGGAATGTGGAATTCACTTATTCCAGTCTCATAACTGTCCCTATCACACCTCTCCACAGAGCACTGTCAGCTAGTGCCAGGTACCCAAGGACAGACATTGCTTTAACTGTGGGAAGAACAGAGAGAGTCTCTTCAACCAGGACATTTTGAGGGAAAGAAAGGGCACAGAGCTACTCAGAGTCAAGCCTTGAATTATTTTTTTTTTTTTACCGATGAAAGTAGCAGCTTAGCCTGTTCTTTTCTATATCATCTGCCACTGGAAGAGAGCATGTTAGCTTCTGCATGGGATGTCCAACACCTGGACCAGAGCTACAGTGAAGAAGTATCATCTCCTTTGCTTCCATCCACTGAGTCTTTTTACACAGCTGCTGCTTTATCACGCTTAGGCACATATAGGTTTACCTAGGGGGTTCCTATTCCTATTAACTCCAGCCAACACTGTGCCTGCTCCCGTGCTTTGTCAAAGGTCTGCAAACCTATTATTTGCAGGATGGACAGAAAGACATTACAGAAAGCAAAGACATCCACTGATCTTCAGTGAGTTCTGTGACAGATGTTTTTCTATCTCAGGCCTCCTGAACTAGAGAAGTTCATGTCCACTGTGCAGTATCTGTGTGTGGAAGCAGGGGAGGCACCACCTCCTGTGCCCATTTTCTTTCAGTCTCTGTGACACTGTGGTTACTGATCATACAAGCACCACATGAGGAGCAGTGGAACAGGCTCAGGGATGTGTGCTTGTGAAACTCACATGGAATGACTCCCAACAAGACTACTGCTCACGTGCTTACAATTACATGTGGAAGCATCTTCTGCGTCATGGTGTCTCATCTCTCTGCTGTCAGGAAGGAAGTACCATGAATGATTGATGCAGAGAGGTGTGAGCAGCTCTCTACCACGTGTGTTTTCTTCTCCAGAGCATGCACTTGTGGTTTGCCGTGTCTTTTCTGTTTTTCTGTCTCCCTCTGTGGTGGTGGTCTGAGAAAGCAGATCTGCCCCGTCAGGGAGAATTTGCCCAGCTGATGCACAGATCCCAGTGCTGTACATCAGAATGCTACTGCATGCTGCACTGCAAGCATGGTGGCAGACATCTAGCATCATCTTCCAAGGGCTGCAGTTTATGATTTTCTACCCCAATATCAATCAAAAGTGATGTTGGCATTCTTCATTGATCAAATGTTGCACTTTGGCTATTAATTTACTAAAGAACTTCAGTAAAAAACTGGTATTTTTGGTCATATTTCCCTCCCTACCGCCTTATTTAGTTTGTGCTCTCCACATGGTAAGTGCTGTCCTCCTGATAAGCCACATTGGCTCACAAATTAAACCAAAAAGGCTGCTGCATTCTCCTTACACTGTATATAACCAGGAGATTTTGGGAAGAACAGGAAAGGACAGAGAGGTGCTCTCTCTTTAAGCCTGTCCATCAGATACCACTGCTAACATGTGTCAGAATAACCTCTGCAGCAGACTCGGCTGCAGGTAGGCTTCAAGAAGTTTCTTTTTTGCAAGCCAGTGAGTACTTTAGAATCCAGGGATGTTTGAGCACCTCTCAGGATTCCTTCACTGTCTTCTATGGGTGGACCCTGTGCTGCACTGTGCTCAAATATTTATGGATTACTACTACGCAGGAACTGCAAGGATAGATTGGTTGCCTCTTCAGAAAAGCAGTGGGATGAGCAGAAACCCCACCATCCGTCCTGATCTCTGTGCCTGCACTTGGCAACAGGAATAAGTTTTATTATGAAATATAAGAGCTCTTACCCCAGAACACAGAGGTGAAGTGGCTGCTCTTGTGTCTCAGCTGAGGCTGAAACCAGCCTGGAAACCCTAAGGTCAGTTTACCCAGGGAAAGGAGCCTGGCACTGTGACATTTCCCTCTGGAGGGTGACTGCAGCACCTTGAGGGTAACCAGGGCTAGGTGGCTGTTTATTTGTGCTCTGTGAGGCCGTGTCCTGCAGGGTGTGTGTAAGTCCATGAAATAATGACGAATCAAAGGGGTAATTAAAAACCACAGCGACCTTGATCTGCTGAAATTTCAGAGGGAGTTTGGGGCACACGGCGGGACTATCCATCTTACCTCGTGCAGGGCCAGCTTGATTGGCCTACTGAGGATTGCAGATGGTGAGGCTGCTCACCTGTGGCCAGGAGGGCTCCCAGTGCAGCAGCCCTACTGGCTTCACAAAGCAGCAAAACAGGAGCATGGGGAGTGCGTGGCCACAGCTGCCACCCTCTGTCCTTGCAGAGCAGCAGAGAAATCATTTAAAGATACAGGTCTGTTTTCCAAGCCTTGATCTTTTACCCACAGGAGGCAAACCCCATATTTTTGCATATTTTTACTTTTCCCCTACTAAGAACCATTAGGTTTTCAGAATTCTTTGTTTTATGTGGTCACTATTTAACATTGATTCACAACTAATTCTTCTGGTTTAATCCACCTTCCATTAGTTTATTTTCTTAATTAAAAAACTCCAGGGGACATTCCACATCAACCTCTAGCTCTATATGGAATCTCATTTAATTTTCTAATTCAAATAAGAATAAATATAAGCTAATTTGGGATCGATGACTTCCCCTCAGATAACAAGCTCTCTTTCTTCAGTTTGGACTTCAATTTGGCCTGAGGGATCTTTTCTCAACCTCTAACTTAAAGATTTTAGGTTTCAAACTACTTCAGAAGCTGTCTTTATGTCAGAGCAGACATAAATAGGGAGCTCACTAAGTTAACAGTGATGTCATAGTTTTCTTTGGTAGCTGGCATATTCTGTGCATCATTATATAATCACAGAGTTTTACATTCTTTTTCTGAATCACAGCCTATTTTTCATTCTTTGCTTCCTCCCACTGCATTTGCTATTGACGGCTGCTGCTAAAGTTCCCTTACCTCTTGGAAAGGAAGTAGGTTAAGAACAAAAAGGAGAACTCTATCAGATTAAGGCAAACGTGTGGGTCCTACTGAGAAATGATGCATCTTACAATAGTACCAGCAAAACAACTTACTTTGAAGGCTAAATTGCTAAATATATCCAGAGGTTTCTGTGAGCCAAAAGCAGCTGTCTTCTGCATGTTTTCAGTTGTTAGACTCCTGATGTCCCAAAAAACGCAGCCTCATAGAGGGTCAAAATTGATGCAATCAGGATAATAAATTCACTCTGACAAGACTGCAGTTTGTACTCAGTTTATAATTAGGAGTCTGCTCTTTCAGGTTAAGATACTGTAAAGTTCCAGTGGATTGTTAAGCTATTCACAACATTCTGCTGCTGCTAAACTAGGAAAATCTAAAGTCCTAAAAATACCCTCATGTAAACACATCAGAAATGGAAGGATGGGAAATCCAGACAAAAAAGAAACCCATCTAGAGTCGTGTCTTCTACACAGGAAAATAGTAAGACTTTGCAATATTTAATTTGAGGCTAGCTGACAAAGAATTATTCTCTTTAAAAATAAAGTGAGCCAGTGCCTCAATTAGGGCAGATTTTAAATATTTTTGGAAATCACAGGATATGTTTTTTGTACTTTAAAACAAACAAGTACCTATTCTGATCAACCTATTTTTTTCTCATTCTAAAGACAAATAAGAAGATTCCTTGTGACTTCTAATCTGGAGGGCAAATTAATACAGATTTCTGATTTTGGACTGTATCTCTAATTCTAGAAGCTTCTCCGCCCAGATACAGTCACCTGTTTTTGTGGACCTGTTTGAATACCTCCAGCCAAACTTCCTTTTTCTTGTCTACAGGGCATATAATTTTTGCCAAGGTTCTTTAATGCATTGTTCAGCCCCAGATTATTACCTTACCTCCAATCAAAGTTGACTAGAAGAGTGTGAATTTTAAACACTTCTTCCCCCTGCAGTGAGACAGTAGAAGTGTTTCCATAATTACCTGCTATCAGGGCCAAAAAGCTGAAGCAGCATCAAAGCCAGAGAAACTTCCTAAAAACTTGAGTTATTATCTGTGCTAATGTTACATTGAGCAGACTTGGGAATCTTCTAGTCTGAAAAAGCTCAATACCAGAATTAAATCCTGTGCAATTCTCTTGTACTTTGTGTTCATGAAAAAGAAAATTCTAGAATTATGTTGGTTTAGATTTTTTACTTTTTTTCTGGGTCAGAAGAGTATCCTATCAGTTACAGATTTTTGCTTTTAATGTGCATAGAAATGTAGCATGGTTTGTCATTTATTAATTTATATTTATCATGAGTTACATTAATTAGATGTAGATCTAAGGCATCCAATTACAATTTCAAATTTATCCAGTACCTCCCTCACTCTCTGTGCCCTAAATTGACAGCCATCAATATTCAAAAATCCAGAATTAGCTCCCAAAATAATGTGAAGCTGGTGTAGAAATCACAATATTTTTAAAGCCCATCTTAAATATTGGCTTTTAAATAAAATGTACTGAACTTTTAAAGGTTTTTTTTTTTTTTTTTCAAACTGTTCTTGGCAAACAGAACAGCTATAAATGCTCATATTGCCAAAATAAAACAAAGGCTTTTTTTCTTTGAATCCTACAGGTGTTAATAACAACACCAAAGATGACATGATTCATGATACAACCTGGAAAATTGACTACACTGCCTGTTTAGCTGTCCACAGTGAAAGGTTCTCAGCATTGACTTCTACCCTGTGTCAGTATTTACTGCTCCTTAGAACAGAGTGGCTCAAAATTAGGGACCTGATTTTTAATTAACAGCCGAGCTCCGTATTTTGGGTGTTTTAAGAACTGTGCTGTATCAGTTCTCTGTACAGAGCTGAGGTGTGCTGAATGTGCAGATTTCTCCTGATGTCCTTAGCCCACTGCTTGCTTTGGGATGACACACCTGGGCTCTTCCACTGGTGTATGGTGTGCTCACAGCTGGGCAGTGGTTACCTCTCCTCTGAAAATGGCTTTAACCACTTAGCGACAGGGGAGCTTTGCAGGCCCGCTAAAATATGCATTTACACAGCCATATCCATCCTCAGTAGCCTGAAAAACATTTTTCCAAAGTTAAACATTCAGCTTGCAGGTGGAACCCATGGGACATGCTCAGTTGCCTGGAAAATCACTTTAAAAATTAGCATGCCTGCTCTGTAATATATTATGTGTGGTTTCTTTCTTGCCTTAGAAGGAATGAAAGCATTGACTATAGGGCCCAAATTTTATTGTGCTGCACAAAATTGCTTTCCAAAAGGGCTGGACTGGTAAAAATATTGGTTTCACCTTTGCAACACCTCTTTTTCTCAAGGGAATTCTCTGAATGTACCAGATTTTCCTGCTGAGTCAGCCCAAGTGCCTGTGCTAATGGCCTCTGGAGAGAAGCACCTCAACACATCCACAGAATGAACGCTCCAGCTGCAAAAGTCTGAATTTCCATGTACAATTTTGTTATATACTAACCAGTCTTCATGTCAGTTCTAGAGTCATGACACCTCATGGCCTTATATTTTATCTGTCACGCTGTAGTTATAAAACAGTGAGCAATAGCCAATGCCTTATACATTTTGGCTAAGGCAAAAAAATTAAATACAAACATACTAAACCAAACTATATTGATAGTGTTTCAAAATTAAGAGGAAACACCAAAATTAATAGATCTGGACCATGCCCTCTCACAGATTGATATTAAGGCCATGGATAAGTCAATTAAATGCTCTCTGAGAAAGTCCCCATCAGTTACAGGGGTTCCCTAAAAATATGAGAGCATGATTTTGAGATGATAAAGAAGTAATAAGGTTTATTAACAATGTTATTTGCATGCCTTACTGGCTTTTAGGTTTAACTAAGTCTTTATGCAGAATGCACTGAGAAATGCATTGTCCTTCACTGACACAAAGAGTTTGCAGTCTAACCAGACTGGAAGAGACAAGAAAGGCTTATTCATCCTATGGCCATTATTGCACATGGAGTGAACTGAGAAAAGTCACAGAATAGCACCAGAATTCTGCAAAAGTTTTGTGGATTGAGCATCATTAGATAAAGTCCCTGTTCAGTGTTTCAGTTTCTACTCCATTAAAATACAACTTCCCCATAATTTGGGTTCTTAGCCCTCCCCACTATGCTGCCAATACATAACATTTCACTGGTAAATGCCATGGGTTCAACAGCTCAGTCCCTGCAGTGGCACTGGCAAGGACATAATATTTGCCATATGGACAAGGCCCCTGGTGGACTCTACTGCCCTGAGGACTGTTCCTGATCACATCTCATCCCACGTCAGTGCTCCCCTACCCAAATCTCTTCCCTCAGGGACTCTACAGGAATTTGTGCTCTTCCCCCTGAAGGGATTAACGCCAGTTCCTAACTGACCAGAGATATCAGTCTGAAGTCCATGTGTCTTCATCCTACAAATGTGGTTACTGGAGCCCACTCACAGAGGCCGAGGAAGGACTGAGAAAGAGGTACACAGACATCTGTGGCCTGATCTGTACTTCACACAGAGCACTGTTGTGTTTGACATATGTCTTAGGTGTGTATGGAGTTATATCAGTGGAAACCTATGGTTCATTACCAATCTGCTTTGGTCCTGGAGGAGGGGAGGTAGAAACAGGAGGGGGAAAAATACCCAGATGGGAAATGAACCTGTGCATCTCTCCTGGGAAAACACATTTCAGTCATTCAAGCAACAGCCTAGCCTATGGAGAAAAAGATTGTTCTTTCCAGCTGTTATGCCAAAAGAAAAAATATATTTAAAATGGAAAAGTGAATAAATTGAGCATATTTTTATCATAGTCTTTCTTGCAAATTACTTACAGCATTCTTGTTTCTTATGAGGAACCATTTTTAATATTAAAGTAGTCATACACTTTTCCAAAAAGTGCTTCCTGAAAAACCGAAACCATTATTATCTTAAACTCCCACACAGTTTGTTTAAAAATATCTTTAAATACTATTAAAGAACAATCATTATGTAGGTTTATATCTTATGAGTACGAAGCAGAAACCATCAATGAATCATATTATTTCTCCTGCTGTAACAACAACACCATCAGCTACCACAACAACAAAAAAGTTTATGCTCACTGTATACCTGTTTTGCAGGCAGTTTCCTGCCTTGAAATCTGCATAATAGGCAAGCTGTGGTAAGTGCAATATGCTGTTTACTGCCAATCCACTGTGGATAGCCAGGCATGCTTGGTCTGGTGCATTGCTCCTCCTTTGGGTACAGCTCCTTGCTGAAGCGTACGGCAGCCCTGAAGCAGCAAATAAAGCTTCCACAGATTCTAGAATCTGCTTCTGAAAGATGCTGCCAGATATGCAGAGCTAGATATTTGAATTATTTTATTTTCATACACTATATTTTTTTCTTTTAGTTAAAAGCAATGATTTTAGTTGTAGAAAATATTTTCAGTTGTATGCTGCTTTGCAGAGGGAAATGACAATGGGACATTGGTGAAGGAAGAGAAAGATTGCAAGAGACATGGAAAAAACACCATGGAGATCAATATTTAATCTAGAATTATGGGTGTACAATATGTACTGTGCATTTTTTAAATTTAACTTGGCTTTTACTATTACTCAGTAGGAGGGGAACAGATACTGAGAGCCCTGGATAGCAACCATAAGAAGCATGTTTAAATACACATATTTTCAGGAGATCTGTAAGTACAAGAAGGAACGGATGTCATCTCTCTGATATTTTTTCATGTTAGAAAGTCTGAGAGCTTTACCTGGGAGATTTAATTTCAGGTGAAAGAATTTGTAAAATAATTTCCCAAGTTTATGCTGCATACTATTACAGTACATAAGAAAGGATGTTTGTGTTACTCTGTTTTTGAATTAAAAAAACAATGTACACATTACTTTTCACAGTGGAAATACTGATGGTATAGAGAGTTATAAATACTAAGACAGGAATCTGTGGGGGAAAGCCCCCATCCTCTCTGTGGTTTCAGTCAGGAAGCATGCAGGTAGCACAGACTAATTCTGCTCAAATAGTGCTGGAAGAAATTATGGCAGCTTGTATGCACCATGATTTTAACAATGCTTTGAGTGTATGCATGTATATATTTATGTGTAATGTCTCTCTTATATGGGCATTTATATATGGCACTTCTAGGTTTTTCTGAAGGCCTTTGAAGTTAGCTGGCCAGAAAGGATTAGGAGCTAAGGGGAGGAAAATTATTTTAAGAATTTTAAAATTATGTTATCAGGTATCATCTGCTTGCTAATGAAGCTTCAAAGTTATTTCCAGGGCAGAATTCTGCAGATTGCTCCAGAGAAAGAGTTCAACGGTCTATCTAAAGACCTCATTCCATCATTAATGAGTGCTTAACCCCAGAATATTTGAACTTGGACTACATGACTAGTAGTCAATTTTCCCTAACAGGTTTTTTTTTTTTTGATCCTGAAAATCTGTAGCCGTGTCATCAGCTCTTTCTTAATTATACCGTATTCTTTACATCTGTCCTGCTAAATAACTCTAATTGAAATAGCACCGGCGTGAATTTTCGTAATGTTCCCCCCAAGACATCCCGAAAGTGACTCACACGAGAAAACAGACTGAAGTCACAGCTGGAAGCACGTCAAGGATCATTTCCATTTTTACATGATTAATTTGAATTTAATATCTTAAATCAAAACCTGATTAATTTAAATAAAATTTTGATGGTGCCCTGCTTCTAATATACATTGCAGTAATTAGATTCAGCTTAATGTGATTTTTTTACATAATTAAAAAAAAGAGCAAGTCAAGTGTAACAATGCAGAGTTGGTACAAATCTGTCCATATATACACATATAATACACATGGGATTTTGTTGAGACGTTGCTCAGGTACAGGAAAGATCACAGCTGGATTGCTGTGCTATAGCTCAGCTTATGGCATATGTAGGATATGCCAGTTCTATTTCACTGCAATATGAATGGCTGTCTTATAAAAAAAAGACAAAAAGTATAGCTGAAATCACATCAAAAAATAAGCAAAAATATTAGCAATGCAATACTCTAGGTCAGCTTATCAGTTCTAGTTCTCACTTTTCAAACAACGTTGCTTTAGTAATTAGCTCTGTGTATCCTATTTGCAGAGGACTATTTACAACAGCCCATGTTGTAAATGGGCTTCTGTTTTTCATGAGGCTTACAAAAATTCTTTATAAAAGAAATTATTGCTGCATTTTCATATGGGTTCCCCCTACCTGTCTCTGATTTTGTTCAGTGGTCCTGTGCCCTGTGCAAGCCATATGAGTAGCAAACAGCAGTTCTTATGGATTAGCATCAGATGAAGCCCACCTGCACCACACACCTCACCCCGAGGCTGGTTGTGATCAATGCCTGTAGCTGAAAATGTCCAGTGCTTAGCAAGCAAAGTTTTGCAAGGTGCTCTTCACGTAGCACTCACAGCAATATTTTAGATGTTGCCAGCTTCTTTGTAGGAGAAGAAACTATTACCATAATCTGAACAATGGCTTCACCTGCGTGTGTAGATGGAGCTTCAGTGAAGTCATGCAATAAAATGATGCAGATAGGCCAAAATCATAGGGAATCTACAGATGGAGTAGAAATTTGGAGTTTCTGAATTTGTGCTTCTGGGTATCTGAATTTGTCTGAAGGCTTATGTAAAATTTACTTTTTTTTAAGGATAAAATATCCAATTCATTACTGTAAATTTTGAATCTAAGAAAAAAAAAAAAAGGAATGTAAAAAAAACCCCAGTGTTTCCTTGTTTCCCTGAATTAAGTGACCAAATTGCTGATTATTGCTGATTAAATTATTCTTCAATAATTAGATCTTTCTTCAACAAGGCAGTGAAACATCAACCTGACTCTTCAGCAAGGAGTAATCCCAGCATCTGTCAAAACTCTTGATTTCAGTGAGACACTCCACCACCTTTAAAATGCTGGGCATGTGCTTAGCTAGTAGTAAATCACTATTAAACAGGAGACAATGATGGAGAGTGAAAAACTCCTTTCCCCCCTGGGGCTAACAGCTTTCAGGGAGGTGCAAGCACCGTTCATCCTTTTATGAAGGCAAGTAAAATCATTCAGGTGTATTTGATAACACCCATCTTTCCAAAAGCCTTTCAATACAGTATGTTATAGATATTTTGCAATGGCACACAGGTAATTTTTAATTTAATATTTATTTGAATAAGAAAGGTCCTCCTTGTTGGTAAAACTGGTGGAGCTTTGCTGGTAATTCAGACAATTCAGATGATCTGAACCTTCTCCCTGTCTTAAAACTCTTCCCAGAACAAATAAAGGAAAAAAAACCACAACAGCTGACAGGTTCAAGTCAGCTTTCAGCCAGTAAGGCCAGGTTAAATGTTTTTCAGCAGAAAATCAGAGAATCTAACCTACAGTAGAAATTAAAGAACTGGGCAAAAATAAAGGCAACTCTAGTTGTAAAACAGTCAGAGAGAAGGAAGGGAAGCTAATTTACAGATAAATTAATGAACCAGATTTAGTTGCTGCAAAAATGCTACATATAGTGATTTGCAACATCTTTGTCTATTCTTCAGGCTCTTAACTATCTCTTCACTTTATTGAAATTGTCAAAATTCTCATTTTCATGCAGTATCAGACCCTCAAAAAGTCACTGTCACAGCAAGGGCTCCATGCCATCCTACTTGGCTCCTCAAATTTACAAGCATACTACCAGTGGATCACTGAAAAAGTGTAGATACAAATTAAACATGTTGAGTTTGACCAATCAGCCCTCCAAGACTTTTAGTTCTGTGGGTTTTGTAGACAGCAGACAGTGAAGTCAAATACTGATTCCAAAGAACTTGCTTATTCACTATTCATTGTAGATAACTAATAATAAAAAATGCCACCTTTTATCTTACAGCTGAAACTTTTGATGACAATCAATGTTTTTTTCATTCTAAATTTAGGCTTCTCTAAACGTCTACTACAATATGATCCAAAAATAACAGCATAGTTACTATCTGGAGAGAAACTACTTTGGACCTTATATTCTTATTCAGAAGTTAAAGTCAAAACAAAATTAATCGTGAAGGTTTATCTATAATGTATCACCATTCATTTCTGGAAAAAATATCTTTGCCAGCAGCAGAAGGGAAGTGCTTTCAAGCAGTTACATTAAACTATAGACTCCAAGGAGAAGATTACAGATCTTTCATATTCAGCAACATGAATCAAAACTCTTAGGAACTAGTCTAACTTTCTTTTCTTTTCTTTTTTTTTTTTTTTCTTTTTTATTACTGCAAGGCAGCAGGGATTGCTTTTTGTATAGGCTATGATTTAGATGGCTAATTGAAAGTAAGCAGTGGTGAGCTGCTTCCTTGGTAAAATATTACCAAGACAATCTTATCTGAGTTTACAGAGTTATTTTCAATTTGTAAATGCTGTATTCATTTCTACTAGATAAAGCACCTTTAAAAATCCTAGACCCAGGCATGACTGGGTTTCTGTTGCAACTGCATTGCACTGTTTCACCCCACACAAATGCCATCCAACCCACAGATATATATAAACTTCCTCTCCTTATGAATAGTTTTACTATTAAAAAAAAGCTCAATCCATTTTATGGTAAATAAATTTAATGATATACTGAATCCTCATAACTTTGAGTTGATGTCATCCTGCCAGCTACCTGCTCTGCAAGAGAATCTCCCTCATTAGAGCCTACAGCTCTTAGAATCTCACCTTTGCAGATTTATCTCTTGCCTATAACACAAAGAAAATCCTGGGCTTTGTTTCACCGTTATAATAGATGTAAATTAATGTTTTGCCATTGTTTGTTGCTGTAATCATAGAGGCAAGTATATATTCCTAACAGCTATCTTATTTTCAATTTGCAAAGCATACTGTGCTTAATCCCATGAGGCAGCCTGTGGTTCTAGATATGAATTTAAAAAGGTAATTAGACCTGGGGGGTGGCAGGGAGATTGTCCCTGGGATAGAAAAAGAAGATTCCTGCCAGGTCCAGAGGGGTCTTTAATAGGTCCCAGGCTGGTCACAGTTCCTGTCCTAGTTTATTACTTGTTTCCATTGTGTGAAACAGCTTATTTGTTCATGTAAATGTAAATCATGTTGATACTAGTGGAAGGATCTTTGTTTCTACTTTTTTATTTTAATCCAGAGGGGTCACAGAGTTGAGTTTTAGGGACTGGCAACAAGCTATGTTTTTCCCAATGATCTCTGCGTTTTTACCATCAGATAGTAAAAGTGACATATTGATAAAAGTTTTAAGGCATCTCTGGTGGGTGGCAGTGATTTTAAATATCAAACAATCATCATTAAGTCATTTATGTAAATGAAAAGTACTTGGCAACTCTCTATGGCAAGAAATAGCACCACTTTCTCTGCATCTCTGCTTCCTTTCTCTCTTCTTTTCCCCTTTTGCTGGCTGTAGAATAATGCACACTGTAGAGATGAACTCTCCTTTAGGGATCTGTGAAGAATTTCTGTGCAAAATATCACACACCTGTGTGAGAGAGCATGTGAAGAGTAAATAATGATGAGACAAAGTCAAATTAATCGATGATGAAAAATGTCTAAAGGAATTTCTATAAGCTGAAATCAATGTGGTGTATTGATGAGTTTAAAAAAAGGGAGATATATGAATTCATGTGGGTTTGGATTAGGTGACTTCTTACCCCATTCTCAGTCTCACTATTTGAAACCTAGATCCCGATCTGTTTTGGGGCATCAGCACAAGTCTGGTTTGTATCCTGCAAATCTCAGTTTGAGTTAGTGACTGGTTTCAAGTGAAACTACAAATCACCTTTCAAAGGAAAGGAAGGGTAAGGATCTGGATCACCCAGATCACCCACCAAGGCTTTACTTTCAAAAATTGACATTGCCAACTGTAGTCTTTCTAATCAGGAGAAATGGAGGCAGTTTGAGCCAAATTGTTTTTGTTTGCCCAGATGTCTGACAATATTTAAGGGCCAGATTCTGCCCTCAAGCTGCTTTGGTAGGCAGTGTGAGCACTCACTCTTGGGAAGATTCTGTGCCTAAATGTTCTCTCTTTTCAACACATTGTTACCCTCCCACATATCTATTCAGGCAGAAAAACAGAATGGTGAACCTCCCTCAGGGGTTTTAATGCAAGTCTGTTGAGTCACCCTGTTTTTTGGATTGAGTTAGGGGTACAGTATTAGGTTGGAAGGTGATAAAGATGCCAGGAATGTGTGAGGAAAATCCTGTTCTCAGGCCAGTAGATAGAGCATAAATGCTATCCCCATATCTGAGCACAGAGGCTGTTGCTAAACCTCCAGAGGCAGCTAGCCAGTAGGAAATATTAGGCTCAGAGACCTAAATAGACAGTTGCACAGCCAGTTGGCTCAGTGCTGTGTCTACTGGGCTGTGTCTGTGGCTTCCCTGGTGGGAGTCTGGGAGTGTGTAGAGCTAGCCAAGGCTGCTGCAAACAACTTCAGTGCATCAGTGTCTTTGCACATGGCTGAGGCCATCAGTAGACAGGATTTACATATTTCCCTAGCTCCTTATCTTGTTCTTTGCCCACTGCATCTCTCCGAGCAGAGAATTTCCAGGAAAGAGGGTCCTGTGCGTACTCATAGTCCAAGCTCATATTTCCATACATAACATCAACTCTGCAAGCTTATTCTGAACTGGAATTGTCTTGGAGCTTTACAGCACTCTCCCTGGCAGGAAAGTAAAGTGACATCACAACTTCTGCTTTCTGACAGAACCTTCCTTTAAGATTTCATTGAGGATCACTTCTGATAAACACCTCCCAAGAATGCTTATTAAAGAAATTAGAAACTATGGTACATCAGGAAAGACATTTGTTGTAATTGAATTGAATTATTTATTTATTGAAAGCCTGTATTGTTCATAATGCCTAGGGCACCAGTCTCCTTTTGCTAGATTTTTACCAACGAATGCAACATTCATTTTAAGGGAGATATTTCTGACATTTGCCCAGTAATCAAGAATAGACTAGAGTGCTTCATAGCTAATAAATACTGGTGAGAAGAATCCTGCATGAAAGTACAGTACAATTTGAGTACATTCAAGTTGTAATGTAGTTGAAATCGAGGTTGGTGGCTTTGTGAGGGCTATAGCTAGTCCTACTAAAAAGTTAAAAGAAATTTAGATTAGGATAAAATGTTGAGGTTTTTATGTTTGGCCCCACAGATAAAGTAAAAATTATTATACAGAAAAGCAAAATTCTCAGCTGAATATGTGACCTGAGGACAGCAAAATTGAGTTCTAGTAAGCCTGAGGTCTGAAAATGCAAAGGGGAATGGGTGGAACATGATTAGTTCATTAAGCCACAATTGGAGAAATGTGATATCTCTAGTAACTGATTCAGAAACCCTAGGGTATTTTATAAATTCACTAAGAGTTACCTGTTAAGGCTCAGCATGAATATGCCCAACTCAGAGGGGTTGCCGCATGCACATTGAGCTGTTTGCTCAAAAAAGTTATCAGCTGCTCTTGATTTCCCTGCATGAAGGAGATTTCAGCATAGACTCACCAAAATTGTCTTGTCAGCTTCAGACACCAACAGCACCCCAATTCCACAATCAGTCTTCTGCTTCCTTCTCCTTTGACCAAAGTATAAATATAACCATGAAATAACCCCTGAATCCCGTCTCTTATTCCCTATAGTTGCAGAACACCATCATACTCATCACTAGCAATCCAGCTGCATTCAGGCATTGGAGATGGTCAGAAGTCATGTGGATGAGGCTGAGTGTTGTCTACCCCATTTCAAACCCGAAGGCCTGATCCTAAAACTGCAAAGGTAGAAAGCAGGCTACTGAGTAGCACTTTAGCATTTTGTTCCCTCCTTACACTGTATTAAGGCTGGCTAAAGAGGCAGCCTCAGAAGTTAGGAAATCCCCAAACAATGTAATCAATCCTTCCATGCCTGTGGTGAGCAATAAAAGTTTATATGAAACCTACAGCACTTCACACTGAATGGCTGAAAAATAGCACACATTTATCAGAATGCCTGAAAACACACCCCATTCTGGTAGAGCAAAGCAATCAGTGAAGCCATTCTTCACCTGAAAGATTTCCATTCTGTTTTGCTAACACACTATATTCAGTATTGATGTGTCTCTGTGCACAGCCTGTGCAGTGCTGGGACAGCTCATTCACACGACGGCGAAATCGCCGCCGCACTCTGCTCCGGATGCACCCTGCGACTGCAGCTTCTGGATTAAAACAGCACCCAGCAGTGCTGGCAGACTAAAGGAGCTTGCCAGGGTTTCCCCCAGAGGATTTCATTTTTTTAAGGATCTTTAAATGTGGCTGTTTTATCATGGACCACAGGTCCATAAAGGGATGCTAAATGGATTAAGTGAAGGTGTACCCTCTAATAGCCCTAATCCAATCATTGTGGAGGGGAGTGGATTGCAAGATGCTGCCACATTTTTTGGGTTTTCCCCAAACAGCAGTGTCAATTGTGGTGCCTGGGGACAGAGCACTGGGATGAATCAGCTGTTGCTTTGTCCAGGTGTGCTTTCTGACATTCTTCCATAAGGATTTGAAAATCATGTTAGAATCGGATCCACACCCATATCAACATTCTAAATGGCTTTAAATCTCTGAAACTCTCCATTGGAAATATCCATAAAATTCAGCTAAGGAGTTTTAGATCCTTTCTATGAACTTCTTTAGAATATATCCTTGTTTACCAACAGTGACAGTCAACCTTAGAAAGGTAGCATCTGAGTTTGGGACGATGGCATATAAATCTCTTACTGTTAGTCTTTCTTACCAGATGTTTTCCACTTCTAGTCAAAAAGTGTAATGAAGAAATTAAAAAAGCCAAAAAAGCCACATTACATTACATATTTGCTCTTGGGTTTCTGTTTAGCTCTAAAAGTAAAAAAAAATAATAAGTTAAACAATTTTTCAGATAGTTAACTGGGCACACCAAAAACTTCAAAAGCTTCATTCAAGATAAGATTTCAAGAAAAAAAAAACCACCATCAAACAGCTCGATAGTTCTCTTTATAATAAATCCATGGCCACTTTCGAACTTCACAGTTCTCACTGTCCTGTACACAACTCCCACTCAGTACATCACAGCAACAGTACAGATGGAGTTGTGATCTTCTTTACTCCAAAAGCACAGTCTTGTAGCTAAAGAAGGATATCTGTTAGCAGCTCAGGGTCTATATCATAGAGCTGAGCAATTCTCAGTACAGTGGTACATCCTTCGACAGGCAATCCAATTCTCTGCTTCCTCTGCTGCACAGTTTCTCCATCAAAAAGGTTCTCCACATGCAAAACACTCAGCCTTCACTGTTGTTTTTAAATAAAATTGATTTAAGAGAGCAGAGTTGTTCGTCATTGAGCTAAAGATCAGCATAAACTAGATAGCTTTGCAAGCTTTTGGCTTTGCACTACTCCAATTAAAAATAAAAATGTTAAAATTTCCAACAGGGCATTTTAAAGCCTACTAATTGATAATGCAGAGAGTTGAGACTTTGTACAGTGTTGGGAGAGGAAGGGAAAGTTATCAAATTAGAAAACACAGCTTTTACATCTTCTGTAGTCATGTTCTACTTGTGATTTTGGCAGTGGCCAGAGCAGCAGTAAAAGCTGAAGGTTGCTGATCAGTAAAAAGCATGGCCATGCTATCCGCAAGGAATGGTAATGCAAAGTTGGGATATGTTGATCTATGTATCTCCTAGGTAACCACCCTCTTGAAGATCATGAAACTCCTCTATTTATAGTAGCTGAGCACCTCACAATCTTAATGTGATTAATGAATATCTTTAGGCCATCTGGGTAAGGAAGAGCATCTATTATCTGTATTTTAGACATGGGGAATGAAGGTCTGGAAGCCTACATCTCAAAACTACTTAGACGTCTAATTTATTTCAAATACTTTTTTTGTAGGATTTAAGATTCAAAATACATTCTAGGATATATACCCATGTCTCAGAGAAGCTGAGACTTGTGTATATATCTGGCATGGGTATTACAGGCAGTAAGGCTGTGATGTATGGTTTCACATCTGCAGTAATACATTTTGCTTTTTGTTGAGGTCTTTCTTGGGAACCTGTGTTGAACCATTTAGGCAAAAAAACCCAAAAAACAAAAAACCTCAAAGAAATACCCGGGGTCACACAGGATAGCTGAGACAAAGTAGGTACTGAAAACAATTTTTTTCAGGCCAGACTACTCAATGGACCATTTTCTCCAAAGTGTCCTCTTTTCCTGATACCAGAAGAAATTTTTGGACTTTGTGCAAAACCTTTTGGGATTACAATTAGAATCGTCACAAAACCCCAAAATTAGTAGCTGGTCATTTTCAGTATTGAACCAATCCCTGAGCACACTGTGAATGGTAACTTGGGCTTTAACTATATAACACAATAGTTCTGCCAGGGAGAAAGCAGGCAATCCAGAAGGGCAAGGGGAAGGAGCAGTCCATGGATTCACAGCTGTCATTCATTCAGTGCAGCTCTGTGATGCTGTTTGCAGCCATCTCTGGCCTCCCATTCCACAGCCACTAGGAGGTGTGCTTAATGCATAGGCACACCATATCTGGTGAAGAAGGGATCATGTCCAGCACAGAGGGGGCACTCAGTAAAGACAAAGCATGACAGCAGTGAATCACTGGAGCAGCTTGTAGTAGGCTGCTGTAGTTATTTGGTAGGTCTGAGCAGATCTGTGGCTACCCTCATGTAAACTGGTTGTTAGAAATAATCTCTGTCTACCCCAGAGTGGTGAGGAGCATCAAGGCGATTCATCATCATCCTCCCTCCTAACTTCATAGACACTCACAGACGATCAGACAAACATGAGGATTAAACTGCATGTATACAGATACTTTCTGTAAAAGGAATATAGGAAGAGCAGCGTTCCCTGGAGAATATGATTGCAGCCTGACTATTTATGCTTGATAGGCATGTTGCTCCTTAATTGTAACAACACAAGAAATAACAACATTTAAAAAAATGGACAGGCAGATGTTGAAGTATTTTCTAAGAACTGCCATAAAAATTCCAGCTACCACTCAGTCTATGTTGTCATACTGCCATATGTATACCATAATATATAACTGGAAGCCTTTCTTCTTCACCTTTTTAACATATATGCTCAATACATAAGCACAAGCACATAATCCTGATTATTTGGGGGATGGGAGGAGAGATGGGGCTTTCTGTTACCCCTAATATTTAAGAAATCTCAAAGGTAGAGCATGTATCTTGTTCTAAGGACTGATAACTCCTTGATTAATTTACTATTCTCCCGTGCTGTTGTTTTCTATCTGCTTGACTAATACGCTTTATAAGAAAAACAGCTGCCAAGGAACACAGGCAATGAATGTTCCCATCTAATTGTGATAACTGTGCATGGAAATCTATTTCAGGTAGGATTTTTTTACTGTTTCTATGCCTGTCCTTTTTTTAATTTTCCTTCTCCCTTTGCTGTGTGCACTGGGAAAGAATGGCTAAGGAATACGATGGTTTACATTTCTTTCTGAGTGTGTGCTGACTGTATGAAGAGTTAAAAATTAAAAAAAGAATGAAAATAAGTACGAAAGACAACATCCGTTCTCATTTCAATTTCCTGGAAGGAAAGTGCGGTTGGGCAGATGGTGCTATTTTGTTTTACTAAAGTGAAAGATCAGATGTAAATAATATACAAAATATAGACTATAAAATCATTGAAGGTGAGGTTTCTGTGCACAGAGAATTGCTGTATTGTGGAGAGTTTCTCACCCTTTAGTGATATGTCAAGGATTTTTTGGTTTTAGCTTCCTAATTTTTTTGATGTTTTAGTTTGCTTACTGCACCCTCTATGTGCCTAGTCATATTTGTTTCAAGCACTATATTCCAGAAGGTGGAGTTGTATATATCTGAATTCAGGCCCCTTCAATGAAGAGCCACGATATTTGATCTCTGAACGGACAGAGGAGGGTGGCTGGTAATTTGGCATCACGTGAGTCTCAATATTTCTGTGTTGTCTTTCTTCATGCCCTGGATTTCTTGTGTGCTATAAGAATTTGTTTTCTTTGTTGTTATCCAGTAGGATTTTTACACCTTTGGATCTCTTCTTTAATTTGCTTTCCAAGTTGGAACATTAAACATTCTTAAAGCAGAGCAAAGGTTTTTTTCTCTCATAATCAGAAAGATCATTTATCAAAGTAAAAAACCCAACCTTTCTAAAATATGTATTACTAAACATGGCTCAACAAAGTCATTATGCTCTCTTCCTGACTGAAAGAGCAGAAAAAGATGTGCTATGACTGGAAAGAAATAATACTGTGGTTCCATTCTCAGCCAGGTCAAAATGTGTGCTCTTCATTGCTCCTCATGTCCTTTATTAACTTGGTGGGACTCAGACAAGAGGACATTTTCATGTTTACACTGCAAGAGTGCCTCTAACCAGCGCTGACAAGCTAAAAACACTTCTGTGAGCATCTTGGTATGTTATGACCCCTCTGAACCTCCCTGGTCCAGGATGACCAGCATGGCTGAACAGAGAAGTTTGGCTGGAGCTCAGGAAAACAGGAGAGTTTATGACCTTTGGAAGAAGGAGCAGGCCAATCAGGAAGACTAATGAGATATCATGAGGTTATGCAGGGGGAAAATTAGAGGAGCCAAAGGCCAACTAGAATTTAATCTGGCTACTGCCATAAAAGACAGTAAAAAAACCAATAAATGCATCAGCACCAAAAAGAGGGATAAGGAAAATCTCTATCCCTTATTGGATGGAGGGGGAAATATAGTGACAAAGGATGAGGAAAAGGCTCAGGTAATTAATGCCTTCTTTCCCTCAACCTTTAATGGTAAGACAAGTTATCTGCAGGTACTCAGCTCCTGAAAATTGGAAGAAAGGATGGAGAGAAAAATGGAGCTCCCATAATCCAAGGAGAATGGGTCAGCAACTTGCTGCACCACCTGGACATACCCCAGTCTATGGAGCTGGATGGGATCTGCCCAAGGGTATTGAAGGAGCTGACAGAAGTGCTCACAGAGTCATTTCCCATCATTTATCATCAGTCCCAGCTTACCAGGATGGTTGTAGTTGACTGGAAGCTGGAAAAATCCAGGAAGAGAATCTGGTGAGCTACAGGCCTGTCAGCTTGACCTTGGTGCCAGGGAAGGTGATGTTGTTGACCACCTTCAGTGCCACCACAGAGCACATACAGGACAACCAGGTGATCAGGCCCAGTCAGCATGGGTTTGGGAAAGACAGCTCCTCTTTTTCTGTGACAAGGTGACCTGCTTAGTGGATGATGGAAAGGCTGTGGATGTTGTCCACCTGGACAGTGTGCCCAGGTGGCCAATAAAGTTGATGACACCTTGTCATATCAGAAATAGTGTGTCCAGCCCAGCCAGGACAGAGATCATACTCAGCAATGGTGGGGCTGCACCTCACCTCGAATCCTGTTCAGTTTTGGACCCCTCACTACAAGCAAAACATTGAGGTGCTGAAGCACATCCAGGGAAGGGAATCTAAAAGTTTGGAAGAGCACTTTTGAGGAGTGGTTGAGGAAGCTGGGGTTCACCCTGGGGAAAAGAAGGTTCAGGGAGGACCTTATTGCTGTCTACAACTGCCTGAAAGGAGGTTGTAGCCAGGTGAATGTCAGTCACTTGTCCCAGGTAATGAGCTATAGGACAAGATGAAATTACCTCAAATAGTGCCAGGGGAGTTTTAGATTTAACATATAAAAATTTCTTCATTGAAAGAGATGGTCTAGCTTTGGAACTGGCTGCCTGGAAAAATGTTGGAGTCACCAACCATGGATGTATTTACAAGACATGTATTTGTGGTGCTTAGGGAACATGGTTTAGTGATGGATTTGGCAGTGGTAGGTTAATGGTTGTATTTAATGTTCCTAAAGGTCTTTTCCAACCTTAATGATTCTATAACACTGCAAACATAACTGCTGTGGGGTTTTTTATTCAATGCTAATTTTTTTTACTAACCTTAAAATGGGTATGGTAGAAGGAGAAGAAAAATGTGTTTTCTCAAGTAAAGAATGTCACTGTAATCCTCAGGAGAAATGACTCATACAAATTTATAGAACTTTCATATCAAATCAGAATGACCAGATTTAGGGAAATCAGAAGACATAGCCACTACTAAGGCTTCTGTATAAACTAAGAGACTGAGGTAAACCAGAGAACTGGATTAAACTAAAACTTACTCTTTAATGTTGATTAAAAGTTAAATGTAGTAGGTTACACTAGTTGTCTTTTTGTAAAATGGGTAATGTTGCATATAAGCTACAAAACTGCTTGTCCTTTTCTTTTTTTAATTTGTCTTGATGAAAATTTTCTGCTTATTAACTTGAGAAACCTGCTGATAGTTGTGAGAGTTTCATTGTGAGAGTTTCATTGTGCCTTTTTTATTGTTTTGCATTCATAACTACTAGACTCAAGTGCTTTCAGAAGCATTTTAGATCTCAATATAGAAAAAAATGTTTTTAGCATGCATTGAACAAATAGAGCTTGAAATTTTGATGAATATAAACTCTAAAATCACTGTAAACAAAGAAACATATCTTACTTTTTAAGCCACTCCTACATTTCCAACACATTTTAGGGTGCTTTATTTCATCAGTACAAGGAGTATGAAGAGAAGGACAAAAGTATGTTTGGGATGTTACTTCTGTATTATCAAGAAAGTGTAAGAACTAAAACAAACAACTGAAAATTCTTCACTTAGTCTTAAGCTGTGCTGAAAAAAATGAATGAATTAGTGTTTGGAGAAAATATGCCACTGGAACTAAGATTTAATAGGTAAGAATTTTTAACATTAAGTAGTAAGTGAGTAATAAAATAGAACAAAAATAAAACGGAAATGCTTCAGCTTGCAGAACCTCCTGCCTTATAGCTTTACTGAAGTTTGAAAGTCACAGAGAGTGAGTTTTGTCTCCTCACAGATAGCTCAGTACTAAATAAATAAAGGGAAAAAAATCAAATAATAGAAATCTCCAAAGAGAGCTTTTACCAGCTGAAAAAGAAGTGTCCAAGCCCAGGCACTTCAGCTCAAATGCTATCCTGCACCTACCAAGAGGTTTTGGTGCATTAAAGATGGGGCAGGCTTGCTGAGGGCCATGTGCTGCTAACAGGTACTGCCAGAAGGAAGTGGGGCTGAGGTGTGAGAGGTGCAGACACACATTCATAAACAGGCAGGGCTTCACTCAGTTGTTCACTGTTTCCCACAGTTAAAAGCTGATGGGCTTGAAACAGTTTGGGGGTGATAAGACTAGCTATAGTTAAAAAGGAAGGAAAGACTCGAAACACCTGGGGCCAAACCTCTATCTGCCCGTTGATCTCAACTGGAATGAAACAATGTGTGCAAGCCCAAGATTTGCCTCTCATCTTCTCACATGCATTATGAAACCCACCGAAACTGACCATGGGATATTTTTGGCTTTCCTTAGAGACATCCCCACAAAACCTCCACGAATATCGCTGTCCTTATGGACAAATAGTTCTGTGCTTGCAAGACAGAACTCTGTGGATAACTACAGCATTAGCACACACTTGCACAGACACTTATGGATGGCACTCTAAACAGAGGAAGGCAGAGACCATTTGCAAATAAAAGAGAACAAGCCCAGGTTAAATTACGAACAGTTACCAAGCAAAATGGAGGCAATGTACAGGCCCTGACAAGCAGTTGAGACTAAAACCTGTCGAACTAGTAAGACACTGTATGTCCTGTGGCATCAGAAAGTAAAAAATCTCATATCTGATTTCTCCTTTGCTTGAAAGAAACAATTCATCATGCAAACCCAAATCTTTGTTCAGGGACAGAGCATGGTTTGCCAGTCTTCATTACTACAGAAGTTGATGTAGAAGTCAACACAGTAATGCCTTTCATCTCTTGTATTATAAGAATTCAAATTCAATTTTTATTTGAAATAAAAATTTCAAGGTACAGCCACACAATGCCTTACAGTGTGGTTCTTGGTTGCCTTCATCCCTTAACAGTAGCCTTGAAAAGAGATATAGAACAAAATTAAATCCCTATTTTTCCCCCCAATAGTTTGTTTCATCTTAAAAACAATAGCAATTCACAATGTAAAAGTCACAGCAATAATAAATAGAGTCTAATGAATATTTTGCTCTTCCTAAATGTTTTTTTTATTATTCTTTTGATCATTGATATACATAGCTGTTCCACAAAACCTTGGATCTACTAGTTTTGACCAACTGATGCCTTTGCCAATTTCATGCTAATACACTGAAAGCCTTTCTTAACTCACCTACAGTGGACTATGTCACTTTTTCTTCTGCTCTCCTCAGGAGTGCAGTGTCGGACCATGGGGAACCTCAGCCCTACTGTCTTTAACCACAAGCTGTGTGGCCTGATAGTCACAACGCTCTAACTGGTGCTTGCTGACTTCTTAGTCACCCAGCTTTGGCTTGTGTGTCTGCAGAGAGTTTTTCAAGGTTTTCAGTTTGAGGGTTTGAATGAATATATACCATATGCAGGCTGTTAAGGGCAATACCGGTCCAGAAACTCTAACTTTCTAAACACTGACTTTAAAATGGTGTGGTCATCATTCCTCTGCTTCTGCATATGAGCCTGACTCAGCAACTGGTGGTTAGTTTTGTGGTCAACTGATTGTTTCATAAAGTCCCTTAAGGAGACAGGTGGCCCAGTGGATGGGTTGTTCAGTTTGGTATAAAAGCAACAAAAATCCCAGCAGTCTCAGCAGTGATCAGAGCAGCAGAGGAAACAGAGCAACACATGAAGTGTAGGGATGGAGACATCCCAAGTAATGTGACTGGTTTATATTAAGAAAGGATTTGACAGACCTGCTGGGTTCCTACTTAATGCCAATCAAGTCTGAAAGGGACCCCTCAAGCTCAGGTATTTATCTCAAACTGATTTGAATTATCCTCATTTCTTGATTTTGAGAGTCCAGAATAGAATACCATTAAGAGAGTGTGTTGACATTTCCTACATAAAATGAAATTAAACCCATTCAAATTAAGGAAATACAGTGCAGGTGATACAAGAATCAGGCCCTTTGAATCGACAAAAGAAATAGAACTGCATTGGGGCTATGAATTCTCAGAAATTCAGAAAATCTTTTGGGAAGTGAAAACCCCATGAATTCTTCCACTCCACTTCCTTCATAGCAATTAGGAACAACAAAATGCATACAGGGCATATCATACATATTATTACATCTTTTTCTGCCTAGTCAGTATAAGCTTTATGTTTCTTTTGCAGACATATCGTTAGCTAAAGAGCAGCATTTGAGGGCAAGTCTGGACTGTCCTTTTTATTAGGCTAATGCTGCACATATGAAAACTTATTCAAAAGAAATTGTCTCAAATTATTACCAGCACTTAAATGATCATTGCAGAAATCACAGGAAAGAAGGATAGTGCTTACCAAAACCCCAAGAAAGTACTTCAGATAGTTTTTCTTTCATTGCCAAGCAGCGAGGGTCAAGTGAACTGTATTGTTTGCAAATATCCACCTTCTCAGAATGTCACAAGCAGCTGTAACATACCCACTAGCAGCAATTTCCACTTGGCTCTATCCAGAGGGGAGAAAATTACCAAGAGCTGCGTTGTTTATAATTCCCTCAACCCTGAGGGTAATTCTGTTCACCAATTACTTGAAATTAAAGTTAGGTAATTTGACACGTCTGTTTGATACCCGACCACAAACTACCTCTTAAGCAAACCAAAGAGTTGGATAGTTTACTTCCACAGTACTCCACAGAATTTCATTATTGCAACCATGACAGGAAAGGAAAAATGAGAAATTGTACAGACTTGTGAATCGCTAGGGCTTGAGGGTTTTTGGTCACTGTTGCCACCATTAAGAGGTCCCAAGAGATCTGAGAAAGAGGAAGTTGGAAAGTAGTTTTCCTTCTGAAATGAGAATTCCCAATCAAACATAGCAAAGATAGTAAGAATTGAACGAGAGGCCTCCAAATGCAGTGTCTGACAGGAAAAGAAGCCTGCTTTCTGTAGTGAGATGATTTCACACCTTTTGTCTTTGCATACAGATACAATGCTACCCAGAAAAGGCTGTGCACATGCAGAGAGAATCTACATTAACTGCAGTATGTGTTTTGATCTCTAGGGCCAGTCATTTGAATTACATAGTTGAATCCTGAGCTGGATTATATCTAGACTTGGAAATTTTTTTAAAGTCAGGCAAACCTGTTAAACATTTTATTGGTGATGAGTGTGTGTACACTCCATTTCTGTATCTCTTTGTGAGTAATGAATTGGCTGCCAGGTATTGTGACTGAACTGTGTGACTCACTCCATGGATTCATTTTACAATCTGGTGAAACCAGAGGCTGGTAACACCTATCCTTTGTAAGAACTTCTTACATGTTGTAATTCTACAAATGAACACTTTCTTTTCTTTTTTTTCTTTTTTTTTTCTTTTTTTTTCTTTTTTTACACAAAAGATTACACTGATGAAGTTTAAAAAAGTACAAGCTGACTCAAAATTCATTCACATTATACTGAGCCATAAACTGTTCATCCTAACATCTATGAAGTAAACCTGGTTCTCATTTCCATCAAGGTATATCAGGACTCATTTCAAAGCATTTATTATCATTAAACATTATAAAACAAGTGAACAATAAATGCAGAGGTACTATCTTTTCATAGTGAGAAGACTTGGTTTTTAATTGTGTAATCTCGTTTCTGTTGGCATAACTTCCTTTTGGGAAAGTTTAGCTCTAAATAAGTAGCAAGTGCTTTATTTTTAAAATCTGAATATGATTACCCTTTCAGCTATATTCTACATTTCATTTTTACTATAAAAGTTGTTCGTTGTCCAATTTCAAGCTGAAAATCTATAAAAGTCCATTTTGACTTCGCTACAGCAGAACTAAAAGATTTTTTTGAACTAAGATTAAATTGATATACCTTGAGCTTCTGTCATTGTAATATGACATTAGGAGCATAGTCAAATACTGGTTTTGACTATAAGTGTCCTACTAAAGTAGTAGTCTACTGCAGAGTGCTTTTTGATGTATCAAAGAAATGGTACTATCTTTCAAACAGCATTCATATTCTCCTATCATCAAGGCAAAGTAATAGCAGGACTAAAGCATGATCTTTTTTTACAGTTTCTAGAAGTCAGTGCTATAAGGGATTGCCTAGCCTTGCATTAGGTATTCATGTTTAAATGAACCACAGATAGACTTTCCAATCTACAAACTCCATTAATCAGATTTTATCCTTTTCTCTGTCTTTTATTTTCTGGATTCTTTACCCTCTTCCCTGCTGATATTGCTATAGCTTCCCTAATGACAGGCCAAGAAATTTATTTTTTTCTTTCTATCTTTCTTTTCCTAAAGTTGAGATACTCCTACTGGTATAATTGACAAATGTTTCCATGTAATGCTGATGGCCATGACTCCATCATTCAGTAGGTAAATAACATATTTACTTTATTATCTCTCAAACATATCACCTCTCATATAGAATGTCCTAACTTAAAATACTGGAGTTTCTTTTTCAAAATGTCTTGGTTAGTGGAAAAAATGTCTTTGACCAACTCTTAATATTTAAAGTTCTGTTAGGGTTTGATATATGGCTCATGAAAAGCACAAAAAACAAGGACCAGCATTAGTACTGAAGGGACAGAGCTGGACAGTACAGTGAATTGTCAAAGTCCAGTGGGGTGTCTCAGGCAACATACGAGAGGTTGTGCTTCTTTTTTTTCCCTGTGATACTTCTTTTTCCCATTTTTCTTCTGAAAACATCCAGTTTTCATCCTAGGAATAGTAGAATGAATCCTGAGTTTTTGAGTTTTCCCTTTGTGTCTAGGACAAAATGTAGAACTCCACATTCACAGAGCAACAGGGGAGAACTTCTAAAAGTATTTATTTCCAGTAAGTGGAACAATATATTTGTTTTGATATTGTTAAATTGCTTCAGTACCGTAAAAAATTTTTCACTGATCAGTTTGAAATATTGAATATATATCTGATGTGAAATATTAGTACAGAATAAAATACAAATGTTAAAAGGATAAATATGGAAGATAAAAGCAGAAATGAATTATTTTACTTTGATTTTAAATCACTAAAATGTTTCCCTTAAGAAATCATTAAAATCAACATGTTCTTATGAAATATTTAATAGAACACCCATCTGAAAACAATTTTTTTATCAAGTCTATGCAGAAAACAATGTTATTTTCATTATTTTTTACCATAAGTTCATGAAAGACATTGTTAATGATAGACTTGTTGCTAATGGGAAGAGCCAGTTTGACTCTTTTGAGAACTGCAGGTCCTCCCCACAGAGCAAACAGGTGATAGGATGGCGTAGCCATCTTCAGAAGTGCTCTTCCATATATGGGGATGTTTTAAAACTGGACCAACAGATAGTTTAAAGTTCAGTTTAATAATCAGGTAAAAGATCTATGCAATCCCTGTGTCTTCTCCTTCTAAAAGCAGTCTGCAAGGATTATAAGGGGACTCCAGTAAAAGCAGAACAGACGAATGGGGATACAAGCATCATACAGTCACCCCAAGACATTACTGTTGATGTTACAGGGGCAACATGAGATAAAAAGAAAAAAAAAGTTAAAACGAGTGGAAAAAAAACCTCTCTATCACAGGTGGAAGGCAAAGTTTTTTTTATGTTAAACTGTTCTCCCACTGAGAGTCAGCAAATGGAGTCACCAAATGGACAGACTTCTTCTGCAGAAATCGTTCCAACTGGCTGAGATTTCACGGAGTTGGTCAGTAAGGTGGGCTCAGGGACTGAGAAAATTGGTACATCTCTAAAGCCACAATGCCCTATCATCTGAGGAGGTCAGCCAGTGCAATACACAACGAGGTCTTAGAGCACTTCACGCAGCTTTGCTTTCACTTCTTCCTTTCAGTGTCAGAGAATAGCTGCTATCCACTCGTGCTGAGTCAGTTTATAGTGCCTATGCATTATGAAACACTTCCTCAGCCATTCAGCTTCTTTTACCCACTTTTAGATGCACAGATTGAGTTTTCCAAAATTCTTCCTTTTTGTCACACTGAATCATGAGCATCAGAAGCACAGACCTGAGCAGCTCATAATGTGCACATAATAACAGCGGTTCTAGATACTGTATTCAGTGTAATAATAGTGGATGCTGATACCGGCTCAGTTGACACTGTATGTTGCCTAAATTTGTTGTCACACCAGAAACAGGAAAAGAAAATTTGGGAAGAGGTGTGAAGAAAGAACCTTCTGTCCAAATTATCAGTGGGGAATAACAGTGAGAGACTAAATGGATCTGCTTTGGGTGGCTGCTAAGGCAGAAATGACCAGAGAGGGATGTTGGGCAGCACTTCTCTGAATGGTGCTTCTCCTGCAGCTCACATTCCCTAAGTTATGGCCCATGATAATGAACACATGGCAGCCTGGTCCCACTCTCCTGATTCACATTGTTCTTACATGTAGCCCTATTTTGCCTGCATAAATAGGGAGAAATTTCCAATTCCATGGAGATACTACAAGTTTAGTCATGAAGATAATTAAGTCCTTTGGGCTCAAACTACCCAAACATTTCATACTTGAAAGAAATTCAGATATGGCTCTGAATGTCTGGACTACTGCCATCTAAACAATTTGGATTCATTTGAGGTTTAAGATTAGCTCCAAATTCCTCTTCACATCAATTAATCATTCAGATATTTACTATTCCTATCACTAGTATTATAGAATGACTAGAAAGTCTAAGCAATATACTGCATATCCTAGTTGTGCTGACATAAAAAAGTCAGCATCAGTCTCTTAAAAACATCAAATCTAATAAGGAAAGATTAAAAAAATAAAGTGGAAATAAATAGCAGAAAGGCATTTTATTACTGACATCCTTTTACAAAGGATAATAGAAGCATAAGAAAAATCTAGTAACTTGTCCAAAACATCTCACAGAACATCAATGGTAGAGCTGAGAAAGGGCTCTATGACTGTTGTCTGTCTCCCAAGGCAGCAGGAGACTTAGTCAGCAGATTGCCTTACTGAAATATTTTGCAGCAAAAATTATTTCTTACTGTTATTACTCAGTGCAGTTAAATGAAAAGATATCTAGGATTTCCAGAACTTTTAGAACTCAAATATCAAAATAAATATAGTCCCTGTAAATAGTGGACATTAACGGAGTGCTAGATCAGGTCCTAAGGAACTTAGAGAAATGTAGGTACCCTCTGGTACTGCTGTGGTGGTCAGATAAAAGGGACCTCCACACAGAAATAGGGTCACTTGCTTGAAATCAAGCTTAAATGTCTAGAGATCTTTGAAGCTAAAGAGAAAGGCAGATAAAGAGCTACATTTGTCTCCAGGATCAGAAAGCCTCTGGGATATATCTGTCTGACCCATAGTTTTAGCAAAGTTTGTAATTTTACATATATTTCTAAGTAAAATAAGTGTGACTCATTCTTAGGGAGTTTTATTGAATTTATGAGGTTTCTTAACTACTAAATATCAATCATTTACATTTACCAAAAATGTGCCTGATAGTAACACTGTCTTGATTAAATCTTACTCTCTGTCGTGTTGTTTTGTCACTAAGAATTCTGAAAATCAGATGAAGACTCTGAAAGTAGAAGTGCTACAATTGCAAATGGATTTAAATGCTTCACTTTCTTTCCTGAGGTCTGACTTTTTGTGCCTGTATGTGTGTGCATGCCTGTAAAGGGGAGGGCGGAGAGCTCAACATGACCTGCGGTAAATATTATCAAATGAAATTTAATTAACAGCTCTGATGAGATACCAAGAGAGATTGAACCTCACGTCCCAAAACTGTACTACTTTGCTGTTGTTGCTGCTGTTGTAAAAAACCCATGTTTTGCTGACACTTCGGAAATGATTGTGATGAGTAAAAAGATACTGTCTTTGCAAGGGCAATTTTGGGCTAAATTTAATCTGTATTAAAAAGCTGAGGTGAAAAAGTAAAGGAAAAAAAATCAGATGAAGATTCTGCACTGAATTTGACTTATTTTGAAGCGCTAATAAGTGCAGCGCCTGAAATAGAGCAAAAAGAATTTCAGCTTTTCTCAAGACACTGCAGAAGGGAGGAGATAAGACATTAAATGCAACAAAACAGAACATAATTGTCATGGGGTGGTGGTGAGGGGTGTGGGGTGGGAGGTGAGTAAGGAATAAAAAATTAAATTAACTTTGCCAAAATTTCTGTAAAAAGCTCTGATACAAGTTAGCTATCTTGTGGCAAGCACATTCCTGATGCTGGGTACAGGATATTCCCATCCTGCATTGAAAGGTCCTTACTAAAAAAAGGAGAAAGAATGGGAGATGTAAATTATGGTTTATAGGCACATAAGTGCTTATAATAAAAGTTCTTCTAGTTTGATGCATCAGAGTGCTTCTTTTCTGTTGATTTGTATTGCCTGTGATTGGAAATAATTGTAGTAGTTTATATACTAGCATGGTAATGTTTGGTTAATTTTAATTTATCACTGGCAGTGAATGTTTTTATTGGTGTGTATACCTGTTAAAATACTGTATTTGTGTTACTTCATCAAAAGGACCAAATATTTTTGGATGAGTATAATAAGCCCTTTCCATAGAATTATTTCAAAAACTGAAGTGAAACTTGATTCAAATTTTATTGTAAACTTAAGGGTAAATCTGAGCTAACTGAAGCCTGGATACTTTTCAAACCTATCTTCATCATATGGCAAACATAGATAATTGAAGTGTACCTTTCTGATAAAAACACTTTTTTCAGCCCTCTACAAAATGCCCAAAGTAGTTGCAATGGAAAATATATAAATCATTTGCCAGCTCTCTTTTTTTTTTTTTTTTAAACTTTTCCATAGCCTAAATTTTGGTCCCAAACTAATACAAATCCATATTTTACGGCTGATCAATGTAAAACTCAAATGACTGAAAGGTATAATTTGGATCACTCGTATTTAAGACTGCCAAATGAATACCTTTCAATTTTTTTACATAGAAGAATCTTCTGAAGTGCTGTGTGATTTAATTTTCTCTCAAAAGAAAAAAAAAAAAGAAAAAAGAAAAAAAAAAAGAAAATTCAAACTCAAAATTATCAGCACCCTAGAAACAGGTAAGAATATGTCTCTGTCATACATAGTCATTTACATTATTTGCTTATCCTCCTAGTCCAGACATTAACACATTGGTTTAGACTGATATCTTTATAATAATTTCCTGCTTCTCTAGTTTCCCCTTCAGAAATAGTTACCTAATTCACTATAAAATGAAAATATAAGACAAAACCTCAAAGACCTTAGAAAATACTGTCCAGTAGGTTAGCAACCAAAGGGATTCTCTCTCCTTAAAAGATTAAATATGCCCAGCTATGTCCTATGACTATAAGCTGAGTCCTGCTGGTTTTGAACTAATCATTTGCAAAATTGAAGGGGGAAAAAAAGGTAACACAGGAAAAAAAAAAAGGCTTCTGGTAGGTGAGCCACAGCAGGGCAATTAAGATGATATGGCAGAGGTAGACATCTGCTCCTAGACAGATACAGTTCCACTGATGCTATCTATAGCTGCAATCCTTCCGAGAGATAAACAACACGCGAGAGCAGCGCACAGAAGGAAATGCCACACTGAGAAAGTGGTGATCGTGTGGCCCCTGTGGTCTGAGAAAGAGAGAGAGGCAGCAAGAGAAAAGGGGAGGGGTGTCATGTGGGGCCTGTACCAGGCACATGCAGGTGACAGCAGCCATAGGACAGGCATGCATCAAAATGCACAGATGAGAGATGTGTGAGAACTGACACTGGAGGGGAGCAGAATTGCAGCAAAGATGAAAACACAACAAGACCAATAAAGAAAGAAATGGAAAACCCCTTTCTAAGCTATAGACCTAAAGTTAATCTATACTGAAATTAAAAAAGAAAAATCATTAGTAGATGATTTATTCTCTCAGATTTGAAGGCTTGAAGGGTTTTTCAGAATTTCGAGCTCACGTTCAAGTTGCTCACAAAGGTAATCTCAACTATGCTCCCAAAGTAGATGATTACTTGCTGCTGTTTCATATGACT
Organism: Eopsaltria australis; assembly: GCA_034509425.1. Taxonomy (NCBI): domain Eukaryota; kingdom Metazoa; phylum Chordata; class Aves; order Passeriformes; family Petroicidae; genus Eopsaltria; species Eopsaltria australis. The sequence goes on along the minus strand of JAVTVJ010000012.1, from coordinate 6,760,850 downwards.
GTCACAGTGATGCTCAGACACAGCAGAGGTAGCATTCCCTCTTTCCCTTGCTGACAGGTAGAGAAAGCCTAGAGGAGGATGCAGTATCTACTGCAAACAAACTTTCAAGCCAAGGACTGACACTGCTTAATTTAGGACAGGCCTGAAGCAAGTACACTACACAGCAAGCTCCACGGCCTCATCAGACACAAGTTTTCTAAAGGCATGTCACCTTTGGCCATCACTGGCCATGCCACTGACTCTTCATGTCATTTGTCACTGGGTTCCTTGTGAGGAGAATTTGATGGTTCTTTGATGCCAGGATTCCGAGTCCCACCAAGCTTCCTCTCTCTAGCTTTCCTAATGGTAAGAAGACTTAGCATTCAGTTGGCTTAAGACATTCTCCCAGTTTCAGAAGCTCTCTGGAAAACTCACAGCAAGAATTTGAGGCCAGACAGTTAGCAGATAATCACTGTTCAGAAGCAAATGTGGAAATACCCTGCTGGGGTCAGGTCCTCTGACTTCTGTGCTGTGCTATCTTCCACTTCTGGGCTGGACCTGGGGCTTAGTTTACATCAGCAGAAGCTGAAGAACTGAAACACTGAAGTATCATTCTGTCTCATGTTGGAATCTCAGACCAATAATCACAAGTTTTCGTAATGTCTGTTATTATAATTCTTCAGCCTGGTTACCCTGTGGTATCATTCTGTAAAAAACTATTTCTTTTCTCTGTCTGTGAAGTGAAAAATACCAAACAGAAGACCTTAATGTAAAATCAAAAGGTGGAGTGAATCACAAGCTCTCATGCAATATTGTGCTTTGGAGAGTTTTTAAATTGCTACTCCTGAAAGCTTCTTACCAGGAAAACCTGACTCTGAAATTTACTGTTTATCTTAAGAAGGTAGAACTGGACTTAATGCCTTTAACAAGCAATTCTCCTAAGGCCAGATTTTGCTATCCTGACTCATACCCCAGAGAGGATGACAAATTTAGATACTTCTTCTGTCCACTAGATGCTCATAAACAGACTCATCTCCAATGTATTCATTAGGGAAAAATGTGCAAGGCTTCCTGTTTGTTTAACTGCACTTTTGTCTTCTTTATTCTTCACAAAGTGAGCATGAACATCCAAGTGATGCAGCTGTTGGTTGTTGATTACTTATTTGGGGCTTTTTTAGATTCTTACATGTACCTTTCATTCTAGATCTTTTAAATTTCACATTCATGCATGTAAACATCAGCATTTCTTTCTGAGATATGTATTCTGGAAAAAATCCTGTGGACAGTTTCAGGAAGTGAAAAAAACATTAAATGTAGGGTCATTGTCTATATGACTTAAGAAACTTAATTTTTAAATATGAGCATGATATTGGATCTCTAATTTATTAAAATTTCCCCTAGAGCTGCATAAAATTATCCAAACAGGAACAGGAACAATATCAACAAAGAGCTAAATTTTTCTATTAGGGTGTGTGTAATATAAAATTTCTGCTATTATTCATTCTGCATTTCCAGTAAGTGTTTCAATTATTTGGGACAGCCAAAAAAGGTCTGATTATCTGAGGTCCTCAAATATAGTGTTCATTTTGGAGAATGGGGTTTTCCTCTTTTGGAATATCTACAACAAATACCTATCCACAGAGAATGCCAGTTCCTAAGTTAGTGTTCTGCATAGTCATCAGAGTGTAATAATTTCTGGACATTAGAGGTGCTAATGTAGCTTTTTTTTTTCCCATTTATTGACTCTTTATGAATGCTTTCAGTGTGCTTAACCCTGCAGTATATACTTTATTTATAACTGTTTTGATTTTATTCCTCTGTTCCCGATTTTCTGCCTTTTTTTTTGTATTTTGACAAAAAATATTTTAGTATAGCAAAGAATCAACCTTTGTTTCTCTCCCTTTGCTTTTCTTAATGCAAGAATGTATCTGATTTTAAAAATTCACATGAATAACTTAAGAATATTTCAAATGTATTTTTGCATATTGCATTATTTGATTCTAACCCACTGAACCACTTTCACAGAGCAGATTGTCGTTGTGACTGTATTTTGCCTTTTCACAGCAGTCTATCACTTGAAAGTGTCCCTCCCCCATTCCAGCTATGCTTTGCAAGCTTTTTTATCTTTTCTACCTTGCTAGAGGCATTATTAGGGCAGCTCACCTTTGACCAAATGGGCAGATGAACATTCATCCTCTGGAGCCAGTACTAGTGCTGTTTGGTAGATCAGCTCTCAAATGGTACTGAACTGTGACCTCTTCTTCTGTTCAAAGACTAAATACATAAACTTGAGTTTCCATTGGTGCCAAGCCTGGGAACCTGAGCTGCTCCCTAATCCCAGGTCTCGCAGCCAGCAGCACAATGGGCAGCTCACCATGCCAGCCGGCCAGCCTGAAAGAATGTCTTTATTCTCTCTTCCTCAACAAATTGCTTATTGTTTGGCCCACAGGCTGCTAGACCTTGTGAACTGTCCAAAACCTTATTGCTTTTCTATTAAACTTCCTTCTCTTTTCCCTCTAATTTTGCTTACAACTAAAATTAATTCCCATTTTCATGTCTCAGTAATCAAATTTTAAAATATGTCTGCTTTTTTTAATTTTTTTTGCAGAGTATATCTGCCTCTTAGAAGCCTGTAGAGCCGCAGAAATAATACAAGCCCTGCAGGTTTTGTCTCTTTAGAGAGAAAACTGTGGAAATGTGAAGTGTTACTAGAATGAAGTGCTCTATATCACTGAGAGAAAAATGGAACCAAAAGCTTAAGAGCATTCCTAAGTTTCCAGATATGTACCATTTTCTGCTCTTGGCCTCATCTTCACTGTGGCTACAATGTGCTCGCTGTACAAAGAGTGACTGTAGGACAGAACACTTATTTGGGGTCATTGTGTTTTGGAGTTGTTCAGGATTAGCTGCCTTCAAAGGAAGTTAAAGCAGAGTGCCTAAGCTGATGTGTTATTTATCTCACAAGGTATTTCTGGAAGCACCTTTTGTTTTCAGCAGAAGTTTCTGGGAATGTGATTGCAGGATAATCATTGTGCAAGCTGGCACTAGGCAGAGCATTGGCAAGATAAGGCTGATATTGCAAAATTCAGCCAGACTTACTCTGGGAAAAGAAGAACTTCACAGGTGTGACCCCACCACATAAAGAGAGCAAATGCTTCATAAACATGGCCAAAAACAACACAGGACCCAGGGCATCCCTGTTCTTCCTCCTCATCTCAGTAAACCTGTGTTGAGACGTGTTCATGTGTTCAGTGGGCAACTTTGTCCCTGTTTGGAGATAGGGAACTAGGAGAGGAATATCCTTGTGAACACTAAGATCAGCTCTGATCACTTGGAGAATGCTAATTAAGATCAATTTAAACACTCATGCAGCTCTTAACTATTTTTTGCACACATTGTTTAGGGAAGATGAGAGAACCGCACAGCTTTCCGGAGCCATCCACGATCTTAAAATCATGCAAATTTCTTAAAAGTGCCTCTGTGTGTGTCTGTATGTGTGTATATATATAAATATAAAATTTAATACTCTTTCAAGTATGAGAATGGCAGCACAAGAGTAGAAGAATTGCAAAACTAAAATGTCCACATTAAACTGATATATGGTACATACCAGATGATATATATACTGCCTTATTGTTCAGTTGTGGCTCAGGAAGCTAAATGCATAATTTAAGATATATGTATAGTCTAAGGGTCAAACGCTGTCAGTTACACGAGTGTAAATCAAGAGCAATTGCTCCGAAGTGACTGAAGTTCCAGTACCCTGGATTTACACAAGTGTTGCTGAAAGCAGAATATGAGTCAATACGTGTCATCAATACTGCTGAGTTAGTGGTACTGAGGGAATTTTATGATATGCATGCACCTAAATCCTTCACTCTTTTTTTTTCATGTTTTATACTATTACATTTTCTGTTTCAAATTTTGCTTTTAAAAGAATAAGGGACTCAAATCCTGTTTCTGTAAGTGAAATGCCCACTTTCCACATCTAGCAAATTTTCTCAGTCCCACTTCACAATGGCAGGATAAACATCTCACATTCATGGAAGGATTACTTCCCTGACTTACATGTAAGGCCAGTCTTAGTTTATATAAATGCATAATTCTGAAGACCAGCAGAACGTTGCTAGGCTGGCTGGCTGACTGCATGTAGAAATGCATCCTTGTCATTCACTCCATTCTGTTAGCAAGTGTACAGGCTGTTGTAGGTTCAGGAGGAAAAGTTTCCTAGACATGTAGAAAGCAGGATCTGGATGCAGCAGGAAGATTTGTGGACCTGGTTGAAGACAGTGGGTATGGACAGCTGGCTGCTAAAAAGAAAATCAGCTGTTGTAAAAGATCACAGGACAATTTTGTTCACTGATATATCCTGAATTTTTATTGAGAGGTTCAAGAAAAAAAAAAAAAAAAGGACTCTGCATGGGACACTGATTGCAAGATACAGTGCAAAACAAAGAGGTATAAAAACTCATAATCTGTTGGGGAACTAGCAGAGTACCTGTCAGATACACCTGGTCTTCAATGACCGTGTTTTACATGGAGAAAAAATATATGATTTTCTGGGTTGAAAGGAGGTTTTTAATTCTGAAAGGAGGTTATATGTTAAATATATGGTAACAGTCTATTCAATAATAGAAGTCAAGTCCCTTACTTGGGAAGGCAGAATCTGGTATTCTATCACATAAAATAATGTCATTATTTCTCTAACATACTTTTAAATCGATTGTGTTATTTTAAATCACTTTTTTGTTATATTCTTGAATACCTAGAAAGATTAAAAAGCTCAAAAGTAGATTCTCCAGTATTCACATAATCAAAAATGGCTGAATTAATTTGAGATATACTTACAAAAAAAAATAGCCATTTCAGATTACAATGATCAACTGTGGGGGCTTACCACTTCAAAAGAAACAGAACAAACCTCCATGTGTGCTCAACACACACACACACACACACACACTCCCTTATCAAGTTAGAACAATATGTAGGTATAGATTTGGCAGATTGTTTGATCCCAAAAGGATTCGTATAAGAAAAACTTCTCTTTCAGAGAAATGGTCTCTCTAGAGACTGATAGTGATGATACAATAGGCTGGAGTTGCTATTATTAAAAAAAAAATTACTACTTTTTCTGACTATGTTTCTTTTTTTCCCAGTGGGATTCTGATTCCAGACATTAAACTAGCCTGATATCCACTGGGAAAGTGATGACACCATAAATTATTTAAAGGTTTGAAAACCACAAGAACTACTGTATATAACCAGATTGGATTGACTTTTTAACTCTTTTGATTAATAATACATAAAGCCTTAGATATGTGAATTGGTCGAGTGCTAACCTGTTAACAAAAGGAGTAGAAGAGATGAATTCTAACATTTCTCATAAGTTATTCTACTTAACACATTGGCCAAACAAAACAAACAAATAGAGAGCTCTGCCTTAGTCTTATACCTTTAATGCATCATCAATATTTGATGACCACCTAATGTCTTTATATATCTGGACAAAGATGATAATTTGATCACCTGGCTTCCCAATTTCAAATTTCCCAAATGCTTTCTCCTACATTCATCAAAACACACAAGTAAAAAGTAGATACAGTTTCAACATCCTGGTTTGGTTTTTGCTTTTGTTTTGTTGGTTGTTTTTTGGCTTTCATTTTAACATTGCTAACTACTTACAAGTGAAAATAATATTTCAATCTTCTGCAAGAAATTGGGGCTAGAATTTCCTAAGTTTATGACATTTTGTCCTCAGCAGCAGGATGAGAGTAGATATCTGTGTTGCTTCAGACAGATTTCATGTTCTACCCTTCCGCTGCTGGCTCTGTTTTGATTATTCCCCAGCTTCATAAGCTTTGGTCTCTTTCATGCTGTTTTGGGTGGAGCTCAGAGAAGAGAAGTGTTGTTCCTTCCTCTGCAAGTACAGAAGAAGGTGCATGGGACAGCCTATATTTCTAACAACAAGAAAACTCTACACAAGACAGACCAAATACTTTTCTTCCAGGTTGCCCATGCTTCAAGACACAGGCTATCCAGGGTGACTTCGGTATGATATGCTAATTTGCTATAGTAAATGTTACATTTTCTGGGCAACAGACAGGTATTATTCCTCTGGATTATTTCTATTACCGCATCTGAAGCCTGGGTCCTTTAGACGTACGAAAAATAGGAAATAAATCTTTATTTTTTTCTATTTCATCATTCCTGTGTGCTAATCCTTTAACCATGTAATTCAACTCTCAGTTTCCTTCTGCACCAGACACTGATTTGCCCTCAAATGCAGTGTCCAGGCACAGAAACTCTGATCGATTCTTTTTGCGTCTTGTCATGCCTGCAGAGCCATCCTTTCTTGGTCCCCTTAATGACATATATGTGCGGCTTCCCATGTCCCACTTTCACATATTAAAGTTTCTGTACTAGCAGGCTAAGTGTCGTTCATCCTCTGTCCTGGACCACTAAACAATACCTCACCTTGTTTTTAAAATGTTAAAATCTAGGTGAGATTAAACAGCACATGAAAGAAAAAAACATTTCAAATCAAAGGCACACCCTAAAATTTTTTTCAGTCCATCTTCCTTGATTTGATCAATTATTTTGGTGTGAATTTCAATTGATGCCATAAGTGGAATTCAAATTAATTTATTATAATGTGAACAAAATTAGAATCACATTCCAGCTCTGAGAAAGAAATTAAGTCCAATCTCTTAGCAAAATACAAACTACAGAAAATTTTCAGAGTCCACAAATTATACCTGAATTAGATCTCATTTATGATACCAACAATAAATGTAAATTATTTATCAACATTTATTAAATCTTCATGCTTCCCATCACCTGACTTTCATATACAAAATTACTATGTGAAATCTGTTGCCATATTCTGTTTCCCTTTGTCACTTTAAATATCACCCAGTTAGATCATAGCTCCCTAAAATAGAATGGAAGTATAATCATATTATATTAAAAATAATAAGAATCTCAGCTATAGTTAATTTATATCCACACCTTTTTTTCCTTTTCCCTGCCATATCAATAGCAGTGTAGGCACATTACTTTGTTAGCTGTCATGGTTGTACACACCGCTTGAACAATCCATTCCCTTTCTAAAATAAAATTATAGCTACTGTGTTATTTTTGCACATTTTCTTAAGGCATTTTAAGATCTAACCAGGGCACTGAGACCGGCATATGACTTAACTAGAATAGCAAGTATTTTTCCCATAGTATCTTTCAACTGTCATTAAAAAAAAAAGAAATCCACATTTCTTTTCTTTTCCATCTGGGATTATATGACAATGATCTCCTGCATCTAATCAATTATTTGTCTTCTATATCTTTTGCATTTTCCTGCAGAACTATTTGCAAGTGTAACAGGAAGATCCTTTAGAGATAATCTGGTGATTATTACAAATTCAACCTTGGATGCTGTAGGCATTAAAAGATGAAAATTGCCTGAAGTCCACTGTTGTACGACAAATCTGTACCTCTGGACTCCTGTCCTGAGGTGAAAATGCAAACCAGAGAGATATTTAGAATCATTTTGACAGTTCATAAAATTAAGCAGGGATTAGGGATTCTCTCAGAAATAAATAAATAAAAAATATAATGCCACAGGGCCCAAACCACGTTAATCACATCTCCTTGCAACAGGTATTACTGCAACCCACTTTTGGGAAGAAAAAGAAGTTATATAATTATTTCTGGCATGTATTTAGCACTGATGATGCCACTTTAAAAATCTGAGCAAGTTCAGTTTAATACAAATATGTATGATACATACACGTACATGATTAATGCTTAAACTACCCATTCAGTTTAAGTTTATACAGTTATAGGTTCCTATAAAAATGTTGTATATTTGTGTATTCTATTTTCTTCTCAATTTTATGGATTAGCCCTGGTAATACAAACACTTGAACATATGCTTAACTTTACATAATGAGAATGTCTTGCTGATTTTAGGATAACTCTCGATCTACATGAATTTAAGCAAAAGTCTAAGAGTCTACTGGGAATGTAATCTGTGGTGCCAGTCATTTGAAACACACATTTAATAAGAAAAGAATTGAAATAACTGCAGCAGACATAGAAGACTTCGGTTCCTGCTGTGTTGAAGGCAGGTAAGCAGCAAACGTGGCTAAAATGAATTCACAACAAAAAACGGCAGCTGCACATAAATGCATTTGGAGTGAGCATGGAGTTTTACAGTTACCCTCCCAAAATTCCCCACCCACTTCACAGGCCTTTTGGTACAGTTAAAAATATTTCCTTTTCTCTTTCAAAACTGAAAGGCAACATTGAGATACTAAGCAACAGTGTTAGTCCTCTTACAAGAGTGCGTAAACCTTCCTTTCTGGATGAAAAAAACTTTATTATAATGCATTTGCACAGAGTTTATAATTAAATTTTCACTGCATTGGTTTAGTATCATGTTTTAGTATGTTTGGAAAATATTCAAGTTAATTTAACATTTTCTAACAAACTAGAAGCCCAAAATAGAACTAGCTGCATTGCATGAAAAAAAGAAATTAAATTGAAAGCATAGAAATAATGTTCAAGTTTGACTATATGTTCAAATTTTAGTTACTGAGTTTAAGCACTGAATTTTAAACATATTTTTTCAATTATGTAAATACTTTTTTGTAATAGATGTTAACAAATTTCCCGATTCAAAATAGAAAAAAGAATTATTCTTTACATGGTACAGTTTAGGCAGTTGAATTAAAATTAACTTCCATCTTTAAAAATTTCTTCTGAAAATTATTTTTCATCCCACTTTACTCCAAAATGCTGACTGAAACTAGAATAATACATCACAGAAATGTTGATTTAAATATTTAAACAAATTCACTTACTTTGGATTTACATCCCCTTTGGGCTCTACTTTCCATGAACACTCTGATAAATAAACTTACTGTAAGGAGGATCTGCTGGGATGACAAATTATAAACAAAAATTGAAGAATACATTTGGGATATGAATTTTTGAATTCATATCATCAATTGTTGCACTAGCAATTAAAGCTGACTGGAGGACAATAATTCCATCCTACATTATTTTTCAAGACTTCATGTCTTTGTGTCTAGTTTTGTTTGGTTTGCTTTTGTTTCTTTTCCTGGAGAAAACGGTGCAAATGCCCACACATTGAGCATATGTCTGTGTAACAGCCAGGGACACTAAAAGACCCAGACTGAAGCCTTTTCTCAACCTGGATCACAAATTACTCATTTTCACCACTGATTTGTAGATGTGATTACTCAGAGTTAGAGGAGGAACCTAATCCTGGGCTTTTTGTGTCCAAGGCCACTGATAAACCACAGGCTTGTCAGCAAAGCCAAAAAGTCTATTTTGCTCCTTCTCATTCTCCAAAATACTTCCATTCAGATGAATTACGAATGTAGCTTTCAGAATTGAAACGGCTGAGATAAACTTCTCCTGTCCAACATGGGGGCATTCAATACCCACCACTCCCGAGGTGAGGTTGGGTTCCTGCCCCCTCTCAGGTTTGCAAGGGGAAGTCCTGCAGTGGGATTCATCCTGCACAGGGGCTCCGAAGTGCCTGGACATTCCTGTGGACTCGCAGTCACACAGGGACACGCCGCCCATCCTGTTGCTTTGTCGATCATCCTGAAGGGCCAAGAATGGCTGTTCATGTTGCAATATTGCTTTGCTCTGGAATAAAGGGATTGAGAGGAGATGTAGGAACTAAATGCTACAGGGAAAGACTGGTCTGAGCTCCACGTTGCTGTCAGCCACCTCCCTTCCCTGTAGGAGCCAGGGCTTGCACACTGCAACCTCAGAGTTGACAAGTTTTGAGGACAGACAAAACAAGAGAAGTTTCATCTCTTCTCCCCACAATTTCCTCTGTCTGGGCTGGGTTCCCAGAACAAAGAGCCTTTTCACCATAGCTTCATTGTGAGATGATACATGGTGATGCAAATAGTGCTGCTGTTTGTCACTCACTGCACAGCCCCATCCAAATCATGATCATGTCATTCAGTTTCAATCCAACCAAGATGAACTCTCAGTTCCATGGGGCAATTCATGTATCTCTGACCCTAAATTCATGCCACACCTCATAAGTGCAAATTAAGATCATGTTTGCAAACAGACTTTTCTTTAAAGGAATTAATGGGGTGTAGATTTGTGCATATGTCACTGTCAAATTTTTTTGGTGTCCCTATTTGTAAGGAGAGCCTTAAACAAGGTTTCCTTCAGGATTTTATCAGTGGTTGGACAAGTAGCCATAGTGCCTTCAGTAAGCAGACCCTTGCTTTTGACAAAGCAGCTGGCACATGTCTAAGTAATTTTAGCCAGAAATTACATCAATGGCAAGTTCTTCTCCTTATAGACAGCTGGAAAGTGAGCTTTGATTTATTTTTATTTTTGTCCTCGGGATAATGGTTTCTTACTTACTTATGTCAATGGTCAATAGCATAACAAATCCTTCATCATGAGAATGTGTGTATCACTTTTCAGCAAACCCTGGCCTTTTGAGGTGAAATGATATACTGCCACTTAGTTTCAAATTGACATCTCTCCTGGTTGCCAAGGCAAGTTAATTTGCAAATCAGCATTTTGCATGAAGCTTTTAAGCCAATCCAGCTAGGCAATGGCTGCCATTGCTGTGCAATTAGTGTCTAAAGCACTTAAAATTATATTATTTTTAAAAAAATCCAGAAAGATCAGTGATTTTTTTCTGTACATGGCCAGACACTATGTTGCTGAATGAATATCTGGACTTACAAAACTATAGCAAGGCTCCAATCTGATTGGAAAGGAATGAAGAATGTGCACACAATGACACTGGCAGACTTGAAATGAGAAATGTTAGTTTCACTGTTCTTCAGAGAAAGAAAATACACACCCCCTCATAATTAATTCACAAACTGCCTGACTTAGATACCACAGAACAGTTGCAAGTGACAGTTAGAGGAGGGGAAGGTAGTCATTGCAATTGGATTTACATTCAGTTAAGACAGGTTTTTTGAGCACAGAAGTGAACCTGAAAATGGCCTAAATTTTCGATTTTTACTTGAACACTGTCAGACTTGCAAACTTTCTGGATCTTGTTTTAGTTTTTGAAGACAGAGTCAAGAGAGAAGTATGTTTTGAGGGAAGTGTTCTTTTTGGAAGATATTTTTCAGTTGCAATTTTATCCATCTTTAAAAATGTCTTTGGTTTTTTTCTTTTTTTACATTTGGCTTGAAATCTACTAGTTATCAATGAAAAAATTTGGATGTAAAAAAAGAAAAAAGAGGATATTTAAAAGAGAGTCTGTTTATAAGAAAGACAGGTGTCTGGAGAGAGAAAAAAAAATTAAAAACCAAAAAGTGCCACCAAGTTTGTCATAGACTAAAGATCATAAGCTGTTCATTAACGTGACAGGACTCACACAAGTATAAAAAGCCATCCAGTACTTCAACTTTCCATGAGTCTGAGGGCCTTACTGGCAAACTTACTTGCATATTGAGACATCTTGGATGAACACTGGCTGTGTAGATTCTCTGCAGCAGAATTCAGGGAAAATTCCCCCTTCTATTGTTTTATGTGCTCTTGACACATTTTCATGAGGTGAGGTAGGGGGAGAACTTGCATCAGAAGTGTCACAAGTATCTGTCCACTTATTCTCCAAAACACATCTGGTAGCATTACACTGGGGTGTCAGCATGAGCACAAGCAGTTACTGTAGAGCAGCTGACCCTCTGGATGTTCATAGACTAATGTATCCCTTGATAAGTCTTGCAATTTCTTTTTTTTTTTGAGTTTTTGAGTTTTTGAGTTTTTGTAATTGTTGTTTTGGGTTTTTTTTAAAAATGTAGAATTCTTTGTCAAACTAAATCCATAACCCAAGTGAGATGTAGAACATCACGAAGAGTGACTTGGATCATCTCCAGGAAAGCCAATTAACATAAATACTGTAAAAAAGGGTAGAAATTGAAGCAAATTGGGGCCAGGCTGTTTTTCACGTGGACATTTTCCCTGTAACAAACATAATGCTAGCTGCTCTAGCTGGCAAAAGACAAGGTTTGACACTGTTATAAGTCCGTGGGTGCTCAGTGTTTGTGTCATACTGATTCACATGGTTGACACGTCGGGGGTATGTGGAAAATAAACTGCCCAATCTCTCTGGGCCTAACAGTTTACAGACCTCAATGATATACTGTAAAGGTGGTGCTGCTGACTTCAAAAGCAGTAAATCAAAGTGCCACCAGAAGGTGCTGACAAAATTAAGCAACCATGATTGAACAGAGAACAAAAGCTGTTCTGCATAAATAGTTATTTCCTATTCAGATTTCTTAATATTTAATTTATACCCGTATTTCTCTTTTATGAAATTGCTTTAATTCTGAATGGGCAATAGGTTTATAAAGCAATTAACAATACAATCATAAGGGTCTTTAGTAAAGTATGCAGTTCCAAAACTAAGCTTCATTAAGAAGTATTGAATTTGATATCATTAAGAAAATCTTTTATCAGAAGAATGCAAGGAATTGCTGAATAACAGTTGATTCATGTTGATCCCTATATTTCAAAAGTAACATCTGAAAATGCCAAAAATAAAATGAGTTTGTTGGTAACAGCTCTTTTAAATTCTGTCAGGTAGAATTTCTTTCATTCACTCAGAAGGAATGATGTCTTTTTGTGTCCTGCAGCTCAACAATTCTTGTGATTGGTATTAGTGTGGTTACAACCTAAAGGTATGAATCTGAAATTCAAACTGTGAAAACCTTAATACAGAACCTTGGCAGCATGACTCGATCCTGTTTATTTTCAGCATTCACAAACTTGAGAGAAGAATGAATTTTAGTTTGGACCCAGATTTTATGGATTAGTGTGTATATGGGTTAGCTCATATATGTATCTGCTTTGCTCTAGAGAAACAGATGAGGCTTACTTGGTATTTGTGAGTGCTTAAATATTCCTTCAATCCAGAGTCCACATTTATCTCTCATAGATAACACCCTTATCTTCATGGAGAAAATAATCAGAGGAGACCTTTCTTCACCAGGAGTCTGCCAAAAGTTACCCAGACAACTATAGCTTTTACATGAAAATGAGAAACAATGAGACACAAACGCTGGCCTACTGAATGAAATTCAGCAAAGATAAAAGGCTCACACTGCCTGCCTTGCTTGTTCCAGTGAAGATGTCAGCTGTCACTAGCAGCTTCTGATGTACAGCATATCTGAAGGTGATTGTAAGGGCCAGGAGCAGAATGCAGGAACCTCCTGCAGTACCAGTTACTTCACACTGATCCACTCAAGCCCGGATTGGAAATTAAAGAGATGTCCCCTCACAATGCAGTGTCAATTGAAGTTTCTAAAAATCTTTTCACTCCTTCTGAAGCCTAATTGAAACACCACAAGTAGAATCAAACTGTGTCATCCCCTGAACAAAAATCGGAATCAGCCACAAAATCTCACATCATCATCTATTGACCAGCCAATAGATGGTCAAGGTAGATCTGAGATAGATCTCAGAGCTTCCTCCTGCTTGTACAGCATTTTAGCCCTTCTCCCAGTCTGCCTTTTTAGGTGATGGCATGCAAAGAGGAGCTTAGCAGAATAGCAAGGGACAAATGCTGTTCCTCAGAGAACATGAAAGGAGGACACAAGTCAGTGTGTCCTAGTCTCAATACAGCTGTGTCTGTTCTCACCCTGTGCCATTGCTTCTGTTCCACCACAATCAATTTTACCCTGTAAGAAAGCATGTGAAATGATCTTTCAATGTTATCTCTCTTTTGGCAATGAAAATTACTCAATTACCCTGGAGTTCCTGATAAGGAATAACAAAACAAAAATGCAAAAATACAAATAAATAAAAATAAAATTTAAAAAGCCCAACAATTAAAAATGCCTCGTAGTTCTAAAACCATCTGAAGTCAAAGAATCTGAAAACAACATCTCACTCTCCTGATGTTCACAGAGTGCTTTTCTGCTTACAAGGAGTCCATGGGTCAGCAAAAATACAGATATTAATGAGTGATAGTGGTCTAGCAGAAACATACAGGTCACTCTATATAATTTCTCTTCCTGTCCAACAAGAAATGCCAATTACAAGCTCTCTACCCCACTGATGTTTTAGAGAATAAGTTGGTGTGAGACTAATTCTCCTTCATAGTTGATCTTTTTCTTTTTTTCCTGTGCAGTAAAGAAGGAGAACTATTGCCATTTGACCACTTTCTCTACCATCTCAGTTACCTGAGACAGGAAGTTGAGAGCTGCCACTCTACAGCAAATGAATGAGTTTCTGCATGCAATGTCACCACCTCAAACAGGCAGAGCTAGTGGCCTGCAAAGGTGATTATTTGCATTGCTAGGCTAGATGTTCACACCCTGAATCCTAAACCTTTCTCAAGTCTCCCTAAGGTTTGCAAAGTATAATATGATCCATTCTGACAAAATAGCAAGGGAAAACACTAAAAAACTTCTTAAGAAGAGAACAGTGTCCTTTGTGGGTCAAGGATGTGATGCCCTGGTGTAATCATAGACAAAAAAGAAATCAATACCACACGTAGCTCTTGTAGGACGAAAGGATAATTGTCTATCACAATTAGCTAGACAATGTGTACCTCTTCAATGCTGGACATGTCTCTCTTGTCTCATTGTGTGTCTATGCTTTTCAGTGTGCTCTGTTCCTGTTCAGTGTGCTGTCCTCTCCCAAGTTGTTCTGTATGTGCTTTTATCACTGTTCCCAATTTCCCATGCTCTGCTGGCTGGGGTTTGAGTGGCAGGGAGGAATCTGCAAGCAGGTGTTGTGGAAGTGAAGCGTGCCATCCGGCCAGTACATTAGGTAAAGTAGCATTCCCCTGGGAGCCCTAATGCTTACAACTGCAGCAGCCCCAACTGTTTTTGCAAGAAGAGGAAGAGGCCAGTCCTGACCTCTTCTGACCAGATGTTTTGGAAATATGCCCATTTTTAGCAGATATAATAGCTGTCAATTTATCAAAAGTGTAATAAGTATTAACAAAGCAGACTCTTTAGTTACAACCTAGTAGTAAAATGCAACAGAAGAAATTAGGGATAGGGAAGAGATTAGGCTTGAATTCATGGGACCATATTCAAAACTAGTTTAAGAAAATTTTCAAGATACTCTTCTCTGTATAACAGATATGATATGACTGGTTTAGACATGAATGCAGAAAAAAAGAGATTATTTCCATGAGCCTATGCCAAAATAGTTCAGGAATCTGTACAGACTAGACATTAGAAAAGAAGCAAGACAGATAATGTAAAAACCCTTGCTGCAATGCAAGCAGTTGAGTTTCAAATTTTGAGGCTCATTTGGAAACCCTAAACATTCTGCTTTGAGCTGTGGAAGGAGGGAATCCATATTCCATACACAAGAGGAAACTGTTCAAGTTCTTTCATCCCTATCCCTTCAAATTGCTGAAATGGGAAAGCAACATTTATAAAAAACCTTTCTAAAAGAACAAATATTCTGCTTTCCTTCTTTCTCTTACCCCTAATTTATAGCTCACCAAGAGCTCACCAATTTTCTTAAACCTTTTTTTTTTAACAAATACCTCTTCCCAGCATAAACATATGAAAGCAATCATTTGCATTATCATTTTAAAGAGCTGGGATTTCATTCTGTTTCCAATGTCCCAAAGGGGTAAACACATTTATTTTTTCTTTTGAGAATCAGTGGAATTACAGGGAGCTTGCACTCCAAGAAGTGAGAACAGAATGGGGTGCTGAGGGGTTTTGATGGCTAAAGCTTCTGGATTTCTGAAGCACTTAGTCAGGCTTTTTCCTTCACAATTGTAAACAATACCTTGCTGATAATCAAGATGCAAATAACCAGAATGCTGTGCTTAAAATTAGAATTTCTTTTTCTTTCTGTGATGGTCTTGTTGAGCAATGAGGCTCTTTACACAACATAGAAACACTGCAGTAATAACAATATTTATTAATAGTAGCCATAAGGTAAAGGTTTTAATATAAAAATAAACTTTTTTCAGCATTATGGTTTTGCATTTTCTTTTTCTGAACAAGTAAGACAGATTTCATTTCATTTTTTCATTTGTGTTATTTGAAGGAAACGTTTCTTCTCCAGTATATCTTTTGCAGTGTACAGTGCCTATCTGTGCATACAAAGCATCCCATATGGTTGAAGTAGGCTGGAGGGGTTGCTACTAACCATATTTTAAAAAGCAGATGTTACTAATTTTCTAAATATTACCTTCAAATGATGTCACTTGTGACTGACAAAGGCTAGGCTCATCAATCCCTTCCAATGTCCTTTTGCATGTAATGTGTAAGGGAAAGCAAATTTCAACCAGAAAGCATGGCTCTGAAAGGGCTGAGCACTTCACTACTGTAGTGTTAGGCACAATGTCAGTTCCTGCAGGGAGAGGTATCTACATACTGCAGGCAAGAAGGAAAAGAAGTTTGCCTGCAAATAGGCCATTCAGGTACAGTTTTAGGACAGCCATTTCAGAGTCAGGCTGCACTGTGACAAGCTGAGGTTTTTAGCTCAAAGTTCCTGTCTGTGCCGTGCAGTACACAAAGGCAACTTTCTTTTACATTTACAAAAGGCTTCTTTAAAGGTTTGCACATGAATGTAGTAGGTTCTTCTGCATACAAAGCCAATGTCAGTTCCAAAGTCAGTTTTCAGTCAATGGCACTTAGAGCAGTGAGTAAACAAAAGTGAACTGAACATTTTGACCACAAATGGCACAGAAATGAAGTATCTGCTAGCAGTAATCCTGAAATAAATTTGATAGCATTGTATAAGCAAGGTTTAATGCTTTATGGCAAAAAACATACTGATTTTTTTTCATTATCCTTATAAATCTCTCTCATTACAAACCCCAGAGACTGGCCACCAGTTCAGATGTGAGCTAGCGCCTTTTATGAATTTCCAGAAAGTTGCACCCACAAAAATTTGGGTTATATCTTCATGAAGAATCAATTAATGTACTAGTGGTTTATAGATATGATGCATCTCAAGTTCAGTTCTCCGTATTCCCTTGCAAGGCTCACTATAGGACTTTCCCATCCTATTTTTCTGTTACCATTGTAATATTCTTCCCTACAGGTTCTGTGTTTTGACAACTCTGCCTCCTTCCATGCAGACTCCATGAAAATATTTGCATAAATAATATTGTGCAAAAATGGTTCTCAGATATTAGGAATTATGACCACACTTTGGGGAGGGTTAAATAAGAGTACTTTCCTTAACACTATGATATAAAACCTTTTACACCAGTCTGTGTTTTCCTTTTTATTTTTTTGATTATTTTTGACATCTTTATCAAAGGTTTCATTACCTGTTTAGTTAAAAGGACTGCATGAAGTCTTATTTCTCTGAAAATACAAAGATAGAAAAGCTTCTTTATTCCTAACTAGAGCAGTTTTGGCTAAAATGTGATCTAAAAGCTCTATTACAGCAACTTTTGCCTTCACATGCAATTAGTACCTCTCTCTTTGTTCTTCTTTATACGCATCTGTTTCTTTACAGCCAAGGACACAAACTCTTACAAAGGAACATGACAAAGACATTTCACCCTCCTGTACCTTTTCATTGCACGAACAAGATGTTTTGTTTGGAGGCAGATGTCTGGTTCTACAGCTGAAGTTTCATATTTTATATTTATATTTTTTATGTACCAAATAAAAAGCAGTTGCTACGCTTATAATTTTCAATAAGGTCTAATCTCATTTTTAAGAGTGTAATGCAATTCTCTGCTCCACACTTACCTTGCAAATTTGTATTTTTGTCTTTCATAACACATATGAAACGTATTTACACTTTGCTTAGTCTCAGCTTGTTGTCAGCATGGACTTCAACCATTCCAAGCAGAAAATGAATCGAAGTTGGGGAAAACTTGTATGACTGGCAACAGGCACACATGGTTAAATGTCAGCATTTTGGTATGTCATTTACTGGTCAGACACTTCAGTGTGCTGCCATCCAACAAACCTATGAGACATATTATCAAGGAATATATGCCAGCTCTTTTCCAGCAAACTGCTTGATGCCTGATGCCAAGTACTGGTGGGTGTATACCTTTTTATGCTGTCACTGCATTCAGCCTCCAGGGTGTTGCGTGAAAGGATCACTGGATGTTAATGAATAACAAAATGTGTCATTTCCCCTTAGAATTTATCTATCTATCATATACAGTGAAAAAAGACATGTTTGTTTTCTTCTGCCTGTATTTACATGTGTGTCAAAATACGTACTGTTAAACCTGGCCACATGCTTAGGCAGTATGTTGTCTTGTTAGTCTTTTTTTCATTATTACTATTGCACACCATCATACATCCCATTTCATATAAAAAATAAGTACCCCAGTGAAATGAATTTGGACACAAAGATCTGTTTCTTCCTGCTTAGAGTAGTACCTTGTGTTTAAAACTACAATTTCCACAGGCAATGAAAAGCTCTTAACCCATTTAAGTATATTGCCACTCATACATCAGCAACATATGATAGAAAATAAAAATGTGAGAAGCATCATTAGAGATCCAAACCACAGCAGAATAAATAATATGAAAAAGCAATTTGTGACTACCTTGTAAAATAGGTATTAATGTCTGGCATGATCAAATTCCTTTAATGACATACTACTCTTGCCCAATTCATATATTGAGATAAAGAGTTCAGATCTGCAGATGATTTTTAAATAGTTTTGGGAGAAAAAGCATTCATTTTGGATACAGGCCAAAGCAAACCATGAAGGTCAATCAAACAACCCACAAGCCACTATCAGGCCATTGAAGTCTGACTGCAAAAAACACGGTGAGGAACTTTCTGATCAGCTCAAAAATGAGTGTAATAGGTAAATTTTAGAAAATAAGACATGGAAGATGCTCTTTGTGATAAATATTTCCTTCAGTTCTTCTCAAAACCTTCCTGACTTGCAGGTTTTATCATTTAAGTATTTGCCCATAGGTTTCTCTCAAGTAGGCCATGTTCAGAATATCAGGGCATGATAAAGCAATCTGAATAAATATTCCAGTGCCCTTTCTAATATTGTTTTACATTGGTACAAAAAAATCAGTGTAACTCCTATATACGGGAAGAATAGTTGCAGGTATTAAATTGCACTACATACAAGTAATTTTATTACACAATCTAGTGATTGGAAAATATTATTTTTAATTTTCTTTGCAAATTGTAAAGGCTTTATGTGATACCTATATTTTCACAGGCAATATGTGCTGTTTCCTAAAGAAAAATATGTGGGTTTGAGTGCGTGCACAGTTTTACTGAAAACTCAATTCACTGTGGGTCTTAATTGTGTTTTTCAGCAAACTGATTTAAAGTTCCCTGGGGCACACATACTGTAGGATTGTGACATATCACACCAGGTTAAGTCAAACTCAAAATGTTATGTGATATGACAGCGTGTAAAACACATGATTAACGCACCCATTGGGAAACTTGGCTTTATGAAAAATGGTGCAACAGGGAAACTTGGGGCATTCTTTGGTAAATTGTCCTTTTAAAAAATAATAATTAAAAAAAAAAGGACTCAAAGGTACAGTACTGTTAGCTTCTGTTTGATATCCACATCTTTCTCCTTTGGATAAAATGTCACTGTCAAAGATCAATACATATTTGTGGTCAATGCAAAAAAAACTAGAAGTTGTATTCTTTTGAAAAATAGTTGATTTTTTGACAGAGTATGACAGTGATGAAGCATCTACAAATGGTCCATAAACTATAATTTCCTTTCCTGAAGTCATAGATGCATACACCTTTTCTACAAAGAATGTAAAGGTATCACTCCAATACAGGGAGACCAATTCTCTTTTCCTCTCTGTACTCTCTGTACTCTCTGTAAGAGTAACCATATCTTGTGCCCACATTTTCTGGACAGAGAACACCCACTGTTACAGAGGTTTCATGAAACAGGGCTATGAGATACACCACATAGGTTACAGATTCCATTAACTCCTCCTGCAGCACTATAAAAAGCTCTTAAAATTGCCTTCCTTTGTGATATGTCAACCCCAGTGTGGTACTGGGCAGCAAAATCATTGACCACTCTTCACTGATGCACTTATTAAGAAACAACAAGTTTTAATATTTCTAACAGTCTTTTGTAACAGAAAATCGTGACGCTATTTGGCAATTTTAAAAACTGACTTTTTATTGGAGGCTTCCCATCCTTTCCCTGCTCTTCCCATCAAGTTTGAATTGAATGGTTAATTTCAACTAAATTTGAGAAGGATAGAGTTTCAAAAATATTGAGTTTCTCTAAGTCTTGTCAAAATAGACAGCTGGCAGTGGACTGAGGTTGTTTTGGATCCTTTCTCAGAGAAAAGCTCAAATACCTCTCAAACCTTAACAGACCAAAGAAAATCCACAGTGTCACTTACCTTCAGTGCTCACCTGGACTGGAAAGCAAACCTAAAATTCTTGAAACTCCTTCTTCTTATTGCTTAGTGTCTGACAAAATATTAGTTGCTCAGTTTACTACACAACTACTTCCTGCAATGCAATAGAAAACGGAAACACAAGAAGTCTGAGATGCTCAGAGGAATCACAAACATGGGATCCTGTGTACCCTAAGTGCCAGAACACAGCCAAGCCAAGAGTGAGGAGAGACAGGTCATTTCCAACAAGGAAAAGCCAACAATCAGCGTCACCCTGCTTACTTTCATCACCATTTGTTTCAGCTTGTGCTGACAGACCTGAATAGATCCCAAACTCTGCCAATTGCTGAGGAAGGGAGACAGAGGGGAGGTGTCCAGCTTGTGCTCCGGCCCTAATTCTGAAGTTGTCCTCTGAACTCTTGGCCCTGAAGATGGCATAGGGAAAAATTTCTTAAGTGACGAAACTTCCTGAGCACAGATACCACAGACATTACGGGCATTGCAAAGCTCCAGGAAAAGGAAGACCTATGCTTAATGGAAGCGGGGGTGGATGGAGCTGGGCACTGAGGGGCTCTGTGTGAGTCACTTGCCTGTGACGTGCCCCAGGGTGAGGTAAATCAAACAGTTATTGCAAAGATTACAGCTCCCTTATCCATTCTGGTACATTCAGATTAGCAGTAAAGCCCAATACTCAAATGTTGATATTTAGGCAGAAGATAAAACCTTATCAGTCCACAGAAAGAGAAAGATGTTAGATATATCTAGTACCCAATCTGGTACCCCTTAATCTAGCTTTCAATTCTGTACTTTTTGAAATTAATGATCAATCAAAATATGAGATACTGGCACTCACAGTTCCCAGCATCTTGTCCTGTTTTGGTGGAATTTCAGAATCTGAAACACAAGCACATTTTAAGGATGACATTTGATTAAGGCATTATTCACTAATAGGGTGAGTTTTCTATAATCTATACAGATAGTATATATTTGATTAAGGACATCCAGGGAGGGTGAGTAAGTATCCTTTCAGTGGGATCACTGAGGTTGGAGGGCCACAAAGAGAACCATTTGTGCAGAATTCCCACTGTCCTGTTAAAACTTTAACATTCTGACCTGAAGCATTCAACTACTTTGGACCGAAATTGTAGATCATGCTGAATTATGTTTAACATATTTAGAGGTCAAAAAGGAAATATTTCCCTCTCTCTCTTCTTCAAGGAAAAATAAAGCATATGTCCTGTTCCCATCCTCCCACAAGAACAATGAGAGTGGCTTAAAAATGAAGTGTTGCGAATATTCAAGCTGTTGATAGGGATGTGTAAAATTTAAAGGTTTTTATGTCTAAAGTAGAGACTGCCAAAAACAGATTATGTTTTATAATATTATTATTATTCACATACAATAACATTAATTTATCAAACATTTCAGTCCTTTTGTTTTTTATGAATTAGCTTTTCTTCTGAATTCTGAACCAGTATCACCTCTCTTTTTTCCTTTTTGAAATATTTTTTTCCTTATAGGGACTTTTGCTAAGACAGTTTGGAAATTTTTCTATTTCAAAGAAACCCATTTGTGATTGCAGAGAAATGTCCCAGGTAAGTTGCTTTGAATTGATGGTATGCTTGAAGTGATATTATAAGCAGTTATCGGCATACATACCCACAGTATAGTAAACATAATATATTAACCCACTTCAGGTCAATAAAATTGTTCCTGACGTCTGGATAGTTTTCTGCAGAATGCTACAGAAAGTTAGGGTGCCTGATACTCTTATAAAACTCTTTGCTTAAACAAGTATACTTAGTGTTAAGTCTGTTCACAAAGCTAAAACCTTGTTCAAGCAAACAGCCTTTGGATTCCGCAGGCACAAGGTAAATGTTTCAGACGTTTTTGTCGGAGGCAGAGATATGGAGGAGATCAGATCTCTGTAAGAAAACACCGAGGCAGAAGGATGATTTGGGAGCCTTGCTCGCCTGCTGCCCAGCCAGGCAGCAGTGACAGCAGCCCCAGTGCCCGCCCAGGCTGGCAGAGGACTCAGGTTCCTCGCCCTGAGCCACAGAGCAGGGTGTGCTGCAGAGGTCACACATGCTGTCTGTGGGAACAGGAGGAGGGGGACGGGGGCTCTGGTCTGTGTGGCATTTGTGTGTGTGTGTGTCCCCGTGTGCCTGTCCTTTTAATGGCCTGTTAGGCAGGAGCCCCAGATGATTTTAGGGGATAGATACTCACTGCTTCGCTCCTGCACCCTCACGGCATTTAATTAATGGCATTTAATAGGGTGGAAGCCAGTTACATTGTAGTGAAATATAATATAGTCCCACAGAAAGGATATTTTTAAATATAATTTTTAAAAAAAGCCCAACATCTATAGATCTTAATAACAAGGGCTGTCTTGTTAAAGCATTTTAAAACCAACACAAATATTTTCAATGTAACATTTTATCTCTGCTGTATATTCCTTTGGGTTGGCTTAAAAATGCCATAGACAAGTTATCATTCTCTGCCCAGTTATATTGGATTTTCCTGTGAGAGGCAGTTGAAGTGATTGAGTAGTAATAGAAATGGACATCTCCATTAAAGAATAAGTAAGCATGCAATTGTGCTGCCAGACCAAAGCAGTGCTCTTGCTGGCCTGATCCTTGCTTAAAACAAAATGGCACAGAAAGAAATCCTGGCCCAGTCTTACTGAGCATACCCTGAGTATACCTGCTCTTTCCTAAGCCTGTACTTTTGCTAATTTCATAAAGTGTGGTTGGTGCTGAACAAACACAGTGAGAAAAGGGAGCATATCCCAAAAGAAATTGCTATTTGAAAGCATAGCACACCAAAATATAAGCAATAAATAATGTAAAAACATCAATAAGAAATGCCTTTGATTTATTAACATAATTGTGGAAATGGCAGGACTCATATTTTTTTCTGCTACAGAGAGGTTTCCTCTAGTTTGAATGCATCACTCCTTTCTCTGCTGGTCTGCCAAGAGCTTCAGCATTAACATGAAGTGAAAAAGGCACACTACAGGATTTCAACAATTTATTACATTATAGGGGCTTATTTTTACCCATTAATCTCAGGCCTCTTTCAAATGAAGACATCAAATTATGCCAAGATACTGCACAAGTTGTGATATTGCCAGCTCTTAGCTGAGGAAAGAAAACATTACAAATTATTTCTTTTGGGACTGAGACACAAACTTTTTCTGTAAACTTGCTCTCTTCCCTAGTTATCCACTCAGTTTTCATAGCTTTATGTGATTAGTCATCACCTTAACTGCTGAACTGTGGGATCAACAGTATCATTGAAAATAGGTTTAAATACTGCAAATGTGAAAAATTTGCATTGACAATAAAATCGGTGTCCAAGAAGTATAAGCTTTATATATAAGGGGGTGGGGGCACAGTTTTTTCGTTGGAAACCATGTTTTATAATGTTATTGGATATCTGATCAGTTTTTGTGGAAGACTGTATTTCTCATGAAAACCTCCAAAATGTTCTAGGCAATCCAAGAGAGAAGACAAAAAACTCCAGGCCATGAAGTAAATGAAATCTTACTATTCCTTATTAAAAGCTAAAAGCAGGTCAGATGCAACTCAAAAAGAGTCCCGATTGAATATATTTAAGCCTTATTCACTGTTGGAATATACGTAAGGCATTTTCATGTAACTGAAGGTTGCAAGCATCAAAACAGTCAACTGGGTATGTGAATCACCAAAAACCAGAGGAATTAACTGATCTGCTAATGTGGAAATGATTTCAATGTGAATAACTGGGCCTGCATACCTCTGGAAGGAGGCTGGAAACCCGGCAGAGGTACACAGCTATACATGCATATAAAACATGGGCATGGAAATTCAGATCTGTATTCAAACTTGGCAAAACTGATAAATAATAGATTCTGTTAACTGAACCTAGGCTAGAGAAATAACCACCCTCATTACACACTCCTGAATTGAAGTTCTCCTTGCAAATTACAAAGCCTTGGCCCTGTCTGACTTTTCCTTGCCATGGGAGTTGATACCTCCATACTTCACCTTTAATTCTTTCTGTCAGTATTCAGTGTCATGTACTGTACCTCTTTATATTCATGTCAAAGAGGGACTGGAGGAAAAAATGGGATTATCCACTTTATTATCCACTTTCATTGTCCCACCTGAAATACTAGTTCAGCTAAACAAGAATAACAAAATATTCATACCAGGTGTGCAAAAATGAAACCTTCAAACTTTTTTATTTTATTTTATTTTTTTTAAATTCTGATGCACAGCAAGCTCCTATTCTATCCATTTTTAATTTGCTTCCATTTCACATATGGCTGTTCTCTGCTTTACTGTACATGAGCTTTTTCTCAGCGATGATTCTCCAAGGAGATTTCTAGTGAGTGTTGTTTGTTTCCAAACTTCTGAAGAGCCTGCCAGAACCAGGTCTTTGCTCTTGAGGGGTAAGACTTGGGAAAGACTGGCCCACCTGAGGCATCTGGTAAATCATGAGAGATCCCTCTTGCCCTCTTCCCTTCCCCAGAGCCTGTCACTGCACCCTCTCACCAGCCCGTGCCCACTCCATGCACTGTGCTACATTCCTCCTGTCTGCTGACCCCATGGAGAAGTCTGGATCACCAGTGTACAGCTGTCGCCCTGAAAGTTTTGTTTGATATCTAAACCTGAGATTACATTCAGGATAATTCTGCCTCAGGTAAAGGATGCCCAGACAGTCTGAAGCTGACCTGGTTAAGAGAGCCTGACCTTCCACCAGAAGCATTGCCACTCTATGTGGCAAGCGGTGATATTTTTGTACAGCATTTCATGATACTCAATGGTGAACAGATTTTGGCTCTAGGACAAAGAGTGCCACAATGACCTAGTCAACAGGAGTTCAGGTTTCAGATGTGAGGTAGTGTGATGCCAATTGTCCTCTTCATGCAGGAGAAGAGAGATTAGGTGTGGTTTGACTAGACTCCACTTTCATTAAATTGTCCAGCAAAAGTGTATCCAACTTACAGAGTAAAAGGCCTTTCTCTCCTTAATCATTCACAGAGCCAACCTGGACCCAAAATCATTGCTGGGACCTTTGGCCTCCCTTGGCAATAGGATGCAGACAGCTGATAAAAAGGAACATAATTTTCCCCAAGTCCCTCTTTTCTTTAGCCTCTTCAAGGGCCTTTTCCTGTGTTCATTTCCATCTCTGGTCTATTAATGAACCACACCTTCTACGGAATGGGTATCTGCATTGAACTCCTTCAAAATTACGAGAATTTGAATTTAACCTCTTGACCTATCCAATAGGTCCTTCACCTGATGGGAGGAAGGAAAAAATATTTCAAAGGAGATATGGATCCCGTTTGCTTCTGCTGGTGAAACACAATACTTTGGCACACAAACTGCAAAAGTACATTGCTTTTTACTGGCCTTTGAAGAACAGTGGAGATTTTGAAGTTGAATGGGTTTAAGGAATATTTAATGATGAAATACAATTTGCTAAAGAGAGAAGCCAACCAAAATGTAGTTGGTTTTCAAATGACACTTGTTACTATTTAGATAAACAAAGCATAAATTCGGGTAGATCTTCCAACAAGAAAAAAATAAAATCATGGCCATTTGTAAACTAGTAGTTCACACATTTTTGGTCTCTTTTTTTCATGAATTGATAACATGACATGCTTATGGAAATAGTGAAATAAAGGGTGGGATTTTTCAGGAATACAAAAAAGATCAGCATTTATTGCAGCAGATTTACAGCTAATTTTTGTAGTACTACTGACACATCCTATCAAATTTGTAGGTTTCCAAATATTATATTACTAGATTTTTGAATCTTATTAGTGGGTTTGCATGCATTGTGTTATTAAATTTTTTGTTTTCTAATATGATATGAGAAATTGTTATGATATCAATCTTTCCAATAATATCTGCAATTTTAAATCCTTATATCATGCTCCTATTCTATCACAACCGGTAATAATATATATGTATTATTTTTAGTATTGATTTAGGACTGCAAAATTATCAGGTTCCCATAGTATCTGTTAATTTTAATTGCCCCTAAGACTGCACTAAGTTAGTAGGATGTTTATTTTGAAATGCAGAAGGAAGGGGAGGAATATTTTATCAATTTCCAGGGAGCTTATAAGACTGGAAATTCTGCAGTCATCACAACAGTTTAGGGCAAAATCCTACTGTTATGCAATATGGTTGTTGAGGAGGGGGGAGTGGAGTGGAGTGGAGTGGAGGGGGGGAGTGGTTCTGCTGGCAGCAGAACCAGTCTACTTGTGCAGAACTGGGTAGAACA
This sequence comes from Eopsaltria australis, assembly GCA_034509425.1. Lineage (NCBI taxonomy): Eukaryota > Metazoa > Chordata > Aves > Passeriformes > Petroicidae > Eopsaltria > Eopsaltria australis. The sequence goes on along the minus strand of JAVTVJ010000012.1, from coordinate 6,734,253 downwards.
AGGCAGCTGGGGAGAGAAAATGTCCAGTGAAGGTACCCTGGGGTTTGTGCCCTGCACGCTGCCCAGTGCCCAATGGGCCGTGGCTGCTGGTGGTCTCAGAGGTGCTGGGTGGAAGCGTGGCAGGACCCAAAGGAGGCAGCAGCAGCCTGTGGGTGGAAGGAGGGCCCTGCTCCAACCCTGCCCTATGTCCCAGCACCCAGATGTATATGAGGCTATGGTTTACTAGTGAGAACAGCAAAAGAGACCTATCTTAGTTATTTTACACTCTCTTGAACATCTTCTGACACTTCTGCGTATTTGGTTAGTGTAAATATCCATGTGTGAAGATAAATATTTTAGAAATGAGTTTATATGTTGTCTTTAAATCACATTCAACTGACTATGCATTTTCTCAGGAGGTACTTTTTATTTTTGTTCTTACAGAAAATTTTCTAACTTTTTAATGATCTCATACCACTATTGTAGTGAATTGACTCTGAGTGGATGCCAGATACCCACCAAAGCCTCTCTATCACTCCCCTCTTCAGCTGGACAAGGGAGACAAAATATAAGAAGGATTCATGGGTTGAGATAAGGAAGGTCACTCACCAAATACTGTCATGGGCAAAATAGACTGAAATTATTTGAATTTATTACAAATAAAATCAAAGCAGTGTAATGAGAAGTATTATACCTTCCCCCCACCTTCTCTCCACCCCTCCCTCCTTCCCTACTCTACCTCCTCCCCTCTGGCAGCCCAGGGAGACAGGGAATGGGAGTTATGATCAGATCATCACACGTTGTTTCTGCTGCTGCTCAGGGAGAGGAGTTCCTCCCCTGCTCCAATATGGGGTCTCTCCCATGGGACACAGTTCTCCACAAACTGCTGCAACATGGGTCACTCTTCAATAGGGTGCAGTCCTTCAGGCACAGCCTGCTCCAATGTGGGTCCTCACAGGGTCGGAAATCCTACCGGGAAACCTGCTCCAGTGTGGGCTTCACTCTCCATGAGGCTGCAGGTCCAGCTCAAGAACCTGCTCCAGCACAAGTCTCCCATGGGGTCACAGTGTGCTCTCAGGCATCCACCTGCTACATCATGGGTCTCCTCCAGGGTCTGCAGGTGAATCTCTGCATCCCCATGGACCTCCATGGGCTGCAGGGGCACAGCTGCCTCACCATGGGCTGCACCATGGGCTGCAGGGGAAGCCACTCCAGAGCCTACAGCCCTTCCACTCCTTCTCCACTGATCTTGGTGTCTGAAGAGTTGCTCCTCTCACATATTCTCACTCTGGTATTGTCTGGCCACAATTACATCTGCTCAGTAACTTTTTTCTTTCTTCTTAAATACGTTACCACAGAGGTGTTACCACCATTTCTGATGGGCCCAGCCTTGGCCAGCAGCACATCCATTCTGGAGCCAGCTGGCATTGGTTCTGCTGGACATGGGGGAAGCTTCCAGCAGCTTCTCACAAAAACCGCTCTTGTAGGCCCCCTGCTACCAAAAACCGGTCCTTGCAAACCCAATTGAACTAAATATTTATGTTCTGGGACCTTAGCTGAACTTTGACAAAAGACTTTGGACTGAGTTTCTTTCCTTGCTGCATAACTGTGAGAATAGTCACTGCTATTCAGATCTAAAAGCCCACTGCAGTGTAGAACCTGGTGAGAAATCTGACAGTCTGCAAAGTGAGAGAACTCAGAGTAAATGATGTCCTTATGAGATGTCCTTATCTTTTTTAATTACTAAATCACTTCAAACAGTTTCAAAATTTAATGGAAACAATATGATGTGGCTCTTGATGTTCGCTTCTACAATTAGTGTGTTATTAATTAAACTCTCAAGTAATATAATAACTTGACTGTTGGAACCTCCCTTTGTATTTAAAATACATGCAGACTCTGTATCCAATTATAAGCAGACCATAACTCTAAAGGCTTAAAACTTAAAATTGCATTATTCAGAAACAAATAGTTAAATTTAGGCTGTATTTCTGAGAAGTTATCTTTGTGCATTTTGATTTTATTGCATATATTATATCCAACAATCCTTTTTCACCAGCAAATTGTTTTTTGCAGTGTCCATGTGCATCTCTCCCTATCAACACATGCATGCACACACACACGTGCTTGCACACTCTTACAGTTAAATGTAACTTCCTGAGCAATGATCTCTGCACATGTCTAAGAAGGGATAAATTAGTCTGGGGTAGACCTATGTCCTTTTTGAAAAGCTGCTCCACAGAACTCTGATTAGACACATGGCATTGCAGAGGAGTTCCAGTGCTTCTGCTTTCATTGAATCACCAGTAAAATTTCTAAAGTTCCAGTGGACTTTGCAGAAGGTTCATGGTCTCACAAGAAGATGTGTTTTTGTAACTGTCAAAAATCAGGTTGTTTTCTTGTACGAATTAGCAATTGTTATGGGAGTCACTGCTTCTTTATCCACCTCCAGTAAAATCAATTTTTGAAAGTGCTTTGCCATGCTTACCCTCTACTAATGACCAGACTTAACATCTGTTACCATCAGCAGAGAGGTTCCCAGGGACTGAAAAAAATTTTGGTTTAAGAACTCTGTTTAAAGATTTTACATAGTATAGTCATTTGTCAGTGATCTGGAATCTCTGAATTAAAAGTGACCAAAGAGATTGGTGCTGTCCAGAGATAAGTGATAGTGGATTATAAAGTTGGCAGTCTTTTTTGAGAGCATTTGTTCAATCAGCTATAGAGTTATGCAGACCAGATTTATACAGAAAAATTTAATACAGATCATTTTGTTAGAAAAAGAGGTTCCAAGGCAAGTGACTTTTTTTTTCCCCTCAAAGTGACATGAACATGATTAGGTTTCCTCTAAAATGAGAAAATGTTTAAATAAATTATTTTTAGATTTTAAGGCAGATGCTACTTAGTACTGATTGAAACATTCTGCCTCATCCCAAATTTACAAGTTTGCATTTTGTTACAAAAACAATGAACAAATGAAAAGCAATAGAACGTCTTAACCAATGCCATATTATAATCTGTCAGCAGATTATGCATGACTATTTTTGGCATGTGTTGATATAATATAAGAAACTACAAAAATAAAATATTATCTTAAAAAAACCCCAGAAGTTTCCAAACAAAAACAGTTTCTAAAAGGGCATTTTTTTTTTCAAATTTTGGTTTTAAAAACAGGAATAAAATTCAAAATATTGTTATTTTCCCACAGGTCAGAAATTTATCATTTTTGGTCAGATTAGACATTCTTCCATTTTAATTTTGGACTTTATCTAGCTGAATATTTTCATGCTTGATATTAGAAGTTGCCAGAGAGGGGTTATGAATAAGGCTATCCCAATTTACTATTGCTGTCTTATTTCTGTGTTTTCAGGAAAAAAATAACCGACCAACCAAAAAACAAACAAACAAAAAACCAACTAATTCAAAGGATATTTTAGAACTAAGGAAATTTAACAACCCTCTCCCACTTAAAGGGAAAGCATAAACTGGAAGCAAATCTTTATCAAAGTAAGGAACAAGTTTACTGCTATGAGTTCAAGTGCTGAAACCACTGAGGGGAGTGGGTTAGCATCTGTGGATATTTTTGTGTCTCCACCATCAACAAGATATCTAGTTAACTGGGTTGCCAATACAAAGCCAAGCAGCTATAAACCAGCTGTACACAGCTGTACACATTCCTCCTGCAGAGCCATCTGCAGATTTTGCCACAAATCCCGTGTTGGCTCCAAAGGTTTTGGTGCCCTAGGGAAACTGGGGAATTTCTGTGCCTCCAAGCACAAGTTTACTTACTCAGGCACAAAACACTGTTTGTCACCAAAATATTTCTGCCCTGCATGGCATCCTGTCTTACAGACATTAATTGATTTTCTTCAGCACCTCAGAGGTGTTGTTTTGTTGGATTTTTTTCGTTGAAAATCCCAAACAACTTAGGAGCATGCAAAAATTCTATTCTTTCATTTGTCATTGAAATGCCTTCCCAATGCTGCCTATATTTTGGAGAGTGAGTGTTGTCAGATATAAGAGTTCTGGGTCAAAAGCTTTCCACTTCTCGCTCACTTGGAAACAAAAGCCTGAGGGTCTTACCCATTAATTCTGCTTATATAATTTTGGATAGACTTTTCAAAAGTGCCCTCCACCCAACTTCTTTTGCAGGAGATGCTAATGTGGCTCCTCGAATATAATATTCTGTCACCTAAGATGACAAATCTTCACCCTCCATGAGATGTGTTGATAACAATAACAACACCCCATTATCTACATCAAAAATGTGTACCCTGTCCTGTAAATTGGCCATGGACTTGTCATCTAAGATAGGAGATTCCACTCACCTGCCTTTTGCCATAAGAGCAATGGCTATGAATTGAACTATCTAATCTTGTAGAGGACATGTGGGAAGGACTTCCAAAGATCAGATAGCCTTTCCTTGTGTCTCCAGGCAGGACCAATATAGTGATGTCTTGTTGAACCTCCTCTGAAATGCTTACAGTGGTGACAATTCCTGTCTGCTAACTTGCTGCCAGCAGAAGGAAACATTGTGCATTTGATTTTGGATATTAATGTTTTAACTTTTAAAATCTCTTCCGTGTTGCCTTGTTGGGGTACAAATTATGTCTAGTATTGATTTCAAATTCCAAATAAATCCTTAATTAAGACTGAAAGTCAATCTTTAATCATCTGACATTGAATTATGGACAATTTACATTCTATTTCAGCTGTTACTTACAAATTAGCATTGTTACTACTGGTAATGAGAGGAAAGGGTTAGTGTTTAAATTCAATTATTAGTTGGATACTACACTTCAAATACTGATACAAGGAAGAATGGTCATATTCATTAAAAGCATGATCAAATACACAATGACTTGAAGTAATCTTTATATTAATTTTGAAGACTTTTGTCAATCTTTATATCACCTCAAAGATAAAACAGAGATAGATAGGATCATTAATTTCCATTATTCTAAAACATCTTAAAGGCCTTTTTGTGAACTGCATTGTAAGCAGGCAAACCTGCTAAGAATGTGTATAACTCTTAGTTTCAAAAAAAGCTGGATGTAATACTGTTCCATGTTTGTACAAAAGAAGTTTTGCACAAAGAATAACAGAAAATTTATAGAGTGCGTTCTCCACACATAGATAAACTTCACAACTTTTCATTCTAAGCATTTACAGGGATTAAGCGGTTTTGAGTGCATAGCCTACAAATAATTTTCTGAAATACATTTAAAAATATTCATAATGATTAGGCCATAAATAGATGTATTACTAACATTCATTGGTCCCTGGATCAACAGCTCACCAGGGAAAAGAGCAGAGAAACATGAAAGCTGATTCAAGAAAGTTGCAGGGGGAGAAAAAAAACCTTAATGAATATCTAGTGCAGTTGAAGATGTTACAAGGATAAAAATCACCTAATTAAAAGATAATCTCTCTTACTTTGTAGTATTGGAGCAATAAATGACTGCAGAGATTGAGTAATCAACAAAGCTAAAATGGTGTCTTTAAACAATCTTCAAACTTGTTTAGCATGCTTGTGACAACACAAGGAAGATTACTCCAAGCTCTCTGGTGATGTAAATAAAAACAACTCCACTGATGTTCTTTGGAATGGTACCCTGTATGTCAGCACATATTTTAACCTAGTTTTCTTTAGTCCCTTGTGAGGGAACTTACTTATTTTGCAATGCCATCTTGGTGATTGCGTGCTGGATATTCAAGAGCCTGGCGGAGGAGGAACTGAAGTGGTGCAGTTATCAGGTACTGAATGAAATCCCAGCCCCACAGCTCCACAGATAAACTGCAGAGACCAGATTCCTCACATCTGATGCACAGGATCCTTTGGTCTCTTTGTGAAGGGATGGAGTTCATACCTAAGTGCTAACAGACGTACTTCTAAATCAATAATACAGGCTTGATATTCCTAGCAGGGAGTAGTCACACATACAAATAAAATCCAAAATATCTATGAACATTTGAAAAGTATGTATGTTTTTATTTTAAGAAATGTCTTCAAGGAATCCAGAAATCAAAATGCTGACCTCTGCCTTCCTGAGTCAAATGGTTGTTACATACTGGTAGCATTGTGGGAAGTAACGGTATTATACAGAAAATACCATTTCTTCAGTGGTAAAAAAAGCCCAGAAACCAGTGGATTTCCATCTTTCATTTCTTAATTGAGATGGGCATATGCTAAGACATTAAATATCCGTCCAACCAGCTCTCTGAATTCAAAGTTTGCAACTTCAGTCTGCCTCCAGTTACCACTGAATTCAGAATTGCATTTTTTTTCTTGCTTTTCCTAACTAATCTAGACTTCTTTATTCATCAAGTACTTGAAATCACTTAATTATCCTGTGTCTTACTCTGGGTGTAGTCTTACTGACATTTTTACTCAGCGGAAGTAGTGCTGCCATATTTGTGCTGTAGATGATTAGAGATTATTCTATCAGATTGCCATATCCTATATTTTAAAAGAGTAATTTTTAAAATAATCTCCACTATATAAGGAGATAGCCTTTGATTTAATGCTAAAAAAAGACATTGTTTAAACAAACAAAAAACTGTTGTCGTAAAAGGTTCATAAAGATGAAAGTTCAGAGACTAAAACTCTGTTTGTGAGCCAGAGAGTGGGAAGGCAAAACTTCTATTCTGTCTCCTGTTCAGTGTGTATTTACTTTAAACCTAACTTCAAGGTAGAAACTAAAGTCTCCTGGAAAGAGTAAAGAAAATACCTCTGTGTACTGCTTTCAAATTAGGTTTCCTTTAAGCAGGCACTGCTACAAGTGCCAAGAGTGTGTGTAACTCATGTTGAATAAGGTCTATGTGAGCCTTAGCTGCTATCAGCAAATTCATTTAAGCACTCAGTTTAATATTAAGGCATTAATAGAGGAAAATGCACTCCCAGAGACTCATTTCTTCGAACAAATGAGTTATGCAAGTAAATAGCATTTCAGCTATTTATATTATTCTATAAATGGCATTTTGGCTACACCTTTTGCATGGAAATGGGAGTATGTAAGGAAAGATTTACTACTGTGTTTTATACTAATTGAACCTTTTCTGGTATTTATAGACATCAGGATGCTCCCATAAAAACAATGGAAGAAACAATACATTGGAATATGCCATAATAACGATGTGGAACCATAAATGTGGTAAAAATCACAACCAAGTCCCTTACTTGATGTCCCTTTAGTTCAAGTACAGTCTTTAACTTTGTTTGGAGTATTATTTTCACTTGAAATATCTCAGGCTTAACATGAAGACAGTGTGTTGGAGATAAGCACTATGAAAAAAGTAAGTTATGCCTTTAAGTTACTTTTGAGTTAGTTTGTTAGAGATACCTTGGTTTGGATTTTTCGATCAATACAAATCATTCCTTTGAGGTTCCTAGCACTCATGCCGACTTCTTAAAACACATTCCAAACTCTAAGCACTCTCACAGTAAAAAAAAAATTACTTGTGTGCATTATTCAACAAATTTTCTACCATGATATTCTTAAACTTTACCTCAAAGAAGCAAGCAGGAAAAAATGAGAGAAAGCACAAGGTTCCTGCTGCTTACAGTTGCAGGTGACAAAAGGACAGAATTCATGTGTGGAATGAAGTGAAAAAGGGGTGACCATGACACTGAGATTTCCCAAGAGGAATCATTCCAAGAAACTTAAAGTCCTCCCACTAGACTTAAAGTTATTTTTATTACACTTTAGTGGTGGTTACTATTTATGAGGAAGTTGGAACACCTGACACAATCTGTGAATTTTTTTTCCTAAGTTTCCTCAGGTATTAAGAAAATATGAGACAAGCACAGAGCTCTTCTTTTCTTTAACTTAATGGAGCAGTAACCTGGCTCATTGGAGCTAGATAATCTGAAAATGAAAAAGAAGAGCCCTGAGATAGGAAATGGAGATGCAGTCAAACCCTAGGAAAAAACTTGAGTTAAACCATATGCTTTCCTTACAGTTAAAGTCTCAGTGCAAAAGGGAAGTTCCCATATATAAACACATGACTTTTAAGCAAGTAAAGAATGGTATAGCATGTGCACCAAACAGCAATTTAATTAAGAGGATACTCTTTAGCACTTTAAAATACAGAAGCAAATTTTTGAGGGGTACAACTGCCAAAGCAAACAAATAAAAGAAACCATAAACCTGGCAGTGAATCAATGAAGTATTTCCTGCAAAAATGTGATAATTCTTTTGTTGTGTGCAGTGCTATCTTTAAGGATCATCAACAGTGAATGTTATTACAGATGCAAAAGCTAGGCATGGTGGGTTGTGTATGGGAATATGATCAGATCACAAGGTTGAAGCTAGTCCATACTAATAACATTTATTTAAACTATCTTGTGTATGCTTATTCTTTTAAATTAGCTTTTAAACACAGTCAGATGAAGACTAAAGTTTCTGGTAGAGCCTAATTTTGGTAAAATGGATGTGGACAGACAAAAAAAAAAAAAAAGCAAGAAATCTGACAGTTTCCTTTGGAAATTGTGGAACCCACAAAGCTTATGACTGAGAGGCCAGAAGAATAACTCAGGTATACTTGGCCTTGTGGCCAGTGTACAGTTGACCTAATGGCCCTGGACATAATCATACCCCTATTGGGTTCTGCTTCCATATTCCTATTGAGGATAAAAGAGTTACGATTTCACCCTACTTGTGAATGTTAGCTCTCCGGAAATAAATAGCTGTCTGGTATAAGTTTTATGTTTGTTTGTCTTTGGAGGAAACACTATTATTTTTTAATAGCATTAACAAACACAAGGGCAGTAAGTTTCAGTAGTTTGAAAACTTTGACTCTTGCAACATATTTTACTTGGAAACACAAACTCCTGCAGACCTTTCCAACAAGTCCTCTAATCCCTCTGCTCCCTCCACTGGCTTCCCACAGAACTCTGCATTCGTCTGAAGGCTTTTATTCACAAAGCCTCGGATCATATTATTAAAAGATCAGTGAAATAGCAGTCCCCAGACTGCCCTTGGCAACTTCATGCCCCTGGCTGACTGGGTTTCTCCATGAGTTGAATGTGCAGTTGACATTTGTATAGAGAAGGGGCCTTCATAAAAAACTAGTGCAAACAGACCCAAACAAGTCTCAGTTCATCATCTTATCTTCCTCATTAACCTCACCTTTTGCAATGCATGCATGCACACACATACACAGAAATCTTTCTGTGGATTGAAGTTTAGCAAATATAAAACAACACACTCAAGTTTAGAAACTCATCTGTCCAGAAGAAGTTAGGTAAATAGTGGTACATGCTACAGTATTTTCTTTTACACACTATTGTAAAACACACAGATAATGAGTATGACCCAAATTGGTAATAAATATGATATGAGGGCCTGCACAGAAGAAGTAAAGGAAGACCAGGTGGAAAGGGATCAGTCAGCTGGTCTGTCCTTCTGCTCCAATGGAAAGTCCAAACATAGATGGACAAATATTTTTACAGGAGGCCCAATCCTGACCACAGTGAAGTAAAAATTTCCAGTTCAGCATCCTTCCTGAAAAAAACATCCTGGAGGCCCTTCATCTCCCAAGATTGTGTACAAATCAGTAATGAAGCATATTCTGTCTGCTATCGAAAAGAGGCTTTAGCAACTCACACAGAAAAGGTTCAGTTTTGTGGATAAAGATCAGCTATCCTGTACCAAACAGTAGGCTCAGACCCTGGTCAAAAAGACCCACACAAAATGAGCATCCAAAGTGTTGACCAAGGTAAATATTCTGCTTTATCTCAATGGAAACTGGCAGTGCTGTGAGCTTCAGAGGCCACTGGTTCTAATTGTCTCAGTACTTTACTCCTCCTTGGCAGTAGCTAGACAAAAGCAGAATTAATGCCTAAACCCTAAACTGATAATGCCTGTATCAGTTCAGTACTGGGAAGAGCAGTTTCCATAGAGCCATGGGATAGACCTTTGGGAGTAGGCAGGATGATATAATAGACAGCGTGCTGAAGGCAAGAGACAGAGACCTGGGGTCAGAAAAGGAGCTGGTTTTGTGGCTACAGACCTGAATGAAGTCATGTCTTCGCTGAAGAGTTTGTGTGCAGCCTTTCTGTTTTTGCCATCTCTACTTAAAGTGAAAAGAATTGGTATACTTACTGTGTTCTAATAATAGTTAAAGCCTTCACCCTTGGTCCATACTTATATGGCCCAAATCCCATGCAGATTTTGACATATGCTTGGTTTGGCACATGTAAAACATCTCATTCAATTCAAGGGTTTGATTGACAGTGCCTGGAGTTAAAAGCATCTGTGTGTCTGTAAGGACTTGGTGCAACACGTTCTTAGGACAAAAGCTGTCCCTCCCACCATGCTTGGACAGCACCTAGCCCAGGCAGTCATGTCATTACAATGGAATAAAAGCAATGATGTGCAAGACCAGGAATTGCTCTGAGTTTGCCTTCCAGTAAGAAACTGACCCCATCTCAAGTTCCCAGCATTATCATAGAGCAATGGAATGAGATTATTGTTTCCTCTAATTCGAAAATTGATGGTAAGGCCCAAATGCCCCTACTCAAATTCATTCTGATAGGTACTGCATAGCAAAGAATAATTTTCGTTTCTTCTCCAAAGAATTAATCATCACTGTTGGTGGCACAGGCACTAACCACTACCATCAGCTGAAAAGTTTATTATGGATTGCTTCTTGAAATAAAACATAACTTTTATTGGAAGTTTAAAGATAAATAAAAACAGCTGGAGGGAAAATACTATTAAATACTCTGATGAGCCCCATGATGTTCCACTTAAATAAAAAATTCCTCTTGCCTCATTTTAAGGGATCTTGTCTGCTGTGTTAAAGTTAGCATTTCTTTCATGTGGGACAAGTGAAGCTGAAAAGGGAATTTACTTAAAACTGTGTCTGAAATGCAGCTTACAGGAGCTTATGGTCAGTGCAGTTCCAAGAATCCTTCAGTCTCTCTGTAATGGATGGTCCTTCAACTTTATGCTTCCTCTATTACTTTTATGTAGCTTTCTAATTAGACATTTTAGTTGTTTGCTTTCTGTGGACAGACAGAAAGCCAAATATTCATAGTCCTCTCATCTTTGAAAGTGACACTGCTCCATTGTGGGGACTGGGTTTAAATTATTAACAGAAGATAAGCTCACATACTCAAATAAAGGTTGGCTGAAACCAGCCATGGGATAAGAGCACAAGAAACAGCTCATGCCAGAATACCCCACATTTTCTGCACCCTGCAATGGGGTTACATTTCTGTCTGCAAGAACTGTTGCTTGGAATTGAGGAATCACCCAGAGAGTTCAGAAACAAAGAAACTCAAATGAAGCTATTTGGCAGGAACACACAGATAGGGAGAGGATTTACAGGGTACAGATCACATCTCATCACTTTCATGTAATGCATCCAGTGTTTTAAAAGGTTCAGTTTTCCTGTTTCTTGAAGATACCCTGGAGACCAGTCTTGCCTTTTTATGTAACGAGCAAGCCCAAGAGATCAGCTTCTGGCGTGGTCAAAGTGCTAAGACTGGAGCATCTGTGACCCTGCAGGCTGAATCATCAGGCTATGTCCAAACTGGTGGTGGGTCAGCAGAGGGTGGGATGTGCAGCATGCCACACTTACAGCTCACTTGATGTGTCCCTCCAGGAAAAATTCAAGCCACCTCTCAGGAAGGGCAACTATACCTCACAGTGAAATGTATTAGAAGCCCAAAGGATAATGAAGTTGTGCATCTCTTCGCTTCCCACTCAAAGGAAAAGCCTCACTCAGCCTTGGAGGATGTTCAAATTTCAGGAGCTGCCCTGAATCTCAGAGTAATTAACAGATTCAACTGGAAGAAAGTTTTTTTTTCTCTCAGAGCATTGCCTCTATGCATTTCCTCTGTATAGACAAAATTGAAGCTAGTTTGTTAAAACCAGCATAGATTTGTTTCAGCTTTCTTTGGATGGTGCTGTGTTTAAAATAACTGAGGTAAATTTCATGTCTGTATGGAACATTTACTGCTTCACAAAGGACTGATTACATTTGTCAATAAGGGGCTAAGACTTCTTCAGGCTGTCTGGAATTCCCTGGTGAGTAAGTACACTGAGGTTTGCTCCCATGTCCTGATGAGTGGAAAACACAGCCTGGATCCATGTTGTTTAAGAAGGTTCCCCAGACTAGGGTTGTCTTCTTCACAAAGTAGCTATGTTAATTTTCACAGCTCCTTGCTCTCTTTTGGTGCAGGCTGCAGACACTGGGGACTACTGAAGCATCTGACCATGCTAGCAGGAATCAGAAATTTAGGCAACAGCTGAGAAATAGGATGGCTGGGTGAAGTGCAACTTCCCGCTACAGGCTTTGGGTAGTTTGCTGTGTTGTTCCTATTTCTATTAGTCTTCTTCTGGGAAGTCCAGCTGCACGACCTTCCCAAGCCACATTAATTGAATTTCTTGGGCAGAAATAAGCAGAAACAACAGAGAGTAGACAGTAAAAAAAATCTCAACATACAAAAGAACAAACAAACAAACAAACACCTCTCCCCCAAAACCAAGCCAAAATTTTTTTAAAAACCCACCCTTTGCTTTATTTTTTTTAATCATTATTATCTTGTCAGTAATCCTTCAGAATTATTCTATTTATGTTTCCATTTTTGGATATTGAGGATTTACTGGAAAATTTCTATTAGCTTGTTTATCATTACTGTGATACCTTGGTTACTGTAAATAATACGAAATTAAATAATTTGATGCTGAATCCTTTCACCAACTTCTGTTACTCAAATTTCACTTTTAGGGGAACTGTAAGTTACCATTTTAGCATTTTTTAAAAGAATGAATAAATAAGTGAATAAAACTGAAGAGAAATAAATCTGTAATAGAAAAACCATCAAAATAAACTCAAATATTTCAGGGTTGGATTTTTCTTATTTTAATTCATAGTTCCCATCATGCTCCCGAACTGTCTTGAGTCTTTTTCCCTGAAGATGCTCTGTATTTAACTTTCAGAAAACATATATTTTTCTTATAAACTAAACATTGCTGTTAAATTTCCTGTAAAGTCCCTGTAAAAATGAAACTTTCAAGTTTTACAAATCTTCACCATTATTTCCCCAAAGCATTAATTTTTACAAATATTTTATTGGATCTTATATTACAAGCCTCATTTTCTTTTTTTTTAATGCAGTTCCTTGAAGCTTAGATTTTTTTTTTTTTTTTTTTGAGGGGCTTCTATCTGTGAATAATAGCAGCAATTTAAAACCTCTTCTGTAGGGATTAAATTTCAAAGCCATTGAAATCATATAGGAAATGCCAATACATTTTGTAGGGTGATGGGGAGGGGGTTACTATGAGGTTGGTAAGGAACTTGAGTGAAATTCCATCTTTATTGTAAAGGGTGCAGGCTTTCCTCTGACATTCTAGATTCCAGGAGTCTAATCACTATCATTGTGTTTTATGTAGAAGGAGACAAGTTTAACTGTTTGACAAAACTATCATAATATAAGGAGTTATTTAAAAAGCATATTTGCAATCAGATGTACATAGGGAAAGGAGAGTTTGCAAGTTGTTTCTCCTCCTCCTAACTGTGACACCAAAGAACAATAACACTCTCCTCAAAACCCCAAAATGTAGTTAGGGAAAGAATAGCACCAGAATTCTACAGTGGTAAAAAAAAAAAAAATCATATGGAAAGAAGAAATGAAAAATGTCTCTGACTAGAATTGGAAGATATATTTTTGTTGTGCACTGAGAAATGCAGGAGGAGTGAGTCTCCTTGAAGGACATTGGCTTCAACAGACTTCAGTGAGAGTGTGAAGAGCCTGAATAAAGAGTTCAAGACTGGGCCTTGTTCTCTGAAGGAAGAGAGCAGTATAAATGTGTGTCCCCATTAGGTGCACTGTACACAAAGAGAGGAGTGAGAGTTATAAGAGTAGCATGCTCTCCTCCTCTCTCAGCTGTGTGATCAGAGAGGTCAGAGCCTCCCTGTTCACTGTGAACAATGCCTTGGAGCAGCAGTCAGGAATCTGTCACTCCAGAGCCACATGCTGCTCTTTGGAAGCAAAATCTTTCCAGCCTCTGGCATCAGAGCACTTGGGAAAGAATTGGGGTGGGAGTGGGTGAGCAGGAAAAAAAAGGGGAAAAAAACCTCAAACCAACAAACTAAAAAGAAATAAAAAGACAGAAAGAAAGGGAGAAGAGCAGTCACCATTTTTGGTAGTGATTCATTACATCTCTTCTTTGGTACCATCTTCTATAGAAACTGTGAAGTTCTTCAGAATAGAGCTAATAACCAAGTGGAACCGATCACAAACAACATTTTGTTCCTCTGCCTAAAGTGCACATGTTTTCAATTCACTTGATAGCTGTGATTGATGCCACCAAAGAAACATGCTCAGAATACTGTTCTTAAAAAAATAATCATTTGGTAACAAAATGCATTTTCATAGCTGGTTCTTCAGAACAAGTCAAGTAAATGGTGAGTTTCAACACCGTTTTTAGCTGTGAATCCCTTAAGATCACTGAGACACTCTCAGAAGTTGAGAGAAGAGAATGGACAAGAAAAAGGCCAGAGAAAAGGCCAGAGTGAAGTAGCTTTAAGACACCTGAATACCCCTTCAAGCCATTCATCACATTGTAACAGAGAGATCCCAGTCAGATGCTCTTACAAAAGCCCAGTTCTTGCCTTCAGTTCTGATGGTGTGTGGCCTCATTCAATGGATTTATACAGCTCAAAGAGAGCAGAAATGGCCCCCAAAGAGACTGAACTGTGCACAGACCTTCTTGCTAGTGGCAGCGAGCCAGTCACAGTGCACAGAGAGAGGTGTTATTTACCATATTTGAATCCTGGTTTGATTTCCGGCACTCACTTCATCCAAAGTTTGGGGGGTGGTCGGGTGTTAATTGTTGGTGCCAGCTGATTTCAAAGAAATTTTTAAAAATGGCTAGACAGACATTTGGCAACAAAGGTCGTTGACTTTCAGCTGCCTTAAAGAATGATGCATCTGCTTTGTTTGACTGCCAATAGATAAGGTGCATATGAAATTCCCCTTGTAAATTAGCAAGATAAAAGTGATTCTTGTCTCCTTGGATTGATCCTTTTTCCAGTGTTTTAATCATGTTGAAGGCACACCCCTATTTTGAAGTTGATGGGGAGCTGTGCTGCCCAGGGGAAAGCCCCAGGAATAATTCCTACCTCTTCCTTCCTGGGCGAGAGTCCAGGCTGCTCTCTTCTATCTGCTTCCTGCAGTTTGTCCATGGAGCATCCGGTAGTCCAAAGGCAGACAGATGAAGTAGTTTCTCCATGGTTGGAAATGCAGGGATTTCCATCCTCATCAGGATTCACTTCTTATCATCCCTTACGCCACTAAGACCACTCTCTGCCCCACATCCTAGGAACATGTCAGAACACATTCTGGTCATATGACAGCTGAAACTGTCATTTGTACAACTAATGTGAGGACTGGAATGGAAAAACACAATTCATAGTTACTGTACACTGTCAGGAAAGGAGCACTGCAAACTACAGTCTAAAGTGGACAGAGATCTATATACAGCACATAAAGCCAAATTTATCTGAAGATGTCCTTAATTTGCCAACACTATTTGGCACACTAGATTCTAAGCTAAAACGACTACAACTCACAGTTAAAAAAAATGATTTGCAATTGAAATATTATAAAATAGTTTGTTAATGCCAAGGAAAGTGGTCTGCTAATGTTATTTAATTCAAGTCTGAAGTTTCTCATGAAAGAAAGAAAGAAAGAAAGAAAGAAAGAAAGAAAGAAAGAAAGAGAGAAAGAAAGAGAGAAAGAAAGAGAGAAAGAAAAAGAAAGAAAGAAAGAAAGAAAGAAAGAAAGAAAGAAAGAAAGAAAGAAAGAAAGAAAGAAAGAAAGAAAGAAAGAAAGAAAGAGAAAGAAAGAAAGAGAGAAAGAAAGAAAGAAAGAAGAAAGAAAGAAAGAAAGAAAGAAAGAAAGAAAGAAAGAAAGAAAGAAAGAAAGAAAGAAAGAAAGAAAGAAAGAAAGAAAGAAAAAGAAAAAATAAAGAAGAAGGAGAGGGAGCAAGAAAGAAAAAGAAAGACAAGAAAGGAAAAAGGAAGGAGGAGAGGGGGCTTTTTTTTTTATGTGTTTGCCTTCACGGCTTTGGAGTGCTCACTAATTCCATCTGTCCACAACAGAGCCATCGGAACGGCGAGAAAAAGCATTTCCATATGTGCAAATTAGCATCCAGCCTCTCTTAATCTGTGCAGTGCTCCTCTGAAGTAGATGGTGCGGATGGCTGCCAAACCCACTAATGGCATTCAAATAAAGGACTTTATTGGCTTTAGCTGCCACTTTTCTTTTTCTTTTCTTCTCTTTTTTTTTCTTAAGATAGAGAATGCGTTCCCCCTCTTATTTTATTTTTGTTCTGATATTGTCACTTTGTACTTCAACCATGAAATAAAAAGAAGCCTCTGCACAGCTCTCTAATAGGATCCGCTTTGTCCTACAGATGCATTCTTTTACTTTCTAATGAAATCTCACCATTATTTATTACACTATAATCAACACCTAAAGTATATTATTCCCACTCTCAGCCAGCTTGTCTTTCCCAAAGAAGTTCTTCCTCTTTTCTCTGCTTTTCACCAGCAGAGACAGGGCTGAGATGAGAGACATTTTGCTTGGGATCCTGCCCGCACTGTGAGTTCATATGAAAAGGAATCTGTTTGCTTGCTTGTTTGCTTGCTCCTCAGATTGTTTTTCAAGGTCTGGCACACACACAGCTGCAGCCGCGGACCAGGAGAGGTTCCAGCCGTATCCTATTCAGGGTCGCTGTCCCGACAGGTGCCTCTGCACCCAGCAAGGGCTACCATTTGGAGCATGTTTTGAATTTTGAACCGCTTGATTAAGTTAATGGAAAACAAAGGAAATTGTTTAATCCTAAGAAAAATGTAGCCCTTACAGCAAAAGTATCCCTCTGAATACACTAAAACAATCTTTACTTTCACCCGTCAATATTTGTCCTACTTCTGGCAGGGTTTAGGTAACCACACCTGAGGCCTTGTGAGCTCAGATCTTGCTGAAAATACTATGGTTGCTAATCCTGACTTGACTAGTGGTGCCAGCAATAAAACCACAGTCTCTAGTGTGTAGCAGACTCCATATGTTAGCCCCCTAGTCTGCTAAGTCACCACGCCAGCCTAAATTTGAAACATTTCTAAAGTGTTATACAATGTTGTAATAATGTTTTTACAAAACAAAGACTGAGTTACTGGAAGCCATATTCATCCAATCAGCATCTTATTGAAAGAGGAATCTTGATGGTAGCAGTGGTGACACAAGCTATATATAAAAAAAAAAAAAAAAAAAGAAAAATTAAAACTAAAAATTGTGTTGAAGTCTTTAAAAGGGGGCATTGACCTGTTGGGGAGTGGAAGCTGGAAGAACTACTGGAGAAAAAGAAAGTCTCAATTGAATTTTATCTCACTTTCCTGAGGAAGAGTGCACCCAAAAAGCCTCAAGCTGAGAACACAGTCTACTTAATTAAAAAGTTCCTAATTGCTAAAATGCTGCTTAATAAAAACAGGAATGGACACTGCTAATTGCATACAGAGCAGTGTCTGCCCAAACAGAAAACCTTCACATAAGCAGAACTCTCTCAAAATACTATTGCTGCTGCGTATTGCAGCATATAGGGGGGGAGAAAAAGAACAAAACCCACAAACCAAACTGATTACAGATTGCCTCTGCACCCTGCAGCTTAGGTCTACATCATGAATGATAACCAAAGGGCATGAATCTAACCTGTTACAAGGTTTCTGCATGATTCCAATCCTACAAAAATTTCAGTGTGTGTTCAAAACTGGTATCATTAATTTTCTTTAATGACGTTAGTTACATACTTACATGTGAAGATGATGGAAAAACAACAACTCGTGTCTTAAATAACTCCATATACATTACATTATTTTTTTAATGTGTCTAAATCTTTGGAGCACAAAAATCTTAGAGTGTCAATGTCAGCCATGAGATGAAAAGTATCAAGAAGCTAGAGAACATATATTAAACATAGTTAACAATTATTGTCTTTTATTCATAGAAGTATTAGTATTGTATATAAAATTTACATAAAACATTTTAAATTATATATTTTTTCTGTTTTTCTCCCTGTTTACTCCAAGAATAGGTATTTTGTCCAACAGTCACAATGCTCATTTACAGAAATTGGTGTTCTAGAGGTTTTCTCAAGTACTTCTAGAACACATTCACTTACATTTATTTTTCAGAAATATTTGCACCAGAAATTTTATTTTTGTTACCGACTTGTACAAGAACACTAATTATCTTAAAGAGCCCAGGCACCATTTTTTGGGGCATTATGCAGAGATTGACTAGAACTTAGTTCTTGATTTAAAGGGACTACAGTCTTAGACATCAAGACAAAGAGCTAACAAGCATTATATAAGCTATGCTCCAGTAATCAGGACAAAGAAACAATTCCTTGTGATTTCAGTAGTGATTTCACTACTGATCAACTGAGAACACAATGAAAATACTGAGGATCACTTGAAGTAAATGATGCTTAATTGCAGGGGGAAAATTATCAAATTATCTTACTTGCTATGAATCACTCATTAATCTTTATTTGCATTTCTTATGGAAAGAACCTTAACTACCTGATCTGCATGTGCAAATAATTATTATTAAATAGTGAAAGTAGTGCAATTATTAAATAATGCAACAATATCAATCATTACTCCTATTAATAATAAATTATAATAAGTCTCTTAGAACTGTGCATGGTCCCAGGCTGCAATATGCAAACACAGATTTGAAACATCTGCTTAGACTTGGAGTTGGGGTTCATACCATATCAGTCACTGAGTCACAGTTCAAAACACAAATTCTTTGGCATTTTGGACTTTAACTCCTCCTTTGCACTTGTTCTTCCCCTAGTCCTTTACTAGCTCTGAAATCAAAAATGAGAAACTGTTCAGAAATCAGCAATTCAAACTCACTCTCCTTTTTAATCAGTTTAACAATGAGTAATTTTGGTGTAACGACCCTCATTTTACACCTAAGGAAAGAAGGCTGGGACAATAAGCAACAGAAAGTCAGTGACAGAACGGCACTGAGTCTCAGAATCTCTTACTTCTTCTTTCCGTGCTCTTTTTGCTCATGTAAGTTTAGCTGACAAACATAAACCAGTAGGAAATTTTATCTTCAGAATAGTTACAAGAAAAGTATTTTGTTTCCAGGAAATAAAGAGCATTCTCATGACAACAAGATACAAATTCTGACGTACTTAATCATATATGCTTCATATGTTGTCTTTCTGAAGGATCATAAGATGACATATAAATTTAATGTAGTTAGATAATGGCATTAATATGTTGCCTGAGGATGTTCTAAAAGCAAGATTTACACAGGTTTTGAGACTGCAAAAGTACTTTAAAACAATTAGGAAATGTACTTGATTGAAACTGCTTGAAAATATTTTGAAATTTCAGTCAGATTTTCAGCAAAATCAGTTGCCTAACTTATCACTTAAATTTGATGGTTAAGTAGTTTTGTTTGATAGTCTTGTGAGGATTGTGACTATTCAGGGCAAGAGTCAATGAAGGGGAGGAATAGTAAGTAGCAGTGTATAACTTCTAATTTTACACATTTAAACATACTTTCTCATGGTGCCTTTTCTGCTTTACCAAAACATCCTCTCTTCTGACAGAACACCCACAAAATCTGATGCAGAGACATTTTCTACAGAGCACAAGTCAGATGAAAACAAAAGAGTTTCAGAACTTCACCTGTGCATGGGTGGAAACACAAGTGGCTTTTCCTGTTTGAATTTAAACTTATTTGTCATAACTTTGGCTTTTCTCCCAAATGAAATTGATACAAATTTTGTTAGCACTGGTGTTTCTGCAGCATGCACTTCCAACTGCACACACACTGACACACACAGACAGTCATGCAAAGATGAACAATGGCAACAAGAGAAGAAAAAAGAAAAAAAAATTAAAAATGCAACTCTCATTTTAAATCCAAGTCTCGGACTCCAGTGGAGCTGGGCTAATTTACACCAGCTGAGAATGCTCTTGTATTTATTTTAGAAAAGATGCAATTTTGTCCTAACAAGCAGTTTGCAAGGCCTACTTGATTGATTTAGTTGACTCTGGCTTTATTACAGCTTAATGTGTTCACATCACTATTGTTAAAGTTGTTTCAGCACTTCTATTATTACTGCCTAGCTTTTGGCATTTGAAAGTTTATAATAATAATAACAACACTATTTTGTACTTTTATAGCATCTTTCTTCTGAGGAACTCGAAGAGCTTTGCAAACAATAATTACTCCTTACAACCCCTTGGTATAGCAGATTACACTGTAGCACATTTTACTGGCAGTTCAGATTCTGATCTCAGTTCACATCAGTGCACATGCAAACTATCTACACTACAAATGTGGTTTGGATTCCTTATAAAATAAAAACCAAACCAGGAATGCCCTATTCAAGGGCTGCTGCTACCCCAGAACAAAACTTTACAGTCCTGATTCTCTCTCCCCAGTATTAATTTTTAAAACACTGGGTTTGCTCCAGAACCCATGCTCCTCTCTGGTCACTGTAGCAGCAAAGGCTTGAGGAAACTGCCTTAAGCAGGTGAGGAGACAATCCCTTTTACAAAGAAAATTTCTCCTGGCTTTACAGAATCATCTCTTCTTATTTCTACTGGGGTCTGTACTGTAAGGAAAAAAAAAATGCTGTTGAGCAATCTGGAACAAGACGCTTGTTATTTTTAGCAGAAATAAAAGAGATTCTGAAGCTCCTCTCTTTTACACTGGTGAACAAGCTAGTCCTATATTTAGTGTTTGGGACTAAGGAAAGACAGCTAAGCATGCTTCACTTTGAAACTCAATCACATGAGAAAATCAGACCCCCTCTAGTAATACATGAACTGGTAAAAAAATTGGATTTGGGCTTAATATTTGCATTCAATTTCTATGAAGGCATTTAAAAAATGAAACAAAGGGGAAAAAAGGGTTTTTAAAAAGTGCATGCTTAACACTGCTTGTTTTCATTCACTAATGTAAACCACAACAACAACAACCAAATAACAAATACTAAAAAGGAATTGAAGCACTGTAAAACATTTGAATTTAGCTACCCTGAATGAGAACTGTGAGTAAATGAATTTCATTGAGCTAAGCTGTGAAAACAAACTAGTTAGAAATCATTTTAATTTCAGATCAACCTGAAATTTTTATTTTAAAATACTGACACATGATATAATTTTGAAAGAATTTTTTAAAAATTTATTTAAATTCAACTAATGCCAAGTAACATTTTTTGGAACAAAAAATGAAAATTTCAAAGAAGAATACTCTTCATTTTGTGAATAGTTCAGGTCCACTGAAAAGTGCATTTTTCTGTCAGAAGAAGAATTAATCAAAAAGAAGCCTTCTGTTCTGATTCAAGTGTGATCCTATCACTTTCATCATTATACGAAACATATACACAATTCAAGATGAACTTTCTACTGTTTCACCCCTTACAATAAAAGTATTTACAGAAAGGAAAAAGATTCATTAGATAATTTGTCAGAGCACAGATTTGCCCTACATGGCCTTGACCAAGCTGTGATAATCGCTGTGAACTCCTCTGCTATTAAAACTGGTACTAGACAAGGACTTCAAGTGCATCAATGCTTTTCAATGGCAAGCAAAAAAAGAAAAAAAAAATGCAAATACTCTCCTGCCCCTTTTCTCAGCAATTTGACAGCAGACAATAATTCAATTAACTGTGCTACCATCCCCACTGCCACTGGAAAGAAAACATCTTTGTCAGGCTGGTAAAAAAATGAGGTTTCGTGGAGTAAAAGCCACAGCTTTAACACAAGGGAAGGCTTCAGTGCTGAAACCAATGGATATTCTGTCCTTGATTTCAAGAGCTCCTGAATCAGCCATCTTAGAACACAGAACAAACTGTTGGCTCTCAAAAAAGCAAAGATAAATTTTTCATTTCTATCCAAGAAGTTGGATTTTTGGCATTTGGCTTCATCTTAGAGAGAAACACAAGGATGATTCTATGGTTATACAGAATTTTTAAGTTACCTCAAAGCAATCAATGTTTGAAAAATCAATAAATATCATGATCTAGGTATTGGACATTGCAAGAACATTTTCAGATCTAGGAAACTGAAATGGACATCTGATTAGGAACAGTGGGGAATATTTGCTGCAACCTGAGGACATAGAGCCCAATAAGTAGTATTGATTACCTGTAATTATAATTGCTTGCAATTTACTTAAAATTACCTCCTCTGGATATGGCCCACTGAAAAACACCTGAAATCAGCATTGAAGAAAGTCTTCGGTAATCAATTACTTTTTGGAGTTAAACTTCATAGAAAAGTATGTTAAAAAAAACAAAACCAAAACAAAACAAAAAGACAAATGAAAAATCCACAAACAAACAAAGAAAAATGCAGAGTAAATCTTTTGGATTGATCTATTTTGTACTCCAAGTTCTGATTTAAGTGTTAATATTATCATAGTCTGGAAGAAAAATAACATCATTGAGGCTTCAAAATGTTTGTGTTTACACACTCAAAGAGAGTTGCAGTGCGTTCAATTCAGAAGAAACACAGAGCAATCTTACCTCTATCACTTCTGACTGGAGTGCAAAACTCAAATCAATTACTCATAAACATTTGTGATAAGATTAATTTAATTTTTTTTCTTAAACAAAGAGGATAAATTAAAAGAATCAGCTTATTCCTTCCTACTCTGTAGTGACAAGATTAAAAATTAAATTTATACATATTTCATTTCTACATAATAAAGCCTTTTGCAAAAAGAAAAAAATACCACAGTTCATCTAATTAAATCAAAGAAAATTGCCTGCAGCGATGCTGCAGTATTACAATTAGATGTCTGCCAAAACCAGCCGTTTGAATTCTTAAACACCACTCCAGTCTTAAATGCAAAACACGGTTTTCATCATTTTCTGTGATATCACCAAAATGAGGGGTTTTTTCATCACTATTACGTCAGCCTGGAATGCCTTGCCAGACTCATTACATATTTTCTTCTGCCTCACAGAAATGTTGTGCGAAATAAATGCAGAATACTTTTGCTTTGTTCGCTGTAAGTCTACACATGAATTTTGGTAATAATGTTATGGAAATGAAATAACATAGTTTAAAAAAAAAACTCTGCATTAAAAATTCAAGTTTTTTGTAATTAGTGTAATTTATGTAATGCTTAAATAGTCTTTGGAAAGATATAAAAAGAATAAAAATTCAAAACACAACCCCTACAAGTAGTTGTAGATGATTATTTACAAAAACTGAGGCTATCCACATTTATTAATCTTACACAGCCTGATTAGTAACTCTAATTTAGTACATATTCCAAAACATCCAGATCCCAAAGGCGCACACCAAATGCTCAGCTCACACCCAAACTTCCTCTGTGACCTTGCACAAGTCCCGATTTTTCCCGTGTCTGTAAAATGGGAGAATAATACTTCCTACCTGACAGGGGTGTTGTCAGGTTAAAATCCACAGAAGAGTATCAGACACTGAGATACTGGATGTAATAAGGGACAGAGAAAGAGACAGGCTGAAAACAGTGAAGACTAGATAAATAAGTTGCTACGCTACAGTAAAGGCAATTCATTTAAGCATCGTTCAGTGAAAGCAGAGTTTAGTTACAAGCTACTGCTGACTGACAGATGCAAAAATGTACTCCAAAAGCTCTAAGCTAAGTTTTAACTAAATTATTTTAAAAACACTCACATTTGCAAAGCTTTGTGGAGTATAGACAGTAAAATAATGAAGATAATACATGGCTAATTACTAAGTTTGCATGCTCTGTCACCTTACTATGAGATCACATTTTACATATAACTGGGAAAACTACAGCAATGTTACCTTACTATGAGATCACATTTTACATATAACTGGGAAAACTACAGCAATGTTCACCTTGTCATCTTCTCCCTTGTGTTTTCCAGGTTCTTATGCTCCATGAAGTAAGTATGTCTGTAATCTCTGCTGAACTCTCCCAGGTCACACACAGTCCTACTGCCTTTAGATTCTTCCAGTTGACTCAACTGAGCCTCAACCTTTGCATGCTGAAGTAAAATGGTATTCAGCCCTCCAGGGAAAGTTCTCATTGACCATCTGATGATACCACTTCCACTGATCTGTGTTAGAGGAAAATGATGATACTCCAGTTTCATGCTTGCCTGAATAAAAATTGTATTGTATGAGCCAGAATAATGAGAGTTTTGCAAACCACTTGGTATCAACACATATGTTTCTGAAGTATTTCTCTAGATATGGGACAGATGTTCTGTACTCTGTGCACTTACCTTCCACTATCCTCCCTATGATCAAAGATTTTTGAGGTGAAATAATCTAAAAAAACCCAAAAAAACCCAAACCTAACCAAACCAAATCAACCAACCAACCAACCAACCAAAATAGTACAAAAATCTCTGGATAAACGGATTTTATTTTATTTTTTTCTGAACTAGATGGCACAGGCAGGTGACCAGTACTCTGGTCAAGTGAGCAGCTCCTGTTAAATGACTCAGTCAGATAGAATCCTCTTGCTTTATTTTGTCCCCTGCTGCTACTTTCTCACATGGGATTGCATACACTACAAATGCCTGGGGGATCTATACTCAAGTTTAAGAGCACACAGGGTGTGCAGGCAGAATGCACAGCATTGGGCCCATTTTAATAGCATGTCTAAATGAGACCTAGATGCAGATACATGACCTAGCAGGTGACCAAAGATGCTGTCTCAGACTGGACAATTGGAGACTAATAATAAGAGATAATATTAAGGTTCCATTAGTTAACTTCAATTTTTTATGGTTTTCGTTCATACTTTATGTTCACACATAATGCAACACGTAAATTCTTTGACTGCCCTAGTGAGAATGTTAGGATTAATTAAAATTCATTATGAATAATTGGTTAAACATTGTCAAATAGCTGAAGACCAATCCTGAGCCTTAGCACAGGATCCTAATTGCAGAAAATGTTGATAGCACAAGGAAATATGGGAGCTATCCACAATAAAAGTGGACACCTGCATTGCAACTAGTAATCAATAGGACACTTTCAGAAATCCGTTACTCTTGACATTGTCATGAAAGCTCATTATCTAATGCACCACCTAAAGCCACTCAGCCTCTACACATGAGGTGTTTTCCCAGAGGAATTCATCCGGTAGGTTTGCTTACAATACAGCCCACAGATCTGACTCTGACCAAAACGTGACTGGAAGGCAATAAACCTTCCTATTACAATCCCAAAGGACAAATGTTCGAAAGTCAGGTAGAATTCCTTTCTCCGATTCCTGTCTGAGAGTCAATTCCTGATTGCAGTATTTGTACATTTCTATAGGGCCTCATGTTTCTTCATTCCTGTGGCAATGAACCTTTGCAGTACAAGTTTTTAGCAGTATACCAATATCCAGGTAGGTCAGCTGAACATGCTCAACTTTGACAAAAGGTCCATGTCCCATTTGGAATGTTGCTCCATCACACTGTCCCATTCATCACCACTCATGATTGAAAATTTTAGCAGACGTTTCCAGCAAACAAGCAAAAACTGGTGAAATATATCACCAATATTTGTTTACCTTGTTCCCTTTTTTGCCGGCCCCCAGACATCTGAAAATCCAATACTAACAGAGAATATCAAGAATAGAAAATTTCACTCAAGAAACACAGCAAAAATGTATACAATATACTTGCAGAGAATTGTGCTGTTTTCTAACCAACCTATTTTCTATATTGCTCAAATTTTGAGAGAAGTTAACATAGAATACTATTCACATCCTCATCATTTATGTAAAAAATGTGAAAGCAAGATTTTAGTGTTAGAGCAAATATTTTGTAGCTGGCATTTTACTATTACATTGTGCTTGTGGGAAAGTTTGCGAGATTGCAGATTTTGAACCATATTATATTTACCAAATTTTGTACTAATTACTGAAACTCAGTAGCTTTTTAAGAACTTAGAGTAGCTTATAGGAGTTTCTAAAAAGAGAAAGTGTCTGTGAGTTAGTTGATGGCAATCGTTGTGGCTGTCTATTCAGGACCAGAGAACATTTTTTTGCAAATGACATATTTAGAATACACAATGTCGTTATGTCACTGAATTCTTCTATTACCTGGAGTGTGGAAAAGGCTAGTCTAGGAATGTGTATCAAAAGAAAAGATCTGTTGCCAGAACTTTTGGCACAGGTACAAAAACCTCTCCTTTTCTGGGCTTCAAATGCTTGCTTTTTAGAATAAAAGCTCAGATATACACTAGCAGCCTGCTAGGTTACTAACAAAAATTTTCTAAACGAAATGATGACACATAACAAAAAATCATTTCCAGTGTTTATAAGTGAGCTGCATTTTCTTTACCATCTGGATTACTCTTAAAAGGGTGCCTATTCATGCTGGAGTTACCTATGCTCATAGAAGAGCACTTTATGGAGTGAGCAAGACTTAACTGATCAATCTTTGTCTTTCACAGAGTTGCCAGTCACACTGTCAGAAATTTGTTGTATGTGTTTCTTCAAGGAAAAGTGTACTTCTCTGCCCCTCCCAGCTTTGTGTGCATATCTGGAGAGCCCTACCATCCATTGCAGTGCACAGTTCCCAGAGGAAAGTCTCTCTTTACCATTCTGACAGAAGGTTGTGTGCTGATCTTGGCTGGGGTAGAGATAATCTCTGCAGTTGCCAGCTTTGGTTAAACTGCAACAGGTTATTCAAGAGCAGTACCAGACATGAACAAGACACATGCTGCAAGTTACAAAAGCAGAGCATTTGGGGGTAAGTATAATACTTGGAGAGACTGAACAATAACAAAAGTAAAAGTGAACCGTGTTGTTATGCAATAAAGCTTAGCCCTTTTCATGAGTTAAGGATTACTACTTACACATTAAAAATAGAGAAGACCACAGAGACCACTAAAGCTGGGATTAGAATGTGTAAAGCCCTGAATCCCAGATCTCGCCTCCAACCACTAAACCACATCTTCTATAGTTAGACCTTTTTTTGAGTCATGAAGCTGCTTATTACTCAACATTCTGCAAGTACTTAAGCACCCTGCTGAATCAAGACCACCTCCTGGAGACTAGAGCCTCTAGTTCTTACTCAGGCATTTAGCCTCTGTAATCACACAACTGTAAACTACAGCAAAGCACACCCTTTTTCTGCCCTGGAAAAATAAAGTCATTAGTTCCTCCAGAGTTCACACTTCGTTTTGTTGTGCATCATTCCAGTCTTAAGTCATAATAATTCCACTGCACTCATAATGATTGCACCAAAGTGGTCACAATGCAACAGAATCAGGTCCAAAGTCTCCAGTCAAAAGGTTTTGCAACCTTGATGAGACTATCATGCTTTCTTATCATAATCAGCTGTGTTTGTTTTTGCTGTCACCATCCTATTGCTAACAGAGGTCTGTATTAGTACATTTTTAGAGGTGCAGAATCTCACTGAGAACCTGGCCCTGCAGTTCTTTTTCATTTGACTGTATTTGATTTGCAAGAAATAATATATTAACTTGCCTTAAATAATTATCCACAAGCTGGAACCTGGTCCTGAGACTTTGATATATGAGTTTCTAGTCATGCTTAGCTGGCCATAATTTTTCATCTGGAGGGTATCTTCGCTATGCAAGCTTGATGAACAGGTTATTTTATGTTAGATCTCTAATGAATACCCATCAGTGGCTTTAAAGCAAGAAATAAAGAAAATGTATTAGCTCATGTAGACTCTGTCTTTCATACTTCCATTTACTCAAGAGCCATTTGTAGTTCTCTTTGTGTCTTCTCAGGCAAATGCATGCATTGGGGCAGGACAAGGGGTATTTGGCAACCACATGTGATGACTTTTGTGAGATTTAGTCACCTGCATGTTCACCTGCATCAAGCCTTCTGATCTCTTGGGTACTGACCATTGTATGTATCACACTGAGAAGGCCAGAGTGATTCAAAGGACAGTTTTGAACTCTTCTGTCTCTTGCTGGTGCAATGGTAAGCAAGTTGAAATCCCATGTTTTTCTAGGGAATCTTAGTTTGGGTGAGAGACAGATTTAATATAATATGAATGGCTGTAGAGACAGTATTTTGCCATACAATCACTTAACTTGTTCAACATATCATCCCAGTAGTCAGGGCCAAAAGGTGGACGCCACCTTTTATCTTGCATCATAAATAGAATTGCAGTGAAGCCTGTAAGAGAAAAGGTCATAGAAAAATTGTATTTATTAAAGATCTTCCAGTTAATTAACCTCTTAGTTTCCCTCTAAGATGCTGTTCTGCCATCTCCCCATTAACCCATAGCAGCTGAAATTTACAGGTGATATCAAAATATATACTTCTGAGGACTCATGTAGAAGACCATGAAATGTTTGAAATAGAGGTGAAAATCTTGGAAGAGGATTAGCATAGATGAAGAGCAACCACTGTAGTATATTATGGTTTTTTCTAGATTTGAGGGGGTCTTTCTTTGCTCAGCATCTTTGGTTCAAGCTGTTTAGTGAAAGGTAAGCAGCAGATCCCTGAGATGAGCAGATGGATGGAAGGGATGTATTTGCTCCAGGTCATCTGCAGACACAATTCTCTGATGTGTGGGATCTTGTCTACTGGCCCTTCAGTTAGCCTCCCATTTCCTAAATCTGGTCTGTCTCTCAGTTGCTTTTGATAACACAACTATCGTGATTCACACTACACTTTACCATGCAAACTCTTCAGAGTAAGAAATGAGAGGAAAAAACGGAAATGTTTCCATCAAGTCTACCTCCTTGGCTACAGCATGCCTGCCTGAAGCTGCCCCTGCAGCCACCATGGTAAGGAGGTGACTAACTGTGTGTTACTGTGGCTTCGCTCTTATCCAGGAAGTTCCCAGTCCCTGACCCTGCCCTGAAGCAGTATCAGGGTTGTTTTGCACTTACCACTGTCCATATGGGGCAAATAGAATCAGATATAAACATGATAAAAGTCTAAAAGTCTGGATGAGCTATTGCCCCATTCTCTGCTGAACTCTGAGCTCAGAGAAGAGCTACCATTGAATTTGGTGCTTCTAAAGGACAATAGTCTTGTTCACCCTTGGGCCTGATAAGTTCTCTCAAGTATCAAAGAAGGAAATCAGGCCCAGGAAGAGGACATCTGAATTTGTCATCTGCCTCACAAAATAAAATGAGGCAGCAGCTGAACTCTTGTAAAATTCTAAACAGAGTGTCATCCTTTTCTATACACACAATAAATACATGGCACCAACCCCACCCACACAGACAGACACACACTTGATCTGTGAGCAGTTTTTAAAATTTGGGTGGTAGAAACGTTTGTCACACCCATAAGCTAAATCTGAAAGAGAGGAATGGGAGAAAAGCCATCCATTTTGGCTTGATGCAAAATTATCAGCTTCTTGGCTTTGTGCCAGCTCAGTCAGCTTATAATAATAACTGGCTCCAGGCCAAGGTTTTTTGAGAGAGAGAGAGAGAGAGCAAGAGAGAGAGCACACTGCTTTCTCTTTTCTCAAAAATATTTGTTAATAATCTCTACATTACTCATAATCTGTGTAGCTTAATTAAATAAAAATGTCTATTTTAACTTCCCTGCTAACTGAAAACTGGAGGAGAGATTAAATTATTGGGAGCCTGGAATCAGCCTGGATTTGAAACACAAGACATC
The DNA here is from genome assembly GCA_034509425.1 of Eopsaltria australis. Taxonomy (NCBI): domain Eukaryota; kingdom Metazoa; phylum Chordata; class Aves; order Passeriformes; family Petroicidae; genus Eopsaltria; species Eopsaltria australis. The sequence continues at coordinate 6,704,636 of JAVTVJ010000012.1, read as the reverse complement.
ACCAGAACTGTTTGTGCCTGGCTTTCTGGTTAAGGCCCCTGCTACCCCAAGACCTGAACATAAACCCTCCCTGATTGTGAATGGCACGAAAACAAGAAAAAGGATGATAATCTACAATGAAAACCTACTGTTATATTGAACTGTGTCTTGAACTTTGACTTGTTATTTCTGAAGAGATACCACAGTGTCTCTACATGGCATGGTAAACTTCAAGAGGATTGACTTTATCTGAAAGACAGAGCTGTGATGATGCCTGATGTGATATTTTCCTAATTTTAGAATGAATCCACTCAAACTACCTTTTTAAATGGGAAGGACTGAAGGAGAAGCAAAAACTCCTCTAATTCAAATGAGTGTGTAAGAACTGTCAGGTCTCACTCACCTAAATTCCATTTCTTTTGGTCTCTTTGTGGATATTATTATTATTATTATTATTATTATTATTATTATTATTATTATTATTAAAATTCCTAGAGATGACCCTCTGTGATTGTTCTAAAAGCTCTTCATTCATCGGAGGTGCAACCACAAATAATAACAGTACGTACAAAAAAGCAGAAAGCATATTTCATGCCTTTTGAACATAAGATACAGCAAAAAGGAAAAGAACATATACTGAAGAGGATTCCCTTAAGTTACAGGAAGAACTCCCAATGTTAATGCAATGGTAAATGAGCTTGCTCAATATTTTTATTAATGTCTTACCATGTGTTCCTTTTTAGTTAATACTTTGTCTTTCTCCTGCAGTGCAAACAATGATCCTAAAAATTGTTCATGAACAAAAGTTCTTCTCTTGGGTTTTTATCGTTACCCATGGTTACAATCTGCATTAGATACTAAAGCTATTACTGCCCTGTGCTGACCTGCAGTAAACCTATGAAGAAGTGTGTAAGACATACATCAAGAAGTGGTTGAAGTTTAGTCCATGCTGGATATGTATCCAAATCCCTGGATGTTGAACCTTGTCACCAGTGATTTTCCTTATGATTTTTTGTATCCAAAAGCTGCCTAGCTGGGCTGCGAACCCTTCAAGAACAATTTTTATTTTCAAATTCCCAGAACCTCTTCTTTTCTTTCCTTTTTTTTTTACAATATTTTTAGTCCTTCTACTTTGGGGGCTGTCACTAAGGGGATGATGATATCACAGGAGGCATTCAGCACTTCACAAGATTAGGTCTCTGGTCCCTGCCAAAAATTATAAGGAGTTGAAGACTCACAAAAAGAAAATAAAGCTTCCTTCTCTAAAACTGGTCAGATTCAAAGCAAGCTGAGGTGCAGATGCCATACCATCTTCTTTTATGGTCATTTCATTCTCTTTATTTATCATTTAAATATTCTGGATCCTATCAGACAAATGTCAAGATGGAGACCATTTCCTTTGTTATTGGTACACTGCCTTGCAGACTCAAATTCGGATACCTGGTTCGCTTGTACTAACCAGTGCACTCTAATAATAACTACCAGCAATAAAAATAACTTAGAAGCATGAATTGTTCTCACTTTCAGAAAAGTTCGTGTCCCATTATTGGTCTACTTTATACAAGGCCCTTATTTTAACTGGAGAAAATTAATTCATTTCCAGTGGAGAAACTGAACAAGAGTGTTTGTATTCTTCATATGTACGGACCAAGAATCATTATAATCTTTAAGATATGACTTGACAAATTTCATTCTGTATAGTTTCTCTAGAAGTCTTATTATTTTCATCTTTTCTGTCAAAATTTCAGCTGAAAGTTAGCCTGAACCACAGAGGATGTACACTAAGAACTTTCATGCCCAGATGAAACTGGATGCTTCATTCTGGTGGAAAACTCTCTGGTGGAAACCTCTCTGGTTTAAAGATTGCAGGAGAGGTAAAATCTACTTTGAGCAAAAGCTGCAGAGTTTATAGGTTCAAATGCAAGAACACTTTAGAGACTGGATTGCTGCTTTATAATGCAGTTGATTAAGAGTGACAGAGAGCAGATTTCTTGTATTCTGAGGTAAAGGTGCACCCAGGCTGGAAAGGCAGAGACTGTGTGTCAGGCCCTGCAAGGCATGAAATGCCAAGGGTGCCCTGCAGCAGTGTGTTGGCTTGGCAAGAGGCTTGTGCAGGGAGCTTCAGAAAATCTGAGGTACTCCTTGGGATGCTCCTGAAGGACAGTGACCCTATCCAGGCCTCCTGGCTCAGCTCCCACTGTGGCGTAAGTTAAGAGAACCAGTTCTGAGAGGGAAGTGAGTGCACAGGGCTCTCCATGCAGAAACTGAGATTCCAGTGGTGGCTTGTGCTCATTATATAGTGTGAGATCACAAATAGAAGTTTTCACACTTGCCCATCTGCCACCAACTGACTCTAAAGAGCTGGTGAATCATACACTTAAAAGAGGGCGAATTTTTCCCCGCTGCCATTGGAATGTGTTTTGAAATTAAATATGCACAGTACAAAAGCTGAATAACAAGGTTGGGCTGATCACACCAGACACTGTGTATAATGCTACAGACATGAGGGTCAGGGGTCTAGGCCAAGACCATGGCCCTTAGTCACGGCATCAATGAAAGCTGATTCTTCCTTCCCCTTGGTGTCCCTTTCCATGTCTGAAGAGACTATTGAAAGAAAGATTTCTTTGAGGGGAGCCAGGGGAAAGAAAAAGGGGGGAGGGGGGAGAGAAGTTTAACTAACATAAATATGGTGAAAAAATATTATTTTTGTGCTTGCATATGGTACTTTTTTTATCTATCTATCTGCATACATTTTCCATTTGCTATTTGTAATTATGGTTTTGGCTTTACAATGTATTCATCAGTGACACTGTGATCCTTTTGTTCTGCTGCATATTAAAATGGTTCAGAAGATAGATTCAAAAGGTCTCAGGTTCCCAAGAAGGAACATAATAGGAGTAATGCATGGCAAGAACACTTTCTGCTTTCTGCAAAACAGGAATAAATAAGGGAGCTATTGCATTACACTTTGTGTACAGTACTGTACTCTTTGTCAAAGTGTTAGACAGATTCTTATCCATTGCAAATCCTAGTTCTTATCCTGATTTAAGTCTTGAAATAATGTTTAATTTTCCCTGTTCTTACAATGGAAATCAGGCAGGGCATTATAAGCACATTATTTTTTTGAACAGCAATGTTAATATAATCATTTTGGTCATTCAAGGAAAAACAAAAAGGACCAAAGAATGTTTTTGTTTTTCATTCCCACTTTAAAAGCAAGTTTTCTTTGGGTGTGACTAATCTACATGAAGTATAACTGTATCCATTACCCATTGTAGGTTTGTGCAATATGTGACAGCTGTTTGACCCCATCACCGAAGTCCCCCTTGCCATGGAAAAGAGAGAGGAGTATGTGAAGATAAAATACCCTTTATTCAGACAACTAGACAGAAACAGACTCCTTGGTTCTCTGGCTGCCAGCGAGGCTGTGTATCTTGTGCATCTGTATGTCACAAAAAACCTTTCCAACCCATGACCTGTATAGCCCAGCTGTGCATGGAACTGAGTACACCAAAGATGTCAGACCTCAGCTGCCTCAGGACTCGGCTTTGCCTCAGGCATGCTACCTGCCTCCCTGGAAACAGGACTCCAGTGTCCAGGCTTGAGGTTAGAATCAATCACATGGCAAATGAGAAGGCAGCTATGAACACAGCAGAATGACACAGGCTCCATGATGTCAGCAACATTTTTTATCCCTGGGATGTGTGTGTTTCTGTCCACCACAGTCAGCCACATGCAGTCATGGAAGGATGGCAACTGTTCATCCAAAAATCAGTATTCGACTGTTGTTTCTACAGGAGTTTCGTTGGTTTTTTTTTTTCTTCACTTAAGCATGTGACTCAGTAGTGCAGTGTCTGAATGAAGATGCCTGAGCTTGCATTTGTGCTGCTAGATCCAGAAGTGAAGGCAGAGCTGTTAAATCAGTGGGACATTGAAGTAAATTTTCCTCATTAAGAAATATCCACTAATGTATCAGTAGGGGCTATCTTACCTGCAGAATTTTGTATTTTTGTACAGGGCTGGGTTTAAAATATACCAATTTATTCTATACTACCTGGGCTGCCTGTAAGTCCCTCTGAACTTCACCTTGGACACGTGACTTTAAGGTGCCAGTCCTTGGGTTCTTTTCTATAAAACAGATACAATCAATTAGTCCTAGTTCTCATTTCATGTTGGCCTAATAGTGTTAAAGCAGTGACAGGATTTGATGAAGGGCTCCATGTGAGTCATTATTTCAGGAAATAATGAACATTGTGTCATGTTTATTTGTTCTTTGTTATCTGTTCCTCCTTACCACACAAAAGCAAGTGATTCTTCCCATCCCTTCATTTTCCAGACCTTACAAACTTGAAAGTGATGAAATCAAACAAAAGAACATATAAATTGTCCAAAGAAGTATGAGGAAAAGATGGGCTCAGATAGTAAATATAAATATGCAGTTCTTAAACACTGGAGACTCTGAAATATTTAAGCACATGCCATGTATTAACAGCATGGCCACCCCTGCTGACTTCAGTTAGAGACCTTTACCTTACCTGTTTTCTCTGGGGAGTCTGAAAATCAAGACCACATTTGCCATGTAGCATTCATGTACAGAACAGTGAAAACAAATTAAAAAATGTGTTATTTAATTCCCCTTCTTTATGTGTCTTCAGAATCGAGCTGCTATGCATGTTTATGTGGAATTAATATTGACTATATATCACTGATATTATGGTTAAATAATTAGTATTGTCTCAGTTGCTGGCAAGTTGCTGTTCTTCACTTTGCGAGTTTATTTCCTCCTCAAGGAATTTGGATGCATCTCTGAACTGAGAATTACTAAGTGACTTTTTGAGCATTATTTCTGGTAGTCTCACTTGTGCCTTTTCCTGCTGGTAGTACAGTTATCTAAGAGGAAAAGTACTTACCCAGTGTTCAGAAATGTGCAGGATAAAAGCCAGCTAACCAAATATTTTTTCCCACCTCAGCCTCCTCTCTTCTTCACACATTCAAGATCTTTTATTTCCTTCTCTATCAGTCTTGCTTCTACCTGTTCATGAGCAGCAAAGACAAATTGACCATTAAGGCAAAAATTGTAACTGATGTACTTCTATGCTTACTCTGAGTCAAAATACACAAAGCCTAGAGAACGTGCAATTAGGCGACTGTGATCTTTCCGAAAAAGCTATTTTAATCTGTTACATCTAAATGAGCAATGCTTTTCATACATCTGTATTTTTCAAGAATGTGTTTAAGGGATGAGAAGTTGGATATGGTGCCTTCGGGAGGATATTGCTCAAATCTCTTCTAGAAAGGTACTACCTCGCACAAAGGTAAGAGAAAATATTCAGCTTATTGGTAGTATTTTATCCCACTGAGACCCAGTTTGCTTCAATTCTACTCAGCCCTTCCTTGGAATGGGGAGTTGGGAGAGGCTGTGGACCCCTGCACTTCATCTACCCTTTGCAAGTTTGTTGGTGGGTGAATGCTCATTCTCTTTCCCCTCTACAAACCACTATATATGCTGTTTTGTCTTATGCTCTTTTGAATGCTTGTGGATCACTATGAGTCACAAAACTCTTATCCATGGCTACAGCTTCCTTGAGTGCTTTGTTATCATCAACCTATGCAGGACATTTCTCTGATTTGTCCAATGATTTCTTCAGAAGAATTCCACATTAGAAATAATAGGTTTTAATTTGAGTAGATATAGGTGCTCAAGTGTTAGGCAATCTTTGCTGCAAACCACAGTTAAAGCCTTTCCAAGAACAGATAGTGAGAACAAGACGTACAATAAAGACCTTCTAATGCCTATAAAGGGTGCTCCCCTCAAATGAGGCATTTCACAATTTTCCTAGATGGAAATAATGATCTTGGGAAAGTATTGCCCTTAAGTAAAAGAGATGGAACCTTTTGTTTCCTCTGATCCTCTCTTGCTATGCCAATCTTCCCCTTTATGGAGCAAAAGATAGTCCACTGTCATTTGAGATGAGCATTTTGGGGTCTCCAGAAGGCCTTTAAAGGGAAGTCAGAGAATTAAAAAACTGAGGGGCAAAATTCATGCCTATTTAACATTTTACTTGTTCGGATATGTATAATAAAAATCTACTACAGCAAAGGGGAATTTGTATGATTCAGTGCAACAGAGAAAGAGATGGAAGCGGTTCTCTCACTGTCAGTGTTAAAAGACTGAGGAGTAGTGAAAGGGGAAAGAAACTCAGAAATGAAACAATGCAACATGCAGAACATACAGCAGCAACACAAAAGCTGCCCCTGCTTCACCATCTTGCAATTTGAATCTGGTCATCCTAGTGTGTATGGGATTTGAAAATATTAAGCACTAGAAAAATGTAAAATATTCATAGACTCATGAATGCTGCCTAGAGAAAATGTTGTGAAGGTTTTCTCATTACTGATACTTGAAGAGGTTAGTGATAGAAATTACTGCGGGATGAGTAATAAGTAAAAATATCCACTCAGACTGATTCAAACCGATATGAATTATGCCTTAGTCAATAATGAGTGTAGGATAGACATACTGGACTTGATTTTCCTCTGGCTTACAACATTGAAAATTAAAATTAATTCAAGAGACTACATACCACTATTAAATGTGGGAACACCTACTTTCACTTTGTAAGATCTGTACAGAGAGAGAAGCTCTGTTTTGTAGTTGAGTTCAAAAAATTGGGTTGAAATCCAACCATTTGTCTCAAGCCATTAAGTTCTGTGCTCTGTCACAATCCTTTTAATTTATATTCACAAGTTGTTGAGATCAAAAGCACTCAAGATAGGGACATTTCTTGCTTAAAGTCTGCGAAGAGTATCCAACAAATCTGCACCAGGAGGTACAAATGTGGAAAATACATGTTACAGTGGGAATGAATCCAAGATCTTGAGGAATTCAGCTGAATGAACATGAGTGGTCAATAAGTGCATCCCCCGGTTCAGTGCTTCTTGAATGAAACATATATAAGACTTTGGCTGCTTATCATCTTTTGGACCTATCAAACTTTTATTTACTTTGGCTTTTGTTATTTCACCGCAAATAAAGAGATTTTTTTTTCACTGTAATCTCTGACACTACATGATACTGTGATGGAAAGGATCATAAAGGGATAAGCTAGAATGCCACATTACCAGCCACTGCTGGCACTGGTTAGAAAGAACGAAGATTTAAACTTCTTTGTTTGTATTAAAAAAATCCTTAAAACCTTACATTATGATTTCAAAAGGCATTTTAAAGATATTTTGTTGTTTGTTTAAAATTTTTCTCATTTATTTGAATATATGCTGTTTATTACAGAAAAGCAATTCCTTTTCATGTACCTTTAAAGTATTTTTCCCCCCTGTATATTATCTCCTTAAGTTTTGTAAAATAATTACAAATTTTAAAGTGCATGGATTGTCTGGGTTTTTAAGTTGAAAAACAATTAAACCTTGATGTGTTTTTTGATGAATTCCCATGATAAGGTTGCTTACCGCCCAAACCCCTCTCTTCCTTGTTGTAAAATTTTAAACAAATATCTTCCTGTCCATTCTAGTGATCAGTCCCAGAGAGAGACTCAGCAACAGTCTCAAATTCTGTGCAGGAAAACAAAGGGACAAGAAGGGGTAAAGGATGGTGTGCTATGCCTAGGTCACCATTCTATTCCTTCTTAAGCTTCACTCTTCCTGTGTGACCTTGGACCTTTTCCCACTTCTTGTTACTCTGTAAAATAGAGGTAGAAATACTTGAAATTGCACAGGGAGAGATAAACATCAAAGTCTGGGAGGTGCTCAAACACTACAGAGATAGAGACAAGATAAGTACTGTACATAGAAAAAACTCCATTATGCGACTGAAAACGCCAAACAACAGGGCTTTAATCTTTAGACTTACAGTTTAAATGAAACCGTGTCATATCCCATTGTGTAGTTTCCATGAATGTTCATTTCAATAACCCTGTTCAGTGACCATCTGGGATCATTCGGTCATACAGTACTTCTCCAGGCACTATTAGTTTCCTAAATCCTCAGAACAAGGGCCCAAGCCTTACCAAAATCTGATCAACAGAAGACCTGAAGGGTCAGGTCAGCTTAGCTGATGTCAAGCTCAGCCAGGAGCTGATTTAGGATCAAATTGCCATGGCTTAAGAAGTTACTGGGCATTCACTAGGATCTGGGACTTCTGTTCATATATGCACTTTACTCATGGAAAATGTAAAGGTAATATAACCTGTCCTAGCTGACTTTCAGTGCAGGCTGAGGGCATGCTGGCATTGTTGAATCTTAAGCATTTCACATGGAAAGATCCCAATAATTAAACAGGTATAATTTCGTGTGAACAAAAGCTTTTTAATTCCACCCCAACACAGCTGCAAGAGTTAGTCAGCATTTCTCACTCTTTTCCTGCTGCTGGAAAATAGGCTCCTATGTTCATCCTCCTCTTCTCTGACTCACTCTCGTATCCAGAAGCTCAGAATGATAGGAAAGGATCAGGCTCTTTAGGCCATTAGGTCACTGGTCCCTCACATTAAGCTGAAATCATGTTAAACTGGGATCAAGCCACTAGATTCCTCAAAGCCTTTTTGTAGCTTCCAGGATCTGTGTCTCAGGACAGAAGCTCTGCTGTTGTGAACAGCCTCTCAGCTGTGAAGACTGTGGTGCCATATGAAAGTCAGAGTAGAAAGAAGGGATAGTAGAAGGTGAATGTTTGCTGCAGTGGCATTCTTTGCTTCAGACACAGCCCTGTTTAATGAGGGATTCAGAGGGGTTTCATGAAGTCAAATGGCAATAAAGCCCAATAAGTTCACATGTAGACAGCAAAATGCATCTATGTTATAATAAAATAGCCAATGTAAATAAACATAATTTGAGCTAAAATGGTTGATCAAAGTTGCATTCTCCCGAACTGAAAATAAAAAAATAATAATAAAGCAGTGTGACTTTAAAATGACAAAGACATCAGCACATTGCTGCTCCGATGAAACAATTTAGAACAAATCTGATTGGAGGCTGGTCAGTTTGTGCCTGATGCCTAATCGAGAGCTTATATTTACCACAGTCCCTAGGGCACTGCTTTATCTTCAAAGCTTGAGCCAAGAAAATTCACTTGTTCAAGTTGTCTGCAGGCTGTTTTTCTTTCTTTCTCCCTTTCTTATTTTTTTTCTTTTCCCTCCCCTCTCTCCCTCTCCAGATCTCCATCCTGGCTCAGTTAACAAACCTTCTAATCCCTAGTCAAGTGCATACATGCAAAACTCTGATGAAAGAAAGTAAATGTGGAAGAAAAGAAACAACTGTACAGATCAACACCAGCACTACCATTTTCCTTCTGGCTTTATCTCTGTATTCAGGAAAATTTTATGCATTAATAAATTTTCAAACAATATGGCAAGATGTAGCTTTGATATATCAACTTCACTGTGAACTTAGGTCAATCTCTCTCTCATATTAGTGGCCCCTACTTTGTTCAAGAGATGGCATGCAATGATAGGGCTGTTTCAGGAAAAAAATTTTCAAGATTCCAGTGGTGTTCTATTAACATAAATTCTGTTCGGAGTCAATAGGTTTTGAGCACTTAAGTCCCATTTGTGTATTTGGAAGATCTTTCTTTTTTTTTAACTGGCTATCAGTCTTTCAGTAATGTATTAGGGAAGGAAACAGATACCAGAAATACTGTCTAAAAAAGTACCTCTGCAACTTCGGCTATAAATTAACCAATTAAATATGTAAGATCTATGGTTAGACACCTACAGACTCAATTGAATAAACAACAGTCAAATAGGGTCAATTAACTCTACACAACAGTAGTGCTCATAACAGCATGTGAGGCTGAAGATACCCATCAGTATATCCTATTACTTGAATGATCTAGTGTTTTGAAAATTTTACTCCCTGTATGTTTATGGCTACTTATCCCTTCCCTTCCTCCCACCCACCCGTCAATTATTTAATTCCTATGGAATGTGACTTAGCACGGAATACTGAGTCTCTTCATTTCAGGGCATGCACAGTGTTTACCTGTAGCTTGTGTGCTACTGTATCTTAATGGGATCTTGAAGGAGGGTTCAAGGTTATTTAGTTTCCATGTTTAATTCATTCTTGAAGAGCTTTAAATAGAGACTGACAGCATGCTAATATTTGATAATCATTACCATCAGCCAAGGGGAGAATCAGTGATCACCTAATACTTCTGTTGGTTTTAGAAATGGATCCCGTGACTGAAACGTCAAAGTCATTAATCAGCCCCTAGAATGATCCACATAAGACAAACTACATTCTCTCAGGACATAAAGCATGTAGTCTCCTGTTCCTGCATGTTACCTTTCAATTTACATTTTATGCAGATTTGCCCAGCTGTATGATCGCCAATCAATTTTCTGGCTTATGAGGATGTTTTAAACACTTCCAGCCCCTTTTCAGGTTTCACCATTTTCATCTGCAGTCGAAAATGCTGCTGGCTGAAGCTGCAGCTAGGGGCTGGCATGTTCTGAGCAGGGGGGAAAACCCTGTCTATGTGATACAAAGAACAGCCATTTGCTAGGAGAAATCCTGTTCAGGAGTGGCTGTTAATGAGAACCAACTTACTAGCACTACCGTTTATATAATTTTATATTGTTCATATTACTTTTTGTACTGGTTACACTAATTAAGAGTATATGTAAACAAGAAATAATGGAACTATTATTTGTTCTATTATATACCAGTCTCAGTTGCGCCTACAATTTTTTCATACTTGAACTGCATAATTTCAGACTTTAATGCCAGTTTCTGTCCTAAAGTGCTAGTAACTGAATATTGCACTAGATATCTGGACAGTTCAACAAAGTACAGAGGAATATATTTCAAAACATACCTGTGGTGGACAGCATCATTAGTACCATTGACCAAAGAGACACAAGTGGTCATAAATAGAAATTTTTACAGGTTTCCATTAATCTGGGGTCTGGATTTATGCCATCTTCTTATATCTGATCAATTACTTTCTCAGAGCTATTTCCTTTCTACCACTTCAGCCAGCAGCCTGTATTTCTGGTACTTAAGGTCTTGAGATTACTCTCAAGTGACAAATGATGATGTATGTACACACAGTTCAGTACTTGTCTCTTGGAGTTTAACTCACTGGGAAATGCTACGGCCCTCCGAAATCAGACTCTTTGTTTTTTTGGTTTTGGTATTACAGAAGAGAGGCATCCTACTTTAATATGAGACTTTAACATTTGGTTTGGAAGTATTTTCTGACTTTCACAAGCCCACAGAGAAGACAACTCTCTTGACATGCACCTTGTGCTTTAATCACAAGAACATCCTTAATTAGAGACAAATTCTGACACTGAGTGAAACAGATCACTTGTGGAATAAGGTAGTCCTCAGTGAAAGTGACAGTGGCAAAATTTGGTCCTTGATAAATGAAAGACAATGCTGAGTACCTCCCTAGGAATTTGATGAGAATGCACAATAACTCACTTGTCTAAAAGTCTGAAGCATTCCTGCCTTTTCTTATGAATGTAAAAGATTTCTAAATTTGTTCTATTATTAATATTTCCAAAAAAAAACCCTAAGCAAATTATTCATTTTCTTTTTATTCTTATTTGAATCAAAAACAGTATTCACATTTCTGTTAATCAATTGGTTGAGATTGGCAAAACTGCAGAATTACTGAAGGAGTGGAATTGAAAATCTTAGCTTCCATTCATTTGCTCACATGGCACTCATCATTATTGCAGTTCCTCCAAGAGTCCTTTTTCTTATTTATGGGTTTGAATTGTGTTGCCTTCTGTGTTATAACACCACCTCTTTCTAAAAGAGATGACTGCTGTTGACTTCTCAGCTTTAATGTGCTTTGTGTTTATTTGTTCCCCCATACCCTCTTACCATATTTCTTTTTACCATTGGAACAAACTTGTGGCAATAGGTCTGATTCTTTTGTCAGTATACTGGATTTACTAGATCACTGTGCATCCCAAAATATTACTAAGAGGCTATATAATTTCTACAAGGTGCAGTGGAATGCCATTTGTTTTCTGTGGTTTTAATCACAGCATACTGGTTCAGAGTGAAAATAGGGGAAATATTTTTAAGAAAAGTAAATATATCCAGTTATCGTTGAAAAATTTCAGAATTCAACACACTTTGACTTGCTCAGATCTATGGTTATTTTTATGCATCGCTTCTGCTGAAGCACTCACTGCAGAGAACCCAGAAGCTCATGACTCTCCAGCTGCAAGCTGAAAATTTATCCAGGGTATGGGTTATATGTCACCAATGAGCATTCTGGTCACTTGTAAAAGCTGCTGCTCTAACCTTAACAATTGCATAAGCTCTGCATGGGTCTTCTGGCTATGAGATATTTTCTTACAAGCAGTAGAAGTTCTCAAGACCACAAAAAAGTAGATCAAAGTAGATACTGCAGTGATCCTTCATGCACTGGGAAGAAATGCTTCCTCTGGAGTGGAAAGAAGGCATAAGGGGCCAAAACTGTAATAAAGACATGAAGTTATAACAGGAATAAATTTAGCACCATGAGTTTAGATGAGCAGCCTGGACAAAATGGTACGTGACAGCTCTTCAGAGACAGGTTTTCCTCTGAGTCTGTACTGCCACTTTAGCACTACATGTTTTTCTTAGCCCTAATCATATGCAGTGCAAGAAAGAAAAGTAACTCAGCTGCTTCTAAGTGCTGAAAAAGACACTAGCTTTAGAGTTTCAGATGAATGGGTAAATGGATAGATGGACAGAGAGTAGAACCCCACCAAATAAACTCCTCACGATATCGGCCTGCCAATTTTGTGGTTGTTTTTCACAAAGGGTTCAAGAGAACAACATGGTTTTAATACCTGGGAAAAGTGAGGCTCCCCGTCATGGTGTTCTGACATTGACCAAATCTCTTATACAGGACAGTTGAGTTTCTCCATCTTATTAAAAAGAAAGGAAGTAAAGTTTCTCCTTTATCCATTCTGTCAAGACTCCAAAATAACATGAACGACAGATCATCTTAGTTAACCAATATATTAGGCTATTATAATTCTAAAAATATTTGATGAAGGTTTAGGAAGTCATGTAGACTGAAGAAAATAAAAACTATTTTCAAATATGGAAAGATTGTTGTTTAAACCAATTACCATTGAAAGAACTAATTACTTTACTCTAATAGAATTATGGATTGACACTATTATAAAATTTTAAAATATTCCAATATTGTATTTTTAAAAAGTCTGTAATCACTCAACTAACAGCAGAACCACAGTCATTAAACATAAGAAATTGTAACAATGAGTATGTCATCAGAGGTTTCCTTTGTGCAAGCAACGTGCCACTAGCACTATTACAAGGCATTTCAATTTTAAGCAGCAAAAGTTCTACCTTTGGAAATTCTTTCAATAATCAAAAGCCAATAGTACGGTAAAATTTTTCAGATTTTTCTAATGTGCCTTTTGGATTTTCATCTGCAAGTGTTTGCATGTGCAGTTCACTGTAGAAGTTTAGATATTTGTCTTCTAAATATTGGAAACTGGTTCAAATAAAAGGGTAGAGAAACAACTACCTTGATTTACCCTTGCAATATATTTTTGGTCACAAAAATATTGCTATATTTTTAATATATGCAAATTGTATTAACATGGAGCACATGCCTGAATCCTTTGAAAAAATTCCTTCTTAATCTGCTAGACAACCTTGGTCATGTGTTTGGATAAAGCAGCAAAATTACTGGATGAAGAGAAAGTGGCACATGTAATGCATTTGAATTTTAGAAAAAATATTTGATACAGTGTCTGACAAAAACTTACTTGAAAATTTAACTGAAGTAGTCTTGGAGAAGAACTGTGTTAGGTGGATTGAAAACAAACATTAATGGATAAATAGGTAAACAATACTGCAATGAAATGATAATGACAAACCACAGCACAATGACTGAGGAGAGGAGCCTTCCAGAGCACCAGAGGGAACAGTCTTTGGTCCACCTAACATCTTCATTAACAAACTCAAATACAGAGTAAGCAACATGCTGACAAAGTTAGTGGATGATGCTAAATGTGCAGGAGATGTAACGGAGATGAATCAGGATTTAGATTTAATTATAACAGCATGAATAAAGAGTAGTTAAAAGAAATTTCCAGTCATTCCAATGTGCAGCACAACAGATGGATACAAGAAATACAGCAGAGAATTAATCTGAGGGATATAAAGTCTTCTGAGGAATGATCCATAAGGAAGATCTAGAAGTAGTAGTTGACAATTAAAAAATAATATGAGCTCTACATATAACAGAAGCAAACAAGGACCATGTCAAGTATGGACCAAAGGCACAGAAAAATAATTTCTAAAATATAATGAAGTTATAGTCTTTTCTTACATAACTGTGGAATTATTGGTTTTGGTCCTGGAAAATTGATAACAAAGTACATCATCTGGAGAAACAAATAAATAATCAGAAGGGAGATACATAGGAAAATAATGGGAAAAGCTAAAGCATACTTGATTTAAGAATATGCATACAGAAATCACAATTCTTCACAGAGCTGATAACTTAAAACATTTTTTAAAAGAAAATAAAACTGAAACAAACATCTTAAGACTGAAAGAAGGATGCCAGCTGAAGAAAGGACAATATTGCTCATTTACATTAAGTACGACTCACAGAATTGCTGCCACAGAGGAATGATGGAGGAAACATGCATGGGTGGTTTTGACACTCAAAATCTCCTTTGAGGTGGCACATGTCCCCACACCTGATGCATCTGGCCTAAACTACCAGTAGGGTTGAAACCTCCACATATGGTAAGCTGAATTGATTGAGAACATATGCATGCAGGGGGCCTGTCTTCTCTGAGGATTTGCTCAGTCATAGAAAAACTGAGATGGAAAAACCAAAGGAAGGTCAGTAGCATCTGGAAATTGGCTATCCTACAGGGAGATCATCCAGCTCAAATGCTCCGAGTTGGGTTTGGAAATATGATTTATGTCTCCCTGTGCCAGCTTTGATGAATTTGGTGCCACATTACATTGCAAAGGGTGTCTGGGAAATTCTCTGACTATCATGTGAGGTGTCAACATGTATGTAGAGGTGTTATGTAAAGTCTAGTACGACTATGGTAATCAGACGTATCAAGTGACAAGCTGCTCACAAAGTCTTGGAACCCGGGAGCTTTGCACATGCGGATGCACCTGGATAAAGAGGCAGACAGTCTCTGCACAAGGTCAGAGGAGACAGGAATTGGGCTTCTCAAGCAGGTGCTGCCCCAACCTACAGGCTGCTCAGAGACCATGGGCCAGGGCTTCCAGCAGAATCAGCTGTGGTGTATTGCCTGAGGCAATGAGCTGTGGGCAGTTCAACCAAACCGGTGTGGCAAGTCTTTTGAGAGGCATGGTGCACCAGAAAGCCAAAATGATTCCTCACGTGTAAGAGAAGCTGGAAGACATAAAATGCAAAAGTAGGATGCATTGCCACTTGTCTGACAACCGACTTTCTGGGGAGGGAATTGTACATTTCTTTCCACGTTTCAGTAGAAAGGGACATGTGTCTGTGCCTACTTGGCAGTGGGCACTCCTGCTGCATCTCTGGGACTTTGAGGCCAAAGGGAGATTGGTGTTATGATAATTTTCAGCACAAGTGATGGCAACAGTAATTTTTTTAGTCTGAGAAAAAAGTTCAGTTTTGTACTGTCACCATATGGCATTAGCCTTGTTAGTACAACTTGGTAGAGGTCACCTTAGAGACAGAATGGCATTTCTTTTCCGCCTCTGCCTGGGATCTCTTTTGAAGGCAAATTTGTTCCTTATTCTGATGCGTAGGGGTTCCAGACCACAGCAAATGAACGTATCTTGTACCATCCCAAAAGAACAAGGATCTACCAGAAAATCAACATTATAAGCATCCAGAAATTGTGCAAGTACTGCATGAGCAACACGTGATTTTTGTATAGTTCTTTCCTCCCTAAGGGTCCTAGAGCATTTTATTCCCTCATCTGACACTGAAATGCAGCCACCTCTGGGGTGGAAGCCAGCAGCCATTCAGCATCAGGGACAGTGCCATATTTAAGCAAGATAAATGCACAGAAGAAAGACCATCTGTTAGTATGCCAGTCAATTTGTAGATACAAGTAGATCCATATCAAGTTGTGACAAATCCGTGTGCCAGAGCCCCCTCCAATATTTCTAGCAGAGTACAGACAAGCATAAGGAAGTCATTTGTGCATGCCCCAGTGGTGCTGTCAGCCTGCCTGGGTGGACTCTGCTCTCTGTGATATCACTGCTCCCCTCTGGGGCAAGGGACAGAGCAGAGTCAATGTTATAAGTCAACGGCTCCCCTAAATAAGGGCATGAAGGTAGGCATGACAACTTTTTTGCTCAGCTCTAGTCAGTGGCTTTTGCCAAAGCCTTGAGCCAAAGCTCCTCCGGACGAGTGCCCAGAAACATTTGGCTCTAAAACCAAGCTGAGGGATCTCTAAGAGCCAAGTTGTAGAAGCCTCATGGAGTCTCTGTGGCCAAAACCATGGAAAAGGAAATTAGCTTTGAATAGAGCCCTTATAGATCAAACACCCAGAGTAGACTAAACATCTTTGACAATGAGTCTAATATTTCATGGCAAGGCAATTTTGCTCAGTAATTTGTTCAGATCTAAATACTTTTAGTTCTCTAAGTTCATTTCTCACTAAATTATTTTCTCAGGACAGTTTGTTTGAATATAATAAGGAATCCAAGCCTCAGCTACAGCGAGACCTTTGCTATACAAGTGCATGTGTTATAATACCTTATTTTCTATCATGGGGATTTAATCAATTTCACTAAAATGGTGGCCTATAACAGAGATTTTTCAATAACGTATGTTAAAAGGGTTATTATGTAATGACTTAGAAGTAGGGAGTGAAAAGATGATAGTGTGTTTCAGCATACAATATGCTATGAAGGATTAGCTAAACTATTGGGAGCCCACGCAGGTCTCCACTACCCTCAGCACTTGTGAGTCATTGTGGTCTTGTTTGTTTCTCTGATAAATTCAGTAAACTGGGGTGTAGTATATCACACAGCAGTGCCATATATCATTCCATTCTCTAATAGGAACATAAAACAACCCTTGATTGCAAACAGGCTCTTTTAAAGATTCACTACACTGTTTGGCATTTTCAAATGTTTTTATGTTGGCAAGCTATTATAATAACTCATATGGGATCAAAATGCATATAACTTATTCCAAAGTATTCCACATGCTAATTAAGTAAACAGAAATGCACTTGTCTCTACCTCCCCCATCAAAAGCAAGCATGCTTATTCTCCAGAACATTATTTCACTTCAACTTCTCCTCTTTATGTATCATTCCAAACCTTCTTCCCCCACCTCCAGCATTCATATTCCTGCTCACTGAGTCTCTTGTTACTGTCTCTGTCTTTTCATATATCTAAAATATTAAAGTAAAGCAAGGCAATGAGTCACTTTTTATCTCTCCAAGGAGAAGAGAGGAAGATGACACATTGTGCACTGATCTTACTAAGAAAAATAGAGTAAATGTGGAGATTTTTTTTTGTTGTTTTTATTTAATCTTTATCCAAACTGCATTGCACGAGCCGTCTTCATTTCTGAAAAAAACAAGAGAGAGCAAAGCAAAGACAGGTGGAAGAAGCACTAAAAATTACACAAATTACAACATTTTTTTTCAGTTCAGTTCAGAGCACTGGGTACTTGACTGCAGCTTGAAGATAATCACATAAAAAAAAGTTTGATATTTATTAATTTCAAGCAAAATAAGCTTCTCCTCAATGTCCATATGCGTAAGTTCCATTGGTATTACTCATCTGTATAAACCAAGGGAAGAACAGACCTCTCAGAGTCAATTGTATTTTCACATTTGAAGCCAGAACTACAGTCTTCCATTAGTATGTTTATGGCTTATGTCTTTTTTTAGAGAGAAGGCACCACTAACACCTTCACGCAGCATGGGTGGGGTGATCCCTGAGCTGCCATTCTGGGATCCACATTCTGCAGAAGGCGGAGGGGGAATGTCTGTCCCTCTGAGCCTCCCTCCCTGCAGAGCATGGGGGGCCTTTTGAGAAGGCTCTCACTCTGCATTGGTTATCTGCTTAAGCACTGCTGGGGCTTTGGATCTCTGATGTATCCAAGAAGGAAAATGCAGTGGGATGGGAGGACAAAGAGTCTGGCACAAGTGAAGTACTGGGGCTGGGACCAGGAAATTGCTCCCACTCAGGAATTTTCAAAGGAGTTCACCTGGGTGAAAATGGTCTTTGAGGTACAAATGGTTCACACCCCAACTTGTGGCTATAATCAGTTGTGCCAGAGGAACAGCCAAAACCAGCTGCTCCACGATGTCTCATTAGATCTGCCATTTTACACACAGCAGCCAAAGACAAAACAGGCAGTTGCTTGGCAGAAGCCTGAGGCTGCTTGGCATCACAGCACAAGCATGCTCTTAGCTCTGGCTGTGGCCAACCCCAGGCATACAGAGAAGAAGAAAGAGAGGAGGAGGAGGAGGAGGCGGCGCCAAGAGGCAGTGCCAAGCTTCATTATTGCAACAAGATTTACAGGTTGTGGGTTAGCTTTCTAAGCAGGTAACAATGCCTGAAATGATAGAGAAGGACACACAGCATATCTGAATCTCTCAGGAATGCTGTGAGGTCTGGAGAGCCATAAGCAAAGGGAATTGTGTCATATCCATGCTACTTTCAAGTCTGGCAGTGGGCTCCCATCCTGGGTGTTTCTGTGAAAACAGAGGCCTAGCAAGCCAGCCTTTCAGTGCTTCATAGCATAGAGAAGGATTTTGAGTGCTATAATTGAAAGATTAGCTACAATCACCCCAAGCTCCAGTTCAGATCCAAACACCCACCATGACTGAGTTCCATAGTAGCTATACATTTCCAGTTACTGTTTCTCTATCAAAATGCATTTATGCAAAATAACCATTGCAAAGGAAGCAGGCAGTTTAAGAGGGAGGCCCTATTATTTTATGGATAGTCTTTCTCTTGCAGTGTATGTATCAAATGCAAATTTGAAATGGATCTTCCACTTTAAGATGAAGGTTCCAACTTGCTAATATACTCTAGCTTTAGTTGTCTCCTATTCATCTGTGTTGAAAGAGACAATAATATTCTCTTCAAAATTATATCTCAGAACTCTTGTAGTCCCTCTTCACTGTGGTTCCTCACAGTGAAGTTACAAAAATGCAAATCCTGCTAAAAGAATTAATTTCTTCCTTTAAATACAGAGAGTTTTGTGTTTTTTTTTTTTTTCTTTACTGCCTTGGCATCTTACCTGTTTTTCCAAGATTATTGTTGATGGTCCTAAGATCACTCACAACTTTTGGACATTCTGGACAGCGTCCACCTGCACTAGAATGTAGAGTGCAGACATTTGTACTCGGAAGCCTCAAACTTATCTTTTTCCCCTGGGACTTTTGGTTCGTTATTGGGCTCCATTGTGGCAAGTGTTTCAGCATCTCTGACATGAAGGAGCAGACTGATCTATGCAGCTGGTAGAATCAGGATGGTGAGGCTGCATGCCAGACAATTCCACCAGGAAAAGTATGCCTTGTTCAATCCTTTTACCTCACAGGGAACATTTAAATTCTCAAATCCAGCCATTGTTTGTCCAGTTAGTTCACTTTTTCCAATGAAGATTTTATAAGGGTGATATTCTAAAATTAAATGCCCTTCCCAGTCACCCTTGGACACAAGAGATCTTGGATCACCATTGCTATCTAAGCCTCACCTTCAGACCTACAGGCTAAAGCATTTCTGATCCAAGAGTAGTCCTTTGACCAAACTGAGCAGAGCAAACCCTGCAAGTAAACATTGAACTCTCATCTGTGCTTTAGGAAAAATCTCCTGTAAAATCTGCCCCACAACCGCCTGGGACAAAATGCAGAATGCCCACACTGTATCCTGAAACATCTGAGAATGAAATAAAGACCTTTTAGCACATTGCCAAATAAGAGGTGGCTGTGCCTGTAGAGGACATGTTAATACAAGAAATTATGAAAAGTGCACAATAATGTCTAAAAGAAATAAGCCCTCAAGGGTGCAGCTCTTCTTACAGGAGAAAAGCAAAAAAAAAAAAAGAATTATAATTTGCAGTGTGCAACCTTAATTTTATGCTGTACCTTTGAATGTTTTGAGGTTTTGGAAGTTCCTCATTCTTACTTGAAAATATATTCAAAACTTAGTCCTCTTAAGGTATTTATTTTTCTTTCCAGTGCTGGGCAGAAAAAAAAAAAAAAAACAAAACACCAAACAAAAAGACATACATTCATGTCTAAACCATAATCCTTATAGTGAAAGCAAAATGGGGACTCTACAAACAATGCCAAGTATGAAGAAGCAAAGATGGTTTCCCCCCGCTAATGTTTTAAGGTCTTTTTCCCTCTCATAATATTAAACTAGGTCTTAAAACTAATCTGACACTATTTCAGGCTGAAGCAGCATACTCCAAGCACCTCAGCAGCACTGATGGAAATCTGCATAACCCTTACAGGTACAGAAAGTGACACCATCCCTTCAGAGAGCCACACATCATGAACCTGCACTCCAGAAGCTTGTGTTCTGCATGGAGAGGGAGGATGGATGGGAAGGGAGCACACTTTCAGGATAGTGTAACACAACCCTCTCCTCTGCTGTTCCCTTCTCCTGGCATCAGGGTGGATGTAATTCTTCTCATGCATTATTGATAGGCCCAAAAGCCTGCCAAGCTTGCCTGCTTTTTTTGTGACAGACAAAGGAGGGTACACGGATGGCACCTCTCACTGCTCGGGGCTCTACTTTCATTAAGAACATTTTCTGCTTGTTCTCCAAGGGCACCCTCTGTCAGAGACTGCCACGCAATAAAGAAAATATGGCTTTGAAGTCCAGTGAATAGAAACAAAATGAATTAGCGTTCAGGTGTTCGTGCAACCTGATTACAAAGGCCCAATTCAGTGGCGTCCTTCACACCTTTTCACTTGTCCCTGCATAATCTCTACACATCTTTTAGGCTCTCTGCCTTTCTAGTCCCCCTCCTCCCTGTTCCCCCCCATCCCTTTATTTCCTAATGCTTGCAGGTCCTCCAGGAAGACACAAGCACTTACAGTTGTTGAGTGATTAAATATTTATAATCAGGGCAATGAGTGAGGTGTTGAATAATAAATGCTAAGGTTGAGGCGGCCTTAGATAATTTCTGCAGATTTTTTCATCCACAGCCTCTTTGATTCTAAGGCAAAATCTTTTTAATTAACAATAACTTTTTTCCTTTCTTTTATTTTCTTTTTTTCTTATTCCTTTATTTTTTTTTCAGCAGCTGTGACAGGCAATAGTCCTTTATCACTGTTTCTTTCATGAACCTTAACCCTGAGAAAGTGCTAGAGCTGTTATTATAACCTTAGAGAGACATGCATAAAGTTTACATTGATTGTTGCTTGCTCACATGTGGCTTTTGTATCATGATGTGACTCTTGGGGATGTCCTGTCCAGGGCTAGAAACTGGACTCAGTCCTTGTGGGTCCCTTCCAATTTAGCATATTCTGTGATTCCGCAATATATAAAACATATACATAAATAAATCTGTTTACCTACATTTGCTCAAACTCCTCTACATCAACTAATATTTACTTAAGAAATGAACATCTGTAATAAGTGGTCAGTCAACTGTTAGGGACAGTTACAACATATTGTGATGGGGAAGGTAAGTGACTTATTTAAAGCTTCTTTAAAGACCTGTCACTGTAACTAACACTGCACTTTACACAACAGACCGAATAGCTAGATTATCCAGAGGTTTCTCTTGATTTGAACTAGAAATGGATTTAGTGTTTAACATATTTCTTTTCTCTCCTTAATTTCCCTAACCAACAGCATTGGAGCTTGGGCTTTTTTGCATTGTATTTCCTTAGAATATACACTTTAAAAACAAAGGGTGCTGGTTTCTAGAGTCAAGTGATAATTTCAGTTTAAGGGAAGGAAAGTTCTTCTTTAAGAAATATTGCAGACACTTGTGGTACAGGAAAAGCCTGTAAAAGTGGTCTCATGAGATCAGAAGTCCTGCAGCAAGTAAGAACCTTTTTCCCTCCCTTCTCTCCTTCCAATTACAGTAATTCTCATGGCTATGCAGCAGAATGATTTGTCACTTCTGAATGCTAGATTTGGTGGAGAACTGCTGGTATAGCACAGACAAAGCAAAATACAAAGCAATGACTCCTATGATCCAGGGTTCACAGAGGCTAAACGTGAAATGACCAAAAGTAGGAAAAATGCATTCAGCAATAGGATTTGGAAAAATAGCGAACAGATATCTGACAGTTAGGAGCTTTGAAACATTTCAGTGTCAAAGAGGACTTAACCTGGAGCATAAAACTAACAAAGAAGCATGAGAAACCCCACAGTCTGTCTCTAATCATGTCACTCTGATGGCTGTATCACTTAACTCCTCTGAAAATGAATGTCACTGTATTCCTACATGTGATGACACTGTTTTGAAACTTGGTAAACAAATGTTCTATATTATTCTAAGATCTTAAAATTAGAAAGGAACCGGAAAACATTCAAAGGGCAAGGCAAAGTAAAGGTTTCTTTCTGATGTTCCTTCCCTCTCACATTCTTCCCCTGTTTCAAGGTGCACCCTTTTCCACAGGTCACAGCTCCTTCAGAAAACACCCACCTTCTCTGCCATAGTCCTCCCCACAGGCTGCAGTGTGGCTATCTGCTCCACCATGGAGTACCTCATCTTTATTCTTTTGCTCCTCCTATTCCCTCTCCCCCTCCTCCTCCTCCTGACCTTGGTGTTCCCTCTGCTTATTCTCGCTCTTTTTTTCCCTGTTCTTGCTCCCTCTGTGCAGCATTTGCTGCCCTTAAATATGCTTTCCCAGAGCACCAGTGTGGCTGATGGGTGCACCTATGTCCTGTGATGGGGTTGTTGGAACCAGCTCTTTGGCAGAGGGCAACCCCAGCCTCTTCTCATGGAGGTCATCTAGCAGACCCCTGCTGCCAGCACAGACACCCAAAATAAGATAAAAATTTTAGCAAAAAATTAATTCTTCTGAATGTATAATCTAACATGCTGTAGCTGGACATTGATGAGGAATATTTCTACTGATGCATTCTGTTGTTTGACTTTTCGGCTATAAATACATAAAAAGAGAAATTAAACTGTCCACTTAAGCTCAGTCATTGAAATACAAAAGGGAATAGGGTTTGAGTTAAAATCAAAACATCTTCACACTGGTGATTCACTCTGTAATGTAAACAATACAGCTGCTCTGGTCATAATATATCATCTTATCATATAATCTATCATTATATCAAGTAATTTGAAATAGTATGACATCCAAAAGAAAGCAGAAGTTGGCATTGATATTTCAAGGAAGAAAATGGGGACATCTTGGCAGACTAAAAATATCACCAGGGATGAAAATATTTGCTCTATTTACATGTGGAGCTTCAAACACAGGTACAGTGCAACAACTGAAGCAGTAAACTGAGATTTCTGGAGGACTTTTTTCTTGCTCTTGTTGCTGAACACTGTTCATGTTCTAAACCTATCTACCCAGCTTCATGATGCATGGCTACTTCATCTTCCAGTTGCACCTCTCCAGGCTTCAAGCACTAAGTCTTTAATAAATTCATGTGTTTACTTATGTGCATGGACCATTTATATCCAGAAAGAGGAGAGGAAAATATGGATGCTGTATGAAGAAATTTCCAGAAATCTATTTGGACTGTAAACTCTCCAGAGCAGCATGCATCTTGGTGGTGCTCTCTGTGGCTCCTATCCTCCTCATATGTTGACAATAGATGTCACAAAACTAATTCTTTCAAACTAATTTGATTTCTTACATCTTTTTGGTATTTACAGAGGGGGAAAAATGGCATCTCTAAGGCAACTCTCTTAAGGGAACTCAAGCTTTTAACCTTTGCTTTCTTGGAGTTTTCTATTCACTTCTCATAGCATTTTCTGTTTCCAGAACTGGGTGCTTTACTAGAGATACTGTGTCAACTATTAGCTGTAAAATGCTGCAAACTCACCAGTTTCAGGAGAGTTGCTTGTGATTTTCACTGATCAATAGAGATGAAAAGTGAGTATGAAGAAAAAGTCCCATTTACTCTTCAGACCGTTACACCACCTGTTCTTATCTTGGTATGTAAAAGGCATTATAGGGTTAAGGTTGTGTTACCATAGTAGAAAGAAAGAAGGAGGCCTCAAGGTGCACAAGATTTATTCCACCCTCAAAACATAGTCTTTTGCCTCAAGTGACCTATTACTCTTACAACTGAGCCCAGTTTTGAAACAGATAAAATGCTTATAAGTAATTTTTTCTCGTGAAGAGGACCATTTGGACTGTGTATGTTGGATAGCATCCTGTGCACAGACTGAGTAATGGGAAAGATCTCATAGAGATGTTTGGGCTTGTAAGGAGACAGCACAGAACAGCCAGGCCTTGTAACCAGACAAGATCTTTGTCCTCTGCCTCATTCAGCCACTGATTTAACAGAAAAGTAATCCACTTCTTCCCTCTCCCCTACACTCATAACTTTCTGGAGTCGGAGCTGCCATTTTATGTGCATCTCCTACCAGCAGATCTCAGGGCTTCTCGAGGATATCGTAATACAAATATATAAAGATGACGAGTGTAATAATAATGGTAATCATAAGAGACAAGAAAAAGTCATTCAGAACTCTGTTGTAAACATCTCAAAGTCAAGACCAATCTCCAGATTTAAAAACAAATTTCCCTTTATGGAGAGAAGATGATTCCATGTGAATAACTAAGCTATGTCATGGTCTCAACACAAAATCTGCATAAATATTTGACCCCTGAGAGTGTTCATTCATGTGATACTTTATGTTCCTCAGTTTCCCTTTGCCAGGCTTCTCCTTATATAAGCTCTCAGGCACCCTGAGGTGGTGGATTACAGAGTCAGCAGAAGTGTGCATGCCACAACTAGAGCAATGGATGGGAAAAGGTTGCCTGGAGTTGCCTCCTAAGTTCATTTCCTCTCCCCACCAAGGGGTAATTGCTAAACCACCAACAGCTAAATAGATCCATCAACAGATGCCAAGGCTGCTGCTAGGTTTCGGTCATGTCTCTCCCAGTAGGGGCCACTACAGAGCATCAAATAGGAATGAAGACTGGGAAGAGAAAATGAGTACAGTGTAACAGAAGGAACCAGGTAAATATGAAAAATGCTTCACTGGAAGATTAATCCTTCCTGTAGTCCATCGTTAAAGTAATAAAAGGTTTATGATTCATTTCTTACATTATAATGGAGGAGGCAATTAGTAATTACTGGATTTATAGTATTTGTTGTGTTAACTCAGCCAATAAAATACACAGCAAAACTGTTTTTCTGAAGCACATTCATTGCAAAGTAATGTTCTTGAAGCATTAAAAATGCAATCTAGTGCTCTGCACTTCATGTATTATTACAGAAAGAAGGATGGTTCTCCAACGTACACTGAGGTATTAAGAACTCAAATATTTTCATTTTTTTCCTATGCAATTTTTTTCCCCCAAAGGAAGTTTAAACAATCTAAGTAATCTCCAGTAATAAGATTTAGCACAAAACTCTACATGTGCTTAATGTCTATTGTTAAAAAACTAAGCACCGTTTCTCAAACTTCCACATCTTTCCCCTTAATGTACATGTTTGTGTCTTTTCTTCACATGGGAAAATGGTCAGACTCACATGATCTTCACTGGCCATGGGAATTTCCTTTGTGTCTGCCCTAATAATATTTTTTGCTTCCACTAAAGTATTTAGTTACAGTAGTATTTGTTTCAGTAGTATTTTTGTCCTGCTGTGGATCGAAATTCCATTATTATACATTGGTCAGTTGCGTGTAAAGGTTTACATTCTGGAACTGCTGCAAAGTATATTGTATATTAAAACAGCTTTTAATATATAGCAAAAATTTAAATGGAATTAACAAAAAATTAAAGTATTATTTCTACTACATTATTGTATCTCACCTACATGTGCCTTGGAGCTCAAGATCTTGGAAAGTGATTGCTTTATAATGTATCCATGTTCAGTTATTGGGCTTCTATCCATGAGCTAATCTAAACATGTAGAATAATAGAAAGCACATGAATTTCCATCCAAAAAACACAATCATCTTTCACTTTAGCCAAAGGAAAGTACACAATAAACACCACTCATCTAGAGGGACCCTACAGCCAGGAAGGGGAAAGGGAATGGAAAGAGGTGAAGGTTGAGGAAACCCCTCCAACTTAAGCAAGGCATTTTTCTAAATCATGATTATAAGGTAACCCCCATGAAATTCAGGATTTCCAATTCCCCTGCTAATATATTTTCCTATACATTCCCTAAATGTTTTCATTTGCAAAAATAGGATTGACTTTCCCTCCACTGAAAAAAGCCTAGCCACATAATCCTCCATCATCAAGGCAGGAACAGCCCTGTAATGCAATTTCCTCCTAAAAGTTCTTAAAACTGAATTCAGAGTTAAACTGTCATGCGTAGCACTCCTCAGGGGTTCCTGGAAAACCATTTCCCCATCTGAGTATGTAACTCTGTGAAACCAAAAAGGGAAGCAGTCAATCTTGTCAGCTGTTTCTAGTCAAAAGGTTTTTGACAGAGCAGAGTTATAATTCTTAGAAATAAATTTCTTCTATGGAATTAAGTTCACTAGAGTACAAGCTGTTGGAAAATTCAAAATTGTCAAAAATTATTGAAATAAAATTCCTGTATTCATCTGAACATTTTTTTTTAACTCTATTGTTTCCAGAATTTTCATCAGTAGCAGTGATTTTCAGATTCTATGTGAAAAAATGCAAACTGAAATCTGAACCTTTTGGGGAAGCCAATAAAAGCTTACATCCTCCAACACTAGTGACACATCTACTGCAAACACATTATTTACTACAGTGGAGAAAATCTTACGTAAGCAACATGTAAAAAATCCCAAACAATACTATGTTATCTAGCATACTCTTTATCATTGCTTCCTTACTATGGTTTCAAACCCGAAGAAGAGTCTGTGTGCCTTAAAGCTTGTTGTTTTTTAACCAACCATATCAGTTGATCTAATAAAAGATAATGACTCTACAAACCTTCTCTTTAAAAACATTTCACACAGTCTAGCTAGAGACAGAGAGGGGAAAATTAAGTTCACAAGCCTTGCTTGTGAAGTCCCATCGAAAGGACGATGAATTTGTCTGGATGCAATATGTAATAAACAACCCTGTGAAAAAAAAAGGCAGAAGCTTGCACAGCATCTGCTTTGCAAACTTAAATAACTTGGCCATTTAAGTTGTTTTGTTTGGTCTATTACATATGGCAAAATGATCCAATTGATGCACTCAGTACCATCAGTATTTCATTTTAAAAAACTAATCTGCTCTCTTCCCTTCCCCTCCCCATGTTGATGGAGGATCAGTTTAATATCTGGATTGCTGGCAGTGCACTTGAGTGCTGGTGAGTCAGATAGATGGGAATGCTCCCTCTGAGTCAGTGTGGAGCCAGCCTCCCAGCATGGTGCTTGGGGACACTCTGGTGCTTGAGCTGCAATCATTTAGATCAGAGAAAACCAAAGCCCTGAACAGTTGCGGTCACTTGAAATCAGATGGAAAAAACAGAGATATTACGCCAGTATCCTCAGCAAACTCAAAAGAAGACAATAATTGTACGAGGCCAGATCTGCTCACACTCTGCCAAGAACCTTGATGAGATAAAGATAGTCTTCTTTGTTTTCTGCCATTAAATAGTCAAGTTCATTGTTTTTATTATTGAAAAAAGTTGCTGCATTACACACAAGAAGTGGCTGCATTTCAGCACTGCACAAAGTGATTCTGTTACATATAAGCTGTAGGTTTGCACATGACAAGGAATAAATCAGTCCTAGCTGTGCTTTTGCATAGACTTCAATGGAGTTTAGAGCCATCCTAGACTTTTTAAATGACGTATAACTCATCTGGGAGAAAACAAAAGGAATTTAATCACAAATGAATTATTTTAGAAAAAAATACTGCACTACTGGTTCTTCCCCTGGCCTGTAAGCTCTTTGCAAGCAGGACCCAGATTCTTATTTTGTGTTCACCCAGTGCATAGCACAGTCAGCTCCTCTGGGTTTTTGAATGATGTATCTCAACAAAGTTATCACAACAGCGATAACCCCGATGACAACGATGTCCATGACAATAAATTCAACACTTTCCAGTGAATAACACATATAATTATTACACTCCATTTCTGTTTATTATTCAAGTATTTTTAGTTTCCCTTAGCAAAAGTTCATGTCACTGACAATGCATCCAATTAAATACACAAAAATGAACGTCTGCATAATTTCCAGCTACCAAGAATACCGATACTTTCTTGCTTCAAGAAAGAAAGGGGACAGACTGACAGGGAAGTTTTTCTCTTTTTTCATTCTGAAATACTACAACTCTTGTAACCACCATCCCCCTCATTCACATAGTTGCATAGTTAGTTGGCAATTTACTAGGGAATCATCATGTGCACAGAAAACCATCTGAGAAACAAAATCAATTTAGTGAAAGAGAGAATAACACTAACATTTCAAAGTGATCTGAGTTGCGCAGGTCAGGGAAAAAAGATTATGGTATTCACAGTAAAACAAATAAACATTTACTTTTGTACTGTTTCAAAATAGAAAAGCATGTTTCCTGATATGTGAAGTTCAAATGAAACTCCCCATAAAGTATATGTTGAGATCCTGACCTGAGAACTCACGTGGCAGGATAGAACTCAATGCAAAATTAAAAGGAATGAGTTCTCCACCCACAAACTTCAGCAGCGCTGCTAGGCACCATAATAATTAATTGAGCGTTGATATTTCATCAGCCGTTGATTACAGAGTGGAGCTGAGTGGAACATTTCACACAGAAAGTGAGGCAATGTTTCATCAAAGTCAGGAAAAAAAAATCACTTTTCACACAGCATTGTTTTGTGAATTTTGACATTTGATTTCTCTTAGCTGAATGAAGAATAGAATGAGAGAAGGTGAGAGTGTCAGAGGGAGAGGGAGAGACAAGGCTCAGGCAGCACACCATTCTTTAAATGGTTCACATGTTTAATAGCTAAAGAGATGGGAGCAGATTCTTCATTTGACCAAAATTTTGTCGCATGCAAAGGAGAGACCTTTTGGGGGAACAGGCAGGACTCCCAGATGTTTTGACCAGACTCAGGACACTGACTCCCAGCTCAGAGCAGTAGGAAGACTGCTCCACATCTCTCAGGTTGGCCAAGGCTCCCCAGTGTAATGTTTTACAGTTAAGCATAGGTGAAACAGACACTGAAATATAGCCCTTGACATCCGGTGACTTGTTTTGGAGAGAAAGCCTTGCCCAGGGGCAGCTGCACCAGGATGTGGTGCCAAGCTGTCTCTGCTATGGGCATTTGTGTGGCAGCCCAGTAGCCAGTGGAGAGCTGGTTTAGAAAGGGAGCTGAGAAATAAGTGTTCATTTTTATGATTGCCAACATTCAGCTCAGCACTGCTCAAGTTCCTCAGTATCTCATGGCTTTCCAGGAGCAAACCCTCTTCTGGTTGAAGAGTTTTGGCATTGATTTTAGTGTGAACTTTAAGGAGTTTTGGACGGTGTTGTGTGAAGGGGGTTTTTGTCCAGACACTCTATTTAGGAAATCTCTCTATGCCTCAACAATATAATCTTTTGGGGATATGTGTGGGGGTGTGAGAGGGTGTGTGTGTTGGACTTTCAGAGAATCATAGAATATTCTGAGTTGGAAGGGACCCACAAGGATCATTAAGTCCAGTTCTTAAGTGAATGGCCTATATGGGGGTCAAGCCCACAACCTTGGTATTATTAGCACCAGGCTCTAACCAACTTTTTAAGATTTGTTTTAGTATCGGGGGGGAAAAAATCCACATTTTAGCTATTTTTGATTGTGCAAATTCTGTATGTACAAATGTAGTGAAAAGTATTACCCTCATACAGCAAACTCTTTATTCAACAACATGATGTAAACAGCTATTTTTGTTCTTTTTGCTAGGACTAGGAGTGCTTTGGATGAAAGAAGGTAGGGGGGAGGAAATACTGGCATGTGTGAAATGTAGGAGAGGAAATGTAAGAAGAGAGAAATCAGAACATGACACATAATAGGGCTACAGAAAGAGCAACTGATAAAAAAAAGATAAGCATTGAAGAGGAAATTAAAAGACAACGAGTTATCCACTTGGAATTGATCAAGAAACAAGAGCATGTATGCCTGTAGTAACATCTCCATCTCCCATTGGCAGTTCCTCCAAGATCCAGGGTGTTCCCTGAGCCCTGGCTGACATCCAGCTTGGGTAATTATATTCTACTTACATAAAATTCCCCTTGCAGTTTCAATTGGACACCACTTTGCATCCCAAACTGTTCTACAGTGTGGTTATGCCTGCTTCACAGCAGAGATGGCTGCATTTCAGCAGGGAGCAAAGTTATCTTTTTATATAGTTCATATACTCTGTTATAAAGCACCTGGGACCCTTCTGCATCAAACGTGCTGTACATATTATGTTATCAGTAGTATTCAAGTTATTAGGAGAAATAGTATACAGTCATCATTTATCTACTGAGACAATAAATTCTCTGTTAAGTAGGGTCTAAGCTAAATCACAGTGCCATAGTAGTGCTCAGATGGAATTGAATGGCACAGTTATAAAAGTAATTGAACAAGCCAGTATGGCTACAGCTGGGGAAAGTAAATCAAAGGCCTAGATCCTCAGCTTAAGTAAAATAGATTCATAGAAGCTCAGCTATTTACACCAGTGGGGAATTTGCCTCAAAAAACAGGTTGGCAAAGAGAGACTGACCATCCTCCCCAAAGTTTTAATGCTTTCCCACCCAGCGGGAGCAAGCAGGCAAGTGCTGATGGACTGTGTTTAAGCAGTAGTTGCAGACTTAGGGGATGTTCTGAGGCCAAAAAATAAAGGGGAAAAATGTGCAAGCACACACACACACACAAAAGGGAAGAGCCAGTGAAAGAGAAAACAGAGATTCAGAATGTAACTAGGATTGCAAAAATGGCCCACAAGTCAGCTGACACAGGTGAAGAAGACAGAAGAGGGGAATTATGCTGTTGCCCAGTAGCTTGAAAACAAATGTGACTGCTTATTAGTTTGGTTTTTCATTGTGTTTGTTTTTGGGTTTTTTATGTTTAGATCAAAAGGGCATTAAATAATTCAATCCATGTGTTTACACAGAGAGCAGTATTAGCATGGGGATGCATGGAAGCCACATGGGAATATCTGCTAAATGAGACTGCACTGAAAACAGCCATTCAGCAGTCTTGCAAAACCCATTGTATGGAGGAGAGTTGACCACTGCATAATTCAGCTAAGTGAAAGACAAAGCCATTGAGTGACTGAGTGCAGCAGCTTGTGGGGCACAGACAGGTTTGCTGTGCAACTGGTCTAACCTGTTACTTTTGAAATCACTTCCACATCCAGAGTTAGGAGATGGAGCATGACAGGTTCCACAATGAAGAGTGTGACAGAAAAAGGTAATCAATTAGTGTTAAAGGTAATCAATGTAGAAAAAGCAGATCACTCAGCTTCCAGAAATTCAGAGAAGTGTATTTAGAAAACAAAAAAAGTGTTTAAATTAATTTGTGATAAATTGTTTTTTCTTGATCATGCTTTTGGGCTACTGAAGAGCCACTGGCACTCCATTTACTATATCTTATTGTAAAATGTTACATGAAAAGGACTGCAGAATGAGAGACGGACATTTTTCAGAGCATGATTCATTCTGCTGAAGAAAGCTCATTTAGACCTGCAAAGTAGACATATGAGAGGAACCAAAAATCTTTCATCCCTAGTGAAGTTAGAGATGAGAAATTGTTGAGGCACAGCATCACCAGCCAATCAAGGCAGGTGATTGTGCTGCTCTGCTCTGCATTGGAGCATCCTCACCTTGAATATTGTTACCCCAGGCTCCCCAGGGCAGTGGTGACAGCCCCAAGCCTGACAGAGTTCAAGAAGCATTTGGACAACACTCTCAGGCTCATGGTGTAAGTCTTGGGGCCAGGAATTGGACTTTGATGATCCTGATGGGTTCCTTCAAACTCAGCATACTCTATGATTCTGTGAGGCTCTGTGGAACACATTATTATAGACACTGTTTCAAAAACCTTGTCAAGGTGCAGGTAAAAATTCTATTTTGTGCCAGTATTTGGCATCTGCTAAAGGAGAAGGAAGGTCAGTTGAGAAGGTGATGAGTTTAGCTCCTACAGTTTTTTGATTGACCAGCCAGGCCTGCTGCAGACTTCAGAAGATAGCAAGATTGAAAACAAATCAAGATTCCAACAATTAAAATCGAAGCCCAGAGAAAATACTAAATACAGTCAAAAAGTTATAGTTTTAAAGGAGAAATAATGGTAGATAGCATAAATTCTTTCAAAATAGGAGAAACTTTAAAGTACAACAGCAGCAGCTACTTCATACTCGGAAAAAATTAGATTTTTTTCAGAAACACCTAAAGATAATTGGGAATAAAGCTTAAGAAAATGGGTCAAGGAATATTTTTATTATTATTTTGTACATTCTGTGAAGTATTTTGTTGAATTACAGAACCACGTATCTGAAAATCTTACTGAAGCATCAGAGACAAGGCTTAATTCTTTATTGTGGGCCTGCTAATGCTCTTCAGAATTAAGCTAAATTACTCTGTCTTTCAAGACTTATATTTTTGACAAATGTCTAAGACTTCTTGATCTTTACCATGTATTTCACACTGGTTCACAAGCTAACTTTTCAAAAAATTAGCTTTTGATTTTGCGCCTTGCATTTTGTCAACTGGATTCTTGTGAGCTTTGGGTTAGCAACTTTAAGCCTCTGCTTCACAGAGGCTAATTAAATTAAATCAACTGAGTGCAAAGGCAGCCTCTCAGGTCTGCAGTAGAACAGGAGCCAGTCCCAGAGGGATGAGGAAGGGTAAGGCAGCAGCATGCAAGCTTTTCCCCTTCCCCCTTCCTCTTTGTGGAAGCTGTCCTAGGCACTGTCCAGGAGGCTGTCAGCTGAAACTGGCGGCTGCCATCAGCTAACACTGGGCACATGAAAAAGAGCCAAAAAGACAACAGAAGGAGAATGGAAGTGCCAATGTCCTCAAAATTCTGGCGCTGAATGGAAATAAAATCTCCTTTATCTACCTCACTAATTTGTTTGATTAAAGGGATGTGACTTATCCCCAGACACTGGGGACTGGTGAGAAAGCTGCTGGGAGATGGCTTTTGAAATCATGTGTGCCATTGATTGCAGCTCCCAGTCTGTGAGCAGCAACTACTGTATTATCCCCTGATTAGTAGAATGGCCTCACTATAGGAAAGTCTGTGAAGATGGGAAAGCTTAGGGTAATTTCTACTCGTATGTGCCACAAGGTTGCAATCAGCAGACATAATTTGGGATCATGGTAGTTATCATGTCAGGTTCAGGTGAAAGTTTAGAGAACTCACCTTTACAGGACTATTTTTTCATACTGCAGTACAAGCCCATGGGTTAAAGATTTAAGTGTCCAAGTCAGCATTCACAATTGGAACTGGAAATTATTTTGCTGTATGCATAAACATGGCAATAACCTTTCCTCTCTGAATGTGATGTAGTCTTGTGCTAAGTGGCTGAAAACCTGGATGCATTGAGCTCAAAAAAGGAGATAGGTCTGCAGGGAGAAGTACTGTGTGTTAATAAACTGGTTATTAACATAAAGAGAGGGGGGCATTTCAAAAAACATAAATGCTTTCAAGCACACAAGCTCTTCTTCAGGACTAGATTTCATGTTCTTATGCTCCTTAAACTCAATGGGAGCTTTAGCATGAGCTCATTCATCTCTCATATTTAAATTGCAAATAGAGAGGATATAAGATTCATCCTAAAGGAAATGAAATTACCTACCATTAAAGAAATGATGGGGTTGTTCTAAATAAAGCCTCGAGTGCTGGAGCATCTTGACCCAAAGTGGGTGTAGAGTTCAGAGAAGGCAAGTCAGAACACTTTTTAGCATTGGTTTACCCACCTGTTAAACGGGTCTAACAGTCAACCTCAGGAAAACAGTGAGGATTAATTAACATATCTGATGTTCTCTGAGATTCAAGAGAAGAGAAAGAATACAGTGCAAAATACTATTCTTATTTTTGTCATTTTGGTGATCCATCATCCTGCAGCTCTGTGGAGACTGTTTGCCTGATTCAGCAGGCAAACACATGCAAAAGCCACTGAGATTTGCCTTTGTTGTGGGCTGTCAAATGTGTTTTTATTTTTATTTAATTATTGGCCCTTATTGGGAGTGAGTTCCAAATCTGAGTGCTTTCATGGGACATCATATGATGAGGTGGTACCAGGGGAAGTGCTGCAAAGTAGGTCAGGTACCATAAATGCAACCAGACAAGTCACTCAGGGGAAGTTCAGCTGTTTCAAATAAGTCAGAGACTGCAGCCTGGAAGACAGTGATTAAAGCTTAGAAGCCTTTACTGAAGCCACAGCATGATAGGCCTGAATCACTCCAGCAGTAGATAAAGTTGTGCTATTATCAGTTTTCAGCCATCGTGCTAAAATTCTGATCCTGCCAACCTTACTCACATCAGGGACCATCCCTTGCCTGGCAAGGAGACCCATTTGCTGTGTTCACACATCATAATTGAGGTCTGAGCCTAGAATAAATAAAGGCATATGAAAGACATTCAGTGGTGTCTACATTGGATAAACTTTGCCTAAGCATTTGAATTTTTATCCAAATTGAGTTCACTCATTGAATCTTTTGTGGTTCTTACACAGGCAGGACTTAAAATGTTGTCACCTTATGTAAATCATCTTATGTAAATAAATGAGTGTTTGTAATTAAATAGCCTCAATATTTGTTGAATTTGAGCTATCTTCCCTCATTCACAAAGGAAGAATATATCTGGAAGAGATACTTTGATATATATTTTGTTTAACTAAAATCAATTTTTTAAGAGCTACCTCTCTGTTTACATCTCCCTAATTTGACAGTCAGTTATAATAATAAATTCCCTATCCAGCCTTTGTTCATCTTTAGTAGTACAATTTCCTAAAAGGGGTGGTGTTTGGTGTTGCACTGGTCTGGAAAAGGCCTACATCTCATCAATGTCCTTACCTTACTGCTCATCTTTGCTAGATTCAGGTTTTGCCTGTGCTTATGTTTTTATAATGTGTTTTCTTTGCCCTGGAATGGAAAAACAGAAAAGAACTTAAGTTTGGGGTTGGTGTTTTTTGGTTTTTTTTGGTCAGATGGTTGGTACTTTTTTTCCCCCCAAATATACATTTTGATTTAGATATCAAATTGATCCTAATGCTGATTTTTGACAAAATTAATTATACCAGAAGTGCCCTATCCTGCAGTGCTTTCCCCTTGACATCCTGGGCTGTTACACGTTCCTGGGCAGGCAAGCCTGACAAGGATGCTGTTACACAGCTCTTGTTTAGTGTTTAGATCTTTTAATATTTAGATCTTTAAAGTGTTTTGTGTCTACTTCTAGCAGGCTTTATGCCAGTTCCCCAACAATGTAGCTGAATCAGTAACTTGGAGCCAATTCCATGATAGTGGGTCCAGCAGTCTGCTCTGGGTATGTATCTTGTGAGTCCTGCAGCCTGCATGCCTCTTTGCCAAACAATGATATAATCAATAAGCTGCCAGCTCTTGGAGCAAGGATGTATCCAAGATATTTTAGGCTTATCCAATTACCGAATAATTGTGTTTGCAATAACTAGCTCGTGTTCAGCACATTTGGTTATTAGAAGAAAGTTGATTGCTGCTGACTCTTTCAGTGCCAGTACAGCCAGAAAAGCTCTACTTTATTATGTCTCCACTAAGCTTAGAAAAGTTACCTCTGAGTGTTTTCCTATTTTTGGTGTCATGTAATGACATGCAGCTTATTCACATTGCCGTCCTCCAGCAGGGTTAGCGTAAAGGCTTTAAAGATATTGGCAGTATGCCTCCAATTTCCTCTTCTCCCCCTTATACAATTACAGAGCTTTAAATGGTAGTCCCTAAATTCACAATCAGCTCCTGAAGCCACCCAGTGAGACAGCAGGATGTGGAGCTATTCCCAAGCACTGATGAGCACCGAGTGCTGTGCTCCCGGAGTCCCTTCTCCCTGCAGCCGACAGGTAAGGGCACTCTTTGTTATGCAAACTGGTGTTTTTCAAGGCTTTTCACTCTGCAGACAAAGAAATAACCTATAGACACTTCGGGAAGCTAAAACCGAAGAATTCTAGCCATTCTGGAACAGTCTTGCTTCAGTGATTTCTTTGAATACAAGTGTAATAACTGCCGAAAACATGATAAAAAATGTTGATGAATTTTCATGGTCATTCTTTTGGACATTTTGCACTTCCAAACAGATCCCAGGATGCAACAATTATATAACATGATTTGGCCCCATGTTCATTTTCAGTCCACAAATTCAATAGGACCCCTCTGAGAAATTCTAGCAAAGTTTTCTTTAGAAATCCTGTTTCAAATAGGTTGTTCCAGTCATGCACTTAGTAGGTAAGCATAAATAAGTTGCAAATGAAGCTGCATGGATCGAGTTTTTAAAATGTTTTTGTCACTCTTGATTTTCCTAGAGGGACTTTAGTCTTGAAGTTTGAGGAGGAAATTAAAAAAAAAATGGACCAGCAAAAAAATATTTACACATTGCAGAGCAATGTACATTCATTGTGAAAGGGTGATGAGAGCAGAAGCAAATATCCGTGGATCAACAAGTGAGTTTCAGTCTGCATCCAGAGGTGTGTTCATTTATACAGCACTTAACACAAGCTCCCAGGAAACCAGAGGGTGAACACTGAGAATATCACAGATGTAAGGGTTTTCAGTGGCATTGGTCATGGCTCAAAGAAGATGCAGATGCCTTTCAGTCAACAGCCGAAGGGAACCACATACCCTCTTTCCTGGAAATAGATAAGGTGTTGGGATAGTAGCAGCTCACTATGCAGAAGCAAATAAAGGAAAGGATTAAAAAAAAAAAGACAAACAAAGGCAGTTTAAAACAAGTGGTAACATCACTTTTAATTTCTTTTTTTTTTTGTACTGACAGTTTTAAAAATCACTTAAAATCCACATAAAAGTGCAGTATGTGGGATTCAAATAAACACAAGTGGCCTACTAATGCACTAACGTGTGTGTAATTATTTTAAAATCTGGTTGCACAACAATAAACTCTGCTTTTCATCTTAATCTCATGGAGGAGAAGAGATTTCTGTGGTCTTGGTAAAATGCAATCCACGCCAGGCTTGGACTAGTCTGGCCACCCAGGTTTGCCTTTTCATATATCTGATAGATGTGTTTTGACAAGTTATATTAAGTACAAAGCAGGCCACCAGAGCAGCATGTGGAGTTGATATAGACAGAGACAGAAAGGCAAATAACAGTATGAACACACTTTTGTAGGCAGTATTTGCCATAACCGAGTATCCCCCCATACATCATATTACCACACTTCACGAAGAAAAAAAAAGTCTATGTAAGAAACAGGGTTTAAAGGCTTTCAAAAGGCAATATTTTATGCAGGATTTACAGTCTTTGCATCTCCCTTATCTGTGTCAGATTTGTTTTATTTTTTTTATTTTCTTTTAAGAACAGAATTGTTAGCTTCGGTCTACCTTTCATTTTACACTAGTTCAGTTAAGGGGAATGTCAGAGTTTCCATTCCCAGTCCATCCTTCAGTTTCTATTAATACCAGTGTATGTTTCATTTACTCATTCCTCTGAAAACTGGTGCAGAAACTTCATAAGGGGAAAAAAAATGCTGGCACATGCACACCTGAATTGATTGCCCTTTTCTTTCACAACCATCTTGAGTACATCAACGTCATCCTCCAGAGTGCTCCTAAACAAGTTTTGGCAAAAGCAAAAACAAACACTATTTTACAACATCTTTGGGTGCACTTCCAAAATGCAAAACTAATTAATCAGTAGTCTCTGAGAGACTCAGCTAAATGTGGCTGCCTCTTTGACACTGATCTCAGCTTTGATGTGAATATAGAAAGCATGTGAGCAAACCCCCTAAAAGAGGTAATGGGTTTCAATTATTTATTTGTTTGAAAGATGGGGGAGTAGAAGGTTAGCAATAAGTACACAGCTAATCCTGCTTAGGCCCTCCTAACCACGAGGGTGTTTAACTCCCTGTTTCCTTACACTGTGTCTGCACAGAATGCTGTAGGATGCCTTTCTTGGGCTGTCATTGTGCCAAGTTCTTTACAAAGCAGGATATATTTAAAGGACATGTATACTGTCAAGCCTCATATAAAGACTGTTATTTTTAATTATTCATTAGCAACACTAGAGAGCTGCTAGCTCAACATATAGGCCTTTCCCCTTGCTTCGTTTAACTGTCATTGGTTTTCAAGTCAAGAGTGTGTATTCTAAGCGTTAGCTAGTCATTAGCATCATATTCTCCAGACACAATATAATCATCCTAATAATTGATTGTAGTGAAGGTAGTCACTTGTATCCCGTACAATTCTCAGCCATGAACTTTGTCCTCTGCAGTTTATTATGCACAGAGAAACATCTTGATGCTATAATCTATCTTCCTCACAAATTCACATCAAAGGGCAACAAGCTACATATTGCTCCTTCAAAACATACCACTTGTATGATGCTGTAAAAGCACCTGCTTTTTCTGAAAAGCATGTTATTAGCAATTGTGAAATTAAAAAAAAAAAAATGCACTAAGTGAAAGCCTTCCTCATAGAGATTATAAATGTATGGAGAGAGAAACTATACACAGGTTTTTTCTTTGGAAATAAAACCTATTAAAATAAAGTACAGTGACTTTCGTGTCACAAACAAGGGGGCTATATTGATACTAGACTGATTAAGAGAAACTGCCTGTAGAAGTAAGAGTAATCTACAATACTTATGTGATGAATACCTTGGGAAAAATGCCTGGTTTCCTTGTTGACTGGATCAATTTAAAATCATTTCATGTTCTTAAATCATTTATAAGTTCTACTGTTTTTCTCTCCCCCTACACAGGCCTGTCTAATGCAATATATAGATAGTGAAACTTGGAAGTTTTCAAGATGTCTATTTATAAAAGTTTTAAATCTGATTTGCCACACAAATTCCTCAAGCCTAAATATAGTCCTCAAAAGGTGTAAATGAAAAGGGACAAAAAGAAGTCACTGAAATATTTATAAAGATTAGGAGAAAAAAATCTATGGTAAACGGTAGCTAATTTTAACCCCATTTTCATCCTCTCCTGCCTCCAGCTCAAAACCAATATGAAAATTGACCTCTGCCTGATAAAATGGCAATCTTCTGTATTTACTTGATAGATTAGGTTCATGTACAGAACTCTTATTACAACAGTGATTAGGCACTTTTTTATATACAATGAATATACCTTAGAAATCTGGGAAGCTTACTCATTTGTACTATACATATACATTTTTCACCATCTTCAAGTAAGAAAATGGATTGCAGGAGGGTTGGACTGCACAGTTGACTGGATTGGAAAGATCTCAAAGAGGAGAACTATTTTCTTGGAAATTTATCCAGTTCTTATCACAGGAAGACATGAACTCTACAAAAATCTTCAGAAACCAATCAGGTCACATGATGTCCACAGGCAGAATGAAAAGGATTTAATAAGTCACTGTTGTCAGTTCAGTATAATTCTTAAGCCAGGATCTCAATGTGATGGACACTGAAGTATGAAAGTCAGCATAAACAACTTTCCCATAACAGAGGAAACAAGTCAGGAAAATTGGTAATGCTTCCTCTGACAGAATGGAAGGAAATTTGAAATACTGATATCATCAAAAGTATTCATTTACTATGTGTGTCATATTACATCCTTAACTGGTTACTCAAAGATCACTCCAGTGTTTGCACATGAGCAAAGCCTTAACAAGTTTGTAAGCTGTATAATTTCTGAGTTAATCGCTAGACACTCTTAACACAGTAAGCACTGCTTTCTCCTGAGGACACCCAACAGTAGCAGTTATTTTTTGAAGCTGTCATTCAAACTAGATGTCATTCAAACAAACCTATTCATAACTATTTAAAATCTCTTTTTCCAATAGTAATGCCTAGATTTTTTTGCTTTATTCTTGCAGAGGGATAAATGCTTCTATTAGTTGTTACACACAACAATAAGGCATTAAAAGAGAAGAGGGAAGGCTAGTGAGCTCAATGAGTTGTAACATTCTTTTTTACTGTAATTTTTGTGGGTGAAGGTGAATATGTCTTCCTATTAATAAAATATATATACAAAAAATAGTATGAAAAAAATCAGCATTTTGTAGATAAAGTAACACTGCTCCTACGATGGGATTAATTTACAGTATGGATCTTAAAACACTAGGGTTAGTATTCTGTCTGAGGCATTCTAAATTTTTTTGGTTTTTTCTCCTCTTAGTAAATCTTAGGAAATGCGATCAACTGACATTGTGCAAGAGCCTGGTTTCCATCTCTATTTCATTAGTTCTTACTCAGATAGATGGAATCTTTGACAGTTCTTTAGCCCTTGGTCACTGAAGACACCTGTAAGACAGCGTCAATTTTCTAGACCTGTCAATAGAACTAACTTCTACATCTTCTTCTATACCCTTAGTCTCCTCTCTCCTGTGGGAGTTTCATATTAGAAAGTACATTTCTGAATTCCATTTCAAGGAGTTGTTTCAATTCTTTTTCAGTGAACATCTTGTCAGCTTTACCAATTCACCGATCGATGTTTCTCATGCAAACCTAGAAAATGCATGCAGCACACTGTACATTCCCCTGTGTGACCATGGTTGGCTTTGTTAACTGGTAAGTAGGTTATTATTTATATCTGATGAATGATTAAACACACAGTAACAATATATAGAAATTTGGCCTGTGTGGTCCAGCTGCTAGCTGAATTCAATTGCCTCTACTTGAGTTTGGTATGTGGAATATTTAGTAGTCTTCAGCATAAAAATCTTTGTTCAGGCAGGAAATGTAAATATTTTCTTATTCCTACAGGAGGAAAAGGTCAAGTTTTACTAAATTGCCCATATCACATTTCTCAATATTATAAATTTTATCAAAAGCTCCAATTTTTGTCGTAATAGGAATATTCATTTATCCACAATAAATATATTTAGTAAGTGACTGTCTAGCATAATAATCCTCTTGCTTTTTACTTTTGTCACAGTGTATAGTGTTTCACAGTGTGAACAGCAATAATGGTCTAGTGTTCATATGAGTAGATTCATTTTGGCAAGTCTTGTTAGTTGACAGGTATGTAATACACTTGCCTTGCGGCTTTGAGACCAGGTTTCAAATACAGCCTTCACTGAAGTGACTGAAAATCATTCAGATCTCATAACTGTATCAAGTGACAAGTAACGTGAATTCAGTCAGTATGTGTATGGGACCTGATGTACGCTAGCCAGTCAAAAGTGCTTCCCTTTATTCAGTGCACTGCCATCTCTGACCATCAGAAGACACTTAAGGCAAGGGATTAAGGCCAGCAACACATATCTATCTTTCTAAATATATTAATATCTTCCCAACAAGACATTTATGTGCCCAGCAGCTGTTTCTGTAGCTTTTACACTCAGTGTCCACTAAAGGAACTCATGTCCCTCACATATCCAATAAGGGCACTGTACTAATTGTCAACTCTAACTGCCAAAAGCAGCAATTCTATCAAGTTGATGTTGACTCAGACGTGGACTTGTCCTGATTGGGTTACTTTTTAACGCTGCTGGACACCTCTCACTGTAATGTTTTCACTGCTCGCCAAAGAGTGCCAAATGTTGGCATCTCATTCATGCTTGTCATTGC
Organism: Eopsaltria australis; assembly: GCA_034509425.1. Lineage (NCBI taxonomy): Eukaryota > Metazoa > Chordata > Aves > Passeriformes > Petroicidae > Eopsaltria > Eopsaltria australis. The sequence goes on along the minus strand of JAVTVJ010000012.1, from coordinate 6,662,961 downwards.
CATGATATCACACATTAAGCTCTAAGAGGAAACAAGATTTCACCTTATTATATCACATACAAGGAAACATGTCAGTGATTTGAGCTCATGGTCAGAAAAGGAAAATGGAATTTATGTCCAACAGCCAATGATCCTGCAGGCTTTAGGAAAGATATTTAATTCTTCTTTTTGTCCCAGCTTTATACACTGCAAAATAAACTTATTAAGAGTAAGAATATATGTGCTAGACACTTTGAGACATACAGCTTGTTTACAATGTTTTTATCCATGGGCACAATGTACAGAATGTGCAAGTATATTTATTTTTGTTATAAGCATCTCAAAACCCATTTTATTCCCCAAAATGTTTTCTTTTAAGGAAAAAAGCATCATACAGATGGAGTGTCTTCCAACTTAGAAAAGAAACTCATTGTGTTTTCACTTTGTGGCATGGTGAGTAGCATGGAGGAGGCATATTGCTCCTAGCTGTAGCATGGTCATAGCAAGAGTGGTAGAGGATGCTCAGATGCCTGGAGAGAGCTCTCACTACACCAGCAAAGAAGAAGGAAGACGTAGGAAAGGAAGAAGGTGGAATTTGGCTGCTCTCAGACTTTTACAGTCCTCTCCTTCACTACCTTCCTTTAAAGCTTTCTTACTCAGACAGTATATTCCTTTTTTAATTCAGGTCTGACCTAAATTAATTTGAGGTTTTCAAGCCTTTCTGAGTCCTGCCACATCTGTCTCCTTTCTATTTACTACATATATTCTTTCTTCTTTTCTTTTTTTTCCCACTCTTGCATCAGTTTTCATATTTACAAACTGAATCCTTCAAGATGTTTTCTTCCCTTCCTCCACCCCAACCCCCTGTGAGCTCACTGAATCCCAAGGAAATACGAGGTCAGGTCATTACAGCTCTGCCCCAAGGCTTTCCACTTTATCTCAGAGTATGTCAGTGCTGTTTGCAACTCCACCCAATTAATTATCATATGCTGATGTCAGTTACACACTGGAAGTAGCCACAACATTTGAGGGGGTGCTATTTTTATTCCCCATTACCTCTCAGGCTGTCTCCTCCACAGCCAAAATCAGCTCTTCCGTGACACATTTCTCAATGGAAAAACTAAATAATCTGTAAAATAAATCATCTGGTGTGATTATACTTTACTGAATTTTTGGGGCTGGTATCATTGACATTACTGTTAGTAACTTGACTACCATACCCTTTGGACTAAATCAAGATAAACCAGATTTTCCTCAGAGAAAGCTGCACATAAGGGAAAAACATGACTTTCAGGTAAAAACACATTTAGCACAGTCACCCCCTTTCCATGCTGTGTCATTCAAGCTGTAACTTTGGGAAACCATAGGATGTCTGTTCCTTATACTGATAGATGTAAGCACATGAGAACTGTGTGTGTGTTCATTGCTACCTATAAAAAGTCTGTTTTCAATTACTTCTAATAGTCCTGTGTCCTTTTTCTTCCTCTAAAATCACTGCAGTGATCATTACAGAAAAATCAATTTCTTCCGTAAGTCAGCAATGTTAATGAATGCCTCAATGTAGTCTTGAACCTCAGCAGCACAAGTCAGGGGCGCTCACTGAAACCCAGTGACATTATTTACAGCAGCTGAAGATTTGGGGTTTTGGGCCAGTGTAATGATCTTGCTCCATTGAGCTAATTACTATGGAAACAAACACAGTAAATATGAATAACATTCACAGCAGTATGAACAGGAACACACTGTAATTTTTAATGTTGAATTATAACTGATTAGGCAGGTAGACAATATTAGATATTCATTCATCTCAGTTAACCTGAAGTTTAGGTCCATATCAAAACTGTGAAGGGCATGAATCTTCAATTTGTATTATTTATAGCATACAGAACTCAATTCATACTGTTGGTCTCATCTGCCTTGAAGATTCTTTATCAGGATTGTTCTTTGTAGCAGCTTACCCATAAAAGATCTTTTACATACAAGTTTGAGAACTTCATAACTCAAAAAGTAGAAGATAGTGCAATTAATTTGGCTAAATTGAGGTATTTTCCAAATTTCAACATACATTCAAATGTTAGAACAAATATCCTGTGACTTGTCATGGCATCTGAATTAGTAAACAAAATATTTGAGAGAAGCCTTTGATTCTGATGGTGGGTGGAATCTATGAAAACATGCAAAGAAAATGTAACTTGGGACATTTTCTTTGTTCTTTATCTTTCACAGATTTTACACCTCTGGCATTATAAATCAATAATAGAGTAATTGTACAGATCAAGCATAGATTTATACATGAAAATTTCCCAAAGATTTAATGTCCATTTTTTTTACCAGAAGAACATTTCAATAACAGGCCACTTAAAAAAATGGCTACCACTTAAATCAAGAATCAATTAGAAACATTAATAAAAAAACCCTGTTAACTTCCATTAGACCCTAAATGAGCTTTTTAATCTCCATTAATCATCCAGTTGTTAATCATTGTTTTTATCAAGATTGTAAAAAACAGGGATTTTAATTCCTTTCAAATAAATTAAAAATCAGCTTTGTTTAAAAACTACAAGCAAAACTTACTTACCAAATGAGGAAGAGAATGGAATTCATATGTTCAGTCAATTCTTGTTCATGGACTGAGGTAAACACTAGTGGAAAACAGAATAAGCTAATTGGTACCTAGTGTAACATCTTCAGCTATGATGAAGACTCAAACCACAAAGCTATTTAAAAGGCCCTGACTCAAGACTGGGGCCAAAGGAATGTAGAAAATTATCCTACAGTTTAGCTGAAATATTTTTATTTTTCATAAGTGATAATGACAATATTAGGAAGTATATGGTCCCTTCCTGATTATGTCCTACTATTTCCTTCTAGAAACAGTCATAGAATCAGAGGATCATAGGATGGTTTGGGTTGGAAGGGACCCTAAAGATCATCAAAACCTTAATGGCTCAGTGAACTTGTCAGATACAACTTGCACTAGCTGTCATACAGTGGTCCCTGCCCACACACCTCACAAGTAGGGAAAAAGCTGCTGGATTTTTAGGCAGGTTGAGAAACCATCCCCAAGCCTTCCATTTTGGGAATGATGTCACCCTATTCTAATCCTATTTTCTTTTTATGTGTCATTATTTATGGTTGGCATTATTTGCATTAAAAAAAAAAAAGAAAACTGTGATGGGTATAGTAGGCAAGGAATTAAATCCTTTTTAACTTTTCCTGCATTCATTTTCTGTGTCTCTTATAGAAGATCCTAATCATCCACTGTGACACTGGCAGGCTAAGTAGGTAGGTGGGAATGAAAATACCCTGTGGGATTTTTGGGCTTGGGCAGTGCAAAGGGACATGGTATTTGTCTCTGTTAAAATTTTATGCAGAAAACCATTCAAATTTCAGTTTAATGTCCAATCTTTTACAATACTCACCTATGCCTGGCCTTTAAGGCTACCCCCACCCCCAATTAACACTAGCAGCAGTTCACAACAAAATAACTCTTTAGCCCATTAAATAGTAAAAATTTCCGCTTTAAAAAGCAGGGGTGAACCTTCCCTCTGTGTGAAGTGTTCATACACTCATGAAAACATCAGGCATTTTCTTCTTGCTTGGCTTACAAATATTCTCCTTACACACAAAAGAACGGGTACGTTGCACAACGGCATCAGAGGGAGCCTGGGGGCAGCAGTGCCATGCGTTCAAGAATTACCTTGGGGCTCTTCAAGACAGGCCACTGGAGGCGGAGGTGACACAATGAATTCAGAGAAAGTGGAGGAGTGCTGGCTGAATAGATTCTTATGCATTCTCTGTATTTAGTAATACCCACATATTGGCATTGACATGAGTTTCAGAGGCAGAAGGGTTGAGATGCAACATGGCATTCATAACGAAGACTGATAGAAGCAAAATAGGAACAATAGTAAATGGGACATCATTAAATATTATTATGAGATAAAGTTAAATTTACTTAGTAGAAAAAATAAAGTTTTCCTAAGAACTGTATTTCAAAGACTGACATTTCATTGCTTGGCACATTCCAGCAATGACTGAGAACTGAACAAAGACATTGCAGTCTAAGAAGATCAGGGAGCAGAATATTACACTTCATTTTTTAATGCGTGAGTGAGCTCAGTGTGGGCTGAAGGTAGGAGCTGATAAAGCAAAGAGGTGCTATGCAACTTTCAGTCAAACACACTCTGTTTCATAACTGCCAGAGGCCCTCTCAGGTACCCCTGGTCTCCCTGGCAAAGAACATGGCTATGTGCAGCTGTGTGCAGGAAGCACCAGGTTATTTCTCTGGGGTGCCTACTCTAGCCAGAATAGACATCTCCACCTAAGAAATGAAAGCTCCTAACAGCAATAACCTGAGCCATCTAGACCGTATTGTATTTTTTAGATTTTACAAGCTCATGAAAGACTTTCAGGATTAATCTTTCAGCCATAGTTAAGACTTGAGGGCAAGGGGGGAGGATGTGCTAAATATAGCAAAACAAAGAGAGATTCACTCTCCTGGAGGGAGTATGAAATCATGAAAATCCCTGCAAAGTCTCCATAGAGTATGCGACACAGGAGGTTTTGAAACACAGACCTGTTGGTAGAAGTATTGCTACACAAGTGCTATGCCACTTAGTGACTGCCTCCAAACCTAGGCCTGATTTGCCACAAAACACTAGAGCTACCTACTGCTTACATTTATTCAAATGCCATTGATTTGAACTACAGAGATTTCCTTAAGTTTCCTCCAATTTCTTACTACTTGAAACTCAATCACCACCTAACACCACAAACCCATTCTGATCAACTCCCTCCTTCCTTTCTCGTCCTTTCCTGTAAGGCCCTTTGTTTATGTTTTCCCAGGTGCAGACAGTTGGTATTCCAGCCATCCTTGTTCACACTGGGTATGTTGTGCTTTAGTTCTAATAGGGCCTTCTTAACCTACTGCATCTCAATGCAGCTGTTTCACCCTTCAGTAGCGCAAAGATTGGAAAAAACACATATCACACTTTTTGATATGTCTTGTTGGTGTTATTTACCACACCCTGGTACATTGTGATGTTTTGTTGTGATTGCTTGGCTTCTGCAAGCTGGGTGTTACCAAGCATATTCAACATTCCCTATCCTATCTGAGTTATAGACATTTAAATGCTAATTTAATGAGTTCTGCATGAAACAGAGGCTGCCTAGCACCTGGGCAATCCTTTTCCAGCAAGGTGCTAGGATCTCTCTTCCCTTTGTATCTGTCTTTCTTTAGTCTAATTAGAAGATTTATACTACTGTCCAGTAGTGGGGGAACTGATTTAGTCTTCTGCTGTGAACAAGTGTTCAGTGGTTGCTAACTGTTCATTAATATTCAGGAGATGCCATCCTATCTCACAGAAACATCACCAGTTTTGAATAGGACACTGTTCAATCTAATTTGGCAACAGTTTACTATGCTCCTTTCTTCACAGTGAGTCATTCCACTCTTACCTTGCTCTCAGCTGCAGCTATTTGTACTTGTGCAAAGAGTGGATGGGGGCAAAATGCAGTTTGGGATGGTATGAATTCATATGAACTTTCCAATGAGGTAAAAAATGTTGTAAGCAAGGAGGCAAAAGTAAATAGAGCCTTGCCTCTTTCTTGGGAAAGACCCTGGGAAATGAAAACCAGGGGAGCCACACAGAGAGAACTTTTGGCCCTGGGAAAGGCCGGTATCGAGTTTTTCAGTTCTATCTTCAGGCATCTTTTGAAAACAATATCTGAAAATGAGGTAGTTCATAAAAAATGTCAGAAAATCAGAGTTACAGTGTTGTAGAAACAAAATGGGTGTCTTTATTGCAAACTTCTGCTCTTGGTGCAAAAGTGCTAAGAAAATAACTACACATATAGGTCCAATTGAAATGCTTTCTTTTTACACTGGCATTTTATGTCATACCTTACACAGCTCAGTCTTCTACAATTCATGTGAAATACACCTTTGAGTTTCCCTGTAAGTTACTGCCTTTCAATGTGAGGTATTTCCACTGCCTGAAGTATGCATCTAGCTTGGGTGAAATTCCTTTTGGAGTTATCCTTACTGTCCAAATAGGCAACTACACCCAAAAGCTGCATGCTTAACATAAAAAGGCAATTATTCCCACGTTTCTGCTATCCTTGTTTTATGTTGCCAAATATGAAATAATGCAGCCCAGTTGAGTGGATTTTTGTGATGAAGGTCTTGCACACAGAAACTACCAACTTTTTGGTCTTCTGAGGAACATCAGTTCCCAGAAATTTACCTGCCATGAAAGCTGCTTGAAATGTTAGATTAATTCTTTTTTCAGTGATGATTGAAATTTTTAAAAATTAAACCATGCATAGATTTGCATTCTATATTTTCTGAAATCCAAGTAATTATTTCTTTTATTATTTGAAACAAAATATAAAAGTATGTTCCTCTTCCATATGCCTTCTCTCTTCTCTCTGCCTGTCTTATGGAGAAAAAAAAAAAGATAGACAAAAATAGTATCCAAAAAGAGAAACTTAATTGAAAAGTCACTTTAGGAAAGAATCTTTATCCATTTTCAGAAGACCATTTTTGATAATCTGCAAAGGGAACTATGGTGACCACTTATTTTTATCCTGTGAAATAAAAGATAACTCTTTTATCTCCAGTTTCAACACTGCACTGTGCCCAAACTGTTTAGCCCCCTAACAGATTCAGCAATTCACCATGAGTTATTGCTAAGGGTTTTTTCTTTCTCATTAATCAATTATTTCCTATTTTCATTCCAAAATAAAAAAACTAAATGCATTCTAAAACAAAAATGTCAGATATCCTAGCTTAGACACTGACCTTTGACAAGCAATGTGTTTGTTCTGGGTTTTTTTGTGAGACAAAGGTAGAGAGAAGTGGTTACTTGACTAGGGCCAGTGTAAATGTCTGGTGAAGCACTTATCTGCACTTATCTTAGCCTCATGCTCTGCAAAATAAAAATACATATAGTGAAAACCAATCCTAATATTCAAAACCAAGAATTTACTTTCTGTGCTCAAGGTGCACTGAAATTATGAAAAAAACACCTCCAGGCACCTTCCTTACCTTTCACACCTGCCCCTCTAAAACCGCCTCTACTGAATTGATGGTCTCTACAGCACAGTTGCATGCTTTGAATGGCAGAAGTACAATGTCTTATAAAGTTATAATCAGGCTAGATCTCACTAATCTGGGTTATAGCTCAACTGTGAAGGCTCTTTTGAGTAAAATCATTTCTTTATTAATGAGATTCAGCCCAATCTTGCTGATAAAAATTACTTTAAAAGATGTCCCTTTGCTGCTATTCAAATGAATGGGAGAAAACGGTGGGTGTTTTAAGAGCTGTCTTCCTGTCATATCAGGATGGATCTCATTAGTGAAGGGAATGATTTTACCAGGAAAAAGCTTCTACAATGAGAAAACATAGTCTACCATAGATGAGCAAAATTCAAGTTTAAAAAATAAAACCCCTTAAAAATCATCTCACTGCTCACATGCAAGAACAGGAGAGAGGACATTTCTCTCTCTTTCTCGCTCAAAAAAAAAGAAAAATTATTTTTTTAAGTTGAACTGGACATAATCTCATTAATATAGGAACTATTTTACGTAAAAGAACTACCAGATTTATTCTATTGTTCAACCCAGATTTATCAAATCAAACATGATTGTCAGGGAAAGGAAGAAACTGACAAGAAATAGACATGGAGGGATTATAAGCAACAGATATTTTAAAGGAAGCTGTCGTACCTTTGCCCAGGTAAACTTTTAAACCAGTGCTTGGAATGTCAGATAGAAGTGACCAACCACAAGTGACTGACAAAAAAGGCAAATACAAACGGTGTTAGACCACACAGAATTTAAAATAGCCTGATTATCCTTCTCTTTGGATGATTAGCAGGAAAGGCTACAAGAGTCATCATTTTAGCCATTCTTGATTCCTCTTGCTATCAGAAGAAAGACAGATTCAGTTGAGTCCTAGACTGCAGTCAATGTGGGAGTCTGTGCTTTTTCCTTCTCACCCTTTATTGGGTTGTGAGATTCAGCTAAAACCTTGCAATGAGGTCTCTCAATCAGCATTGCTCTGAATGTAAAAGACTGTGTTGATAAAGAAAGATCCTATGGTGAAAGAGTGGACATGGTTATCTTCATCTCTAAGACGCTTCCAGAAAAGGGGAAAACACTGGGAAGGTGCACTGCAGATGTGCCCTTCAGAGTCCTGTCTGGACAGGAGCAGGAATTTGAAGAAAACATCACACCCAGCTCAGAAAATTATCCAAACCTGGAAATATCCATTTGAACAGAAAGATTGTGTGTCTTTCACAGACTGTGATTGGCATTGCAGTATTAGACAGACAACAGTGACGGCAAAATCACATCCACAGACTTGTACAGTGTCTATGGTTTCCTACCACAAGGCTTTTCTAAAATTCTGATGCTTTTATTCTTCTCTCGTAGCACTCCTCCATGAAGCAATATAGCCAGCTGCAGATACTTATCCAAGCTGCAAACACAAACCTAGACAGGAATCAGCTTTTGATTTAAATAGCCCTAAATTAATTTGAATCACTGTAAGATTACACACACCTGTGCCCATGGATGCCTTTTTCTGTGTTGTGGCCCTAGAACTTTTGCAGAGATTTCTCAATGACTCAGTGCAGCAGCAGCTCCAGAGGTTTGGTAAGATCAGTATGTAAGTCTGTGTTCACCAGAACCAAACTTGTGAGATGTTTTAAGATTAACCTTCCCATTATCACCACATAGCAAATAATAGTGTAATAAACACTCATGGTTTTTTTCAGTGTGCTGAAAATAATTTTGATCAGCAGATTACTGAACATACTTGGAATTTAGTACAAGCTAATTGCAAAAAAAAAAAAGAAAGTGGAAAAACTAGATTTTGTGTGAGGCATGTTTTAATTTTTTTTTTCCATTCAAAGACTGTCAGATTCTTTGACAAATCTACAGGCTGGAATTTCAGTTCACTTTAATATATATGCACTACTCATAAATTTACAGTCACAAATTGACTCTGTAACATACTTAACAACAGTTAAATTTATTTTTATCTCTTTCATATAAACACACAAATTCAAGCACACAAAAACACACCAGCTCATATGTATGTGAAAATCTATAGGAATCTTTTATTTTAGCTCACCTCGAGTTGGACTGGCTTTCTATCATTCACATTTTTATATATTCTGAACATGTTAAAACAAATCTGCCCATGTCAAAAAAAAGTAAATGCCATGGACTTTATCTTTCCAGATGAGAAAGCTGCTCTGAGGTCTGATTGCAGCTATCTGAAATGAAAACACTGTAGGTGTATCCCACATTAAATGTTCAGCTTGAAGCTAGCAGTTAAGCATGTCACATTATTACATGCATAATAATATGATGAGCTCAAATGACAGAATGCCAGCTTCCCACCAAAAATTAAAGCAACCAACACTGATTTCTTCCAAGGATGCCAACTATAACTTTGCACAGTGGATTTGGGAAATGAAAGCATGTGCTATACAGGCAAAAGGACATACCAGTGGAAATATATGAGAACCCAGCTGGCTGGGGCATAGACCTGCTTCTCTGGTGTTCTCCAGTGCTACCAGGCCAAGTGAACTATCTGAAGTACCACATCATGGTTAAGGAATACACCAAGTTTTAAATGGTGCAGCAAGTATAAAGTCTAAGTAAGAATGGCAAAGTCTGTTTAAAACTATTAGTTTCAGCTCCTTTCAGTGAAATAAAATTAAATGTGCTCTTGATTGGGTCTTGATGCTTGCTAAAGAACAACCAGGTATGTTTGATGCAGTAGATGATGACTTTTTGGGGAAACTTAGCACCCATTCCTTCCATGGAATTTTGGATTTGTTCAACACTCACATGTAGGACCTCACAAGGTTTATCAAGTTTTAAAAAGATGCAATTTAATTAGGTTAATATTTTATTTATGTTACAACTTCCCCCTAGTCATGTCTAACAGAGGTTCTGCTTACAATCTTGCCAAATACCAAAGAACAAATCAACAGAACCTAAATATACTTTTTAAAAATATGTCACTTGGATAAAATTTACATTTGAAAGTCTAAATTTGCATTTTTCCCTATCACCCCCAAATACCAGCTTATTAAAAATGAAAGTTTCCAAGAGATCTTTTGGAAGCAAAACTTTTCTTTTATTTTTAGAATGAATTAAACACTTCTGCTGGTGCATGTTTTATATAATTTTGCTGCAATACATCCTAATTTTAGTTATCATCAAACTGCAATTTTTTTTTCTTCTTGAAGTAGAAATGGGACATTGTTTGTAAACAAGCAATCCTACAAAAGAAATACATTCTTTCTAAAAGCTGAAAACAACCAAATCTCATTAAAAAGATTAGTCATCATTCAGAGGTCTTTCTACACCACATACATGAGCATTAATTGGAGCAAAAAATCACCCCAAAAATCCACATAAATCTCCTCTAGTACATAGTTGTAGTACTTAGTGCTGATTCTCAAGAGTGAATCTCAGGTGTTCCAGTCCAGTCACGCTGCCACAGGACTTCATCCTGTGGCTACTGGGTGTAATACTTTCAGGAAAGGATTTGCTTTCTAGAAAAAGATACAGACTGTTCCAGGGCCATTGAAATTTGAGTAAAAGGGGATAGTAAAATGTTTTCTGTATTCCTAAGAAACTAACACACATTGGCCTCTTAGATGGTCTTCCATGTTGTCTATGTATCCATCACTCGTGCAAGTAATAAGGTAGATATTATAAAATCATGTATTATATATTAGTTTTGGCACTTCATTGGTCAAATATAAATGAGAAAATAGTGTTTTCTTTCACTTACAGCAAACAAAGAAAAATACATTTGATTTCTTGTGTTTTTGCAACAACTGAAATACATGGTAACCAAAATTCAACAGGACCAAGTGGACAGCCCACATGCTTCTTTATTTGTCTCAGAACCAAGCTCTTTGATATGTCAAACTTCTTTGCTCTGTGTTGTGGGCCCCTAGGTGACCAGGATCCTGTTTTCATCTCACACATCCCTGATTTAAAGCACTGAAAAAACTGACATGTCTGGTTTCTGGCATACCACAGGGAAAAGCAAGTTCCAACCTCAAGCATTTCCTTGGAAAACACTGTGCCAAAGACCAGTCTCTGCCAGCAGAAGTACTGCAGCTTTCACTATTTTTTTCACTGGCACAGAAGTGTTGTCATGCAGCAGAATCTTGCACTATTCAGAAAGTTATGTGCTACAGTGCTCACCCTGGATGCATTTATGTCCCTGTTAGGTCATTCATAGATGTTGCCCCATGAGGGTACCCCAGCCTGGGCACTGTGTGCACATCCACTGCACAGCCACACCACTCCAGAGGTAAGCACAGTGCAAAGTGACACCCTGAGGAGGGGCTTCCTGGCATAATGCCAGATCTTTGGTCCTGGAAATGTTCCTTTACCACTCTTCCTTGTGACACTGCTGTCTCCTGCTCTTTCTCCTTTTCTGTTCAAAGGACAATCGTGGACAGTCACAGTTTACACGGAAGCTTCACTGGCAAGTACCTTCTTGAGCATTTAATGCCCTAGAACAAGATTTGCTTTCCTTCTCCAAGGGGATGAGTTGCTGTGCGTGCTTTGGTTGTCTCCAGCCATGCCAGACAGGATAGATCAGAGCACATTTTGTCCAGAATACACTTGAAAGCAACACAGACACCAATGCAGAAATTCCAGCATCCCTCCTGCCCTCCTATACACTAAGGGGATACTCAGAGGGACTCCCAAGGGAAAAAAGGTTTAACTATTTAGTAAGCTGATTTCAGATCTGTTGCCAGAGGTACTGTAATGAGACAAATGGGCATGGCTATTTTATCCTCTCTGGCTCATTTTTTAATTTGTGGATTCTCAGATGGGTTGTTAATTTCTGCTCTGGTTTTCAGCTTCTAGGAGCTCTCTAGATACAGCATCATGCACACCTTTTTGCAATAGCCTCATTTGTAATGTAATCAGAGCAAGAGAAACTGCAGTCGAGTTCACACATAACAGAAATGCCTGCACCTGTTCTAAATGCAAGTGAAAAAAATAGCTTGGTTGACAAGAAGCTACACATGACCCAGCAATGTGTGTTTGCAGCCCAGAAAGCCAACTGTGTCCTGGGCTGCATCCCAAGCAGTGTGGCCAGCAGGACAAGGGAGGTGATTCTGTCCTTCTAGTTTGCTCTTGTGAGACCCTACCTGCAGTGCTGTGTCCTCATAGGGAAGGATGTGGACCTGTAGAGCAAGTCCAGAGATTAGACAAATCCAGAGATTAGATGGATGGAGCACCTTTCCTGTGAGGAAAAGCCAGAAGAGCTGGGGTTGCCCATCCTGGAGAAGAGAAGACAAGGCTCTGGCAAAACCTTATAGCACTTTCCAAGTTACAAGAGAGCTGGACATGGACTTTTCATGTGAACGTGTAGTGATAGAGCAAGGGGGGGATGGCTTTAACTTAAAGAGAGTAGGTCCAGAATAGGTGTAAGGAAGAAATTCTTTACCATGAGGATAGTAAGGCAATGGGACAGGTTTTTCAAAGAAGTTGTGAATGCCCCTGGCCTGTTCAAGGCTATTTGGATGGCACTTTGAGAAACCTGGTCTAAAGGAAGCTGTTGGAATGAGGTGATCTTTAAGGTCCCCTCCAACCGAAACCATTCTATGATTCTATTAACCTCACTGGGGCAGCTATGCAAATCAACAATTTCTGCCTGTGCTCAAGCAATGCTTTCAAATCAGGAGCACTTCTTCTCATTTCATCCTTTCTGTATCTTAAGATATCATTTATTCTTTGTCTTTATGCATCAGGATGAGTCTGAGAATTCTTCCTGGACTGTTCTAGCCATCTTCTTGAACTTCTGCAGGTGTTTTGCAAACCATGCTGATCTCTAGGGCTAAAGAGAGGGAAAATTCAACCACTTATGTCTTTCTATCTATGTAAATAATCCATGACATAGACTTTGCCTTCCTTCTCCTATACCTACTAATTTGCAATGTCTGGATCTTCCATTAAATGTCTCATAATTTCCATATGGTTAATGTTATGCGCAAATAAGTTTAGTACTTAAAAATTAAACTGTCACAGAGAAAAGATGGAATTGTGAAAGCAAAGGAAGAAAACAAACTCAGAGCTATCAACTGTGATACTGTCTGGTCTCAAACACAGTGATAAAAAGGCAGCTTATTTTTCACTTCCTCAGTATATGAGAAACATTGCTTCCAATTAAGTGTGCAGCATATGTAGCAATCCAAATTATGGAGCTGACCAGGTGATTCCTGCCCTCACTCACTCCAACAAAAATCTGGTTTTGTGTCCTGGAAGGGACTGCTGTGAGTTAGTGCTAGAATAACTAAGAATAGAGTTTGAACCACTGCCATAAGAAGAAGCAAAGAACCAAACAGAACATTATTAAAATGTCAGTGTTCATTTCTGTTCTTAATAGCTATGTACAACACCCTGCTCCTTCACAAAAAGGAGCTGGAAGGTCACTGTCATTTCTGGTCTTGAAGACGTGTGTCACTCATTTCCAGCTTCTTCTGATATTTGACAAGTATGGACCTGCCTGGAGCACAGCAAGAATAAAGGATGACACAGCTCACTGAGCAAAATTTCATTAACAATTTTCCTCCTACTCAAATAAGAGTTCACCCCTGACCCTAAAATGCAGAGTTTGCTACAGAAGAGGCACTTGCGAGGGCTTCAGTTAATGCAATCCAGCCTTTGAAAAAGCCAGGTCTCTGTCTTGGAGGAATGCTTGAATTTATAACAATCTTTGATAAAATACTATATAATCTGTAAGAGAAGAAATGGGCTGCTTCAGCAGAGTAGGTCATGTTTTTCATTGTCTAGTCTGATCTGAGTTTATTGCACCAATTGAAGCTAAAAGCAGGGGTTTTCAGTGAAAACCATTGCATGTCTATCAGCTATATTTGTGTGTTCAAACTCATGTCATAATTAATAGTTCACTCAAAATTTGCAGATTAGATGCTATGTTTGTCTTTGGTAAAACAGGAAACTCCATTAACAGTTTAATTAGTAGTTTGTCCAGGATATTCTGTGTTGCACTAAAAAGGGTACTTTACCTTTTACTCTAACATGACCTCTTCAAATGCTACAGTTGGTACCTGGCTTGGCACATGACACAGATTTTTCTTCATGACAAAAATATTGCTTGGGTCAAGCAGCTTCTAGTTCCATCACAATTGTTTGTATTTTATGAACTATATATGACTGTCCATATAGCCTAATGCATGATGTGTTATCATAACACATGACATGATAATTGATGTCTCATATTCTTAATAAAGATATAGCATGAAGTTTCACTTGGGTGAAATCATGACACTTGTCCAAACTCATAAATATTTGATTGAAAAAATTCTCCCAACCTTAATATTTCTACGTTTGGTGAAATTTTGGTTTTGAACTTTGTGGATTAAACCAGCCTCTTATATTAAATTTCACTTCTTGCAAAGATAATGTATTCTATTCCACCTGCCCAGATACAAATTAAGATGATTTTAAAGCATTGATGTGGCAAAGAATGTAATATCGCAGACAGTACTCTTCTGTACAGTAAAACATGTCCAGAAGACAAAGTTCTGTCACAATAGCTTTAGAGTTTCTACTCTGTAAAAAAAAATTCATTTCTGTGATAGTCCAACCTGTTCTACAGAAGCATTTCATAGAATCACAGAATATCCTGAGTTGGAAGAGACCCATCAGGATTATCAAAGTCTAACTCCTGGCTCTGCACAGAACAATCCTCAAGAGTCACACCATGTATCTGCATTGTTAAATTCTTCTTGAACTCTGTCAGGCTTGGTGCTGTGACCACTTCTCTGGGGAGCCTGTACCAGTGTCTAACCACCCTCTGTGTGAAGAACCTTTTTCTAATATCCAGCCTAGACTTCCCCTGACACAACTTCAGGCAATTCCCTTGGGTCCTGTCACAGGTCAGCACAGAGATGAGATCAGTGCCTGCCCCTCCTCTCCCCCTCACAGGGAGTTCTAACTGGAGTGAGGTCTCCCCTCAGCCTCCTCCAGGCTGAACAGACCAAGTCACCTTCAGCTACTCCTCACACAGCTTCCCCTCAAGGCCCTTCACCTTCTTCACTGCCTTCCTTTGGACACTCTCTAACAGTTTTGCATCCTTCTTATATTGTGGTGCCCAAAACTGCCCCCAGCATTCGAGGTGAGGCTACCCCAGCACAGACCAGAGCAGGACAATCCCCTCCATTGCCTGGCTGGCAATCCTGGGCCTGATGCCCCCAGGACATCAGGCTCTCCTGGCTGCCAGGGCACTCCTGGCTGCCAGGGCACTGCTGACTCATATCCAGCTTTCTGTCAACAAGGAACCCCAGGTCCCTTTCCACAGCACTGGTCCCCAACCTCTTGGTCCCCAGTCAGTACCAGCTGCAGAATATGGCACGTGTCTGTGTCAAACTTCATACAGTTGGTGATTGCCCAGTCCTCTGATCTCTTGAAGTCTCTCCGCAAGGCCTCCCTGCCTTTGAGGGAGTCAACAACTCCTCTCAATTTTGTATCATCTGCAAACTTAGTACACCTTTGAGTTCTGCATCCAGGTCATTTACAAAGATGTTGAAGAGAACAGGGCCGAGGATGGAGCCCTGCAGAACCCCACTAGTGACAGGTTGCCAGTCTGATGTCACCCCATCCACTGTAACCCTTTGTGCCCAACCCGTGAGCCAGTTGCTCACCCATCCCATGATGTGTTTACCCAGACATGTGCTGGACATTTCATCCAGAAGGATCTTGTGAGAGACAGTATCAAAAGCTTTATTGAAATATAAAAAAAAATTATATCTACTGGCTTCTATTGATCAGACAGGTGGATTGCCTTGTCATAAAAGGAAATTAGGTTTGACAAGAAGGACTTTCCTCATGAAGCTGTGCTGGCTGTGAGCAATGACTGTGTTGTCCTTCAGATGTTTTTCAATAACTCACAGGTATTACTTATGGCAGGAAGGGCTAATATCAACCATTTCTTGAGAGAAAAAGTAAAAGAAAGCTTAGTATTACTTTAATATTTGGTTTAAATTTCAAATACAGTCTAAAGACAGTTGTGGTGTGGGAGTGTGGTCATTTTAAGCAAGTACTGTCTTATGTTATTCTTGTTTGTAATGTTCTTAGTAACTGCGAGGAGAGAGCTGTGACTGATAAATAATCAATATCTGAAACAACGTATAAATAAAGCAGAATATTAAGATGAAAGAACTCAATAATCAAAAGAGATTTTGATACAATTCCCAAGGAATTAGATATTTCCTTTGTTGAAAGACCTTTTTCAAAAATCTATCATCATCTATCTAACCAATACTTACAGTTATTAAGAAATGCTCCAGCAGCAAGCAACTTAAAGAATTTGACACAAGGTTCAGTTTCTCTTATTGTTATTTCAAAATATTAGAGATAGGGATATTAATTTAATTTTAAATTTATGTTCTTTCAGTAAAGATTATATTAATGCAGACAGTGTATAGGAGTCTTAAAGTATGAGATAAGGCTGTATGGGGGAGATCTGTTCAATGTGGGCGACCTGTCTCCCAAATTCAGTTCTTATACTTCATCTTTTAATTTATTCAGAACGCCTTTGCAATTCACACCCTCTGATCTTCTCTTGTATAAATCACACTGGCCCTCTTTATTCCTTTGGTAACATCATACTGGTACCTACCATGAGGATGCCCAGAAATGATACAATAGTGCATCTTCACATTTTATCATCTCAACTCACTACACAAGATTTGCACAACAAGATTAAAAATTAGCCAACAAAAGTGCAAAAGCCAACAGCTGCAGGGCTTATATTTCTCTTGCCCTAGTAAATAGGGCTTAGGAAAGCTTTGAACTCCACAGAGACAGATAAAGAATGTAAAGGAACACATTATGAAAAACAGATCTCTACAAAGTTACAAAAAAAAATCAATACAGTTACACCAAGTCTCTTTTTCCTTAAACAGTCTTTATAGAGAATATAGAATTCTTCACTTTTCCTCCATTTTTAACTAAAATGGCTACAGTGTTGAAAATAGAAAGGGCACATCTATAGTTTCTTTAACCTAGCCTAAAAAAATTAAATCTGCAGCTCTGAATGATGGTAAACATCTCAAGAATTTCCAAGGAAACTGTGGTTGTGTTCCTGTGGCTTCTGGTCACTTTTTGTTTCTGACCAGAAGGTTGATGAGCACTTCTCAGTGCCTGTCTACAGCCTCCAGTACAGATTTACTGCTCCATTACAGACTCCAACTTCAATACCCATACCATTTAGTGAGGCTGTTAAACTATAGAACTGGCCCTTAATTGCCTTAGCCTGCAAAAAGGAGGTCTTTGGAAGAGTGGCTTTAAAAGAATTTGGATGAGAACACTACTATAGGACTCCATGCCTCTCATATTGTCCTCTGTCTTTTCTCCTATTTACTGTGCTTTTTAAAGCTTATTGTTTACCTGGGAAGAAAATTCAGTCAGAACTATGAAATACAAGAAATCACCAATGTTTGCCAATAACCAAAGGGTAGTAAATGAGGTATTAGCAACAGAACATCAGTTACTAAATGCCTGGAGAGTGGCCAGTCTGGCTGGAAATACGTATTCCTTTTCTCCCCTGCTGTCATTTATGTCAATCTTGAATAGATTCTGTTTTACTATGCAGTGGATTACACCCAGAGCTTATGGATATGAATATGGGTTGCTTGATTTGCTCTCTCTGATCATGCTCCAGTGGTATTAACACTTGGGGTCAATCTGGATTATCCCATGTTTAAAAGATGGCAATTAAGCACTTCAATTCTTAATTTCTGAGAATTTCTTCTTGCTTATATGAGGACCTAAAGAAATTGCTCATGCAGACTTACTTTGCCAATTTCTTGTTGCTGGTGGCCTGGGTAGTGGTAAGGGGAAAAAAAAGTAAGATTGTTGCACAAGTATTCTCCATTGGATCTGAACAAGTTCCAAGGAACTTAAAGGCTGGATGGGTGATTTCACTTTTCAGAGACATTTTCTCCTTCTGTGTTGAGACTCCACAGTCAAAATTAGATAAGATGCAAACCTAAAGCAAAGTCTGGAGTTCAAATTCTACCAGTTTTGTGTTTAGAAAAGAGCCTGGTTTGTCATCACAGGAGGTAAGGGTGACTGCATGTGAAACCGTCTGGGATACCACCAAGTGAGAAGGAACTTGGGACCCACTTCCAAGCTGGAAGAAAAATGCAAAGAAAAGCAGAAGGTTATCTTTAGCATGCCAAGTACATTAGATGAAAAGATGAGATCATCCGAAAGGTAAAGGAGACTTTCCTCTAAAATATATGTCTCTGATGTCATGAAGTAGCTGGTGTGAAAACTTGCTCAATATGTAGTAGCTCAGATATTTTTGCTCACTATTTATTTTTATCTTCAGTATGTTAACTAGGAAGACAGTGTCAGAACTACACAAAATGAAGACACTTTGAGTAAGAAAAAACATTATGAAAATGTATAGAAATTATTGTGAGAGAGACTTTATTTAAAATATTGCTAAATCCCCTTTCTAAATACACTGGTTCAGAACTCAGCTCCAATCAGCATTGAATACAGCAGCTTCAAGGGCCTTGACAAAGTGGATGGAGGATAAATGAAAGCAAAGCGCCTGCTTACACTCACTGTGTGTGACCTTTCCTAAGACCAGGCTATCAATTCCAAGTTTGACCATAGTTTTCTATGCTTTTTTGAAGGCAGGGATCGTTATCTGTAGAAAGGATTTTACAATATAATTAAGTGGAGTAGAGTACATATTTTCTCTGTATTAAGAACAACATAAATCAATTATTTTGAAGATTACATTATTCTTTTCTCAAGTGGAAAAATGTGTGATCGGATTGCAGCTACATGTCAGTACCAATGTCAAATTTAGCTTTCCAAAATTTGTTTCCCAAACTCTGACAATATGCAAGAAATACAAACTACCCAAGGTTGAAAATAGCCCACACCATAGGATTCCAAGAGGCCATAGTGCCTACAAATACTCATAGCCATGAAGGTGTTAATCAGTGTATATACTGTCTCATCTGCATCTAAGAAGCTCTGCAATTAAAATTAGAACTTTTATGTCTGATCCCCAGCTTGCTGCTATTCAAAGCTCCTATCTGCATACACTGGGGATGGAAAAGGCCTTTTGAAAGCAAATAATTGGAAAAATTAGAGGGATTTTCGAAGATTGTAGAGCTTCCCTTTAGGACCAGTCCAGGAGCCCTGTCCTTCTGTCAAAGTACAAATTACCCCCATATGGTGATGTCCGTTCTCTCAACTGTAATTTATTCATTATGCAGAGTGCCGAATACCAAATGGTGAAAGCACGGCAGCAGAACAATGAAACAGGCTTGGGAAGCTAATAAGTGTCCAATCAATGAGAACCTAATGAACTATAACATGTAATACTTTATAAGGCATTCAAATTAAAAAGGGGAAAGAAATCAACAATGATGCAATATCAATTTACTTATTCCAAGTCTAATCAAATGAAATAAGCATCATTCTCCAAAAATACAGTCATAACTGACATTTGGGGAGGGGGAATGAGTGGAAGATAGGATCAAGCCAAAATTCCTTTAAGAACATAATTAGTACTAACCAACTGTCCTTATTTAATGCAAGCTCTGCACCACACTCTTCTGGTGAGGTACTAAAAAACTGTAGGGATTTTTTTCCAGTACACAACCTTTTTTGCCCTCTATCCCAAAAGCCTTGTTTTACTTTGGATTCCATTACCACATTTGAAAGAAAAAAATCCTGAATCTGATTGTGTAGAAATAATAGTAATTAATAGACCATGGACAAGGTAATCCCAGGAAGGTATTCTTTCTTTCCTAAGCAGCCAATAGGCAGAACATCTTCTGGATAGAGCTGTTTTCATTTAAATGTTGGCAAGGAAGCTATTAACTCCTTCTTCAAAATGAGGAGGTGACGGCAGGGATCCAGGTATCCTGTCTGAGTGAACACTTCACTGATTTTTGTGTCTGCTGGGCTGCTCAGTCAAGAATCTCTGTTCTTCAGTCTTCTTCCACTGAGACACCCATCTTTAAATGAGAAATTTCAATAAATGTGTCTCTGAATTATTGTTTCTGTGTGTTTTTTTTTTAAAAAAAAGCTTGTTGTGGGCACTTTTGTGGTCTTTGTTGATTTAAGGTTTTTTGTATTTTAAGTACCCTTAATCCATCTTATATTGGCTTCTGTTGCCTTCCCTGACAGAAAAGGTGCCAACAAGATGGTTCGTTCTTGACTCAGCCAGCTACACATATTAGCAATTCTCACAGCAGTTGCCAAGTATAACTGTACATCCTCCTCTTTGAGAGTGGCTGTAGTTTTCTTTTTCCACAGCAGTTGACATTAAGTGTCTTCTGTGTTTCCTGCTGCTCCTGTTCACATGTAATAGTGGATAGTGTCAGATTCACTATCTCTCAATTTCTTCTTCTGTGTGAGCCTCTTCCCTCTTATACTTTTCTCCATTAAAAAGAATAGAATAAATCCCTATTTTCTTTTATAATTCTGTGCTTAAATTTGATGAAAGGCATTTTGGTCTCTGGACTTCTACTTCCAGGTCTGCCACTGCTATTGTGGCCTTTTGCACTGGTCACAGGAAGGAAGTCTCTGGGTTGCATTTCAGGAGCCTTGTCTGTGGCACAGCCCTGTTTATGAAAGCAAAAACCCAAATTACCTGTGATTTCAAACACATGGTCGTAAAAGGTTTAGATGCTGTCCATCCCCAAATGGGCAAACAAGCACTATTCGTTAAAGTCAAGCATTTCTGAGAGTTTTCTTATCCTGTGTCAGTACAAAACCAATAGTAAATTACTCCTGTGCAGTTTTCAGAGTTGCAATGTGTCTGTGTCCTTTTCTTCAGGACTACAGTAACTGGAGTGCAAAACTTCTGGGAACAAGAAGTAATCCTCTGCATTGCAAGACAAACCTCTCTTTCATAAATGAAAAGAGACAAAAAATGGATGTTGTATGCATTCACCTGGGAAATCATTCTAATAGGTGGGTTCAAAGAAGGGTGCTCAGCATATTAGGAACACTGGACATAACTGAAATCCTCAAATTACTTAAAAGAATGGCTAAGGAGCTCACATCAGTGAAATGTCCAGAAGCCCAAGAAAAACTTTTGAGAAATCTAATCAAGTCTTTTCATCCTTCTCAGCCTGTCTTATATTCATACAGAAGTAAGACAAAAGGATGCAAATGCAGTAAATTGGAGTCTGACTGTAAGGAATAAGTTATTATTATTTTGATTATTTTACTTTTTCTTTTATTTTTACATTTCTGTGTTATTTGTTGGCTCACAGATCTTTCTTTTTCTTTCTCACACCTCACACTTTAGCATAACAGCCTAAAAGCTATTGCTACAAAGATTATAGTAGCAAAACTCACTTAGCAATGCAGGTGTAGTAAAACAAACAAGAAAATGAAACTAACAAAATCCAGAAGAAAAACCCAAAACATGACAGAACTTCTGTTTTTTTCCCCGAATTACCATCATACAGAACAGATGTGGAGAAGCAGTGAGCAGCTATTGCAGTGCAGATAATACAGAAAACTCTTAGAACAACATAAGCAGTACTCCCATACTGAGAACATGAGCTGACAGTGGGACTTAATGTCCATCACATCTTCCTCATTGCCCGGTGTTTCACTACTGGGCTGCCCCAGAAAGTGCACTCACAGGGTCAAGGGGGAAGGCAAAACACAGAAGACTGTAACACATCCAGTTTAAAGAGAGCATTATCAAACTAAGTTGTCATTTTAACTGCCCTTCAGGGACTCTAGTGGAATCTCAGTCCCCTAGTGAATGGAAGCTTTGCCTGTTACATTAAAAACAGAATAAGTACTTTTGACTGTTTAACTTGGCTTTTTTTCCCTCTGTTACTATTATTACTGTTTTACAGTGTGCCACAGCATACAGGGTTAACGATATAAAATCTCCACATAATGAGATAAGACTGATACTGAAATAGTGTCCCCTTACTGTAGGAGGAATCTGCAATCAGGACTTCCAAGCACATGCAAAAAATAACTCTTGGATCAGTCTTCTTGTCTTCCAGTAGACTTGGCAAGAAAGACAAGCCATATGTGAAGCCAGCCATATATCAGTTATGTGGTCTTAGATATTTGCAATAAAACAAAGGACTTTGCTGTCAGCCTTCCTGATTTCATGAAGCCTTTACAGCTCACAGAAATGTCCTTTATCAAAAGCCACAAAGTTATCCTTAGACATGTGCATTTCTTAGAGAAAATATTCTCTGAAATAACTATTTATGATTAATTCCATCAGGGAAAGGGGAAGACATGAAAGGACCGAATACAATCAGTTTCAGCCATGCTGAATGCATCTAGATATAACGAGTGTAAAAACAATTAATAAGAAAAGCAGTAATACTGAGGGGCTGGGGGAGAGTAGAGGAATTAAACTACACATGCACAAAACAGCAAGACCAGGAAGAAAATCTTTGTGACAGTGATGTGGATGCCCTGGTAAATTAAGTGGAACTAAGACTTCATCCCCGAATTCCTCCTGGCCATTTATTTAGACATTATTAACTGGCAGTTTCATACAGAGATTGTGTTAGGAGTGGGTTCAAAGAAAGAATTTTATAACAGCGCTTCCTTTCCCAGCTAATTCTGGGTGGACAGCCTGCACACGAGGAACCAAAAGGAAGGCTGGGGAATAGTTCAGGGTGAGCCATGAAGTGAGGTCAGGAGCTAATGAATAGCTCACACCCCAGACGTGCAAAACCATGTGGATGTGAATGGCCCTATGTGTGTGATTACTCACATGTGTGGAGTTCAGTGTGTGCTCAAGCTCAGGAAGAGAACTAGTAGTTTTATTTGATGTAGTGGTAAAAGGAGTCAGGGAAGGGATTTTAAAAGTGAAGTGAGGTGATTATGGTGGTGTTTTTCTGAACTAGCCTTAAAGAAAAGGCTTAAGAGAAGGAATTGTTACAAAAATAACAGGGTTTATTATAGAAAGCAGCAATGGCTTTGGCAAAATGTCTGTATGAATTTCAAGACTATAATGACAAATCCTGTTTTTTTAGTCAAGTATTATTAACTATTACATTATAAATAACAGTAAAACCCAGATGTACAGATTAACATTTCTGTTCACTTTGAATTATGTTTTTATAGCGTATTTTTTGTGCACAACTTAAGTTGTGCACAAAAATTGTTTGAGCTTTCTAGGTCCAAGAAAGTGAGGCAGTTCAGCTGACTCTGTGTTTTGTCTCACAGGACTTAGTGGCTTACAGTGATGTATGTGCTTAAGGACCTTGCCATGTCATGCAGGTTTTCTATTTTTTTCCTTTATAAAATTTAAGGAAAAAGTCCTAAAATTGACTCCCATCCCATCCTAATTTTTTATTCCTCTATATGACATTTTTGAAAATAATCTCTTTAGTCAGATTATGGATTCAGATACTGGTGAGGTATTTGCTTTACAATGGATATCTCTTACTAATATCCTGCTCAGTGTTATGCTGTTTCTGTGGACTCAGTACATAAAGCCTTAGGGCTCTTATTCAGGGATACTGCTATAGCTAAGTTTAAAATTTATATCTAGACAGGGCAACAAATTCTATTATACAAATATTTGAAGCTATCACAAGGATAGGAATACTATAAATTAATCCTTCACTCAGAAGTTGCACTTGCAGCTCTTTTCACTTAATTTTCATTATTTTACCACTGAGGAACAGTTTCAAGGAATTATTATACTAATCATAATATTAAAAATGAACCCAGGTGGAAGCCCACCCCCACACCAATAAATATCATTTAACATTCATTGTTGTAGAAATATGTAACAGATAAGACAAGAGAGTTTTTCTTTTTTTACTTCTCACGAAGGTATGAAAATATTAGCAAATGTTCAGATTCCCACTACTCAAAATATTATGGGTCAGATCCAAGCAGAGTGAAGAGGTCAGTGCTCCATCATCACAGCTTTAAATCATTATGGGCTCTAGGGCATAATAGCCTGTGAGGAAGCTTGGTTAAAAGATGGGAAGGAAACCTGGAAAAGGTTAATTATGGCACACACACCACTTGACAGTTCCTTTTCAATCTGATTCAGCTCAGCTGTGAATGTTGCTGCATCCTCAGCACAAAGATCCTGCTTGCTGCCTCACTGCTTTCCCTCACCCCAAGGCTGGGGCATGGATTGCCCACAAGAATGCATCCCAAATCCAAGTGCCATGTGTTTTCCAAAGGGTGCACCTGTTCTGCTGTGGATCTGATCCTTAGAGCTTCCTGTCTGAAACCTTAACACCCAGCAACTTGTTTTGACAGTTTGGGTTGTGTTCATCGGGGGGGATGGGGGGTGGGGGTAGGATAGGGGAAGGAGCACAAACAAAACAAAAACTTAAGCCTGTGACTAATTGGCTGAAGGGATGTGAGCAATTCTGATCCACTTAATTGAATGTGGGCTCAAATTAAAAAGAGTAATTGCCCTCAAAACGTTGCATTGCAGATTGCTGGCCTCTTCTAAACATTAAGTGAAATCCTTCAAGCACAAGTGTCAGTGATGGTGCTTTCAGGAACCCTACTGCATTATATTGATGGTTTTATTTACAAGATGAGTTTTCTCGAAAAAGGTGGCCTGATTTTGGCTGGAAATTTCAAATCATGACCATACCTTCTAACTGCTGGTAGCTTTCCAAACATTTCCTGATCAGAAGAGACCTGAAAATAGTACTTTATTTTTGATGTAAAAATAACTAGGTTTTGTATTTGAAGCCAAGGCTGTATATTTTTAGACAAATTTTCCACTGATTTTGGGAAGAGCTTTAGTTGAGCAAAGCCATACCTGTATTAAACATGAATAACTAAGGAGCAGTCAAGGAATTCACCCATGAAAATACAGAGCTCAGTTATGAGGCCTTTTTAAATAAAAATCTTGAATTAAATTGTTTTGTCTACACACTGACATTGTCATTTATTCTTTATATCAAAGCAATATCCACAACTTCTAACCTCATTGTGCTATGAGGTACAATTTGCTATGTGCTATGAGGTTCTGTGTACATTTGTACACAGAACAAAAGAATTGTCCTATCTCTCAAAATACTTTGCTGCAAGGGCAACAAAGACCCTTTGTTTGCTATTTAGGCAAGATTGGTGGACATCATCTCAGAGCAGAAGCTCTGAGAATCAGCCTTTTCTATTTTTTTCCAAACATGTATATGCATATTTTCACATGATTCTGCTACAGCAAAAGGACTCTTAAAGAAAAGAATCAAGCAGAGCAAAAGGAAAATATTACTTTATATTAATAACAAATGGAGTGCACAATGCATTCCACATACAAAGGTTACCCATTTGTGGAGCTGTGAAGCCAAGGGCATTTTAAAACTTAAATATCCCTTAAATAAACATATTGGTTTAAGTACAAGGCAAATATTCTTAGCTCAGCAGGTAGTTGGTATCTAAATCACATTCAGACTTCACATAAATACACATGTCAAAGCATTTATCTAGTAATAAAAAAACAACTCTTAAGGAATGCAGTTCAGATAGGGAAGTGTCAGTTATTTTGCACATTTCCTATTTCCAGCTCATTAGTTTCAGCTTTTGACAGGGGTGGAGCTGAAAGAAATCCTGTAGAGGTTTTTCTCTCCTCCCAATTTCACATGAATAAACAGAGGGAGGGAGTCCCCTGCCTGTCTGCCAGGCTCTTATCTATCATATTTAGATGCTAGATGCTGTCAGATTTTAGATAGTGATGCCTGTAGGTATTGCCAGTTACTGGGAAATTAAACCTGGAATAGAAGGTAGTCCTTTCCTTTCCCAAACTGACTTTGCTTTAGGAGTAGGTTTGGACATCCTTCAAAAATGCTGATGTCCAGACAAAGGTGACAGGATTATATTTCTGTCATTCATTACTTGCACCTGATTTTCTGTTTCCTCACTCTGTCCTTGGTGTCTCAGCAGCACTCCATCTGCATATTTTCTTTCACCTACATTCTTACATTCCTCTCAAATCCAGATCCTCCCACTCCAGAAGTGGTAGGTGTAGATTTACACTGCTGATTTTTGTTTAAACTCTCCTCATGTAAGATACTTCCTTGAGTATTAGAAATTCTTAGGAATTCTTAGAAATTCTTAGAAATTCTTAGAAATTCAGTGTTTTCATTAGACACATTTTCCCTTCATTTCCCCCAAAATATATTTCAGAAAATAAAGATGTTTCTCCAGGCACAAGAGGCAGTGAACATAGGAGAGATTTCTACACAATTCTAATTCTTGGAAAACGTTCCTATGACCACTAACAATCAGGTCAGCAATTACCACCCCTGTGCTAGAAGTGACACCTCTGTAAGCTGACATAAAATAACCACATTGACACATTTTTCCATCCCAGAGACAAAGCACACCCAACCATGAGGAACTGCAAAGTGGAAGTATGTGTGCAGCCAGGTACTGTGTTTCAGGAGAAGGTTGGTAACTTCCATCTCACAGAGGTAACTCCTTAAGATGATCTGCCTGCCATTACCCCAGCACACAGTCTAAACACTTTGGTGTAGTCTTTATGTGATGTAGCTTAATATCATACCCACCTGGCTTATTCTTTCTTTCCTAATTTTACCTGCGTAAGTTCTGTCCCGATTTGTTTTTAGTAGAATCATTTAAAATAACCCCTTAAAACTAAAATAAAATATATATACATATTTATGTGTGCATGTCTTCATGCAGATATCTATGGATAGGCATCTGTGTGTTTGGGTTACAGAGGGTAAAGTCAAAATCTTTTCAAAGATGTCTCTCTGAATCTGAGGGATCTCAAATGTTACTTTACACATGTGGGAACATCCATACATTTGGATTATCCTTTGAACAAAACTCGATGCAGATCTTGAGGTGCTTTTACTGCACTATACATGAAACACTGCAGCAAAAGGACTCTCATTTGAGGGTCAGCTGGAGCTTCAGTTTGGCTCCTATCACCTTCCAGACTTGTTCATGCAATTCTGCCCCTAAAGTTTGTATGTTTCTGAAAAGAAGGAGATTTATGACTTCTTTTAAAACTATTCACCACACAGGGATATAAGTGTAACAAATGACATTTGTCACTAATTTGTAGGATGAGACTTCAGACTGCATTAAGTTGTAAACAGCGGCAACAAAGGCCACGGCCTATATCATTTTTCTTTCAGGATCAAATCTCAAATTTGTTGTGTGATGTAACTTCCTCTCTGTTTTTTGAGCAGTTATTAAGTATGGCAGCTCCACATATCTGAAGATGCTCTATGACTTTTCTCTTTCACACACCCAGATCAGGAGTCTTGCTATTGTGGCTGATGAGGCATTTTAGTGTGCATGAATGCAGAAATAGACCCAAAAGTGGATCTATTCTTAAGAAAGAAAAGTTTTGGTAATGTAAATTTCTCTTTACTTTAGAGTGAAGCATAGACAGAAGCTCATCAGTCATACAAGATTACCATTAGGGACTTTTCACAAGGTCATGCAGTGATAGGATGGGAGGAAATGGCTTTGAACTGAAAGAGGGTAGACTTAGGTTAGATATAAGATAGAAATCCCTCACTTTGAGAGTGGTGAGGCACCAGCACACATTTTCCAGAGAAGCTGTGGATGTTTCATCCCTGGAAGTGTTGAAAGCCAGCCCAGATGGGACTTTGAGCAACCTGGGCTACTAGAAGGTGTCCCTGCCTGTCACATGGGGATTGGAATGAGATTGTGAATAGTAAAACAAAATGGAATACATAAATTATTTGGTGCCTTCTCTGTTTTGACTTTTCAGCGGTACTGTTCAGATAGGGAAAAAAACAGTAGCTAATAGGAGAGTAAGTCACCCACACATGACTAAAATTTAGTTTAGAGCCCATGAGATGGCAAGATGAGCCATGCCTCTTAGGTGTTTGAACACTGAATTGGATGAAGATGCTGACCTAACAGTAGCAGAAATATAATCCTGCCACTGTTGATTGTTTTTCACACATTCCCAGCTGATTGTTTGACATGCAACTGGAAAGAGTTATTGTTTTTCTCCATTTTTTTCCTTCTCTGTTGGCCAAAACAGTGAAACCATAGCATCAGTGTTGTTTGAAAATATATTTATGTTTGTTTTCCCTATAAAAAGAGATAATAATGTTATGTTCCAATAATATTAAGTTGCAATGTTATTTGCAAGATTGCAGAGCTTTTAATTTTCTGATTATTTCCACAGTGGGAGTTTCAGCTCAATTTCAACCAAGACACTTCTATCTGTTTCGGTTATTTTTTTATTACAGCTAGAAGCAACAATAATTGCCTTTAGTGTATGAAAACATGACTGAGGAGACAATTGCTGTCCCTAAAGAGTAAAATCATCAGCATACATTTTTGATGTAAAATTTTTGTAAATTAATTGCAAGATCCTATAAATATTATATTTACAAAAATTGTCTTGTCTGCTGTCTTCAAAGAAACAATCTTTTTTCTTTTTTTTTTTTTTTGTAAACTATGCTTCATACACACTGCATTTCCTGAGGCAGAAAACAAAAACATGGAACAAAATATTAGCCTTCTACTTTTGTAATTTTACATTCTACTACTTTTCTTTTCCAACTCTAGGTTTGAGGTTGTTTTAATATAATTCTGGAAGCATACAGGAAAAGAAAATCATAACATTCTCAGTAATCAAGCCCCATTTTCAGTGTTTTTACCATCCAGGTGATAAAAAAAATCCATAAATATATATCTCAAGTGTTAAAGCAGTGGACTTGCATATAATTTGATCATAAATCAAGAAAATAATTCAAAATATTGAACATTTTGTAGAATATTTTTTCCACAATTTCTATTAAAAAAATGCTAACATGAAATCTTTTAGATTTTCTCTAATGAAAAGAATTCAACTTGAAGTACTCCAATTCACAGTTATATCTTGGAAAAATTTTCTATCAAGGCTTCTAACAGAATTATCCTCTACAGCCACTCCATAGAGGAACCTGACAGACTGTCCAAGAGCAGGAACTACAGCTGTTAAAAGCCTCTGAAATAAGTCATGTTGATGTCAACATTAATAAGTGCAATTAAAATTACACTACTTTGTTTCCATTTTTTCTGTTAGAAAATTAAATAAGTTAGCTTTTTGCTGTGGAAAAAACCCAAAAACCAAAAAACTAAAAAACAAGCAAACAAAACCCCAAACAAACAGAAACAACTGGATTTTGGGTTTAATCAGACCAGCATCTTTTCAGTTTTGTTAGCTCTCAGTGTGGTGTATCCTGTGTAACTCAGATGTACAGAAATGTCATATGATTTATGAGTACATGGGACAGCACTCAAGGCACACATATTATGTCCCTTTCCTGTCGCTGCATTTGAATGCAGGAGACAGAGAATATTTTGGATAAATAAGCCCAGAGGCTTTTTTGAAGGAGATGGGCAGTGTTACAACTAACATCAAGAACAGTGATTAGTTCCAATAGATATTTCAGCACATTTACTCCAGTCAGAGTATTTGGTGGTATTTGCTTTTGAGCAGGCAGCACATTGCACTTATATCAAATAGTGCTAGCAAATTTGCTGCTAGAAAAAATTGTAGAAAACCTAGGAAAATAAGAAGATCTGATCTCCAGAGATGATTAGGGATCAGACTGCACAAACTACCAGAAATATCTGAGGACATAATTTCAAGTGTCTTTGAAAACTTCAGAGCAGGTTAGCCTGTGATTATTTACTTATTTGTTTGTTTTTGAAGCCACAGTAGCAGAAGGTGCCTTTCTGAGCTGGTGATAGCAACACATTTTCTCACATACCACTGGAGACCAGCTCACCTGGCAGCACCAGAGGGAAGGTGGGTGTCCTCTGGGGCATGGAAATTCATCTCCAGGTAATACAAATGAGTAACAGTGCTCTTCCCTGACATAATACCATTGCAAGGAAGTTCTCAACATATTTGCCAACTCTATGGGATTAACCAATAATATGCTGATTAGTGGATATGATTGAATCATATTTTGCTTCAGAAAAGGATCATTATATCTGACTGCTGGCTTCCAACCACATCCACTGTAAACAAAGCACAGCACTTCAGTGCCAATAAACCCTGTACGGAATTTTAACCCCAGAAGTAGTTAATATCTATATCATCTATATCTATAGCTATAGCTGTACCTGTATATAGATAGATAGGTAGATAGATAGATAGATAGACAGATAGATAGATCTATGAAAACAACTAGGTATTGGAATAGTAATAGTAATAGTAATAGTAATAAGTGATTGTGCATCATCTGTCTGCATTCATATCTCAGCATTTAAATGCTTCACCACCAGGAATATGAAAGGGTTAAACAACAGCAGATTTCCTGGGCTAGATAACTTAATGAAAAACATTCAGGGTGCTTTTTGAGAACAACAGACTCATGCTGTTGGATGGCAATTTTTAGTATATTTTTTTTCTTTTTTTGTTTTTCACAAGGAAAATGTAGGCAAGACAGGCTTTGCTGTAATTCTTCCTAATTGCCCTAATGCATTTTTTTTTATTTTAGCGTTCTCAGTTTATAAAAACAGTTAGCATCAGTTTGTTTTCATTTTTAATGGAGATAAACTCATTCTTTTCCTCCCGAAAAACTTCACAATATGGTTGGAAATGTCAGCAATAATTAGACAAAATGCTTGTGAAAACATAAAATAGAAACAATACATCTTTTTATAATGGAATCAGTTTGTCTGATTATCTCAAACAATGTACATTTCCAACTGCCCAGGAGGGTCATTAGAGCTTATGAAAATCAAACTCTCGTTTTTCTGCTTCATACATCATGGACAACAATATTGTCTCCAGGATCATTATATATTGCCTGGCTTTATAAATATACGTTAGACTTTCTTGAGCTACAGTGAACCTGGAGCATGAAATGCATTCAAAAATAGAAACAACAGGGGGAAAGAAAAAAGAAAATAATGTTATTAACTAAATAACCATTACATAGAAATTATAAAAGGAAAGATAACTTCACTGAACACAGTACTCGAGGGACCTTGGTTCAATTCTGTCTTCAGTCACAGATTTTCACTATAACCTCAAGAAAGTAATTTTTACCCTACGCACAATAAGGGCTATTTGTCCTTTAAAGACATGGTTGTGGCAGCACTCCCTTCTGAGCTCCTGTCAAGGTGTGAAGCCTAATTCAGAAGTTTTTGTTATTCCTTTGAGATACATAGAGAGAATAGACAAGGGTATCACTTTACCTTTTTTCCCATTTGTAGAAATGGGGCTAATATTCCCCTACCCTCACTGGAGATCTTATGGATGCAATTCATAAGGCATTCAGATATCATGATGACAAGGGCCATGTAGTGAGTAAATATCTGGATGGAGGAATTAAGCTACAATTACCACTTTACATCAAAACCAGTTTAGTATGAAAAACAATGGAAGTCTGATAAGTTTATTATATGATCAATTATTATCCTGCACTCCAGGAAGCTGGAAAGCTATTTCAAAGATGATTTTTACACCTGTTTAGTTTGTTTTCTTGTAAGGTGTTGCAATATATTTGTTCTGCCCTGTGGTTTAAGCACCTTGCTTTTTCTCAGTGATCATGGGTGTTCAGTCTTCACTTATCTCCTTCAGATTCAGTGACTGTCATCCAGCAGGATGGAATTCTAGGAATGATGCTGCTTTATTTTGAACAGGGTCCCACTAATCAGCTGCTAAAGTTATCAAGGAAAAATTGAATCTTACAGCAAAAGTGCAAAAACATGCAACACTTTCATTAAAAATTTTTCGTTAGAACCTTTTAACTTTTCAAGATCTTTACCTGTATCTGGAAAATGTGGTCAAAAAAGCAAAAGTGTTACAGAAGTAATCTGCTATAATCTGATTCTATAAATCAAGAATTTCTCTTCTGTAGCAGTAGTGCATGTGTGCTCTTGTAAATACAAGCAAATGCTTACCAATAATGAACTCTCTATGTCAGCTGTAATGTTCTAGCCCAAAGTAGACATGAGGCTTAAAACTATTTTTAAATCACATGAAGGAATTAATAAATAAAATCCTTCTGGTACTTCAAATTTGCAATGAAGCAATTCCTTTCAGCCAAGGCTTCAGTATAATATACTGTAGTACATTTTCATTGCTGGTGAATGCAGTGTTTTTTCCCTGTCTCTCCAGGTATTCTATCACTGCTGAGGGTTAGATCTACCCTATCAGAGTAGGTTTATCAGAAGGAGGGGGAGGATAAGGGAGCAAGGTGTCTCCATCCTGCTCACACTGACTACTGCCTAGGCCTTCTATGGCACGTAAGAAGGGAGTAGTTCCTCAGCCTTCCAGTTGCAATATGGTCTAAAACGCTCCAGAATAAAATGCTAAAGCTCCATCACCATCCTAAGACATGCGGTTTGTTCTTAATTAGCAGAAAGCAATACTATGAAAAAAATACTATGAACATAGAATCGGAATCACAGAATTCTGAGGAGGCTGTTCCAGTGTCCAACGACCCTCTGGGTAAAGAACCTTTTTCTAACATCCAACCTAAACCTCCCCTGACACAACTTCAGGCCACTCCCTCAGGTCCTGTCACTGGTCACCACAGAGAAGAGATCAGTGCCTGCCCCTCCTCTTCCCATCATGAGGAAGCTGTAACTGCAGTGAGGTCTCCCTCAGCCTTCTCTCCTCCAGGCTGAATAGACCAAGTGACCTCAGCCACTCCTCATTCCACCTCCCCTCAAAGCCCTTCACCCTCTTTGTTGCCCTCCTTTGGGCACTATCCAATAGTTTAATGTCTTTCTTATATTTTTGTGACCAAAACTGTGCACAGTGTTCAAGGTGAATCTATAAACATATTCATGTTGAGCTTTTTTTCTTTTTCATATTGTTTTTTTCCTCTGGAAATTGCTGAGGACCTCTTTTAGTCCAGTAATCTTTTAGTCCAGTAACACTGATACAGCTCCATCAGGGTCAAAGTCCAAACTTTATTTCACCTCATATATTTCTTGTCCAATGCAATGAAGATTAATTGCCAGAATAAGCACAGATTTTGCAGATTGGAACAGCAGAGGAGTCACACTTCTCTCTCTTGTGTCTCCTACAACACAATGCAGCACAGAAAGCAAAGCCAGACTGAGACCCGAAGGTTCTGTAAAAAAACATTTGCAGACTCATCATTGAAATAAAGATTTGATAAATAATCAATCAACAGCTCAAATCCATCAGAAACAAAAGGCCAGATTTGGGCCAAGACACAGATCCACGCATGAGGTTTCCACATGGTAAATAGCCAATGTTTGCAGATGCACACAAGAGCAAATGTTGGAAGAAATATCAGCAGGGAGGGCTGGCCAGTTGTCGTCAGTCTCTGGTGCAGACTGAAACAATAGCAAATGACACAGAGAGATGGGAGATGAATTTTCACTTTGTGTTGGTAGCACAGAGTTACAAACTCCTGAGAAGCTGATTGTCCTCAGGCCCCTTCTAAAATCTGTGACTGCCAGGACTCCATGGTCAGTGTTCTGTGCCATACAGACCAGCTTGTCTCAGCTCACCAGCCTGCTGCTCTGTATCTGTTTTTTGAGAGGGTGAACCTCAAGAAGCTCAACTGTAACATTTTCTCATCAGCTTAATTTTTCCATGTCATGTACTTGCTTGTGATATTTTCCCACTTGTGTTATTTGCTTGCTGAAGCTTCTCTATTGATGGAGTTCAATAAATGGTATTTGCCATCAGAGCAATTTGGTTCTAGTTCTAATTATAGCAACAAGCTGCTTCCTTAAAACATGTTATGGGTATTTCATTATTTTAAATTGTTATCTTCCGTAATAATTACAGAAACAGTTGATCTTTTCTGAGAAGCCAGCAGCTGCAAATTCTCCCCTTTTCAAATGTCTCATTTTAATAGGTGAAACATCAGGTAAAAATCAAATCAAGTTGTAATATAATTCTCCAGAAGAAGATATGCAAGTTCCAACACATTGCCTCCAGATTCCATAGGGTTACACTATTCAGAGGTACTGAACCATATCCCTCAGTATAGATCATAACAAGCCGTATGCTGCACAGCTCAATTGTGAACACAAAGCCCCTAAATAAATCACACAGCAATGGCAACATTACTAATAGGACTATCAGAATCAAAGGAAGCAGGGTGATGCATCTGAGAAGAGCCTACATTATTATTCTGCGTGATTTGTTTATGGTATTATTGGAGAGACTGTTTCTCCCTCCTCCTTTCCCTGGTCCCTCCAGATTAAGAATGGGAATGAAAAGGGCAGCAGAGCTCCAGGAACAGCCTGTACATTGTAATCCTACAATCATAAGTGGTGGTCTGGTACTCTCTGCAAAGCATTTCACTAAACTAACTCAGTCTTCATCTTTATTCTGAC
This sequence comes from Eopsaltria australis, assembly GCA_034509425.1. Classification (NCBI taxonomy): domain Eukaryota; kingdom Metazoa; phylum Chordata; class Aves; order Passeriformes; family Petroicidae; genus Eopsaltria; species Eopsaltria australis. The sequence continues at coordinate 6,628,607 of JAVTVJ010000012.1, read as the reverse complement.
ACTATTCAACATTTGAACTCCTTTCAGTTTACTGCTGTCATGTATTTCTAGCCCCTGTTCACAGTGATCCCTGAATAGAACACAGCACAGCACACGGAGCAGTCAATAAGGCTGCTAACATACATAGCATCATACTTCTGGCTGTATTTGCCCAAAGACCTCTGCTGTTTTAAGCAGTGATGGAAAATTACTCTTACTTATAAAATACACAGAAGTGAGTGTTTCCAATAGGAGTTAAGACCTTTTTCTTCCCACTAGAACAGTTGTTAAGAACCAAAGAGAAAAAATTATGTTGGTGGTGACAAATATTCTATCAGTGATGGGAAGTTCCTTAGTGTTTCTGTAACATTTAAAATTAGTTTGAAGAAAACATTAGGATTTTATTTATCTATTGATTTATTTCTTTATTTAGAAATAATTCTCTAAGGATGGGAGATAAGTTGTATGACCTTGTGGATCTCTTCTGACCTGAATCACTAACATTGTGTCAAATCCTTTCACTATAAGGCAGAGACACATTTATCTCGTTTAAGCATGGAGCTAACTTTCTTTAAATGTGGAGTTACCTCTTTGCAATGATGAGGACTTAGCCCAATATCATTTGGAAGATAGAGACTCAAATTCTCAAATAAAGTATTGACTGCAGATTAAAACTTTTTCTTTTTAAAGTGGTACAAATATAAGCTAGATAACATTGAGATACTTTTTAATAGGAGCTTTCAAAATCCCTTAATTGATCACATCAGCCAAATAAGACAGATGGAAAAAAATAAAAGAAAAAAAGAAGAAGAAAGAGAAAGGAAATAAATACCTTAAAAGAAGAATGAGAGAGGGGGGAGAAAAGGAAGAAAACCAAACTACAAACCCCCAAAACCTAGAGCACAGCCAATCAATTCAACACTCTCCTCCAGGAATCAATGTACCAAGAGTAGGATAAATCAGGAGTTTATAATAAAAGACTAATGCTTCTTTTCAAAAAAATAAAATCAATAACACTCCCAAACATTTCAACCAATAAAGTAAGATTTTGTAATTATGAAACGTTTAAAGTAATGCTCAGATTAACCAGATAGTTACAACTGTGGTTTTCTGTACTCCTCTTTCATTTTTCCTTTCTTGCATGTCCCTCCCACTTTGTATCAGACCAATTAATATCTTTCCTTCCCTAACAGCTCTCTAGATAATTCACAGAAGCATTTGTCTGTGTGGCCTAGAATTAAACAGAAACTATTAAACAGTCAATTCCTATCTCTTCTGTAGAATTAATGTCATGTTAACTCCTACCATGCCCTGGTGGTTTGTGGTGTGTAAATGAAGTATCTTAAAGAACTTGTATGGTATTTCTCTTACACCTTCAGCACAGCCTCAAAATTTAATCCAGGATGCAGTAAACCTGTTTTTGTTACAATATGGGAACTCTTCTTTAATCTCTAGATTTAGCTTTAGTAATCTAAGTAGAAACCATAATGCAACACTGTTCATATTACAGAAACTGAGTTGAAGGGTTTTTTTTTTTATTTTTGATACATGTGCCACATTTTATGGTTTGCTTTTAAAAACATCCATGAAAGGGACCTGAGGAAAAGTTGGCTGTGGGAAGGAGGAGGAGAGGATCAAACTGTGTGACTGAGGCTTATGAGCATACTTTGGAGTAATTTCATACTCCATCCTGTCAAATCTCCTAGAACAATGTGCTCTTATTCTTGGAGGCCTAAGCACATGAGCACTCACTCACCTCTCTACGTAACCGTGTTCAGGGTCCCATCATATTCCATTATGATGATTAATAGCCTCCAATGCATTTGTACAAAAGCAGTTCAATGCATTGGGAACACTTTGATCATCATCAGCACACGGCTCATCTCCTGTGGTCACATTAACGACATGACTCCAGCTACCATGCAAAATTGCAGTGCTGGATCAGTGCAGATGTCATCAGATCCCCGTTCATCTCAGGGACTTCATTTTCTTCCTAAAACACAGAGGTGACATCAGAAATGAGCCTTTTGACATTGCTTTATCAGACAGAGTCAACCTGGTAAGGGGCCAGATGTGTTGCCCCTCCTGAAGTGGCCAGCTAGCTGTGACCACACAGAGGTACAGTGCAACTGCAGCCACACTCAGAAACAAGATGCTTCAGCACCTCAGCAGGGTAAAGGTGGGACAATGTTTAAATCTATTCTGGTCCGACCAGATTTTAAAGGACCAGGAGATGCCAGGATCTGTCTGTCACGGTGCTTGTACTGTATCTATGCTTTAACCCTAATACGGCTTCTCTTTTCCATTCCACAGCACTAGGCTTCATACAACACCCTTCTTTAAAAATGTGTGCATTTCTGCTCTCTCTCAAGCAATCAAATTAATAAATCTGCTATGTGAAGAAGACCATGATTTCCTCTTCATGGGCCACTCTCTGATTCCAGAGCTTCCTCTGGAAAATGCTAAAGCATTTTCTATTTCTCTCCCCAAGACACAGCCAACACTTCTGTGGCCTATGGTGACTGTGCAGCATGGTGTAGGGCAGGCAGGAGTGAAGAGTTGAAGAAGAAAGATTCCTTCCAACTCAGTCACTTCTAACTGGTGCTGTGTGTATGATAAAAAGTCATCAGGGCATTTAACACCCTGCTCCTTTATCAGAAGAAAATCTGAGGTCCTTGTGCACAAGTAGTCTTTATAAAATAAGAAGGCAGGATGTAACGGTCCAAATAATCTGCTGATATGGAGGCTACCAACTTCCATCTGACAGCTGACTTGGAGTACTATGCAGCTCTCACATTACAGAATCACAGAATCAATTAGGCTGGAAAAGACTTCTGAGATCATTGAGTCCAACCCTTGACTGGACACTGCCATGTGAACAAGACCATGGCACTAAGTATCATATCTGCAGTTTTCTTAAATACCTCCAGGAACGGTGACTCCACCACATTCCTGAGCAGTCCATTCCAGTGTTTAACCACCCTTCTGGGAAGAAATTCTTCCTAATGTCCAACCTAAACCTCCCCAGGGGCAGCTTCAGGCCATTTCCTCTCATTCTGCCAGTTGCTGCCTGGGAGAAGAGACCAACATCCTACTGGGTACAATCTCCCTTCAGGTAGTTGTAGGGAATGATAAGGTCACCTCTGAGACTTCTCCTGGATAAACACCTCCAGCTCCCTCAACTGCTCCTCTTATGACTTACCCTCTAGACCATTCACCAGCTTTGTTACCCTTCTCTGGACTCCCTCCAGCATCTCAAAGTGCTTCCTCAACCGAGGGGTCCAGAACTGGGCCTAATTTGTTAACAAAGTCTTACTTGTGACAGAATCAAAAATTATCATCATTGTTCTACAGATAGTGAATCAAGACAGGAAAATAAAGAAACTTGATAGAGACCAAAGAGGACATTACTGTCAGAGCCCAGATGAGGATTCTTTTTTTTGGTGCATTGTTTATTCCAAGATTTTGTGCACTCATTATGTACTCCCTGAAATCACTGAGCTGCAGGCAGCCAGATTGCAGGAAAGCAACCATGCATTCAAGCCTATGGAGACAAATTAGTGCCTCTCAAAAGCCATACTTTGCTGCAGAGAGCACAGAGAGCCAACAGCAGTCATGGCGTCTTTTACTCTGGTAATAAATGAGCAGAACAAGCCATGTAGAAGTTATCTGCTAGCACTGACAATTGTTAGAGACCATGTAACTGTAATGTATATAAAATTATTGACATCATATGTGTTTATATTTAGGTTAAACAACTATATTGTTTCTATAAGAGAAAACTGTTTCTGGAAACAATAGGCCAAATTGCTTTTCCTTGCTAAGAACAATGATGCAGTGCTGCCAGTACCAACAGTTATTATTACAGAATCAGCTAACTGAAAACACAAGGTCTTTAACAACTTGTATCTTACAAAGCACTCCAAGGCGTGCCGATGCTGTTTTGCTTTGTTTGCTAGTCAAGATGGGTAAAAGCAGTTTCTATTTTGCATCTGCTCATTATTGCAGTTTTCCCTGTGTATGTTCCCTCCTGTTTTCATTTCTCTTTCATGAGGGCAAGTATACAAAGCCCCAGTTCTTGTGAATTTTTCACTATCAGAACTAGTTGATGAAATCAGAGTCAGAAGAATGGAGGAAGGCTAATCCTTCTGGGAGGTACAAGAGGTCCAAAGTAAAAGAGAAGGGAACTGAGATGGAAAATATATCCCAGTTACCAGAAATAAGCAAGACTCCCCAAAAATTTGGGTATTACTCAATCATGATCACCTCACTCTGAACAGTGTCCCATTAAAATTTTTTAAATATACAGCGTAACACAGTTTGCAACATATCTGCATATTTGAGATGTTTTTTGATAGCTATTATGATGATCACAATCAATTCATATATGCTGAAAGTGGGGCTATTAAATAGAGCTAGACAAAGGAGCCTTGTCATTTACCGCTTAGATGCAGTTGAAAACAAAGTCTTCAACTTTTCACCATAGCTGACAGGTTAGCGATTCACCAGATGTGGACAAGATGCAGCATACTGAGAGCATAAATTGATTTTATATTTAGGTTTAAAATGGATCTCAATGTCACTGAAATGTTAACCCCTCAACAGAAAAATCCACTGGATTTTGCAAATGCAAATTTTAAGCTCCCATGCTTGGCACAATAATGAAATATACAGCATTTCTTGTTGTCCTTACCTTTGAACTTCAGGTAACTATACAGCAGTGTTACAGGACAAAGATACACTTTTGAAATATTCACAAGCTGATGTCTTTGCATCCCCGTGGGACCTGTGAAGAGCTCTTTTTTCCCCCACATCTCTCTCTCAGACTTTAAATAATGAGGAGCAGAAAAGGTATGAGACAACATGTCTGTGTGTCTCCTTTGAAATCTTTTCTTACATTACCTTGTTATCTGTGCTCAAGAGCAGCAGGTATTCCAGCAGTTCAGAGTGTATCCACAGCAAAAACACCCAGCAAAATAGAGTGCCAGTGAGACACAGCTTTCAGTTCCAGGTCCAGTCAGCAAAACACAAAACAGATACATGGAGGGAGTGGTGGCACAGCTGACTGGGGGGATGTGTGTGTGAAGGGGCGGGAAGGCAGCAATTTTGCCAAGCCAGTTAGTTAAGAAAATAGATATTTATTATCCATCCTGAAAAAACGCAACTCTCTTTCCTAATCTGAGCTCACAAAATGCCTTTGTACAGAAAGTTATCCGACTTCCTTAGTATTACAACCTGGATCAAAGCCTGACCACCCCAGAAAGATAAGAGGGCTGGTCACTGCACTGGTCACAAGGATTTGGATAATTCTTTTCAATTTAGCCCTTGCTGATAACTGCTGAGAAACACTGATACAGGTAGGGATTTGGAGGTTTTACTATAGCTCTGTATTGTGCATCAGGAAAGACCACTTTGAACCCAGTATGAGGTATGAGCTGAGTATGAGGGATTTTACTTGTTTTCACACATCTGTGTCAGTCTAGAGTATGTGCAAGACTAAAGTCAAACAATATTTATCGAATGAATCCACCATGGCATCCATGAATGCTAGTCCTTTTGCAGAAGAGGCATCACTTTTTAAAATTTCCAGTTCTCTGAGACTTCTAACTAGTTTTTTATCCCCTCTGCATTTCAAAGATGCTTATATAACAGGTACTTTCCCACACTGGCCTTAAAAGCCCTTATTCTCTTTCTTTCATTATTTCAACAGACTAATAGTCGTTGCAACACAGGTGACGGTAAATCAAATCAAGTTGAAATGTGGGCCTGACTCATTTTCAGACGATATATGATTTGTTTGCATTACATTATCTTGGAAACCCATAAGCAATGTGTGCTAACTACATGTCCGCACATGGCAAGAAGATAAATGCTCTTAGTCAGTAATATAAAATCTAAATAAAATTACAATCAGGTTTGGATATTAGGATAGCTTTGCAACACCCTTGGGGCATTGCTCTTATCATTAGCGTTATTTGCATTAGAGTAGTGTCCAGAGATCCTGCCTGTGATCAGTTTCAAATTGTGCTAGGCTCTGGAAAACGTGGGAAGAGACAAAAGTTTTGAATGCTAAATAGATAATTACAGGCAAAGAGTGGGAGAAATAAAGGATTGTTATCATCACTACATAGAGCTATGAGGTGTGGAGATTAAATTTTTGTTACAGTCTAAGCACCGGCGCAGAGCAATGTTGGAGTCCAAGTTCACCTTGCATCCAAAGAGTTTGCACACAAGCCCATGTTTAGGTTCCCACTGGCTTTGTGGGAGTGCTGATAACAGGAGGAAAGATAGCTTGAGCTTGCCTTTCCCCAGCTACAATCCTACCTGCAGCACGGGCAGCTGGGAATGAGGTTGGCTTGGCTTTCTCAGCCTGAGGCAACCTCCACATATGCTGTCATGGTGTCCTGTGACACCTTCCCAGTGCTGATCCAGCAAGTTTCCCCAAGTCCTTCCCATACAGGATTATAGCCCTACAGAGTAGGATGGATGGGCAGGTGAGCACAGGAATAGCAAGCTCAAACACCTGAATGACTGCTCATACGACATGGGGGCGGTTTTTGTTTGTTTGTTTGTTTGGGGGGTTTTTGTTTGTTTGTGGGGTTTTTTGTTTGTTTGTGGGGTTTTATGTGGGTTTAGTTTTTCTCTCCTCTCTGGGAAGACTCTGTGTCTTCCTTAAGGTCACCAGAAAGTCAGAGTGCAGCTAAAAACCAGACACCTGACTCCAGCATCCAAAAGTTCATCATTCATCTCTAAACATCTACTGGAAATACAGAAGTAACCTGGTAAAAAAAATCGGACAAGTGATCTTTCAATCAGTAGTGGAACAACTCTATCGACCTTCAAGGAAGTTTCTTTTCAACTAACATTTCAAGGTGTCCTCCATACACACTTACAAAATTTTTTACAATGATTACACAAACACCCATCACAATGCTGGGCTGATGAAAGAGGGGGTGGATGTTTATGTGCTGCTGTTTCACCCCATGTTGGCAGGGATAAGAAAATTACAAAGTGATAAGAAGAGATGCAAGTGGGAGGAGCAGACATGGGTTGATTATGTACTTAATTAAGCAATGCTGGCCACATCAAATTGTAATGAAGTGTGTGTCTATCTATGGCATGTTTTTAGTCCCAGGCAATCCATTGGCTACCTGCCTCTGAATGGACAGTGAGGGAGATATTTTCAAACGCAGAAATGTTGACTATCCAGGAGAGCTGGGTGGTTACCTATTTTTGCCTTTGAAGACTGTATGTGATCAGTTAAGATCACAATCTCACCAAGTGATCCAGTCACTTGCAAAGTAATTGTGTTTAGACAAATGAGACAACAGGCAGGAGTAAGGCTTGTAGACCTAGACCTAAAATAAAACTCCTGGCACTCCAGGAGAGCAAGTTATTTAATCCTGTTTAGGTTCTTTAACAAGAATGTAAACATTCTTTCTTAGACATGATAGATATTTTAGTTATTGTTTTTCGAAACGAATATTATTGTTTTTCTATAACTTCTATTGTTCTAGAGGCTCATGTCTAATCCCATATGTAACATGTTTATTAGATGCAATATTTTATCTCTTGGATTCAGTGTCTGACACTATCATTTTGTTCTTATTTCAATAAAAGTGTTTTCCTCCTCCTCACATTGTCAGAATCTAACGGTTTTCTTTACCACAGTAGAAAGTTAGAAAGATTCCTCCCTAAGAGATAAAAATGGACCATATGTGTTTTCACCTTAATTCAATTTGTATCATAAAAACCAGAGCAAATAAAGTAACTTTATAATACAAGAAACTGCCAGAATTGAGTTGGGATTTTTTTTGTTTGTTGTTTGTTTTTAATATATGGGCGTGAAGTCTAGGTAAAACAGTAGCTCATTGGCTTCATTACCTGTAGCCTTGTGAACACAGAAGGAAACAGTACCAAATGCTCCTGTGATTTCTGGTTTTCTTTGGGAAGTCACTATCTATGTGCTTTAATCAAGTGGAAATACATAGGAACCATTCCAATGTTCAGCTGACAAAAGCACAGTATTAGCTGCTTGGTGAGAGCTCTACAGATAAAAATTCCACATGGATTTTCCTGGATTTTGTAAAATTATTAAAAAATAATATATTCTATACACAATCAGACCATGAAAGTTAAAAGAGCTGGTAAAGTAATTTATTGGGTCTGTGAAATCATCTAGGAAATACAGGTGTTTTCATATAATTTTAACTATTGTATAATATGTAAGACACTGAACGCATCTGAAACCTTTGTATCCAGGCTCAGAAGAGGTTCCCACTAGAAATGTGCTCCTTGCATACCATCCTCTGGAACAAAGGCCTTCTCTACCTTTATCATACCCATGTAGCTTTTTGCTGAATGGTCAGTCAAGCACCATTGTTGAATGTAGAGGTTGGAAAACCCTAATCTTCTTTCATATTCATTTTCCACACCTTGTCAACATCTGCATAGCTCACCAGTGACACTGCTTTTCATGCAATGCACCCAAAGGTTACAACTTATAGGTCAGGGATGGGAATTCACTTTGAAATCACCAGGCAGCTGAGCCTACATACATTACTGAGGTGACAGGTATAGCATGCAATGATGAACCTTCTGTCAGTCACAGAGAGGTCACACCAGTATCAGTTGCCTTTCTCCCATCTTTAAAAAAAAAGGAAATTAAAAGGAGTCTATGTTTTTTTTTCTTCTTGTGGAAAATGCAAACAGAGTTGATACCGTTCACTAGTGTCAAGTGGCTGAAGATTTAGGGCCCTAGAGCTCAGGAGGTCTCCTTTAACTGTGCTCGCTGTACTCTCAGCAGCAACATAAATTGCTGCCTGAACTGAGCCCCTCATAAGCTTTTCCAGGAGCAACGATGACAGCCACATTAACGTGAACTCTACTGGAAACAAACATCTCCAGTCCAGAGCCAGGAAAGCCAAAATAAGAGCATGGCATTCTCCTGTTTCATACCTACTTTTTCCATTATAAAACCTGTAAAATAGGTCTAGTTTAAAATTTATCACATTAACAGACTGAAAGATTTTTAGTTTTGTTAAAGAGGTGCTTGAGTCTCACGTATAAGAAAAAGCAAGGTGTAACAAGAATAAAAAGAAATATCTGAATTTGCTAAAGGTTTGCCTACAATTCTGTAACTTTAGCATTATCATGAACAGATCAGAATACCAAATCTAAGATCAGCACTCATATCTCATTATGCTGTCTTTGTCTACTGTGTTAAAGAAATACCAGAGCTCATCAGATAACAACAGAATATTAATATTGCAGAGGTTAAAGAATCATGCTCTCTGTAGTTATCTCAGAGTGCTTGGGCTAGTTGCTGTAAAATCTTCTTTCAAGGTCCTTGGAGGTTAATAAGATCAGTGCTCTCCAGTCTTTCTGTGAGACCCCAGAAGAATCTTCCTATATTCTTCCATTTTCCCAACCTTCTGAGGTACTTGAATGTTCTAAGTATTTGCTCTGCACAGGCAAAGACTGGCTTTTCTAAACAAAGTGGTTTGGATGACATTTTTTTAGTGTCAAAATGAAGTCCTTCTTGCACTCTAAAAAAAACACCCTCAGAACAAAACAAAAAATCAGCCCTAGCATAAAGCAGTGTTAATACACATGAAATAAATTGATTTTGCCAAGGCTAAATTTTACTAGTGGAGCCTATACTTGAGAACATTCGAGTGCTCTCTTGAGTTATCTCATTGTATCAGCGTTTGCAGGACAGTACCTTGAATTTGTTTCTATCATACAAAGTTGATATATAAGGAGACAGGATTTAATTGAAATGACTCTGCAAAGTCTTCAATAAATCCTGTATTTTTATCAGAAAAAAATATTTTTATAAAAGGAGAATCAAAGAGTATAAGGAACCTTTAGGAGAGATTCTGGTATGAAATGCAACTATAGTCTGTAATAAATGTGATTGCAGTCTACAATAAATGCTTTTTTTACTTTTATATGTGAAGTTTTTAGAGGTGGGAGGATTTGCTCATTAAAAATATTTTTCTTTCACTTTGCATATTGGATTTTAGAGATCCATTCATACCATGGATTTGATGAAGACAAGCCATAAGTTTATGCAAAGTCTTTAGCTGCAGAAGACCCTGACCTTACAGAGGATCAACTCTTCCAGGGTGCTATTACCAAATTAATACACTTGCTTAAATAATGTAGTGCATATGAACACAAAGTATGGAGATGTGCCTGAGGTTGTTAGCCTTCTCTGTATGTCCCTATCTCTCCTTCAATATATATGCAGCTGTCTTACTTGTCCCAGTAATTCAACATAACAGGGATTGAATCCAAAGTTTCCATATATAAAAGTCTGAGGCTCAGGTACTAAACTGAGAAGTATCTACAGTAATAATGGAAATGCAGTATAAAAACAGAGCTAGAGCTATTCATGCCTTTGTACAAATTGATTTTTTAAAAATTTTTTTGTGGGAGGGGTTTACTCTAATTGAGTAAAACTGTCTTTTTGTGGGCTGGTGGCACTGTTTCTGAATACCATCATACTTTTACTTCTGCAAAGTTTTCTTGTCCTGTAACTATTTTTTAAGAACATCAGTATACAGAGACAAGGAATCATTTCTGATGCTCATTCAGGGACAATACAAGTGCCTTTTATCCTTTTCTGAACCAAGTACCATTTTGTCTTAAAAGTTTTCTTTTAGCTTTATATAGTGGGAAGTCCTGGTAGCCGAGTTACATCAGATTTTGACTGCCAGAAATGACTGGTTGAGACAACAAATAATTCACCCCAATAGGCTAGAGAAAGTAACAATAAATAGGTTGTCCACATCCCCATTTCAGTGGTCCTTCCCTATGTCTTAGAGCTTTCCTTTACTATGGGAAGGTGACTGCAGCACCCTTGTCATACACAAGGGTGATAGACAAGGGTGCACACAAGGGCAGAACTGTCAATACCAGTTACAGTGACGTACATCAGGAACACCAGTAAAGTGAAAGAGGTACAGAGGTATAACACTGGGGAGAACAAGCCTGTAGTTAGAGCTCTGTAGGTAGGACTGCAGGAATTAATCATGTTTTCAGAGAGCCAATTGATCTGTCACGTGACAATAAAAATTACATTCCGAAAAATGAAATATTACCTTTCTTTATTAATTGTTGAAAAAATGTAACTCAAGAAGCAAAGATTTAAGCTTTTATTTTAAGCTCAGTGTCCAGTCCTATGTTGCAGATTTTGCCATGATTACATATGAATAAAGTCCATCATGTCCTTTGAATTTGGCTTTATTAAACTGACTCTCTCCCCCATCTCAGCATCCATTAAATTATTGTTCTTCTCCTCCTCCTCCTCAGTTCCCCTAAAGATGCTATTCATTAAAATGTAGAGAATAAAATCTCTATATGTGCATTTTTGCTTATTAGCTGTGCTCACTGCCTCATCATTTGCCAAAATCATATTTCTTGAACAAGGAGGGCAGAAACAATGTGAAATCAATCTTTTTTGCTTGCCAGATAAACATAAGGCACAATGAGAGAAAGAAAGGCACAGAGAGAGACAGATAGGGAGAAAGAAAATAAAGCAAGAAAACAGCAACACCATCCCAGTGGTGATGGATAACTGAAGTGAACGTGTCAGGATGGTATTATGTAAATTACCAAAGCAGCTGAGCAGTGCACTGATGATTACAGAGGATGTGAACAATGTTGTGGTCCCCAGGTGCCACCATGCCTTGTTATTTTTTCTTCCCTCCAACTACCCTTGGGGTAGATTCTTCCTGACCTGAGTCCTTGAAAAAAATCATCCAAGAAATACGTTCCTAAAAAAAAAGGTTAGAGGACATCTATGACATTTCTCTAAAGCAATAACTGCACCTGGTGTGTTGCCAGTTTAACATTCTAAAAAGTGCTTTTTCCCTACACCTCTGAAGGGTTTGACTTATCAAACACCTTGATTACAGAATAGGCTTAGTGTCAAAATAATTTTAAACTGAAAAGGGAAACTGAAGGGTGAGGGACATGCATTCAACATGCATTAAACTATATTTTAAATTTACTCTGTATTATTAGGAAAAACTTTTTTCCATCTCATTAAACATCCCGTGTATCTGTGTTTGAATTTGCACATTAAAGTTTGTGTCTATGATTTTTGGTGACTCTGCATTTTGTTTCTCCTTTTGGGGAGTGTTGATTTAAATAACCATTGAGCAAGATTGCAAAGTGATAATTTGCTAATTAGCCTTCATTTGAAATTACTTCTTCTTTAAGCTGAATGTGGGCCCAAAACCCAAAGTACCATAGTCCACTGATGAGCTTATAAATTATTGAGACAAACATCCAGACCCTCTGCAGACTTCTCAGGTTTGTACCTTAGGAAATAACAAACCTCCATTGGTTTAGGTCTTGCAAAACCCCTTGTCAACATGTCAAGGATTTCACCCAAATGCTTTCTTGCAAGTAGTGTTAAAAATGAAATAAAGCCTTAAAAAATGCAGAAAATTATTCAGAAAGATTCTTATGGTCTTCAAATTATTTTGACCATGTTCCTAATTAATTTGCATTCTCTTTTCACAAATAAATGAAATCATATTTTCTTATTAGCAACATGCATAGAACATATTTCTACTTGAGGTTGATCTGTATTGATTACATGAAGTGTCAGTTACAATAATCAAAGTTTCATGGAAGTCAGGAAACCTAAGCTAGCTCCTTCTGCAGAAAGAGGGTACCCAAACACAGAAAAACCCTGTTGCAGCAGCCTGGGATTCTTTGATTTGCAAATCAATTTAGATGACAAAAATTGTTTCATCTCTCCTTGAAATTTGGCAAAGCCATGCAGGCCAGTTAGATCTTTGTTTCTGCACAGCATCTATTGTATCAGGTCCAGTCTCATGTCTGAATTCACTGAACTCTGCAATACCAACAATAAATAAGACTCATTAGCCATAATGCCTTCAATAAGAGTTTTGTGGAGTAAGTAATGCAAAGTCTGCACAAGAGCACACTTTCCAGCTGTGCTCTGGGCAGCCTCATGGGACTAACAGGGAAAACTTGGTAACTGACACTTGTACAGGTCTAAATTTGAAATTGCATTTAATTTGTATATCATTATGTAATCGAGAACATGAACCTTTAAGGCAAATATAGCAGTAAATGGGCATCCTGCTAAAAATATTTGCAATACAATAATTAATTTAATGGGATTCGTGTCTCTGGAGACTAGTACAAGGCCTTTTTGTGGCAGATTGCATTTGCTCTCTTTACATGTGTAAAGGGGGGCACTCAGTGGGTGAGGGTACATGTGGGCTGGTAGATGTGCAGAAATATTCCCTTCTGGAGAGGAAATGCCCTTTCATGGGACAGGGACAACATGAGCAAATGTACAATCCCTCTCGGGTTCAGTGGTGCTTGAAGTGTTTTCCAAGGTGGAATGTATCAGTAAGGCCAGAATTACTTCTTTGGGATTCTTTCTTGACTCCTCTTTTTGGAGCCTCTGAAGCTGACAGTGAACATGTTGTTTTGTTTAAATTCATGTGAAGAAGAAAACAAACAAAGCTGGGAGAAAAACAAGCCAGACCGACCACAAAGAGAAACTTAATCACCGCAAACTTACCTCTGGTTTTGTTGTTAACATACAGTGGTTTGGTACCCCAAGACACCTTAAGAATGCCAGAATTTAGGAATACATTGTTAATGGAAAAATTGCTTGGGAAACTTCTATCAGTTTGGATTTAGATAGATTGCTGAGGCTGATGTCTGGCTAGGCTCCTTTTGCATTCCTGAACTCAATGATGAATAGTAAAATAAGCTATGACGGAACAATTGCTTCTTTCTTGGTTCTCTACTATATTTAATTCAGGATTTTTTATATGACTTTAAAAATAGCTCCTATAGAAAAGATACAGAAAGTCTCTTTCATATGACTTTGTCATTTCTCTATTGTGTAAGATCTCCAAAAACCCTTAAGAGCACAAGTCTTGCTAATTGTTAATTGGGACATTCAATGGGACTTGAGCACCCACTTCACTTAATTGCTTTTAAGCAGCCAACACAGCTCTGAGAAGTGGCAGACATTTGTGACCAGATTTACTCCTATATCCTGGGTCCAATTTGTCAAGAGCAAAAGCATCAGTTACAAAATGCCATTGACCCTCAATTGTTCAGCTTTTCTGCAGGACCCAGACTACCTATTGCAGGAGTTATTTTGTTCCACTTGGCTTTTCTTTACAGAAGCAAATAGATACAGAATTTTTATAATGTTCTATTTCCTTTGTTTTAAAGCATTTATTTTAATGTGATTTTTCACTCACGAAAAAATGGTATTTCTGGCAGTGCAATAATAACGTGTATTCGTATTGTACCTTTCATCTCAAGTGATCCCAAAGCACTTTACTAACTTAACAAGCTGAAACACACTATATTAAATACTACACATAGGGATCACTTCACCCACCACTAAAACAACCACTTATGTGGTGAAATGAACCAACTGTTTAAAGGCTCAGTTCTGTGAGGTGTTGAGCTCTATTAGCCTGATACAATGCCCACTGAAGTCAATATAAAGACTCCTAAAGATTTCATTGGGGTCTGAATTAAGATTTATTACAATCTTCCAACAAAGCATTTAGGAACATGCTTAACTTAAGCACTTGAGCAATTCCATTGACATTAATAGAGCCTGAGGTTGCTTAAAGTTGAGCTTGTGAGTTTTTGAAGTAGGGCCAGGTGTCTGAGTGCTGTGCAGCAGAGATTGCAGTGAGTGCATTGACACAGCAGAGAAGCAGAAAACAAGATCTGAAGAACACCCTAACTCATTTAATTCACTGCTGAATTAGGTAGCACAATTTAAGCACCCTTACCAAACACATGAGCAAGACAACATGAAAGAAGAATTGTTAGTCCACTCCTCAAAACATTTTTGCATTAACTGCATGCTAGTAAGTTTATATCATTACCTCTCTTTTATTACCAGTGTTTTATTATTTAGAAATTGCAAAATTATGAATCTTTTTGTGTCTGCAAATCACAGATTCCTCTTAATGTAATCCAGTAATTCCTTCTTTTTCTTCCTGCACTGTTAGCGGGATTAATAAGCATCGCCTACATTGGTTTATTAATTAAAAAATGGTAGGAAAGAATAGGCCTATAATCTGGAGCAAAGCATCTGGAAAGAACTATAACAAAGCAACTGGAGGAAAAAAATGTGGCTGCTCTGTTTAGCATTAGGCAGCTCCAAGGATGCTACTTCTCACTCTCAAAGACAGTAAGGCTTTGTGATACTAGAAAAGATAGTAAGTCCAGGTCAGAGCTGGGACAGTAATAACCCTTCTTCATAACCTGACTGCACCCTTCCATGTTAACATACTGTGAACTGAGCACAAGTGACAAAACCAATCCATCACTGCACCGCCAACACAAAGAAGAATAGAGAGGTTAACAGAAATTGATGACATCCCTGCTCGAATTTTACACTGATTCGGCCAGCTTTACGATTGAAACAGACAAAGATTTATAGTCCAAGCTAGGACGCTGGCTCTCCTTGATTGCCTTGATTTTTTTTTTTATGCGCTTCTGCATATTTATTTCCAAGCTCATCACGGGCTTGTATCATTAGAATGCTGATTTGATTTTACATTCCAAGAGGAGTAGACATTATGCAGCCATTTGCATGATGTGAGAGAAATCACCATAACGGTTTGTGATATCGGCGACCAAAATGATCGGTAATGTTCACCTGCATAAGCAGGATTGTGTAATATTTTTTTTTGAAATTCAGATTTTTTCCTTTTGCTTCTCCCTCTGTGAAAAAAAAAATAAAAAGAAGGAATTATTCCATATCCTGTGGATGAGAAATTGTGTTTTGTCATGCCTCCAAGGGTTACAGTGGTATTGAGCTTTTATGAATTCATTTGATATCAGGGCTGAGCGTTACGAGTTCCAACACAAATTTTTTTCCCCATGACATTATTACTGAAAGCTTTTATCAGTTCATTGTGACAAAAAATTGATTATTATCCTTGACATTTGATGGATAGCTTTCATAAAAGTGCCTTTTTTTCTTCTTTAGGTTCTTTTTTTTTTTTTTTTGTGTGTGTGTGTGTGTAAGCCTGTAAAGTTTTCTTAGGAAGGTTCTGTTTTCTGGAGAGAAAAAAAAAAAAAAAAAGCAACAACCACTTACTCTATGGAGTATTCTTGAATCACTGCTATCCATGAAAAAGTTAGAAGTGAAGTGACAGTTCTACTTCCTTCCAGCTTTTTCTGCTTAAACACTAGGAAAATGTACATTCACACATCTTAGACATAAATTTGGATTACGAATATAACTGTTCTATGGACACCTGAAAAAGAGATTTTGAAGTAGTTGAGATAGAGGCATTGATAGATACTCTATAGTTAAGGTAAATTTGGGCCTTTGTCTTTGCCAGATTCTAATATCTCTTTGTAGTTGTATTTTAAACAAATGTTCAGCAGGTGCCTGACAGAAGAACAAAGCTGCCTTTAAAGAGTTTAACTCTTGTTTATTGTGTTCTAGCAACGAGAAGCAATAGGACTTGACTCATTCTGAGCAACGCCAGAAGCTGCAGCTAATGGTGATTCAATTACGGTCGCTCACAAATGGGAATATTCACCTCTGTGTGCACATTAGTGTTGATGGGAGCTCTGTGCTTGCCTTGGGAGGAGAATATACTTTAAGAGAATGTGGCAGAACTGTTTTCTTCTGGAGGAAATGGCCGCTTTCCCTGGTTGCCATTCTCAATGATGGATTTGTAAGAGTCTTCCCAGGGACCCTCACATGAAACAAAAGGTGGGAGGATAGTGAATTTTAGAGAAATTTGTGAAGACAGAAAGTCAGACAGAGGCCAGACCAGCCATTTGCTAGAGAAAAGGGGCTTTAGAGAAGATAAAATTAGCTATAGGAACAGATTTTAACCTTTTGAAACAAATGCTGTTAAGTGTCAGATCAATTAAGAAGAAAAAAAAAAAAAGGAGTTTTCTGAACTGTGTGCCAGTTTCAGACATTTGGTGGCTCTTGAGATCAGGGAAGTCAGCAGTAAACAGAAAAAAAATATTATTTAGGCTTATTGCTACTATTGCATAGAAGAAAAATTGATTTCTGGTGAGGGACTGGTGAAGGGACAGTTGCCACATGTGTGAAAGAAAGGAAGAGGTTACTACAAGAAGCCTTGGTGTGATGTATAATCCCCAGTATGTGCCTTGTACTGAGAGAAGTGATGAAATGCTTGCAGTCTTCTAAATCCCTTCCCCCAGACTTTCCACTTCTCCCACTCCCAACAAGTCTGTCCTGGGGGCAGGTTCTGGGCCAAGTTTACCAAATGGGGACAATATAAATGTCAGTAACATTGTAGGAAAGGAAGAATTCTCCTGTGTATACTTTGCATCTGTTCTTAGAAAGAAGGATGATGTTTACAGCAAGAGCAGAACAAGTTTTCTTACAGGAGCAATGAGAGGAAAGGAGCAGAATAACAGTTTAGAAAAAAAAATTAACAATGATGAAATACTTCACCCATGTTAAGTTCAAAGGAATATTAGACTGATGAACTAATCTTGGAAGACTGAAAAAATTCTGGGGCTCTGGAAAAAAAATGGTTCTTAAGAAGGACAAATACTTCAGCAAACTGTCATCTCATTAAATGGATATAGAGCAACTAAGTCAAGGTGATGGGAGATGAAATCAATGAAGAATTAAAATAATGGCACACTGTCAATCAACACAGCCAAATGAAAAAATTATCAAATAAACTTGTTCTTTTTGATTGAGTTTATGATTTCATTGGCAAAGATTTTTAAAAGGTATTTGATTTCTTTGGGATTTAAAAATACTGCAGGTAGAGAATTCATTAAAAATTTTCTAACTTGATAGTTTTTGAAAAAGAATTCTAATGAAAAAATAACCTATTTAGTGTTTCCTTTTGGATTCCGTCTTTCTGTCCTGATTCAAGTCATGACCTGACCATCACTATGCAAAAACAGCACACAATTGAACTTGTTAAGATTTGCACACGCAAAAAAATCTGTATGGTAAATAATGAAAAAGACAGTTCTGACAAACAACCTAGATATTACAATGATCTGGACTTGCTAGAATAAGATTTATTTCAACTTTTCAAACCACACTATTACATATCTAGCAGTCAAGACTGCAAATCACAATTCCCTTCTGAAGAAGAAGCTAATTTTGAAAAGGAGCATCATAAGGAGTTGGAAATTACCAGGATTCATATGGTATGGAAAAGCATATGATCAGGAAGTTAAGAGAGCAAATATCAGTCCTCAGATCTATGGCCAGAAAGAGTAAGTTGATGATCAACCAGTGTAATAATTTATTGAAGGATCTCATGGCTCCTCCACTTTTTGGTGTTTTAAAAAATGAAAGGTTTTGAAAAGGTATGTTCTGTCTTACCACTAGGCATGATACAAGAGATAGGGTCATGCTGTTCCCTCCACTGCTGAGTTTAAATTATCTCTCAATTGTCAGCTTCATCAAAATAAAATTAAAAACATGTAACTGTCTATGAGTTTAATTTAAAAAAAAAGATTTTGTAAACCAAAATGCCCAAATTAGGCATTGAAAGCAAAATAGTACTGTTAGAGTACCTAAATGCCAGTTTCAGGGCCAAAGACAAATGTATGCAAGGTCTTCTGAGTATTCTTGTATGTGATATTGTCACTTTCCAGTTGTATTTCAAAGAACTTTAGTTGTTTATTACTTCTCCTGGTACAATATTAGGATTTTATCTGCAGCTTTCAGAGGAGAGAAAAAAGCATGTTGTCTACTACTTTTTTCTCAATGTTAAAATAATTTTCAGAACATGAAAAGCGGAAGGTACTGCTGTTGAGCATGAAATCTTGGCTCCATTTGCCAGTGCACTCACTACATGTGATTGTTTTCATTGGCTGGATTGTCTTTACCTGGTGGGTGAGACCTGGCAAACAGCCACACTTACACCAGTGACTCCCTCCTTCCTTCCCTCTGCTTAGCAGGATTGGGGGAGAAAACAGGATAACAAACTTCATGTGTTGAGATTGAGACAGTGAGATTTCTTACCAGTTACTGTCACTGGCAAAAAAGATTCAACCTGAGGACAATTAATTAACTTTTTTTTTTTTTTTAATTAGAACAGATTTTGTTAGTGAGAAACAAAAGACAAGCATTAAAACACCACCTTTTCCCCCCCAGCTCTGCCCACAGAGGTCATGCCCTGCAGAACCCCTACTGCCAAAGCCTTGCCACAGACACCCCAAACAACATAATATAAAAAAAATTAGCCTAACAAGAGGTTTGAAATAATGAAAGGATGACATTCAAGTTTCATGTGGATACTGCTTTTATATTTTCTGTTAAAAGTGCAGGAAGTACTCTAATTTTCTACAGAGAAACACCCTTTTAATCAAATTCGATGAGTCTGATTCTCCCTCTATGTATTAACTTTAAAAACTTAACTTTAAAAAGCTGATTTTAGTTCTGTAAAATCAAAATTTTGGATTGTTCATTTGGTTAAGTTTAACCCTCTTCTAGATCACATTTTTTTATTTCATTTTTATCATGAGTATTGCATTTGCAGGGAAACTGATAAAACTGTTTTGATTCTAGATCATATTTTATTTAAATTGCAAAATTGTTGCTGTATATATTGAAGTAAATATCATAGAGCATAATATAAGGTTCTTGTCTGGATCTTCCTGTCAACAATCCATTAGTTGTAATAATTCTACTAAGAAACTATTGTACTGTCCATATTAGATATGTGTGGAGGCTGAAATATCTACCATATAAGGGTTTTTCAGGAATTTTAAAATTTGTCTGCCAGCAAGAGTGATTTCACAGAAAAGAAAATGATGGTACAGCAAAGGAGGGGAACTTCGGGTCATTCAGATATCTTGCTTCAGAAAATTAGAAGGATTTGTTTTGATTTCAATGCTTGAGTCTTTGTTCTATTAGAGCACTTGTCATTCTGTTATGATTATAATTTGCCAAATTATTTCTAATTGAAAAGTCAGCTTCCATGAAGAAATGAAATTTCTAAAATAACCTAAAACCCAGGCATTTCAAAACTGTCAGAAATTTTCTTTATATTTGCAAGCGAAATCCTAGAAATATCAATCCCATTTCACAAAGCATTTCTAGTAGCAGTATTTTCCAGTGAACTGTAAATCAATCAACTTCTATCTTAAAGCCTCTAGTCTTACTCTCACAAATTTTTCTATTTTTCCTTATCAGTTGCCAGTTTGGTTCATTTTGCAGACAAACCACTAAGTTTAACAAGTAGGTTTTAAATTCAGGCCTAACGATAGAACTGGACATAATATTTAAATTATTTCCAAATTCAAGTGGGTTTACAAATTAGAAGACAGTTGAACAAGGATTTGGGAGAAATTAGCTAGTAGCATAAATTTAAGTCCTGCATTAACAAAATGACATTGCTTTACACTTAGTCTGGTTTCAGGTCAAAAGCAGGCACAGGTAGGAAGATATCAACAGCCTGAAATATTTGTAGCACTTTCTATGAGAGGAATAATGAATTTTTTCTCATGAATAAAAGTAAATCAAGTTTAAACTGTGAAGTTGGAGACTATCTGGAGAGAAAAAATAATAAACTAAAAATAAATTGTTCTCCATTGTTGTGAGTGAATTATGCACATTACTCCAAACAGATTTTGTTGAGGTGATTTAGTCATAATCCACTTGTTTTGTGCTTGCATGCCTAAATTTTATGTATCATTTGTACAAAGATGAATAAAAGACTGTTTCAGAGATATAAATATGCATATGCAAAGCCAAGTACAGTAAGATTGAATCATCTCCATATATTCTGTAACAGGAAAATAAAAACGATGACAGGGAGCATCAAATTACATTATTTTATTAGCTTTTCCCTCAAACACATTTTTAAAAGTACAAAACAATATAATTTGTTGTGGCATGCTACTCCCTGTGTTGCTATTAAGCTATCCAGGTGATGCTCTCTTGAGAATCCACTCCGAACAGAGACCTAATTCAAGACTGGATCATAACATCTGCACCAGATAGAATTTGTCATCTTCTGTCTTCAAGCTCATTGGCTGTTGCTTAGCAACTGGTCAATCTCACAGAGTATTTGCCATGACAAATTAGTAGTGTTGTTACCATGACAACCAGCTTTGTTACTTAATTAAATTGATTTGAATCAGAATTGGCTTTCGGGGAAACAAGTGTGTTGTGTGAAGTAGTAAACATGAGCTTGCAGCTAAACCATTCATGCTTTGATGTAGTAGTCCCTAAAATCAACACCATCAGGATGAAATCAACAATCAAGTCCTGAAACCACTGTGGACAGACTTACTTAAGATTTTAATTTCCTCTTCCAGATTTTTTTAGAGCACTCTGGATATATTTAGCAATGGTCAAAAAAAAGAAAAAAAGAACCCAAACCCCAGGCTACTCCAATTTCTTGATTAATGCTTTGACAGTGTAAGTAAGGAAGTTACTGCTCTTTAGCAACCAATTGTGGAACCATGTTTCGTGTGTCACTGGAAATTGCACAGCTTCACACCGAAAAAAGGAAAAGAAATCAGATTATGTGGGGTAAAGAGCTAGGAATGGAATTTCTTGACATTCTTTCTATTTCTTCTCCAGTGGCATTTTGGCTACTACCTTGAAAGTCTCAGTGTTCACCATAATATGGGACTCAGACTGGCTTGAGGAAGTGAGGGAAATCCCTTCTTTTGATACTTAGGGCCCAGGCAGCACAAAATTAAAATAAGGCAAGCTAGAAATTCAGATTTCACACTATCGGCAAATTTCTTTTAACAGAAACACCTACACACTTTTTAATTATGTTTTCTACCCTTCTTATCCTCTTTGCAGACTGACAGAGGCACAGGATTAGCATATTTATATCATACATATATTTAATGAATGAAACCTACACGTTAAGTATGAGCACAGCTGTTGCAGACTTCAGATACGCAATCTCACATTTTGTCAGTTTATCTCTATTTTATCACCAGTAATGTATGGGTGCCTGCTTCTGCTGTCCTTCCTGATCTTCTTGCAAATTTAACTGCACAACTCAAGTTGCATTTTCCTTATGAAATATTAAATTAACTGCTTGGAATGATTTGAAATTTCTCATTATGTGTGACTGATTTAAGGCTCGAATGTGCTGTTTTGCATGGATGTGCCAAAGCTTAAGCCTATGTAAACAATAAATGGGAAACATCAACCAAGTGGTGACTCACAAGGGAAACTGCAAAATATTGACAAATTCTAAATTGCAAGGTGCTGTGTGGCCTTGCTACATCGCTTGTGTGCTATCTGTAATTCACACTGCTATCATTAGAATATGCAGACTGCCTACTGAATTTCTCTGAAGTAGATTTTTATTTCTTTAGACATTATTAGCAGAGTCTCACTTTTTTAATGCACTGGTTTTGAGAGCTTGTCTTTGTTCAGAAGTTTCTAGAAAAATAAATCATTTAAAAGAAAGAAGAAACATTTAAATATGTCCCACTAACAAAACCATCTCTTTCACACCACTGAATGAATTAATACAAAGCATTTTTCTCCTTAGATTGGTTTCACAAAACTTCATAATAGCAACAACTGGTTTACAGCAGGTTACATTTAAGTTCCAAATATTTTAGTTTTCTCCTTGTAAATATTATACATTATATGTGTTACCCTGATACAGTGATTTCATCTTCAAAAATCCTGAAATGTTATATGGCCCTTCTCATACTTAAAAGCAGAATTAATATTAGGAATTGTCATCTTTATTATACAGAGAGGGAAAATGCAGTGGAAAAAATTAATTGCCAAAAGTTCAGAACTCAGAATCACTGTTCAAACAATTGTCGCATGCGACAATGTTAAGCTTTAAGTTTTGACCAGCTAAAATTTTTATACCATAAACTATCTCTAAAAGCTGATTCTTAAGTATATTTTATTACAGGTCCCTTTATAATTTTTGTGGGGCTCTAACTGGAAGGAAAAAAAATTGACTATTAAAGGAAAAATAAATTCTGATAAGTGTTTATTGATAGATTTCACTTGTATTTATCTAAATCTGACTGCTGAAACAATCCACTGTCAGAAACAAGTTGTTTTCTGAAAAATGCTTATCAATGTTAATAAGAGAAAAATCTTAACAATTGAAGTGGAGTGAAAGAGTGGAGTAAAATTTTGTACAAAGGATAGATGGAAGTCAGAAACAGGACGGTATTTCAGACTATCCACAAGTTGCATAGTTAATTGAGAGAAGCTGAAAAGCCATGCATAAGTCAGGAACAGAACCGTTTAGTAAAAAATTTTAAAAAAGAGAAAATATATTATCTTTTTGCATACATCAATAAGCAGAGGGCCAATACCTCATCTCTTCCATGGCTCACTGCTCATTTTGGTGACCAGCTGGTGACAAATCTTTTAAGTACAGTTTTTATAAATGGAATTCATTTCTTTCCAGATGAGATGAACAGACATGTCAACAGTTTTTATCTATTTCAAAAAATAAAAAGTAGTTATACTGTAAATACTTGGATTCCTTCCTAAGCATATTTAGCCTTCAGAGGTCATGAACTAGACAAATATTGGGGGTTTAGCAAAGACACAAATTTAGTAGTTGAGGAACCTGTACAAATATCATTCACAACTTCATGGGGATTCTGGGCACAGGTGTGGAGTGGAGAATGACAGAGGATTTAAATGTATTGTTTCATTAATGTTGCTTCTCTTACCATATAAACACAAGAGTGTTTGCACCACAGCCCTCTTGCATTGAGTGATGGTGTGGGCCCAGAAACAGGACTTATGGTTGCGAAAAGCAGGTATTTAATGGCTCAGCCATGTCTGAAATAGACTCCTTGGCTTCCATGGCCTCTTCACAGGGCGAAGGGTTAGGTCAGTCCCAGGGTGGCTCAGGCAGACAAACCATTTGACCACCAAGCCTGATGAATTTTGCTGTTTACCTGTGGGAAAAGTGGGTAGATACTTACTGGGCACTGTCCATTTCTATTTTAGTGGGTTTAAACGGGCAGTAAAAATGCTGTAACTTGGCTTAGCCACAGTTAATGGATGTCACAGTCTTCTAATATTCTACTTTTTGATGAAATGTTTGAGGGATAAGCCAATTCAGGAATTTATAAGTGAGGCAAACAGCTTTCAATAGTTTGTCATCACTTATTACCTTCTCAGTCCCTCCAAAAGAATAAAAGGTAGGGGGCATATTTTTCTTTTCAAAGTTATTGAGTGTTTTCACATTGAAGATGAATACTCCAAAATCCTTCTATAATGATGAACGTCACACTCCAAGAAAGAAGCATTTCTCTTTCACAAATGTTTTAATATTCTGTAGCTTACTCTCCTCTTCTGATTCACTTTAAGAAATTATGGGTTAGTGATATTTGTCCTACCCACGCCTTAAGACTAAAGGTACAATTGAGCAATTGAAAGCTTGTCCATTCTCTCCTCCATGAACACTGAGAGATCTGAATCATGCAAATATAAACAGATGCAGCAGGACTAATTCTGATTTTTCTTAAAGCTGGGTAGCTCTAGTAAAATTTCAGGGAATTAACTCTATGAAGCTTTAAGATTCTTATCATGAACACAAACTGCTATTGTACTAGGCACTGTACAAACAAGAGTAAAATGTTTTACAGACTTAGTTGAAAACAAGGATATTGTAAGTAAGGGAGAGAAAACAAAGAAACATGAGTAGTCAATGTGCCCTGCTTCAGTCACAGAATCATGGAATAAACTGGATTGGAATGCACCCATCAAGATCATTGAATCCAACTCCTTATCCTGTGCAGGATGCCCCAAGTCACACCATATGGCTGAGAGCATTGTCCAAACTCTGGCAAGCTTAGTGCTGTGACCACTTCTGTGGGGAGCCTGTCCCAGAGCTCAGCCACCTCTGTGTGAAAAACCTTTTCCTGATATCTATCCTAAGCCTCTCCTGACACACCTTCGTGCTTTTTCCTCGAATTGTTTCATTTCACATGATTAATATTTGAAAAGGAGTCTTCCTAAATGTTGGTAAATGTCACTAAAAGAAAGTGAGGGATACTAAATAAGTAGGAACAGTTTGCAGGTGAGGTTATCATGGTTTAAGTTCTGGCTACAAAAATGCACATTTTAACAAATTGTAGAATCCCACTTGTAGAAATTAGGATAGGATATCATGAAAGCTGAAGCTACTTATAACTGTGGATGGTTAAAAGGGCATGTCAGGTAAATTATGTAGAGAGTATTTGGATGCAAGGACCAAGAATCTGTCAGAGAGAAGCCAGGTTACCAGCCTGAGTGACATGCAAGATGGTGATGAATTTGATCAAAAACAAGAAAGAAGAAAGAATTTCTTACCTTTAGGTCCATGAAGAAAAATAATCCCAAGGTGATAGTTACATCAGTCTAAATGAATGAAGTGGCCAAAACCTGTGGTTTAAAGGAAAATAAGAATATCAAAGAGAAAGATAAGAATACCACCATAATAAGCTGAAAGTAACTGAAAGGAAAACAAGATTTTAAGTGTGGGATTGATTATGCTGATGAGACAAACATGATTTTTAAATCTGATCTTTGACTAAGAATCTTTAACACCTTTGCTGAGAGGAAGATTTTCCTGCGACGACAGATGTAGGAATGAGAACAGGGGCTGTATTTCTTTAAAAATCTGACAAGAGAAGAAAAAAAAAAAAGGAATTAACACCCAAGGCATTCATGGAAAACAAGAAGATCATAAATGGACTTCCTAAGGTGAGAAAAACATAAGCATGTTTGTACACTAAGAAAACATAAGGAGTAGTGACAGCAAGTCATGGAGAATATGAAGAAGAAGATGAGGAGATTCTCTAGGAAAAATAATCAGTAAAACTCATGAGAGAAGGAAGTAAAAGATCAGTATGGGAAAATCATAGTTATTCCAATATTAAATTTGAACATGATGGATAGTTTATTGTCTGATAAGTAATCTCGGATGGTACTTTTAATTGTTTTTCAGTTTTCTAGATTGCACGTAGGAAAATATACTAACTTAATAAATACCTGTGTGCCTAGGAAGAGCTTGCTAGAAATTTTTCATGGTATAATTCAGATCATAGTTGACCAAGTATTTATTAGAACAAGTTTATGAAGGTATAACAGTGTAAGAGAAAGCTCAGCTTGGAACAGGCTTATGTCTTGACTGGAGAATCAGCAAGAACTTGGAAAAGTGACTATTTTTCTTGTAAAACTTAATATATTAAGGGTCTTATTCATTCCACTGATCCTCCTACTATCCTCTAACATGGAAAAAAAAAAAAAGGTAATATCAAGATGATGCAATGCTAGGCTATGAATTCCATTTCCTACTCTCATTTCTTATTTGCAATATAAAGTGATACACATACAAATATATATGAAATACATATGCATGTATATATACACATATGCACACAATGCCATAAAGATACCTTGTGAGATCTAAAAAGATATATCATATTTACTAAGGAAGTAAATATAGCCTATTACCCCATTTTCATTTGTTAACTGTAGCATTCTTTTCTTCACCATGCAACAAGAATGTATAGAAATTTGTAATTTCTTATTGAACTTCAAAATTTTTCCTCGTTCTTAACAAATCACCTAATGAATATTGCATTACATTGAGACAGTACCTCTGAAAGCATATTTTCTTAATAGAGCAAAACAAAGGACAAAGTTAGGGTTGAATGCATCACACTGAAAGGAAATGGTGTTGAGTGATGACAGATTGTATTCCAGTTAGAAGGGGATGCATGCTTTCATTCATAGAATCACAAGGCTGAAAATTACCTCAAGAGGTCACTTAGTCCATCCCTCTGCCCTAAGGCAAAACCAGCTCTACCTATGTCACTTCTGACTGTTTGTCTAATCCTGCTCTTAAAGTCCTCTAATGGTGGAGATTTCACAGCTTCCACACCATCTTTTTCCAGTACTTCCCTAAGTTTTCTTTTAGAAGACATTTCATAACATCTTTATGGACTACTCTGCACCCCAGTTAAGCCTATTGCATCTTAGTCTGGTCATAGAGGGATCTATTAATTTGCATGTATTTTTAGAATTTTTCTTCTTCAGGTAATTTTTAAGAATAAAAATTTGAGGTGTTAATTTTATGTCAAGCAGGACAGAAAAAATCCCTTAAAATATTTTGCGTCCTTACAGTTATTTTAAGAAATGGTTTGGAGTTGGGAGCCTAAAGGTGAAAAAAGAACTGATTTATAGCACTAAACATTGCAGTAAACACCCAATGGGTTGTTGGAACACAGTTAATGTACGTTAAATGGGGAAATAATGAAGAAAATATTTTATATGAATTGAAAATTCAAAAGCATCAAGGAAGAGGATACTCAACATTGTTGAGTACTGAGATTTGTATCTATGTCTCCAGCTGATAGAAATCACTGCCCATTGGCAACCACAGAGAGCAGAGAGCAAAGAGCACCCTGAGGAAGGGTTACCTTTCACTGCCACCGTCAACCTAGAGAGTACCAGTCATGACCTCAAACTTGGATTTTTAGGTTCCTGTGGCTGTGTTTGTATCACAGAGCCTTTCAGGTAGAGCACAGCTTCTGAATAGTGACTTTGGAAATGATGATTTATCAAAAACAATGACTTTTTAAATAGGCACACTAGATAAGAAGGTGACAAAGTAGCCTAAGCACATTTTATTTTCCCTTTTTTTCTAGGCTCCATCACCAATCTAAGTCTTCATCTCATTCTTGACAATTTATTGGTCATAAGAAAAATTAGGTCAAGGAGCTTCAGAAGTCACATCATTAGCAATAAATTACACAAAATGTGACTGTACTAGCAACAGTAACTACATAAAATAAAAATGTAAAAAGATAACATATTTCTGGCAAATATTTCTTACTTCTATTAAGGCAAGAAAAATCAAATCATTCATCAAGAAAAAAAACCTCTGTCCAATCATCTCTAATCAAATAATTTTGAGGAAGTTCTTTTACCTCTTGTCTCTGGAACTGCCTGACCTCACCTTGGTAAAAGATTTTCAGTAGAGTTTTATAAAATTTTTGCATATTTGCTTGTTTTGATCTTCTTTCAGCTCAGCCATCCCTACTTGCAAAAGTCTGTATATTCCATGCACTTATGTGTTTTCACCATTTATCAAAGAGTTTGCAAAATTTTTTGTTTTTCCAAATTAACACTTCTGCTTTGCAGCCATTTTCTTCAACTGCTTTGTACTCTAAATTATTTTGATTTCTATGGTGTAAATACATTGACTCTCTATAAAAACGTTTCATTTAATAAAAATTAGGAAGCAGCTCCAATTTGGTGATCTCTCATTTGAAAGAAACAGACTGTAGCACCTCTGTGTAGAAGAGGAAGAGAAAGGGACAATCTCAGAAAACAACTGTGTCTGGAGGCTGGGATACTTTAGATAGTGACATTAATGTTCATTCTCCAAACAAGCTGGGGAATTACTGAGTTTAGAAAGAGCACTGTTTTCTCACAGCCCAAGGGCCCCACAAACTAGCCTGACTTTTTTTTTCTGCACAATCTATATACCACAATCTAATCTCGTATAGCCAACAAGATTTACTGTCATGTTTAGAGCGTGTTTTAAATAGTGATTTGCCATCTCTTAAATAAATGTTGTTTGTAGCAGACAGTCTCTGGTTTAGTTTTGTCTTCCCTATCTGCCATGAGGATCCCATTTTCCTGTTAGTATGCTGACAACACAACTTCGTTAAGGCTGGTTGGTTCCATTTGCATTGGACATCTCTTCTGCATATAGATTGATGAGTTTAATCAGCGAATCAGGAGAAAGACTTGGACATCAATCAGTGTCAGTTTTCTTTCTTTCTAATTTCTGATTTGCTACTTCTAGTTATCAATGCAATAAAATGATGCCAATTTGAGATAAAGGCTTGGAAATAATGCAAAGTTAGTGTGAAATTGTCAACAGGCCCGGGAGCCCTACTGCATTGTGATCACTGATATTTTGAAAAAGAAACACCATATCTAACAGCCAGGAACAATGATAAATTCATTGTTCACAGTTCAGTAAAGAAAATATTTAGCAGTCTATGATTAAAACATAACATAGTGTCTTTTGTCTTATTAGTAGAACAAAAATATTCCTATGGATTTCCATGGACTGATAATGAACCAAAAGCACAGTTTGTGTCCCAAAACCCAGCCTCATCTATCTTTAGAAGTAACATACTCAGTATTGTTTTATAGTGCTAGTGTACCTGGCAAATGTTGTTTCATGTATCAATTTTCACAGCAAACTGAAGGAGTGGGAAATTCTTTCCTTCATTATGGACAAAGTGGTCAATTAAGGCATAATAAGACTGAGCCTATACCCTCAAGATCTGAATGTTATATTATTCTTTATTAGGAAGCTAATTCTGAGCATTAAGAAGGTAATTCTTATCAATTTGAATGCAAATAAGGTTTCCAAATTCCTCTAAATATCTGGGTCTAACTGACTTCTCAGATCCTGTGAAAGCAGTGAATCAAACTAGACCCCCAGGCTAATTCCAAGCATTGCACAGTTCTTCTCCCATGGAAAACACCATACAGGTATACACCTTTGCCAATAGCAGATTGTTTTCCTGACTGTTGGGGGGAATGAAGCAGTGTTTCCTTATTGCTAGACCACCTTTATTGTCACACTCTAGGATGAAGAGAAATGTATGGAGTACTCCTCCCATACCCACAGGTTAGAGATGGAAAGATAAAGGAACTGGCAGAGAGATCACTGCTCCTCATGCCCTAGCACGGCAATGAAGTTTTGGTCCACAGTGTGGGCCTAATTAAGGAATTAGACTAACATCCTTTTTTACAGGGCTGTAGATTGAAAAGCAGCATAGTTAGTCCAATTATGCCTATACCTCATAAATGCAAAAAAAATCAGCCCAAAAGCCAGCCACCCAAGATGATAAAATGTCTCACATAATTACACCTCTTGAAGTACGTTTCTGCTTTTATAAATGCTACTACATGTTCATGGAGATTCTTCTTTAGTTTACATGCTAGAACTCTATGGTTTTGAAGCAGTAAGTCCTGAGATTTCTCTCTCAGTATTGAATGTTTCTGATTTAGCTATTTACAACATTTTCATTATAAGTGGAAATCACACCCATATTTGCAACATCAAATTTGTTTCATTTTTTTCAAATATATGGCCAAACAGTGTTGCCATAAATATCTGAGGAAATATCTATTTGATTTTAATTTATATGCAGGCTATCACAGAATCAGAGAATAGAATCACAGAATCCTGTGGTCAGATATGCTTAAAATGGAAACCACTTGCCTCACATATTAATTCATTTTGCAGTCTGCAATGTGGCACTGGCTGAACATATACCATCTTTTTTGCTTCATACTTTGTAAAACAATTTTTCAATTTTAACTTTTTTTTTTTTTAAATTCGGAATGATACAGGTATTGAGAATAGCAAAGCCATGATTATGAAATAATAATTATAATGAGATGGTGCAATTATTTGCCAAAGCTGTATGTACTACAATGTAGGTTTCTTGTATATTTGTATGTATTTATATACATATATAAAAATATGGATACGTAGATGTATGTAGATGTATTTATATGAGAGTATAAAAATGCACATATATATGTATGCATATCTGAATATAAGTCTATACAAAACAGTCTTGGTACTTTATGAATTTCAATACATATATTTCAGAGAAAGAGTAGGAGAAGATCCAACTGGGTCTTATTTAGGAGTTATGTGATCATCCTAGTCTGGAAAGAAAATGGCATGATTATATAAAACAAAAAAGCAATAACAGAAGAACAAAGGCAACCCACCTCAAATGTCAGACAGTAAACTATTTACTCATGGTGATAATGGTGACTGGAGTAATTCCTGCCTATCCCATTGGCAGGTAGCTGGACAATACCTGGTATAAACAGAAGGCCTGCAACAGGATTTCATCCTCCCAGAAGAGCCTCGAAAACATGCTGAGGTTTAGGTCCATAAGACTGGCACTATCTAAACTGGAAGACTTCCAAGAGGAGCCAGTGTATCCCATGTGGATTTATTTACCACCTTTGTAGCCACAGGAGAGTAAAACTGGAAGTTACGAGGCAAAATGTTTAGATGGTGATTTAAAATATATTCAGCATGCCAGGATCACACCACCTAATAGAGCAGCAGTTCTACAGGTGCTCTGAATTCTATTTCCCAGCACCCAACAATGTTGGGTGATGGCTTTCAAACCACCAAATTATATCTCCTATATACTGTGCTTTGCTCTCTTCTCTTACTGCTTTTCTCATAAAAACAAAGCCAGATAGATGCTTAGGGCTCACTTCTAAAGGCGCTGAGCATTGCAAAGGCACTTAGTGTCATCTGAGATGCCCTAAAACATTCCTGCCCAGCCTCAGCTGCCACTTCAGAAAGACACAGGTCTGCTGTAGGTGCAGCATCTCATCTGACAGCCGTATGTGGATGCCTTAGGGTGTGTCAAGCAATGCTTGATGACAATGCATAGAGAACCAAATCAAATCCTCCTGGAGAAATGCTGCAATAACAAGTCTTGCCACCCTAGGCAGGTACCTCAGGCAGCCAAATCCAAAACTTTGCCCCTAGAGAGGTGAGGCAGATGTGGCTGGATCCTGCTGTGTCTGTGCTGTCAAGGCTCCCATCCCCATGGATGGGGGTGGTGGGTGAGAAGCAGATGAAGACAGGCTGCCTGGATCTGCCATTGCTGTGTTGAGCCCCCAGACTGCTGCTGCGGGCCTCATGTTGCAGTAGCCTTTTCTGAGTGTCTTTGCAGTCACTCCACTGCTCAAGGGAAAATTTTTCCTTTTTCCCTTATAGCTTGCTGTAGAGACACTTATCACCCAGGCTATTCAAACTGGCTCAAGGGTCCTGTTTAAAAGCAATCTACTGCATAACATATGGGGCTGGCTGCCCTTATGCCTATGTCTAATTTTAAAAAGGAATGAGGTAGGGATTCAGAAGAGGCAATGCTCTTACTGCACGGCAAGCTTGTATTCAGTAAACAGGATCCAAATCCTTGGCTTGTACAGATGTATTTACAATTAGTTGTAATAATTGAGAAAAGACAGTTGTCCTGGAACTGACTCTGTGGGAACACCTGATCATGCAAACACAGAAGCTGAAGAAACCTCGAGGGACCCACACACACTTTTCACACCTCCTCGATTAGTGACTGGAGCCAGGCCCTTTTGCTTGTGATAGATTAATCAGACCTTAACTCAGCCTCTAATTGGATGACAATCCAGTTCTCAGGGTATGCTGAATGGAGGAAAAAATTTTCCTTCCCTTATATTTTATATGTCTTTCATTTCTGGCCTAGCTGTCTTTTTTTTTTTTCTTTTTTTTTCTTTTTTTTTAACGTGATTCATTTAGTTTGTTACAGTTTCTCCTCCTTTAAATGAGCTGCATATTTTCACCCAGCATTACTAACTTCCATCAGTTTTCCACCAAAGACACAACCTTTTCTTCTTATTATAACAGCACAGCTTGCAAAGTGATAGCTAGGAATCAGATTGTGTCAGCACTCCCATTACAACCTCCCGTTTTCAGGGAGTCATTTTTAGTGTGGCCACAGAAATACACTCAGGACTTACTGCCGCTATCTAGGTTGTTCAAAGAGTGAGTTTCCTTTTCCTCCATACAGATGAAAACATTTGACCACTTTTAAACTCCAGGAATATAAACAAAGCAGCATAGGGGAGAAAGTGACAGGTTTTTGAGGCCAAGTTTACATCAGTGGTTGTCTGCTCCATCCCTTTTCTGCTCCAGAACTTTACTGTCCCTCATAGTGGCCATGCATCTAGTCAAGAGAAATGCACAGCATTCTCAATGAATGAGTACACAAGGAGCCCCTGAGACCATTTGTTTCAGCTCTTCAGGAGAATTTCAGGAGAATTTCAGCTCTTGACTGTTTTGTCCAGATTTGCTATGGATATCCCTTTAACTTCTCCTCCTACTTCACCAATGTCAGCTGAAGATGAAAGGATCCTAAAATTCCATTTCCTGGACTTTGTTCAATGATTTAATTTTAATGGTGGGGTTGGGTTTTGGTTTTGGCTTGGTTTTTAAAATTTTGTTTCTTTTGTTTCTTTGATCTTGTATGGTTATTGGGGTTTTTTTTTCCATTGGCTGATAATCATTTGGACCTGAATTGATATGGTCACCTGAATTCAATATAAATATGTTTCATTTTCCCTCAATAATTTTTTATAAACTCTCAAATTATCTATATTTCTCATTAACTGATTTTTTAATAAATATCAGCACTCTTGATTCAAGATGAAACAAAATAAAAATATTTCCAGAATTATTTTACTGCACTAGAATTAGTTGTAACTGCACTGAACAAATTTGCTGAATGAATATGATTTCACAGTCATTAAAAATCACTTCTAAAAACTTTCACATTCTATTACAGCTGAGCAAACAATATGGAATGAAAGTGTCTCTGATTGTATGCATTACTGGTTTTGTCCTAGGCCTAGGGAAACTGGGGTGTGTAGACTGTGATGCCCCTGACAATTGAAGCCTGTCTGTACAGAATCTATCTGTAACAGGCTATTCTAGGTCCCATGCCAAACTCAGGAATTTTCTCTATCCAGGGAGCCAACGTTCCTTCAGTGGTAGCCCCTTGTACCAATTTCTGACATGAGTTAATACCATGCTCACATTTGTCTCTCTCACCTAGAGGTCTACCCAGGTCAACTCCATCCTTTAAACTAAATTCTCTTTTCTCTTCAACACCACTTTAAATGTAAACATCATGTCCTTGTCTATAAGGCTTCACCTAACCAAGCTCCTCTCTTTTTCTGACCAGTCTTTTAAGGTTATTTTTATTCTGATGCTTTATATATACACATGTTTCTGCACAATTACAAAGCAAAATCGTCAAGCACCTTGTTTCCAACTTTGAAGTCGCGTTCAGTTACAAAAGCCTGAACTGGTTCTTTCTAGAATTTCCCAGATAGCAAGTAGACTGCAGTGATCAGCTGATTCCTGATTACCTCCCACAAATCCCTTCATAAACACATGAGTTTTCCATAAGTTCTCTATGAAAGAACCCTGATGTGCCATTACAAATGTTGACCTGAGAAGATCAAATTCTTCACTCTATTCTTCTGCTCCACTTATACATTTCACCAATGAAAGACACCATTTCCTTGACTCAATGTGTGACATCATTTCAACTGTGTGTATTCAAATCCATGTGAGAATCCATTTCTTTTTGCTACCTGCAAGCGCTAGGTGGTAATTGCTTATGTGGCAATCATCCTATACGAAAATAGATTAATAAACCAACTGTGTTATTAAAACTTAAAATTCAACGTGTATATTAATTATCCTGAACATTATGGCTGTACTATGAACTCCTCTAGACCTCTTTAGTTATTTAGACTGCTGCTTCTATGAGACAAGGATCTTGTGGTGAGAATATATCCAGAAGGCTGTAAATCATAGTTTACAAAACCTTAATTACCATAGCTCATCTTGTTAATAAAAAGGGAATTGCCCTAAACTAAGCCCTTATTTTCAGCAACCCAATAATTCTTTTTATCTGAACATCACAGTAAGGGTTTTTGGGGTTTTTTTCTTTATATCTAGTACTTTTAATTTAAGAACTCTCTTCTAAAACAAACTAATAAAAATTAATTTGTTTTTCCCCAATTTTTATTTTCTAGTTAAGCTTAGTTTTTAAAAGTCGTAAATATTATGTGGTTTGCTGGTTTCAGATTAATACCTAAATACACCTGGAATTGTTACTAACGTTCTTCGCAACATTATTCAAGAGCCTTTAGCAATTGTTGTTATTTTGTTCCTTGTGGATAGGACTCTATTTTAAACCAAAATTTAGAGTCTGCTTTCAGACCTACTTTTCGAGATCATTCAACTGCAGTGATGGAAAGTAGATAACAAGTTGAGTGACAGAAAGATAAATGCACTAATGTAAATTTGGGCCTCTTCAGGTCCCAAACATTTCCCACAGAATCCAGTGTGTTACTACAGTTTTACTGCAGCATGCATAAGAGCAGATTTAGGAGGTGATGCTTATAAACTGAATTGTTTGGGGAAATGATGGATTTTTGGCCATGAAATAAAATCTGAGAGTACTGAGCAAATCAGCATATAGCTGAAACTGAAGTCTTCGTTCTTCCCTCAGTAGGGGCTATTGGACAGAAACATATCCTTTTCCAGAAAAGAAAAGATGACCACTGAGAAGCTGTTCATTGAGATGATCCACATTAGAGTGGTCAGAGAAGCCCTTTACATATGGGTGGTTAACTGAGGAATGAATGACCAGTTTCTGGTCCCCTGAAGTGCCATTGGTCACCTTCCTCTGCTGTCATGTTTGCATAATATCATCTTTAACTCAGAATTATCTAAAGACATGATTTGACTTCATACTCCCACATTCCCAGGTGTAGCCTTCAGGGTGTTTGCCATAGGTTATCCTCATATTATATTTCTTTACTTCTGAAGTTGACCTTGTAGTCAATTTTTACTCCATCTTCATCAACAGCTTTGCACATCTGTAACACTTTTCCTCCAAAGGTCTCAAAGAGCATTATAGCCATCAATAAAATAAAGGTGAGATTTTCAAGTGAAAAAAGGGCACTTAGACTGACTCCTCTTCCTGGTTTTCAGGGAGACCTGAGCACCTATCTTGTACTGTTGTGTCTTTGGATATTTCTCTTTAACACACCCCACAAGGATGAGAAGAGGTTAAGTGTAGTTTGTTCCATTTTGCACAAAGGGAAACTGAGGCACAATTCCAGATAACAGGCTGTGTAAGGCTCACAGCTGCACTTTGCTGGAAGAGCACCTAAGCGATTCAAGTCCTGGGCTGCTATCTTAATTATTAGAGTATCCTTACAGGCAAACCTTTGCATTTCCTTCCCTGTATTAATTCAGATTACATCTGTGACATGAAAAGAAGGGACCCTTCTTTAAAGCTGTTCCAGCTTCTTCAAGCCCGTTCTAGATTATTTTAAAAGCAAACTCCATGGAATGTACCCCCAGAGCCTGGAGCAAGCTTTTTTTCAGCTGTTCTGGTCTATTGGGTTCATATGTATTCAGGGCTTCAGGCACTTTATGTAGCAAGTTGATTAAATATATATTTAGAATTTTTCAATATGCATATTAATTACCCAGTAGACTAGAATGACTATTTAGGAGAAATTTCTGCCCATTGTGTAGAAGCATTATAAAAATCCTATGAAAAATAGTGACTGTACATGCTTAAAGGCTTCAATTCTTTCTGTGCTGGACCCCTCTTCTGCTCCCTAACATGCCAGAACCAAGTTGTATCATACCTTGGAATAATTACTGGATGAATTTCCATTATTGCATTACATGGATGCAAAATCTCATCTTAAACTGAATTTTTTTTCCTCCCTGGACCACAAACTGATAAATGTCCCCAAATGCAGATTGCTACAGGATCTTGACCCTTACAAAGAACCAGAGAGCAAATTCATTATTATTAGTGTTCTAATATTTTTTTAAATAAATGAAAATTGGTGGGGGTGAGGAATGATGAGAGCATTGTCCTACTGTATATTTCGGTTTGAATCTGTTTTGTGCTCCCATATTCATGGGTGCATGTGAGAGGGAATGAGAGAAACAGGACTGCACCAGAAGTACCAGTAAGACCACAGGTATATCCAGGTGAGAATAGCCAGGCAGAATGTGTGCAGGGGTGTGTGTGGTCCAAGGAGCTGGTGAAGAGACTGAGAAAAATTTTGTGCTATCTTCTTTCCCTGGTCCTCTCACTCCTTCCCAAGAGCTCTGGATTTCATGGTACATGTTCCCACATCACCCACCATATTCATGGTTGTATTTGCAGCCCTTCCTCTCTAACTCCGGGAATATTCTTCAGATGTGTCCTTCCTGACTATACATCCCAAATACTGAAATCTTCTTTCTCAGGCTACTCCTAGTAGCCCCGTTAATATGTATTTGAAGATGTCCCCATGTTTTGGAGACAAAACTGAGAACCACAAGATGAGAGGAGATGGCTGGCTGCAGAAGAGCAAAGTAGGATCACCAAGATACTTGCAGACACATTTCTGTTCTTCTGTTAAATTACTGAACACCAAATAATCAACAGAATCATCTCATCCCAGTTCTCCTCTGTCTGCGTAAAAAACCACCATATGAGGACCATAATGCAATATGGTTGGTTGAGGACTCACTCCACTTCCTCAGTTACACGAGGAAGGCCCCAGCACTTCATGGCAGTTGTTTTGGATCTGTTTCCCAAAGTATATATTTTTGTGTATGAGGGAGGATTGCTTGGATGACATGTGAATGGCACTGAGCCACTTACAGCTATGAAATGTGGTGCTGCATGGCTTCTCTTGGAAATAAAGCATGTAGGGTTTTAGTCTCAAGACAGGCTCCTGAAATTCAAGAGTTAAGTTCTGCCTGGTGGTTTACAAAAATTTATAGCAATTCCTCAACTGACTGATCTGTTGGAAAAGTTTCAAAATTAATCCTGTGTTGTTTTAAAGCTCTCCTGGCTCTTTCCTGAGGGCAATGGGCAGCACACCATTCCCTAATACTGGCTGTAAAAGCTGCACCCTAGCAAGTCAAGTATCAAGGAAGATAAATGCTCTGTCAACCTGCTCTACCATTATTAAAGGAGCACAGCTGAAGTGTGTGCTGATGGACCATGAAATCTGAGGAGAGCCACAAGTCACTCAAGGTGAGAAATATGTTCTGGGAGGTCACACAGTATCTTTGATGTTTCTGTGAAATTATCACACCATAAACTGACAGACTAAAATATTAGATTTTGACCTTTTAAGTCAATCATATCACTTTTTATCTCAAAGATCTTTCATTTGCAACTTGGTCACATATCAGAAAGTTTAACGTCCTTTTCGTGGTAAAAAACAGGTGCAAGCAAACCCTCTGGGAAAGAGTCAGCTATGAAAGCCATTCGTAATCTTGTACTCTTGCCACACTATCTCACTTCAAATGTGGTATATATGTGTTAAGTTAAAGCATAAATAATACCACTTGCACATCTGCCTGAAAAACTCAGGGAAGGCAGTGTGCACTGTGCTTTTCACAGGCATGTTCAGGGTTGAAGTGCAAACGTAAGCCCACAATGAAAGTTGAATCCTCAATAAACAATTGCCAACATGAATTCTCAAATAAACATGAAATCCAGTAGGACACTAATATGAGTGCAGAGTAAGGGCAGGCAAACACGTTACCTTTGATTTGCCTGGACCCCAGCTGCACTCACTTCTTGGAAAATACTGGAAATTCTGATTAACACTTCACTTTTTATTTGACTAAACTGAAGATTTTTAAGACTGACCTTAAAGGACAATAACTGAAAAGAGTCTTCAGCATGACAAATTGAGATATGCAGTACTGGTACCATTGTCAACATGATGGTCTAAGGTTACAAACAAAATATTAAATGTTCTCTAAATTCACACATTTCACAGGAGAAAGGAATAAGCTCATTATATTATATGAGATAAAATCACTAGATTTACTGAAATTAGGTCTCATAAACAGAAATCCCATTAGGGAAATTTTGCCCATCATTATTATGGTGTCTTATATGAAATGGCCAGTTTCTCTTCCTATAAATACCCAGCAGTAGGAGGAAAATAAGAATGATGCTTCTGTACAACCATTACCTCAGCCACTGATCTGCTCCATAACTCTCACCACCTTTTTTTCCCTGCTCGTTGACAGAGGAAAGTTGTAAGGCTTCAATTGCTCTACAACAGAAATTCTTTGGTCATGAAACCAGCTAGAGCTCAGTGACTTAGAATTTACTTATTCTATGATGAGTCTGTGACTCCATCAGTGACTCCATGGACAAGGAACATTTATCTCAAAGAAAACATGGTATTCACAATCTATAGCATCATGCTATGAAGTGATGTCCAGGTAAGAAGAATGATGCTGTACATGCTATAATTTTTCTCAGATATCATATCACTTTAAGCACACTTTAGCCTCTGACTTAAATGGGGAATTACATTATTTCAAACTTGGAATAAAATATTGGATTTGGAGTAAAATAAAATTATTTTATGTGATTTTGGATAGCTAAAAATGAAAGTTTTATAATATAAATTTCATTTATAACATGGGTACAATATTACAAAATTATTAAGAATATTCAAAAGTAAAATGAGAAGTAGAGTAAGGAGAAGTCAAGTGAATTAAAGTGAAGATAACAGATCATATGTTAGTTAACACAGGCCTGAACTTTTTTTCTAGCAAGACAGTATTTTTGTGATGAATACTGTTTGTTAGATAAAACTTCAGGTCAGCTCTACTGCAGATGACAAACACTTTATGTACTTTTGTTGTAGAAAAGAATAGCTATCCCAGATGTTAGCCTTCATTCAAGAGTGGGAAGAAGCCATATGTTGATAGTTCCATCAGTGTTGGCACATAGGAACCACAAGAAATAATAGTGAAACCAGCATTCACTGTGATTTTTCTCCTATAGAAATGAGAGATGTGTGTTACAGGTGGGAATTCTACAGTACTGCCCCAAACTACAGATCAGTCCAGGACCTGCAAAGAGGTCCTTTGGCTAGGTTTGGGGTTAACATCCGTGGATGTACTATGTAAGCTTGTGAGATAAATAGCTGCACCCATGTCATTTTAAAATTATTTGGATGGCCCATTCTCTGATCGGCTGCTACATAGCCACTGTTCATTTCTCTTTCGTCCTCTGCCTAGTTAAAATCTTCTCCAGTTTCTCTGGTTTGAATGTTAAAAAGAAAAAAACCAACAAAAAACAAGCAAGACCAATATAACATTTAGAAAAATACTTGCTTTTCGTAAGTTGCACAAGAAAAGTCCCATCATCATTTTAATTTCTTCACATTTCACTGCATAAAATGCCTGCTTGCACAGATATGATTCATAGCTGTTCATAGGACAGTCCTGAGCTTTCCCACCTTCCACTGAGTGGTTGCCAGTGTTGTGGGACTGTGTGACAAGAAGCAGTAGAATCAACACATCTGCAGGTCCCTCTCAGCAGCAACTCATCTGTTGGTCACTCAGGGATGGGTGAATGTTAGCTGCTGTGGAGAAAAAGGCAGGGAGAATGCAGGGGAATGCACTGCTGGGATAGACACACTTCCAGGAAAAGCTCTTGCATGGTAAATACAGAGAGCCAATTGTGGGCAGCAACTAAAAATCAAGAAGCCATGAAATGAAGGCTTGAAGGACCAAGTTAGGCACAAGAAAAGAAATAACCAGAATGCAGGAAGGTGGAGGAGATGAGAAGGAGAAAATGGGAATCACAGCCATCAGATATTTTAGGTCATTTAAAGAAACTGACCAAGACATGACCAAAATATTTGTTTGCTTGCATTTTTAGGTTAAAATAAAGCTTAGGGTGGGTTTGTTGGCTACTAAGTTCAGAAGAGATGTTCATTATGGAATGAACCCACTTTAAGGTAGATAAAATTGTCTGTGCAAGTGTTACATAAGATTCTCTGTGGCACTCACTGCTTTGAAACCGTGTCCAGTTGAGTCGCTGCTGTTTCCTATCAGGCTCAACACAGAGGCAAGACCTGTGGGAGGGTAGGCAGTTATGGTGTCCCCATGTGTGGAGCATGCACAGAATTTGTCACTCTGACTCATAACAGGATAATCGTTGTCACAAGTGAGGGTGTTGGATCTTCTTCTCATCTGCACAAGTCCCAGTGTGAAATGAATAATGCTACTTTTTCACTTTGAGGCAGCAGACCCTAAGTATGGCCCAACTACATAGGCTACAAAAACATTTATCCACACCTTGCTGGTAGAAACAAAAAAAAAAACAGAGAAGAAGCAACAATTCACTAACAATTTCCTTCCAGTAGCAGAAAAGAAAATTAATTTTCTCTCCCTAATTGCAGGTATTGTATAGTTGGAAATAAATACCTTAATGGTGGATGACATTGTATTGTCCACCTGATGTGAGCTCAGGGACAGGGGCAGCAAGTGTGAGGCCCTTTTATTTTGAGTTTGCTTTTACATCGAGAATAGGTTCTTAGGTGCTGCAGTCATAGATCCTGGGAAATAAAGCTAGTGATGAAGAGACCTGAAAGCCCATCTGTTACATACAGATGTCACATATTGTACAGAGATGAGAGGCTTTGCAGGGTGTACTTTTTTCCTTTAAACTAGTGGGAGGAGTTTCTTATAATTGAGAACAGATGGGAAAAAAGAAGGGAAAAGCACCCAAATCATCCCCCTTACTGTCATGCTTCAAGAAACATGGTTTCTTTTTTTGCATGTTATTCATGTACCTGGATCTCTACCTGACAGTGTGCTGTCCACTGTTTAATTATAACAGATTTTTGCAGAAACTTCTTATTTTAAGAGATGTGAGAAACTACAAATATGCTGTGTAAGGAACATGGTCGCACAGGAAGTCAGCTCTAGCACAAACTAGGCAGTGACTGATCCACTCCAAGTCAGAAAACCTTAAAAATTAGTCATGCTTTTTTTTAAACAAAACTTCATGGACTAACCTTAGCCTCACAGAACTGGCCTCAGCTTGGTTCAGTGGAAAATGAAAATGGAAACAAGTTTAAGAGAGAATATCTAGGGTGTTCAATGTATTTTCTGGAGGAATTCTGTCCTCATTGTGTAACCTCAAAAGCCACAATTTCATTTAACAAATACTTGTCATTGCACCTATGTCTGGTTTTTCAGACATTGTTGCAGAGACAGAAGAGTGACTTCTGCCTGTAATCTCAGACATCCCTTCTGTTCAAACACTTGAGATGCAGCAAAACTACCCTGAATTATCTTGTGCTACATTAGGCCCAAGAACTGTCATTCTGGAGTGCTGGAATAGGTATCTGTGTTCAGAAAAAATCCATCAGGCTCAAAGATTGAGTGAATAGATAGGTGAGATAGTGAGTGTGCAGTAATTGTGAAATGTACAAAGACAATTATTTCTCCCTCTTCCTATCATTGGGTTGGGGGTTTTGGGGGCGGGGGGGGGGGGGGGGGGCCGGGGGGGGAAGGCTTGATTGGGTTTTTTTAATCTCTGTTGGTCGTTCTTTTGAATGTAAAATAGTCAAAGCAAATCTATGCTGTCCAAGTAATATCTGCGTGCAAAAAATGAGGTACATACACACACACACACAAAAGAGTTTACAGGTTCATGATTATATTGTGCAGTTAGCTGATGGAAGGTGGGACACTGGAATGAGCTATTGTCATCTGCTCTGCCATCAGTCACACCTCCTCTAGCTGCACTGGGGGCCAAGGCACGCATGGCTCCTCATGTTTCAAGACGTCCTGGCGTGCACTGGCAAGCAAAGAGAGCAGCCCGTTGCAGCCACACCGCAAGGAGCCGTGCTAGACTTGCTGCTGGATGTTTCCCTTCACACCGCTTACATCAGCTGAAAATAATCATCTTTAATCCAAACAGGAAATGGTTTGCTCACACCACCACAGCCAGCATGCAGGGCAGGGCGTTCCTGTTAGAACGGAGCTCAACAACAAGGTTCAAAATAGAGATAGAGGAAAAGATACGGTGCATCACCTCATGTGCAGATATATTTGTGAAAAGAAAGTAAATTATGACACTAGTTAATCAGAAAGTCTGTCACTCGTGCAAGTGTGGCAATACCCACTTCATGCTCTTTTGTTCATCTGTTTTAAATCAGGTTTGAGGCTTTCCAGCCTGTGTCCTCTGCTTCTGAAGGAGAGCCTATTCTCTTGCAGTATGGATTCGGAGTCAAATAGCATTGGGGAAGAGCAGTAAGTGACCATTTACAAGGCAACAAGACCTGATTAATATTAGCAAATGACCCTTAAACTGTGTATCTGGGAGTGGAGATGGATCCAGAAATTTCCAATGCTTATCCAAGTTTCCTGAATTGCCTTCAGGGATCAATAATTGCATCCATTTCTCAGGATGCCTAGAGCACACTCTAAACTTGCCTTATACAAACATGTCCCTGTCATGACACAGACTGACTGGGATAAAGAAGGTCCTAAAGTTTAGTTCAATTCTCATTTTAGTGTGATCAGGTGCTCTGTTATTCCAGGGCTGTGTGCATATAATGACTGAAACATTCTAGTGCTGTGCACATATTTTTTGAGAAACTGAGAAACTTAAGTACAGGTAGATGCTTAAGTGCAGGTAGATGCCTATCAAAATTGTTAGTGTGAGCTTTAGGATCTTTAATTGCTTTTCTACTTTGTAAGTCCTACTAAACACCTTCTGTGCATTTTAACACCAAAGAACTTT
This sequence comes from Eopsaltria australis, assembly GCA_034509425.1. Lineage (NCBI taxonomy): Eukaryota > Metazoa > Chordata > Aves > Passeriformes > Petroicidae > Eopsaltria > Eopsaltria australis. The sequence goes on along the minus strand of JAVTVJ010000012.1, from coordinate 6,585,392 downwards.
TAAAATTTTCTGTATCAGCTACCTGATAATTAATGAGATCATAACTGCCTGAATATACAAACTCCCAAGCTCTGAGGTTCTAGAGAAATTTTACTTCCTCTTAAAACTATATCTGTTCTGAAGGGCCAAACATCTCTGCTTGCCACTAGGCACCAGCAAAATAGTTAACACCCCTTACTAAGAAACTTTTCTTCCTATTAATAAAAAACTGACTCAAAGCTTCCTTATGTCATGCTGTCTTGACCACATTCATTGTCAGTTATATTCCTGGAAAAAAGGATCTTCAACTGCACATTTGGAGTGGAGAGCAAAATTGCAATAATTCACTGCGTCATCAAAACACTTCAGCAAGCATTAAAGACAGACAAGGATACAGCTCTCTATTTTGACACACTAAATTAGGGATTCCTGTTTTAGGGATCTTCATTAATTCCTTATTAAGCACGCTAAAGCATTTTCTAGTTCTATAGGAAATACTCATGTTTATATTTTATTAGGTTCTAACCTGGTCTTTTTTCAATTTTTATTCTAGTTTGTGAATCCTCTTTGTCTCCAGAAGTATTGATAACAATAACGTGAAGTTAAATTTTAATAGCAAATGGATCTGTATTTCTTCTTCCAGCTCTAACATTTATACTCACTAAGGTTTAGAGAGAAAACTGTCCTTATATGGCAATTCTGGCATTTGTCATTTCATGACTTTTTTTTCTTTCCTATAAGATTTTGTCTTGTCAAAGATGTTTAAAAATCTCCTTTCTGTAACTAGGGTGAATATGCAGATCTTTGTGTGTGAAAGGAAGAGAATAAAGCAAAAAAAGTTGAGGAGATACTTAATAAAGCTTGAATTATGCAGACAATGACCAATTGCTTGATTCAGTTTTTCCAGCATTCATGTGAAATAATTCTTGTTTCAGTTTTACAGGCTGGCTTGAAATTCTGTGGTCTTTGCAGACAATATGTTTGTATGTTTTTCTTGTCTGTGCTTCAAGTGAATCTTATTTCTTGGAATTTTCATTCATTCTGGAAATTTAAATCCTCCTCTAATAATGCACCCTCTTCTATATCCCAGTTAAGACTTCCCCCAAAACTATTGAGTCCCTGGATGAATAATGATGAACTTGAAACAAAGTGAAAAATGTGGTTTTATTTACAGTGGTTACTTTTAACTTTACAGTGGTAACTTTACTGGCTCCTTCATTGAATAGTTTCTTCTAATTTTGTTGATGTTTTGTTTAATTATCAGTTGTGTGGAGTTTCATTCTAAGGAGGGATTTAATACTAGTTTAATCATATTTAATGATGAAATGTGGATATCTGGATGGCAATGTTGATGTAAGTATATTTGCTAAATGTCAATGGTGCATAATTATGACTATTATAACAGGATAACTTGGCAATGTGAAAATATTTTTCTTTATTTCTTGTTTTAAAGGTAGAATCAGCAATTTTGCATGTTTGCTGGGGTTTTTTTATGATGTTAGGATGCATTGAAAATATCACAAAGGTTTGAAGTTTAAACTAATTTTGTATTTTAAATGGAATTTTAAATAGACAAATATAGTTGCAGAGTGGCTGAGTGGTTTGAAATAGCAAATATTTTTTGTCATTTTTCCAAAAATTAATCTCATACTTTTCCACTACATTGGCACTCCAATTACACTTTCAGAACATTTTCAAATTTTGGAAAACTTCAACCACCTCTTATGTTAGTTTACATTAAAAATTGATTTGAATTTTGTTAGTTTTTGATTCTATGCCACTATTCTGTACATATGAATATTTAAATATATAGTTTTTAATAGGTCTTGGAATAACCATCTTTTTAATATAGTATTTTTAAATGTTTAGCTATTCTTTCTAGTAACAGTACATGTGTCAGAAAGCATGATTTTTGATGTTTATCCAAAACCATAAGGTCCTTATTTTAAATCCAAAACTATGAAGCATTTGGGCAAATCTTAGCAGAGCCACTAACATCTTTCAAGTCAAAAAAGAAACATCCTGTAGTTACAGCACTTGTATTTTTTTTTTTTAACTCAGTGAATAACATTTTACACATTTTGCTGCAGACCATTCACCCAGTGAATGTCTTTGTCAGAATATCCTCTTCTTTGTGTATACACAGATTTTCTCAGAGGTGACGACTGTTTAAGTGTGGAGCACTGAATGCAATGGAATTTAGGGCCCAGAAAGATTTTGAACAGGACAATACTGAGCATTTTGTGATGCAAAAAGCACAGATACCAAAACAATACATTATCAGTGTAAGCTTTAGACATGGGCAAACCAGTTTCTTTTTCACTTTCCACATCTTCCAAGCCAGAGTTTGGTTTTGCTGGAGCTACAATGTCCCATCTCCACACCTCTATGGTCAGAGGTGCTGGAGGATGGAGATGAAGGGATAGGCAGGGTGGAATTTCATGCAGAAAAGGTGGAAAGCAATTAATTGTGAGGGAGTGAAGGATGTTGGAGAGGAGGTTTGCAGAGTCACAAAGGTATGTGAGGGTTGAAGAGGGGAAGAGAAAAGAGTCCAATCAGGATCCCATGCTCTGAAAGATGGGAAAGGTGCTAAGGAAGGTGAATCTGAAGAAGAAAAAGAAGGAAAAAGACCTCTGCTGGCACAACACACCTCCAAAATTTCAATAGCCCTCTACAGACTGTTGGCCCATTTCAACCTTAACTAAATCTTTACTCAGGTATCATAGCAGAATTAATTCCAAGGTCTCAACAGGAAGAAAATATGTGCTCTTTCATCTTGGTCTCTGGTCTGATAGACCCCAGTTTTGCCTGGATTCTGAGCAGCCTGGGAACACCTTGCTAAATTTCAGTACCTCCTTTCTGAGCCTATACCTGGAGCACTTATAGAAGAAAAACATTACCTACTGAGCAAGGAAGAGCTCAGGAAGAAAACTAGATGACTTTATGAGTGAACACTCTGCAGTCCTTCAGCTGATATTCTGTCTGATTTTCTGTGTAGGAATACTGTTTCGCCAGAATTGTTCATATTCCCACCTAACTTCACAAGATCTCACCCATGGATTTTAAGATACAGGTGTTTACACCAGTCTGTCCAAAAAAGGAATTTTCTCTGATGTAATGATAGATGCAGTAGTAGTTTCAAAACACAATTTTATAAGACTGTATTCACTGATAGACGAGAAAGTGAAGTATTGAACAAGAAAAATCCAATAGTTATAGAAGCCCACATGAACTGAGATTAAGTGAAAAACAGAGGTTAGTAATTCGAGATTCCTGTTTTCCATCTACTCATAGCAGACGGATAAAAAGAATAAGGTAGAGATTATGTGAATGAAACAGCCAAGCAAAGGCTCAGTTTACTCATATTAAACCATTTGTGATTAAAAAAGAAAAAGCCTATTGAATAGTAAATTACATTGTAATTACTTTCAGTTCTGTGTAATTGTCTTTGTTTTTATGCTCAAAAAGGTATGTCTATTTGGATGAATGACTGACAAACAAACTTCTACTGTGTTTATGTTTGTTGAATCAAATATGATTTTGCAAAAACATATCCAATAGTAATTTTAGAAATGAAGAACATTTTTCAGCTGAAATATTTTTACCAGAACTTTCTATTTAGTTTACCAAATCATCTCATAAGTGTAAGAATAGTTTATTGATCAGGGATCTTGACTATTTCAGTTGTGCCAAGTGGAAAGCAGAGATGTTTGTACTTTAGATTATCAGAACAGTTACAGATTTGAGGGGAAGTAAAATTTCATGAGTACCTAAGAACTTGGGAGTTTGTACATTCAAGGGATTATGATTGCCTAAATTCCAAAGTAGCTTAGAGAGATATTTTTCAATGGAGCATGTGTGAATTGAAAATCAAGGGGACCTGGAGACTAGGAATATATAAATGGCTCTAAAAGTCAAATGTTAACCTTGACTGATTTTTTTACATAAAGTCTGGGCAATGATGAAAGCTACATGAAACTGAAGTTAAAACTGAGATTCCCTTGCATTTGCACAAATGCTCTGCCTGAATCTAGCTGGGACAAGCAGTGTGCTATTGTGTTATCACCAGTTTGGCTAACATGGCTTACTTAAAACAGGAAAACATGTGAAAGGACTTAACTTTGCCACTCCTTAACTTAACAGTGATGCGCAGTTTAGCTCTCTCAGTTGAAGAAGATATTCCAGTAAAACAGGATTAGCAAAAAAAATTAACATTTCTTTTCTATTAGCATTTTGCATTTTTTGTTAGACTGAAACAGCCAATCTACTTTCTAGTTGTATATGTCTGATCTTCAAGGCTTTGAAACCAACCATATCAGTTTCAAAATTTAACAGTGTCCTCACTGCATCAAGTATACCCATAAAAGACCAGTGATAAAGAAAGATCAAACTAATTAGCATTGAATTTTTCCATCAGCCTGAGGTGAAGAAGACAATGGACAAAGTAAGCTGGTAGAAGTAGCTTGATTCCTCTCTTATAGCCAGTTGTTATCAGATATGGGTCTGATAATAATTATGAGATTTATCAAAGAGCAGATTGACATCCTAAAAGTCATTATTTTCATTTCATGTCCAGCTGGAAGCCTCTGGAATACACATTGTTAATCCTTTTTCCCACTATCTCTCTCAACTCCATCCTCAAATTATTCAGACCCTATGTATGCTTTTGTGGGAAAATGTTAGCCTCATATGTATGGCAGATGATACAGACAATTCTTTTGTGCCTTTTTTTTTTTTTTAACTGGTTTTAATCCAAACAAATCACAATGTTATTATCTATCATCAGCAGTTGGGATAGTAGCTCAGGAAAAAGATGTGTACTGTAAGTTTCTGCTACTTTGTGAAGTTGAGTAATGGTGTAAAGTTCACCTCATGATGAAAATAAATGTACTTTTTCTCTTCTGCATAACAGTAAGTGCTGTGCCTCTTCCTGAAATACTGCAAAACATAACACCAAGTGTGGGCTTGACAGAGACTGTATCACTTTTCCCCTGGGCCTCAGGTGGTTGAAATGAATTTGGATTGTTTACCAGAATACAGTGTTTTTACAGTTACAGGAACATCTACATTCTCAAGTACATCCCTGGTGTTGGTTGAAAGGCAATATGGATTGTCTCTCCCTCTGCTATTTTTTTCATTAGTTCTAAGTTTTACAAATAACTCTTTGTGCTCCACAGTAGAAAATATTTATTGATGTAAGCCTCAAGTATCTGCTCCAAGATACAAGGTTTTATTTTCTCCAAAATTACTATTACTTTTTCAGTCATGGGCTGATTTTATCTTAAGACTAAGTTAGAGAAACATATGATTCTGTTTGCAACAGGGCAGGAATCTTTGCATTTGGGACAAAAGAGTGTTTAGCAGTTGTTCAAGGCTTAAAATCCTTCTACCAAAATGGCTTGTGGTCTTCCTGCTTCTCTAAAATTAATTTTATATCTGGTAAGGAGTGTGGGTTAGGTTGATTCCTTTAAAATTTAAATTAGGAGTTGTTGTGAAGTCTGGGGCTTAGTTTTATGAGTGTTCACTGAGGTTTACAAAACCATTCAGCAAAAGCTCATGGCTGGTGAGTGAAACTGTGCCCCTCAGAGCTTCAACCTACTGCTGAGCCATGAAGAGCTCTATGAGGCACACAGAAGCATTTAGTAGAAATGTTGCTGGTATTAATTACTACAAGAAAACCAACTTGCATTTTTTAGGTTAGATCATAAACCCTCCAGCTGCTGAACACATCTATAGGTATCTTCCTGCTGCATTTATTTGCCTCCTAAAGTAGCACAATGCTGAGAAAATGGCAAGAATTAAAATGAACTGAAGTAATTTCTTGCATCTGGATGGCAACTGAGAGTCCAGATAAGTAAAGTCGTGAGGAGTTTTTTAAAGATTCAGCTTCTGCGGTTGTTTGTTCAGCAGCAGTTTAGGCACCAAGCAAACTAATTGTTTCTCTCTAATGTCTTAAATTAAACTACAGACATCACTGACCTCAGGGTAAGGAAGAGACTTTTACCAAATTCACAGACTCCAAAAGTGAAAAGAATTCCTTAATGCTGCTGTGAAGGAAGCTTTATGCAAGAGTGTCACACTCAACAGGAGTTTCATGAGCAAAGGAGAAGGGAAAAAAATACAACTCCATTGCTTCTAATTAGCAGTTAATTCTTGTTTATTAGAATCAGGTTCAAACCAAAAAGAAAAGAAGGAAAAAGAAAAAAAAAAAAAGAAAATCAAAGAACAAAAAGAGAGAGAGTTGTTCAAGGACCCTAAGTTTGCTAAAGATCCAGATCTCTGCTTTGACCCCCACTGCACTGACTATTTCAGCTTTTCCATCCAGCCTTTAAAGCAATACAAATGAAAAATCTCTTCATTTCCACAAAGCAAAGCTGTCTTTTTGTATCCCTCAGTTACAGCTGATATATGTAGTAAATGATACCAGAAACCCTGCTTCTCAGTGAGGGGTAGAGTTTTTTGGACTCCCCAGTGTGTCCCCATCCTCCTCCAAAAACGCAGGAGCGGCTGAGCAGGATCTGTTGCCTTTTTGTGAGTTAAGCCGAACATCTGCTTCAACCAGTCAGTTTCCTGTGCAGTCTTGAAAGAGCTCTGTAAAAGAAGACCCCAGAAAGGGAGTTAGGCCTGAATTTTGAAATTCTATAGATGCAAGATAAGGAGCTCAGATAACAGCATAACCTCCTCATTTCTGCTACGCACTTGGTGATCTTACATAATACTGATCCTTTCATTTAATAGTGATGAAAATTTCATCAACAAAATTTGCTTTTGCTCTGCCAAGTCATGGCAACCTCAATTAGAGATGAGCTGGAGAGGCATTTGGGTGATTACATCAGTCCAACTGGATGTCCTCTTCTCCCTGTGATGGCTCTTTCTATGCCATTCTCTGGGTATTTGATCTTTCTATCCGGATTCAGGCAGCTGAACAGTGAGATGTAATAAAGAGTAGCTAAAACAATTTGGAAGAATCTGCCCACAATCATGATTTTCATTCTTCATTCATTTTTTAAAGTTGTAAGTTAAACATGCTCTAAACAACAAGGCAGTCAGATCCAATTTTTCTTGGTCTTTGCTGAAAGCTTGATAATTCTGATGAATACAACAATGAAAATACATTATATTAGGCCTATCTTCCTCTGTAGTAATGGTCAAGTGATCTTATTTTTCTTTTCTCAAATCCACTTTGAACAGCGCTTCCTTAATTTTCTTCAGCGCTTAGATACTATGTTTTGGTAGTTCATTTTAGAAATTTCATTCCACAGAGCATTTAAAAATACAGAATATTTAGCTTCTAATGGACTGTGAATACTGGTGTCTGATAAAATACTGACCAGAAAAGAAAGCAACAGAAGTATTTCACCATCTTAGATTTCTTTCTTGTAAACAACTTAGAGAATTAATGTGATTTATAATGAAAATTGTACAAAACTCTAGTTGTTACTCAACATACATGAAAATTTTAATTTCATGTTAATCTTGAAAATTGCAATTATCTTAAAAGATTGAACCTCATACTCAAGTGTAGGTGAAATGGCAAATGAAAGGAAGTGAAAGAGATAAACTAAAGGCATTTGCTTTAGTTTTCTTTGCATTATTCTTCCTTTATTTCTCCTTTTAGGCCTGCTTTCTGAAGGAGATGTGACCAGGATGACCAACCTCTCTGTCATATCCTGCACAATAACCTTTCTTTTGTTCATAAAAATTTCAAACCAATGTGATAGAGGTGGTAAAACTTGAAGGGTTTTTAAGTTTCTATAACTTTTGTAAAAGTTGATGAATACCTAGGGGAAACCCATACAAAAAGTGCCTCCACTGAAGAAGAGATGGGCAGAACTGAGCTGCTACACCTTTTGTCAAAAACAGTCAGTCAAGGAAAAGGTAAAAACCAGTGAGTCCATGGGGGCATGCATGCTCATGCTATTGTATTTATTTCATAGTTATAACAGTACACAGATGCATTTATTCCAGCTAGTGCTTGAAAAATTTTCTGAGTGCAGAAGACATGAATTCATAGGAAAATAGACTTCAGTAGTTCAGCTGCTCACAAAGTCAGTCTTCTCTATTCCCAGCAGTACACCTGAACATTCTTCTACTTTGATAGAAATTTGATTTTTCTTTTACCCCAGCACTTAGGTTTTTATTTCGGCTTCTCTGAGGACAAGGCCAATTTGCAAACTTGCACCCCTACATTTGTTTCTGTCCTTTCTGGGACTTGTCTTTTTCTTGACTTTGTGATGCTTGAGTAGAGTTTATAAGGAAATTGCAAAGCCAAATTAGTAAGTGCTGTGTCTTACAAATAATTTGTCATTGGGGACATCTAGATGAGGAAAACAAAATCTATTTCCATAACCACATTTTCGGAAAATATTTTCCTCAGGCAACTCTTTTTTGGAGCTCAGATCTGTACAAATCACAAAGTACAGTAGAAACTTGTAACCTTTCTTAAGCTCTGCAGCTTGATGGGCTTATATTTAGTTATCTTACATAGTTTCTTGAAATAGCCATTGACAGGACTAGGTGACTAATTAGGTTCATTTTAGATAAGTTGGAGGCATTCAGTGAAAAGCTGAAGTAATGGTTAAAGTATTTAAAGAATAGGTCTTACAGTGAAAAGTTCGAGAAGCTCAATCTGTTCCATTTATAAAAGAGTAGAGGGCCATTTGTTCACAACCAGTCATCTCCTTACAATGGGAAAAAATAATAGCAAATTAATCTAAAAAAGAAATTCAAAAGATATAATATGATTTAAAGGCTGATCTATATAGGTAGACTATTCAGGCCATAAAGCATGGTTTTAAAACTCTGAGATAGTCACTTCACCAAAGATTATGACTGAGGCACCAGATTCTGACCTGCACCCAAATTAGCAGAACTGCCTCACAGTCAGAATCCCTGAACTTCTGCAGTATAACACTACAGGTTTAGCATCACTTTATCAACAAGCCTGGGAGGATTGTATGTCCTGAATTTAACATTGCCATTTTTTTCAAGCTGTCTACAGGAATATTTTTACATTCATTTCAGCTCCGCTCTGTACAAAAGATACATGACTGTTCATCTAAAAGCTTTACCTTTACTTGCTTCTGCCCAATAGGTAGTCACCAATTTACTTCCCCCACTCATTTTCTCAGCTTTCATCCTAGCAGTAGCAGAAGAGAACTGCAATGGACTAGGAGGTTCATGCTTTGTAGGTGAACTGCTGCTACTGAAATTTAATTTCCTGTCTTCATGAGCAAAAGGTATAACCATCTTACAAACACTGGTTGGCTGAGACATAAAACCCCAAAGGTGTGTCCACCTTATAATGCATTCAGTGGTTTTTTTTCAAGCAGTGACAACCCCAGGTCAGACAATGAAAAAACCCAGCCATCTGCTATTGTTTCTGGAAATTCACCTTCAGGAAGCAAAATAAAAACTAGAATTAATGCATTTGTTGCCTACATACCTGGTCTCCTCTGAAAAGGTCTTGAGTTGATTAGTTATCCCTTCCAGACAAAATGTTTCCCTCTCATCCTAACCCCTGAGATATTCCATTATTTAGGAATAAATGCTGCTTGGCGAAGCATGGGTCCAGCACAGAAAGAAAACAAAAAAGAACAGAAGCACCTACTTATCTTCCTGAAGCTAAATTAATATAAGTAGTAGACTTTAAGGGCAAGGAGTAGGTCATAGCTAATGTTGCTAGTGGCTTCTCCCAATCAAAATGAGCTTGTTAGTGGAGTGAGATACTAGTTACAGGAAGTAGTTCTTAAATTTTAAGACAGCATATATTTATTTTGCCACCATCAGGTATCCTTTTTATGACCACTCATGGCTGTACCTGCCAGAGCCATGTATCTGCAAGAACATTTCTGCTTCGGGTATAAACATTTTGGCCTGCAATCCCTTAAGCTTTTAGCATATACCACCATTCCCTGACATGAAGCAGAACAGCACTGCAGTTTTGCTCCTGCCACAATCAGGATTAGGAACAGGACACAATTTTTCCCTAAAGGTTATTAATCATCATACAGTATGGTTTTTTTTTTTACTTCTCTGAAGCTGCCATTGCCAGATAAGCGGAAGCAACAGCTCCCATTTGCACTGAAATGCTGCTCTTCTGTAGCTGTACAGTAGCAAAAGCAGCAGAAAGACTGTGCAAGGCCCATTGTGTGCATGTGTGGCTTGCTTCACTGACTCTGCCATCTCTCTTCAAACATGATCTTCCCTGTTCCCCCACTAAGGGAAACCTGTCTCCTGAAGCCAATACAACCTGTAAAGCAGCTTTCTTTCAGATTTGAAATCCAGAATGCAAACCAGCTCTCATTTTCAGTGTCTCTGTCATGCAGAAATATTACACTAAACAGGAGAATTGCAGCTATTATGACTGTGTTATCACTGGCAACACAGTATTGGGATATCCTAATGTAGATTTTCATGAGAAAAAGAAGCAGACTTCTTGCTGTCCTCTGCTTGTTAAGCCATCTACTTTCCTGGTAAAAACCAACCTATTTTATAATGCCTAATACTCTCTGACCCCTGGTCGCTTGCAGATTAAAGGTCCTATACCTGTAAAATGTGCTAACCACCACCCTTCCTGATAAGAATCCCCAACCAGATGCTTGCCAGATGTCAGGCTCTCTGTACAATAAAAACTACCCTGACTTGCTCTGCTTTCATTCTGTTTCATGAGCAAGAGACCACAAAGAAATGTGTTTTATAGGTATGGAAGTCCAGCTGTGAGGAAGTGGCTTTCAGACTCCCACAATGTTGTTCAGGTGGAAATGCCAGCTCCCTTGTACTACCAGGATGAGAAGGACTGTCCAAGGGAGAAATATTCCTGTATGTTGTAGTGCTGTGGAATGTGATGAGACAGCACAGAGGGAGAATGGCACTCCCAGAAAGGGTACAGGTGCTCATTAACACACAGAAGCCATCACTACAGTTTTTAGCCTTGCAATTAGAAATGAGTCCCTATGGAAATATTTCAAAATAGAACTGAAACTAGTTTTAGAACTATAAATAACATGTGTCTTGGCAGGCCCCTGAAGAAAGATTTCTCCATTTGTTTTTCTTCTTTTTAACCTAAAGTTACAAGTATGGATACATTCTTTACTGTTTTATGCTCCCTGAAGATCTCAGGAGACCTAATTTAAACCCTACGCCACATTATAGATCCCTCTATAGCCCATGACTTGGGAGGGTCTGACCCCAAGAGGTTCCAATGCATTTTTTCTTTCACTCCCTAAGAAATCTTACTAAAGCTGCTCTGGTTGCACAAGTACTGTCATGCTGAAGATTTGATATGTTTGATACCATTTTCCCAAATAGTAAGTACCCATGATGTACTATGGATCCTGGTAGTAAACTGTGTGTTGTGTCATCTCTTTCAGTCTACAGCCTTTTGAGGTCAGATTATTCTTCTGTTATATGAATTTCAAAAGGTATAACAAGAAAGTCTGGATCTCATATGAAACAATTCTGCCTTACCATCTGATGAGCAGATTGGAGAATTATCAAATGGCCTCAGTTTGAAGGGACCTTAAAGATTACTGAGTTTGAAACACCCTGCCAGATGAAGATAAATTTCTGACTAAACAAAATTTCATTGTGTTCATCTTTTGAACACTAATACTGAAAACATCCTTCAGACCATCCTATTAACTGTTTGTGAAAGTTAGTATATCTATTAAAACTGCTCTTCTATAATCTGTCCATTAGCTTCTGAAAGCCACATTGTATAAAAGATAATAGGTTCATTTCATATCAGTTCTACACCTATTTAAAGAAAACTGACATCTGAGTTTCTGGATGATTACAAGAACGATTTTCATTAATAAATTTTTTAAGCATAGACTTGATAAAGTATTTTCCATTTAAAATACATTTTTTCCAATGGTAAATAGCAAACAGGGAAGAATTCTATATTTCTAGTTTATCAGAAATATAACTAAGGCTGCAAGGTATCAGTACAAAGCTTAGAAAATGTTTAATAGTGTCATGAATTAACTTCTCTGCTTACAGTTTGGCTTCAGCCTTGTACCCTTCCTCAAGGTCTTCTTCCATGAGCATTAGTATGAAGAGCAGACATGCTCTGTTCAACTCCAACGAGGCTCCTGCAGAGATAGAGCTACCATTAGACATCCTAATGCACCTAGTTTAAATCACACAACCAAAAAACACAGTTCAGCACAACCGTGTAAACTGATGTCCTTTATTAAAATACAGACATGGGAGGACTCTGGAGTGGGTAAAGACTAAATTATTCTTCTTGCCAGATGAGTGATCTTTTTAAGTCTAGGTTTAAGTTCACTGATGCAACGATGGAAGCAAGCCATGCCTGTACAGTACCTCATCTAAAGACAGATAAATCTTTGGAGCTCTGCAGGGAGCCCAGGTGCCATGGTATATTTTATCATCACTCTATAAACCATGCTCTGCCTCCATGCCTTTATAATGAGCACAAGGACATGAAGACGAAGAGCCTTGCTGCATATACATCATGTAAATCTATCAGTTTCATTGCTAAATTTGAGCAATTCTGCTAAGGTCAGTCTGTGTAGCAGCATCTCTTTCTTTCTGTTTGTTTAAAGAGATTGAAAATTAGCTTTTGGAAGTATTTTATGAAACAAAGTATATTCAAAAAAGTTTTTATTGTCTATTATGTAACTTGCATTCAACACAAAAGGTGAGAATCTTCCTTTTTTTCTCTTTCTCTTTTTTATCTTTTTGTCTTTTTTCTTTCTTTTTTTCTCTTTCTGACTTTTTCCCTCTCTACCTGTCTCCTTCTCTCACTCTCTTTTTTCCTTCCTTCCTTCCTTCTTTCCTTCCTTCCTTCCTTCCTTCCTTCCTTCCTTCCTTCCTTCCTTCCTTCCTTCCTTCCTTCCTTCCTTCCTTCCTTCTCTCTTTCCTTTTACTAATAGAAAATGTGTGAACATAAAATGTCTGAATATCTCCTGAACCTGAATGTTTCCTCAGTTTTTCTCTCCTTCACATGCACCAACCACAAATGTGATTCCAGACTGATCGGAGTGAGAAATAGAGAAACAGCTTAAAAAGCTGAGGCATTAACAAAAAGATACCAGGGAGGATGAGTTAACAAGTCAGTCTAATCTGAGAGGGAAACATTATACTGAAGAAGATTCTGTGCATCTCTGAAAAGATTTGTCACACGGCCTCTCGCGTTGCCGCACTCAGCGCCCAGTGCTCTGACACCACCTCCAGCTGCCACTGACAGCCCTAATGTCAAACATTTTTTTTTAGACTGCATGTGGAAAGCAGTTCATAATTGGAGTATTTATGAAACTGAAGCTATAAGAAAAAAACCAAACCACAAAATTTGAAAACCTGCAACCAACATTGTTGTCAGGATTTTTGCTATCACTTTGTTTTTAAATGAGTAAAAGTAATGCTATGATTTGTGTGACAAATTTACCACAGCTTCCAATTATGGCAGGCCAAAAAGCACCATTTCATTTCATAGGAGACATAACAGTTATTGATATATTCAGAGATAGATTAGATAGATAGATAGATAGATAGATAGATAGATAGATAGATAATTTCTCTTCCCCAGCTTTTAAGATTTATTTTCATTCCGTATTGGCAAAAAATGTTCCCTTTTAAAATCAGCCACGAAAATCTTCTCATGGCTGGAGATCCACTCTGGGGTTTGCAGTGGCTTTACTGAGAGCACCTTGATCATATTCCAGGCTGGGTGTGGAGGTGGGGGCACAGAGGCTGGTGCCTCTGCAGTTCTTCCGTGACCACTGTCAAGTTTGGGTCATTGTTCAAAGACCTCTGTACCTAGAATTTAGACATCTGCCCTAGACTCCTAAACCTAGATTCAACATAAATACTTTTCAAAATGTACATTTTTTTTTTTTTTTAATGTATGTGCAGATGTTTCTTTCTATTACAGGTTTCATTTAACGAGCTAGATGAATACCAGAGGCCTCAGTAGAAACATTCTCCTCAGGGTGTCAAGAAATCTTACACTGAAGCTACATTTTATTTTATTATCAGAAACAAGATTTTAATTTCTTTTACTGTTGCGTAAGTGCCCAGGGTCCCATTCTCAAGGGATTTACTTATTTGTTCTAGTCAAGGATAACTGAATACTTTCACAGTATCTTTGCCCTCTGCCTCTTCAGTTAAGTCAAGGTGTTTGCTTTCTTTTTCTTGCTTGTGTGTCAATTGAATGCTTTTAAATCTCCATCATTGTAGGTATTTTTGTCCAAATCTTCCTGAAGTACCAATGTCCTCCTGCTGTCTCTGTTAGTAAATAATGGCTACAAGGCCATGTGAGGTAGCCATTTTGAGAGACTGGTAAGTGCTGGACACCAAGGTAAGAGCAAAGCTGGCTGTAGAAAAATCTGAGAACAGGGAAGTAGTAGTTCCTCAGCCCAGATTTAAGGGGTCAAGCAGCTCCCTGAGCGCTGGTGGGCAGGGAGCCCACTGGCCCTGGTCCAAGCAATCCAGCTCCTCAACCAGAGTGAAAGCTGGGAAGAAAGGATAAAGAAGTCACAGGGATTTGGGAGCTAGAAAAGAACAGTGTTTGGATGCCATCAGAGAGCTGAGTGGTACCAAATCACATGACTGGAGCCCCTTTGCTTTATCTGAAGTGGCACGATGAGACACAGCCTTGAAAATAAGGAATAGCTCTGAGTAGGTGACAGCCTGAGTTAAGATCCGTTTGCTGATTATAATGATCCTGTGAAGTACACCTAAAAGAGCCTTGAGTGTACTTCTTAGTTATATTGGCTCTCTGCAGTGATTATCTGTTTGTCATCTGTGTCTATTTTGGAAAATTATATTTTAGTTACTGCAAGTTAGTCAGCAGCTTGCACAATAAACAGCTAGTCACAATGAGAGTGTCAGGCTCCTACTGGGTCCAGCTACAGAGATGTTTCCACCAACAGGATTTATAAATGAAGCACATAAAATGCCAGCCTCTTAAACACAGAGCTGTGGTAGGGCTGCAGCAGCAGTGGGAGGAATTGCTTGGAAAAGGCTCTTCAGAGAGTCAAACTGAACTGGGCTTTTCTCACAACAGTTTGAATTCACTAAGTCTGGGGGAAGCAGGATCACCGGTTCAGGAACATGAAGGATTAGCTTTTCATCACACAGCTCAAGGGAAAGATGACAGCAAAATGTCAGGGAGATGGCAATTTGACCCAGCACTGTTTCCAGGGAAGGCAAGGCCTGTGTTGCTGCTCCATGTGTTTCCAGTACCTAACACCAACACAGCTTTAATCCATGAAACACTCTTTTCAGAATAGCTGTGGTAAAAATGAACCACGATGATCTAGTCTTGAAAAATATATAAATAAAATACCTGTAGCTTTATAGTTATCTGCATATTTGGGCCTGCTCTGGAAGTGGTTCCCCTGTACCAGAAGCCAGTGCCACCAGTTTACAGAGGAAGCACTTTTCCAAGGACTGTGGGCAAGAGGGGACGGAAGGCTGTTCTTGTATGTGGTTGCATCTTTTGGACTGAGCAGAAGAGTACTACTAAAAATGAGTGACACAAAGTAATTTTCAAGCAGTCATTTTGTTATTTAACATCCCTCAAAAGTGCAAGGTCTTTCTTATAGATTTTGTCTATGCCACATCCTGTTAATAGCACAATCTCATTACCACAATGGTAACAGTCACTTGATGCTCATTTAACAGAAATCTTTCAAAACAACTGTATTGCATTCTCACAGTTGGCTCCATATGATACAGGTTAGCAGCTTCTTAACTCTGCTTTCTTAGCATAATTACATAATTTAGAATTAGTCAGTCATGCTGACCTTTAAATAGACACAAACATTCAATTTAGATAGCTGTTTTGTCATTAGCAAACAGTGAGCAGCTGAGAATATTTTTGCCATTGGCTGACAATGTCTTTGTGAACATGTTCAAGTCCAGGCAAAGTGCAGCATCTGTATTAATTATGCTTGTCCTTTGATTTGGGACTGGGTTCTCATCAGTCATCACAACAGTTAAGGTCCAGTCTCACCCTCTTGAAAGAAGCAGCTTTCATCTTTTTATCAGAGGCAGAGTCAGCATGTTTACAAAAATAATAACTCTGACATACAGAAGATGAAGGGATAAATTCTGCCTTGGAATACTCATCAGTTCTTACAGCTACAGTTTGTACATATGGAGGATGGTAAATCTGAGCCACAAACATTCTTTCTTTTAATACTTTATCTCAAAAGTTCTCCACAGGCAGAAATCACTCTGACCACCAAGAAAGTTGCCCCACATCTGGGATAGGATTCAGCAGCTGTTTGCATTTTTGTGCTTAGATACCTGGCTGCACCCTGTTGGAAATGAAAAGGTTGTGCTGGGGTAACAGAAAGCGAAATGTTGCCTGTAGCTTTTAGCTGCTCCAATCCTCAGCACTCATATCCCACACACAGTGGTTTGAGAAAAACAGGAAGAAGCAAGATAAGCCAAAGCTCCAGTGACTACAAAATATACCTTACTAAGTCCCTAACTGATACTGCCTCTTATCAGATGAAATGCCTTAATATTAATTCCTTTTAATTAAATTCATATTTGATTCTCCAGTGATCTTTGGTGCATATTTATAGTCAGTCTTCACTGCAGTATGATGTACTCTTAAGTTACAGAACTGTTCAGAGTACTTAGATGAGCATTGAAATATGTTACAAAAACATGGATAAGGTCTATATTTCTGTTTACAAATACACACAAACACAGAAACACAGAATCTTTTGAGCTGGAAGGGACCTCTAGGGATCATCTACTCTAACCCCTCTGCCCAGGCAGGGTCACCTAGAGCAGGTTACACAGGAACACATCCAAGGTGGGTTCTGAATGTCTCCAGACAGGGAGACCCCACAATCTCCCTGAGCACCTGTCCCAGTGCTGTGCCGCCCTCAATGTATAGAAGTTCTTCCTCATGTTAATGTGAAACTTTCTGTGTTTCAGTTTATGGCCATTGCTCCTCATCCTGTCCCTGGGCACCTCTGGAAACATTTGTGCACACACAAACACATCAGCAGCATAAACGATACAAGATTAGACACTGAGTAGATTTACTGACTGCTAATTTTACTCTCTCAGGACAGTTTCTTCCTTTTACAGTGTTTAATGTGCTCTTTTATGGACGAGGTCAAATTGTATAATAGTCTGCTGATAAATTGTAAGGTGCCTGTGGGGCAGACAATCTTTACTAATAATTATCAACTTTTGACACACAGAAAACAATAAAAGACCATGAAGCTAAGGAACAACATGACAATGCTGAAAGAGCCATAGCAAAGACTAAGACACATACACATAAAAAGGTTGAATACCTTTTTAAAATTTAAAATTTCATGCAGTATGTTTTTATGAAACTTTGCCTGTTTCTTTTTTCTTCCAGTCAAAATATAAATTTTTACACTGTTTTAAAAGAAAAAGATGATAAGAAGATACAGGAAAATTGCTTGAAGTTGTGTCCTATAACTGCCTCCAATGAATGAAAAAATTATATTTATATTAATATGTAATATATTTTTTTATGCTGAGAAGGAGTGAGGGATAATAATTTAAAAAATTATGCTGTCCAAAATCAAAATATGCATAACAATATAGCAGCAATAAATTTGATTCCTTAAGCAGGTGAGTGGTAAAATTACCATTTTATTCACCCTTGCCTTAGCAAGGTACAGTCTGCTCAGCAGATGGACTACCAGTCCTGGCAAACTCTCAGAGAACTATCACTTCTAGACCAGACTCTCTCAATATACCATCTCCTGCTACAAGTAGAAAATCCTGTTCTATGTTATTACACATCATAGAAAAGAAATAAATATGTGTTCCTGGGCAGCTATGTGATAAACTAAGGAATCACAATTCTAAAAGCTTTGACAATGAGTCAGTGTTACATAGAAAGGTTAACCATGGTTAAGAACTATTATCCTGTGGCCAGAAGACCATACTTATCCCCATCATTTGTGGCTGGTTTTGAAAGGGACTCTA
The DNA here is from genome assembly GCA_034509425.1 of Eopsaltria australis. Lineage (NCBI taxonomy): Eukaryota > Metazoa > Chordata > Aves > Passeriformes > Petroicidae > Eopsaltria > Eopsaltria australis. The sequence continues at coordinate 6,567,452 of JAVTVJ010000012.1, read as the reverse complement.
TGATGGGCTTGGCTAAAGCCTTATCATCATGGTTTGTGGTCAGATGGGCCAGCTGAAGCACCAAGCAGAATGCATTTACATACTCGAAAGCAATTTCTAGTGAGATTTCCTCAAAAACAGTTAAACCAACTATTAAGAAGTAAATTATTTCTAAGGTTAAAACCAACATTTGTGAAAATAACACCATCCTTGTTTGGGGATAGGAACAATCTGGATGAAAGATGAAAGACATGAAAATATGATCCAACTCTATTATTCCTTAGCACACTATCAGTTCCTATGGCAAAGAATAAACTAAAAATAGAAAAATGGAAATGTTCAGCCAACCTATAAACTTTTAGATTTAATTTGGTTTTGGCCAAAATACTGGAAAATTCCAATTTACAAAACTCTGAACTTCTCAATAATTTATCAAGTTTAGTGGACATTTCACCAAAAAAAAAAAAAAAAAAGCTTTTCAGGGTGAAAAATGAAACTGTAAAATCTGTCTTACAAAAATGTAGAAATTAAATATTTCATCTTGTGCATTGGAGACATGGTTTTGAATTCCAAATCAAGCAACACATAAACTCTTCTGCTGAGGATCTTCTGCATCATGTCCCATGTAGTGCTTCTTTGCTATTATAGACACAGATGGAAGGTGAAATTATTATTCCTGAAAAATTCCTCAAATATTTTGAGCTTTTGTTCTGATGAAGTAGAAAAACAAATTAAATTTTGCCAACCTGGGATTCCCTTTTTCTATCTTTAGCATATATCTCCCAGGAGAGATTTGAGGACCCTGCCCACATAAGAAAGAGTAGTTTGCTTTCTCTCTCTGAAAGGGATCAGGTCTGCACCTTAGAACCTGAAATTCAGCTTTCTCCAGGAATTTGTCATCTGTGGTAGCTCTTATCTAGCTGGATGTTTTAATTTGGTTTGAGCTCTTAAATTTGTCTGAGTCATATTTAGGTGAACACACGTTGCAAAATAAATAAATATATAAATAAATGAATCTTGTCATCCTGGCTTAGTGTTGTTTAATTTATCAGATGAACTTTCTCTGTGTATGAATGTGCTGGAGGTCCAGATTTCTGAGAACTCAGGGCAATATCTACCTGTGAGAAAATTAGCTCATACATTTTAGATACCACTGAGGCTCTTTCTGGGGAATTTCTGGCATAAATCAAGGCTCTCTGTAAGTCCATCAACACAAACAGAAGCAGATCTATTTGAACGCCTATGCTCAACACAGGGCAGTCAAAGTGGTTTCAAGCAGAAGTGAATTCCCAGGGGCCAGAGCAGTTAAAAGTAACCAAGCCTTGCTGCCAGCATGCCCCAGTTGGCTGATTAGCAAGCACATAGTCTGCTTTTGTGCTTCTGCCATTTCATCTCAGTGTGTTTTCTAGAGTGCTGGTCAGTGTTTACCTGTACACTGTGACACTTGGAAAGCATTTTTTTTAGCGAGAACTGTCTATAAATCCCAACTAAATAGTAGACAAAGAGATTTCTGATAATCACCTTACAAATTATTTAAGGGATTCCTAGGATCAAGTTTAAAAATTCAAAGAGTAGTGTCACTGTATTTGTTTCACATGGACAGATGCAGTTTGGCATAATAATGCAATTTTGAGACCCTCTTTATCTTTGCCTCACAGAATTCAATACAACTCTGTAAGTATTATTATTATTATTATTATTTACAGAACACTGTGGGCACATATGCTATATTCATATATGTTTGTGAACGAGTGCAGCATGCCCATGCCTCACTGAAATTGCATTCTATGAAGGAGAGAGAGCTTTCTGTTTCAGCCTTGTGTAAGGGCTGGCATGTAGCAGCAGCACTCTAGGAGAAGCCCCAGAGGAACAGTGATGGGACGGTGAGTCAGAGAATTCCCATCTCCTCTCTGTCTCCTGAGGGAGTGATCTGTTTTAGTCCCTTACTGATTGCAGTTAATTTGCCTCCTCCACCCACTTCCTGCCAGCTTGCCTGCCCAGTGTGCACATTTCAGAGGACTGGGCTCCCAGTCTGTTCCCAGTGCCTGCTTCTTACCTGTGGATTTCTCACTTACATTCCTGGCATCCCCTATGGGAAATAACAGCGAATGATGGGAAGAGGCCACCAGTAGAACCAGATGACAAAGTGGAGATTCTAATAGCAAGAAAGGACACATTTTGCATTTAAAAAATGAGCGCTCTGAGTACTCATGCCAGCTCAAGAGAAAACACTCACAAGGGGCATCCTTTCATGTAAGGAAAGGAATGCCCCTAATGAAGCATCCTTATACCAATTTTACAGATGCAGTTCAGTTGCCTGGACTTTCAAGAAGCCTGAGGTTATATGCAAAAATGCACAGGTAACAGCTCTTGTCATCCTCTCCTTGGTTGAAAAGGCAGGTAAAATGGATGTAAATTGGAGGTGTGGTAAATGCTGTCTCATTGTTCTTGATAGGTTCAATTTCAAAAAGCTGTCTGAGGATGCAAAAAAAAGTCAAAGCTACAGATAATATTAGGTCCAGGAATCCCTTGCTCCCAATCCCCCTAATATTAACTATTACCTAACACTCCCTCTTGTGTTCATTCATATGCTGCTTGTGGCTATGTACGAGGGATGCTCTTCCTCTATATATATTTTAAATATTTGTATTTTAATATAGTCAGCAATTAGATAGAGTAAAATGACTCACCCCCAAACCCTTTGGTTAACTTTATAATCATGGGAAAGGCAGTAACAGGGGTAGTTCCCAACTCCTGAACACACCTAAGGAGACAAGTCATACACAATATTGACTTGGGGTTCAATATAGGGATGGTGTCCAAAACTTCAAAATATATGAATGACAGCACAGGAAGGGGATACTGTTTGAAAGGCTGACTTTTATTCTCTAAATTAGCACAGTAAAGGCTGTGGAAGAGAAAGAGAATCCAGTATTTTAGGAAATTATTTATGAAATGTAGATGGGCCTTCAATTGGGAATAGGGCTGGGCAAAATGTTAGTGGTTCTTTGTTCTTGCAGCTGGCCTGTCGAATTACACAGAGCCAGCACAGTAAATAATACTACTATTGTCTGCCTGTGTCAGAGACAGACAGAAGGTACATTTGGACTTGGTCCAAACACCACAAGGGCCACTCATAGCCACAGTGTCCAATTACTGCTTGCTTGACTATAAAATGCACTTTTTTTGCAGAGCTAATTTAAGAATGGCAGCTTTTAATGGGGCTTGTATTAAAAGGGGACTGCTGCTCTGGCTTTTGCCTGCAGAAAAAGTTCTACACTGTACAGGAAGCAACAAACACATACACAGTGAAAATAATCAGTGTGATAACATTAGCACAGCAATAACAACAGTGATAGCAAAGTCAATGCTTGCAAAGGAAAAAAGATCAAGCCCTTCTGGAAATAACCCTGTGCAAAACATGCAAAAAACCAACTAGATTATTTCAAATGATGAAACAAGTGCATCCACTGCGTCTTTGCAGATGTGCACATATTGCAAAATTGTTCTCAGTCTTTCAAAGAATCATTGACCACATTTTTCCCACTTTGCACAGATACTTTTCTTAAATTTCAGTGGCACTTATTTTCCCTCTTACTGTCAAATGCTTTGGAGAGCAGCAAACTCTATGATCCTTCTTGCAAATGGTCAAAATTTGTTTTTATTAGAAACTGCTTTTTTTTTAGAAAAAGTGTTTACAGAAGATTATTCATACAGAACGAAGATCCCATGGGATTAGGGATGCAGAAGCTCTCCCCTCTACAGTAAGTGCATATCAGGGCTTTCAGGGCTTTGATTTTCTTTGCTTATCTATTAGCTAGAGATAAATTTAGGTCTCCTGTTTAGAGCAATCTGCCTACAGTGCACAAGAGATCAGTAGTTGTCAATGATCTATGAAGACTTACTGTGTTTCTCTCCTCTGCCATGCTGACAAGGTGTTAATTTCTTTCTTGGAATAGCAAGCAAAAAAGCCCCAGCAAACTGATAAATTTAGGCGAAACTCATGCAAGGACCACATCGCTTTTTAAGGCTTCCTGCTACCACCATTCCATCATAGAAGACTTATAAGTCTTGCATAACAATAATCAATAACAGAATGTGTCTATTCTCTAACTTTAAAATCATGTTCTGTTCTGCAGTTTTTCTACACACACACGCACACACTATGAGTGTTCACAAAAGTATTTGTACTCACAGTTGTAGAAGGGTTTTAAAAAATGTGCCACAGGTACAGAAACACTATCAATCAAATGTTAAAGCCTGCATAAGCTCTATGTAGGTGAGTTCATTCTCCTTTTTTATCTCTGGATGTCTTGCGGAGTGCTTCGTTTGGAGAAAGACCTAAAAGCCACATTGGGTAACTAGAAGGGATAAAAGGGTAAACCTGTCTGTTCATATTTGCCAGCCTTCAACATGGAGAACACAGCAAGCATTCTGTCAAGGAAAATGAGGATATTCTTTTTTGCTTCTTTGAATCCTCAAAAGATGCATCTTCTTTGTAATAGAAAAGAAGTATCTCAATACTTAAGTCAAAATAGCAAACTTTTCAAAGGCCAGAAACTTGAAGCTGATCATGCGACTTGTGAATTGCGTACTGTAGGGTTGTTTGATATGGCATAAAACAGAGAGAACCTGAAAAATTTTGTCTTCAAAATGATGGATATGGACAGTCCTTTCCCACAAAGCAACCTTCAATTATTAACAGCAGGATTTGTGCTCAGCAGAGTGAAAAAAAGTCTTCCCACTGTCTGGAGTGAAGCTCTCTCCAACAGTCATGGTTGATTCTCTTATCTTATACAGAGATATTAATTCTTCTCCACCACACATAAAACTATTCACATAGAGAGAACTCTTCACCTACAGAGGAATATTCACATACAGACTGTTAAAGTCGGGTTAAGGATGTCACTTACCCAGACACGCACAAAAAAAGAGAAATATTCAGTGTTAAAGCACCTGCTTGTTCCTTAATTCATGCTTTTGCAGGAAAACATATTGGTCTGTGGGTTACATAAGCTAACATATAACACCAAGACATTTGTGATGCTGTGAGTGAGTACAAAGACTAAGGATAGTATCCCCATAAATGAGGCTAAAGGAATTACTCTCATGCAACTATCTGAAAATCCAGCCTTCAGGATTACATAAGAAGTTATTTTGTCCTCATATTTCATGTTTTTATGGGTTTAAGAAATAAGAGAGGATATTTGGTGGAAACTTTCTTAATTAAAACTCAAGTGAAGCTCGTTTTCTTTTTAAGATGTAATATTCAATAATTTCTGTGTATGGACTGTCTGGTGTTGTAAATGCCACTCAGTGTGTACCAAGTCCATGTTCTGTAATGTCAAGGACTATGGTACCATAGGGGCTCCTTAGTATGCAAATTATTGACACAATAGAACATAGCAACTCTTTTGAAATCGTTGTGTTTTATTGTGTCAGGGTCTCATTGAGGACTCTTTAATCTAAGGATTCTTGCGAAGATAAAATCTAATAGTTCCTCTGGAGCTATAAAGTTCTCTGATGTCATAGGCTATTTGGACACTCCTTATTACAGTATGAGGATTATTAATACACTGACTATAATGACTTTGTGACTCCTTTGTGGTCTGTTATGACTATCTAGAATTTTATAAGATTGGTCATCACCATGGCATGTGAGTCTCCACCACAAAAAAATTTTCTTCCTTTTTGTTTCCTTCAGATATCCTCTCTGTAATGATACACCAACTAATTTCTGGTCTTTGGGGGAAAAATAAAACAAAAAAACCAACAACCCACAACACACTGTAAATGCAGAATCTAGTGTTTTGAAACACTTTACAAGAATTTGAATCAGACAGCCTCACTTTGCATTTACTTTGGAGAAATTGTGGTGGCCAAACATATTTCATCTGGTGGTGTCAGTGGAAATTTGCCCAGTATAACACTCTTCACAGGCAAAGAAATTTCACTCCCTAATTCTTTTTATGGAAATTACTTGCAGTGTTGTCCGGGTGTCCATGTCTGTGCATGTCAACATAAATGTTTTACTGCTATTAGCTGCAAGTTTCCTGTCAGAGCAGACACCGAAAAGACGAATAACTAAAAAAGAAAACCAAATACAGCAATTTGCATTTTAGACTGATGATCTGCCTCGAAACCAGAAGCTCTGAACTCTGTTCCATCTCATAAGCTCCAGGAGTCCTTGCTGCATTTCCCCAATGAATCTGGAATTTACATAGCTATGGACTCACAACCCTTGGCTTACCCTATCCTAAATCTCCTTGGGACTGATACTCAGCTGAGAGCCAGGATTACTAGGATTTAAATACATATCAAATTCAAGAGTGGAGCGATGCAGGAATTTCTACAGTAGCTACATAAGGCAAGCCTTCATGATGTGTGACAACAGAGTCCCTGTCATTTCTCAGCTGGAGAGATATAAGACAGGATTTTTTCATTAGTACTTAAGTGGACCTTTATGCCTATAAAACTTCTTTTTATCTTTCTCATTATTGTTGTACCTTACTTGGCATACGATGTAAATTTATGTATTTTTTTTAAATTTAATTTCTATAAAGTATACACTCTAATTTGTGTGGATTTATTTACTATTTTACCCAGGATGCCACCTGAAAACACAATTATTGTTAGATGTTATTTACATACCACAGGGCAAGCCCATTTTTCTTCATCCTACAAGAGCAGACAATCAAAAGACCACCTCAGAGTCAACAACAACAGGACAAGATGAGGAAGCAGTAGTGGTCAGCAAGACAAAAGATGGTCAAAACCCATTAGCTGCTTCCTTGGCTGCATCTCTTTGGCAATCATTATAGAAAATGTCTTTCAAGAAAGAACTTGAAAGAGGACAATGTGAACACCAGAAACACATCAACCAGGTAGGAAGGGTTTGTGTTCAAGTTAAAATAATGACTGATGGAAGTGACAATCTGGGCCAGAGATAATATCCCAAAAGAAAAGTCCAGGAAGCAGAGGAAGCTGTGAGCATCTTTGAGGGTAATGAGAAACACTGAATGCAAAGGAAGTGTTTGGAAGGATCCAAAGGAGGGGAAATGGTCAGTCTCAAAGATAATCTCTGAGGAGCATTTAGGTAGATATCATTCTTGAAAGATTTAATCTGTCAAAGCCAGAGACATGTCCAGAGACGGGAATGCAAAACAATAGGAACAGGAATGAATTTCACAGTGTGAAAAGCAAGGAGAGGGTATAATCTGAGGACATTATGCAACAAGTGTTTGCAAGATTTGAAGCATACAGCTAAGGAGGTTGTGTTCACTGCTCTCTGTATCAGTCCTTTGTGCACTGCAGAGAGATTGGAGAAAGGGCTAAACTGAGCCCTTTCTGAGTGATCTGCAAATCCAGCAGTTAAAACATGGGACTACTGAGAATCCAAGGAGATAGTTACAACTTCTCAGGAATTAATGTGCGCTTTGGAAAGTCAGGAATGTGGGTGTCTGCTGTGATTTCAAACTTGAGACAATTTTCAGCTGAAGGCTGATGTAGACTGCAGACTTCTGTATCATCAATGTTCAATAGGAACTGTCAGTGTTTTCTGTAAACATTTCTCAACATAGCCCCTAAACTGTATTGTCTTATATCATATCCACCTAAGTGTGCATAATGCACACTGAAAAACATTAGGAAATTAGAGTTCAGTTATATAGTAGACTAAAAAAGCTTGTATTTTGGAGAAAATTAGTAAAATCCTTTCAAATATTTTTCAACCATTTAGCAGCACTCAAAGTAGTGTATATTTGGAAAGCTTCCAGAGCAGCAGCATGCACACACTGCATGTGGTTTAATGTCTGTGTAATCCTTATTTAATTTGCAAAGGTCAACAGATAGATTTGTTCTCTTAAAAGACTCAACATACATGCATATATATTTAGGTTCGTTATATGTCCTATAAGCCTGCTTCAGAGTTCTCTGTTTTCTATATATTGCTAAATAGATGTTGCATTGCTGAAGTAAAGGCCAGTTTTACCTGTTGCTTGTTTGTCAGAGACGAAACCATCCTCGTGAGCAGTTCTGTATAAGCTCAAATTTTGCCTGGTTGTCAGAAGTTACCAGAGACAACTTCAGAACCAAGACACTTCAGAACTTTATCCTGCTTTCATGGCCAGCTCCAGATAAGCAGATTCAGCATTCTTTCATGCTACTTCATTTTAGATTGTGTTGACACTTTACTAATTTGGTTTTTCTTTTTGGATTATGCAACTGCTTTTCTAGACTGACAGATTCAGTCAGTGATAATCCTCATTTTTCTTATTTTATTGTGAAAAAAATATCCTTTAGCTGAGTGATCAGCATCTGCTTTCTCTCAACCTGTGCCTATTTTGATTAAAAGTACGCTTCTGTGGTAGGTGAAAAACTAAGATCAGACCCTTAACTAAAAAGGTCATAAATCTATTCAAATGAGGTTGCAGAAGTTTAAGGGGAGATGGAGAGGGAGAGGGAGAGGGAGAGAGGGAGAGGGAGAGGAGAGGAGAGGGAGAGGAGAGAGGGAGAGGAGAGGGAGAGGAGAGGGAGAGGAGAGGAGAGGAGAGGGAGAGGAGAGGAGAGAGGAGAGGAGAGGAGAGGAGAGGAGAGGAGAGGAGAGGAGAGGAGAGGAGAGGAGAGGAGAGGAGATTTTTTTCTTTTAAAAATTACTTTTTGCTCTTACATCTTTGCATCTTAAAAGCACAGCATTTCTGAAACAAACAGAAAGGCTGCTTCAATTTTTAATTGAAAATAGTTTCATGTTGGAAATTTTTGAGTCAATCAAATAAATCATGAAAGCAATAAAAGTTAGAATGACACAGTTATAAAATAATCACCTGGTGATCAATTTCCAACCTTAAAAATGTAAACTTCTGAATTTCTAAATAAAAATTCTAAACCATAAAGCATCCCTGAGCTTCAGTTTTGCACATTTTGTGGATTTCAGCTAATTATGTGGCATCACAGTAAGCATTCGATCCCTTATTCACTGAGTAAGGGAAGTGATATGTAAAAACTTGATTACGAGAAAAAGAGATTTCCTGAAAAAGAAAAAAAGAGGAGTTATGGATGTAATATAGCAACTTATTCAATCTCTGAATATAAAGAAATATTCTTTCCTTTGCCAGTTTTGAATGCAATTATTATTTTTACATTAGCAATGCCTTAGGGACCTAAGTGAGATCAGATCCCCTTTGCAAACACAGTGGGAAAGTTCTTGTCTCAAAGATTTTTCTGCCTATATAGGCTATGCAGACAAAGGATGAAGATGGGAACAGAAGCTCTGTAGTGTGCTCAGAGATACACAATAGGCTGCAGCAGATCTGCCAACAGATTTAAAGTTTCTGCCCCTGTATTCTCAACCTTGACCAGGTTGGCTCAAGAATAATGTTCTCTCACAATGAACTGCAGAAATACATCAGTGTAATATTGAGACTTAATGTGAACCGTGCCTCTGGTGAGAGCCCATATTCATCCACATGAGCAACATCATTTCCACATGGTCGTAGACATTTTCAATTTAGGGAAAAAAATTGTTACAGACTTTCAGGATTCAGCCCTTCTAGCTTATAATGGCTGCTGAATCTCAAAATGACACTTGGATTTCACAGAACCAGTAGAAAGCAGAGATTTGCTTGCAAATAAATCCAAGTGATTCATGGGGGTTTCTCTTTCAGCACTGTGTATATCAGTGTGTTATGTGACAAAAATAGCTTGCATATTTGCTTACAAATGGTTAATTCCAGAAGTCCACACTTGGTCAGAAAGCAGTTTCAAGACATAATAATTTTTTTTCTAGCCAACATGCAAGTTCTCTCATAAAGACACAATTATATCAGGGGATTTTTTTTTGTTCTTCATGAAACACATGACAATAAGACATTAAAGGATGTTATATTTATCATAATTTGTACTAAAATTGCTTTATACCATATTGAGAACCAAATTGTGACACTTCTCTCACTTTGGGGCCTGCTTACTCCACAAATCCTCCAGTTAAATTCAGTAGATTGTTGAATATGCCTTTATATGAATCAAGGTTGCACTTATTACAACCTAGTCCTAAATTTATACTTTAAGTTTAGTGTTATCCATTTTCTGAGGACTAGCAAGATGCATTTCTGCAAAGCATTTGTGGTAGAAGGAGCCTTAAGAAGGAAGACTATAAAGTTCTAAAAAGAACCAAAGAAAGGATTTGTAGGCTGAGAAAACAACTAGTCAGCTTGATCTCACTTGTAGCAAATAGTGTATTGAAGACTGAAAACACGAATTAAATAGGGTGGTGTACCTTGCAAGCAAAGCTTTTTCTCATTTGCTTCCTTAGATTATTTGGTTTAATGAGGTCTTTGTTAGCAAGAAAAATTTACTAGAGTTCATTAAGGAAGTCCCAAAATAATTCCAAATCCTGAAACAGGAAAAGAAGCATCTCTGTGCCTGAGCTGTGTGCACTGTCAGCTCCCACTGCTTTCAGGAGGTGCTCAGAATCAGGAAGAAGATAATCATCACCTCACACAAATGGGACTTTTTTTCACTGGAATGCTGAGGTTGGCTTTCAAGGAGTCAAACTCTCCACCCAGTTTACTCCCTGAATTCAGCCTACAGCTTCATCTAGAACTGGTTATTCCAAACTCATCACTGGAGGATAAAGCCTTCCTTTTTTCTTATTTCCCCTGTTAAGTGCTCCTGTGTACTTTTCCCAGACTAAACAGGCAACCCTGACCTGCAGCCATCTACTCTCACACAAACACTTAACTTAAAGCATGTGTCCTAACATGAATTTTGGCTCCACAACAACCTAGCATTCCTATGGGAAACAACCCAAATTAATAACAGCCTTCTTTCTGAAATACCTGAAGTGCCCTCTCTTAAAAGAGAGAGATAAGAACACATCTTTTTTCCCACTTTTGGACTAAACCAATTGATTTTTGGCTTAGAATGATCTCCCACAGAACACTTACAATACTTGCTGTAATGAATACAGTCAGCATCTATGTTCCTGTATCACATCACTGTTTTCCCTAAGAAAACATGAGAGCTAAAACACTAATCTGATTTCCAATATAATAACCCATTTTCACACACTCACACTAGTCAGAACTCTATTTGGACTGGGTCCAAAAGAGATGTAAATGTGTTGGGTTTGTTTCTTCCCACCTCCTTGAAAGCTTGAGTCAGATCATTTTGCCATTTCAAAACATATCAAAGTAGAGGGAAAAAAACATGCATTTGTTCCCATCATTTTGAAAACAATTTCAAAATCATTTTGCTTCTCTAAATAAGTCTGCTGGCCTAGTTGCATTAGTGGCGTCCCCCATGAGATGAACAAAAAGCTGATAGCTGTATATATCTGAGGTGCCAATCTTACTGAGACAGATCTCTTTCTGAGCACTCCTTGGTTGCACTTGAACTCACAGTTCAACTTGAGCCTCATAAACTTCACAGGGGCATGGATGTCAGAGAAAGCACGTGCTCTCCACTTCCCCACTCTAAGCTATGAAACTGTTTCTTCTTCATTAAAACACATTTAAAGACTACAGATATGGTGGAGTCCTGTGACTTCAGCTATCTTCAAGTTCCTTTGAGAATTTGTGCATCAACACTTTCTTCTTCTGTTTCTTCTGAAAAACAAAATGTCTTTTGCACTCACCACAAATTCATATTTATACCATTCTACTGCATGTCTTAATAAAACCTAAAAATGACCCCAGGATAAGGCAGTAAGAATATGTCATTTCCCATTTCCTAGAAGAATATGTTCTTGTTTTTTTTATTCAGTCTTTACCAATGAAACTCTTGCTTTTTGTTTGTTGAGGTGAGGGGTGCCTAAGGTCTTTGGACATGATTCTCTGAATGTGTGCCTGGGTTATTCTTTGTCCTGCTCTACATCCCGCTAATTTCAAAACCTGAAAATACCCACATGACATGCACTGAAATGTTCCCCATGGATGATGTCTACTCTTATGTGCAAGACAGGAGAAAAGAGGTGGAAAACCACCCAGATGTCCCTGCAAGGACAGACGTTTGACCATTTGCCGTTCTCCCGTGACTCACCCATGATATTTATGGTTCCATAAAGGGCAGTCCTCCATCCTTAGGTAGAGGGACTCAAAAGCTAGTTATTGGGGGGTGGAATTTGGCAGGAGTTCTCATTCTCTGTAGTTGAACCTTTCTCCCAAGTTCACAGTCTATCAGGGAAGAGAGTTTGTTTATGAACCAACACCTCCTTTTTCAGGATGTGCAATACACATATTGAAGACGTTAACAATGTGCATCAAGGTGGTTTAAAATGAGATGGGTTTTGCAACTCAGTCACAAAATAGGTGAAAAAGTTACACTTAAATCTTCAGTTCCTTGTTTTAGAACTATTCAGGTAAATTCCAGTAAACATCAGAGGAACTCTGGGAAGCAAAAGTTTCCAATTTGGCCTTTTCTTTAAATGTTACTGCAACAAAGTTACAATAAAGATGTAAAGACTGACTCCTTTTGACTCCTTTGGCTCAGCTGCCTGAACTTCCAGAATATTTTTCCCTCAGTTTCAAGCGTTCCACTACACACACTCCATAAAACAGAGTGCATTTCTATATGCCAACTAAATGTTGCTTTGCCAGCCATTGCTTTTGTGTCTTTTAATGTCTTTAATTTACCTATGCAACCTTAAGTTCACATTCCCATATATATAAATATATCTCTATCCATTTTTTTAATTCAACATATTAAAATCCTGCTCCAGGCTTCTCCTCTGATCATCCTCTTCCCATTTATCTTTCAGACAGCAATAAAAATATGTAAATATTAAGCCACAAAAACTGTATTACTGTAATTTTAAGGATGTGACTAACACCCACAAAACGCCAGAGGTTTCAAAGTCAAGGCTGCATGTTGAGCCTGGCTCTTTCAACACTCATGTTAAGTAAAATTCAATTAAAAAAGCTCTGATGAGTTGAAGATAAGATTATTTTACTACCACTACTACTTGTAATAGTTGAATTATGGGTGTGTTTGCAACATTAGCAGTGACCGTGCACCATGGGCCAGAACCCAGTTACAGCTGACTACAGCCTGGTTTTGGGGGAGGCTGCAAAAATTGAGCAAGTAGCCACCACTCCACGTCTTTCTCTGTGATTCTGTAACCCCTAAGCACAGGGTGAGCCTCTTGACACAGCAGAGAACAGCTAAAAGCTGGTCTAGTTTAAGACAGTTGTTAAAAGACCCAGGAAAACAGAAGGATCAGAAGTATGTAGGTGAAAGCCAGCAAAAAATTGAAGCTCTGTGTCACTAGCCACTATTCACAGGACTTGAGAACAGCAACCATTAAATAGACAGGTTAGGATAATGGGAAATATTCTTAATAGCTGTACTGAAAGGCCTTTAGGTACAGGTAATGAGAGGGTATTAGAGCCTGAATGGAGAAGACTTAGGGCTCACACTTCTGAGCATTCATTGACACCCATGCAAAGTGAGCAAATAAAAGATTACAACAGTAGTAAGTGTATGATAAAGTGCAATGCTCTCTCCATAGCTATCTCAAATGCTTTACAATATTAACTGATCAAGCCTCCCACAGAACATTTGCAAGCATGCATCACTATCTGTAGTTTACAAATAGTTTGACATGACTTGCACAGGGTTGTAGAACTAGACTGGTGAAATCAAATACTCTGTGTCAGGCAGTGCATGGCAGTCCTTTGCTGCTTAGAGTAGATGCAGCTATTCCTCTTTGTACTTTGAGACATTTCCGAATCCCTGTGTGCAAAAGCATAAATTGTATAAGAAATTATGTATATAAGGAACTTGCTAGAAGCAAACTAAAGGAGAATCCTGCTGATATTTGAGGCTAAGCTGACAACTAAAGCCTGAGTGACCAAAATGTGTTTTATCTAGTATTCTTATTGGATTGTGTTCAAATTTGGGTAGGCAGAAGCCTTCTTCTCCAAGAATGTGATTTTCAATTTTCCCAAGTGTCTTATAGGTAGATTAAAAGACACACTTCCTTCTTCACTGGAAAACAACTGTAGTAATCCCCAAAAAATTGCTAAAAATATCTGTAGGTATTCAAAAGCATACAGCTAGTGAAAATACATTGCTTCATTTACTCTTAGAAGAATTACCATCATAAGCAGTGGGCACTTACAATTCACAAAACACTGCCCTCTTTTTTGGAGGCAAAGCTTTGCAGAATCAAGCTGAAGATAAAAATGTATTGCTTTTTATCAGCCATCTTTGAAAACCAGGCCCTGAAGTCCTAATTAACTAACATTAGCAGGTCAGTACCTTATGGAGCAAACAGTAACAGATCTGAATTAAAAATGGGTATATCTCTGTCCCAAACCTGTGTTCAGTCTCTGATAATAAGTGAAGTTGTAAAGACAGTATTAATTAAAGTAAGGTGCTTTCCTTCTATAGTTGTCCTGTTGTATATGTGTGCTTAGTGGAAACAGGTATTTTTTTCTCCAAAGGCAAATGCAAAGAAATTAGCAAAAAACAAGAAGAAGTGCATTTCAAGGAGAAATACTTATCCCCTTATATTTTCTATTACTTTTCATATTTAGGCTTTGGAAACACTTTTAGCATAAAGAAAACCTGAACAATGATGGATAAACTAAATAGAAAATTCAAAGTAGCCACATGGAAGTCTGTGTAGTAGTTAACACATTTTATGTACAACTAGTTTAAAATGCCAGATTCAAAAAGTATCCACATGTTCTTGGAAGTTGCTTTACCACCGTGTGAGACAGGGGCAGCAACACGGATTAGCCTCCTATTCTCTGCCAGCCCACCACAGCCTAAAAAACCCACCCTCAGCTGGATCCAATGGCTTTGCAGGGAAGAACAGAGAAATTACATATGGGCTCTACTTATCTATTTACAATTTGCTTATTTATTTTTACACTGCCTCATTTTCAGCAGGCAAATCGGCATGCGTGTTGTCATTTTGATAGGGAATTAGTATTTAAATGTAGAGACATAAACATAGTGGCAACCAGACATGGACCAGTAGCTGTGTAATCACTCATCTCAGCAAGGAAAATTACAAGAACTTCTGCTATAAATGCTCTGGTGCTACAACTATAGGCCAGTAAGCTATATCAAACACAAGACTTACTCCATCAGTTACAAAATACAGTGTGTTCATATGCCTTGAAATATAAACAAAATGCATGGGAGGGAGGAGTGAGTTTGCAATGGCTTCTTTTAAATTCCTTCCCCAACAATCCCACATGATGTGCAACTATTGGCATTGTAGCGGTTTAATCTTGTCTGTTCTCAAACCACAATAAATATCTTGGTCATGACCTTAATGAAATACATAGTTCTGATTTTGATCTTATATTAACTTTTCACAAGTCAGGAGTTCCTCTTGATTTAAGCTAGTATGTAGAGAGATCAGAGTCAGACATATATCTAGAAATCTGCTATAGATCTCTGGGCATATTTCAGTACTTCACAAAGACACACAGGTTGTCTTTCGGTTTTGGTTTTGGATTTTTTTGTTGTTTTTTTCTTCTGGCAACCATTGTGGTCTCCTTCATAAAAGGTTGTGAGAGGACATAGATTCAGACATGCTGGAATGTAGTCTAATCTCCTCATTTTGATCTTTGGAAAATTAAGATGTCTTTATTTACTTTTCTTTTTTATACACATTGTCTTTCAAAATATAAATACTATAAAAGAAGGAGAGAGAGGTTGGAAATAGACACACACAAAAAAAAGAAGACATTGTTTTAATTGTCTAACCAGCTCAACCTTTGGGAGAACAACCCTAACCTTTGGACAGATGCCAACAACTGCCATTTAGGTATTTACATCTGTTTATCCTCTCAGTCAAATATCTTTTGTCTTAGGTTTGACATGGGATTACAAATGTTCTGACCCCTACAAGCGGTTCTCAAACATTGTATAAAAGACTCCTTTTCCCTTTTTCTAAAAGGATGAACACATGCTTTTATCCTCCCGTATTTCTCCTTACCAGTTATATGCTTCTGAGGCAGTTGTTGACAAGACCTGCATAATTCAGTTTATGTGTGTGACTAGAATTTTTCAAAGGCTCTGCTGGACTTTGCAGTCAGCCGTTAATTGTCTACAATTCCATCCCAAGTTTTCAATATATGCCTTTGCTTCACTAGTACTGCCACATGTGGCATACAAAAGTTATGCCTCTTTCAGAATTTGGTTGAGGGTTGTTGTAAGACCTAGAAATTTATCCAGAATGGAGAAAAAATCCATTTAAGTATGATTGCATATGCTTTCTTCTTTAAAGAAAAAAAAAAAAAAAAAAAAAAAAAGCTTTGTTCACTGTGCATGGTTTCTCTTGTCCACATGTAATAAAACAGATAGCAAAGGCAGTAAAAAATAATTATCGGAAATGGGAAACTTTGCAATCCCTCTCTTCCCTGGCATCTAACCTGGATTTTTCTCAAGAGGAACACCACCTCCCCACTAAAAAAAAGCCATCATTTAAGTACGTAAATAATCATAGCTCTATTGTGGTTTTAAAGAGCTCTGTGAATATCATGTTTCAGCAATCACTGAATGTTTTCTTCAGGTTTGGTATGAAACACAGCAATAAAGTTATCTCTAAGCTTTATAGAACCCAAACTATTTGATGGTGTCTCTCTAAGATCAAATGGAAGTTAAAGTCTGCGGAGGAAGTTCAAATGAAGCTTCCAGCTAGAACTGAAACATAAAAAGCTTCAAGTTAATTGATAAACTCCAGGCAGAGAAAGAAGCCTCTAGGCTTGGCTTGGCTGTTCTCTCAATCTACAGCAGTCTCAAATACCACCAGGCTTTAATCATGCCTGCAGCTGGAAGTAGAACCAGGAGGTCTCCCTGAGCTCTGCACCTTTCCTGCCCGATAAACAGGAGCTTTGGTAAGGTTTTTGGGGCTACTCTCCATAACCAGTAAGCCTCACATTTCTGCTTAGGGAGGAAAGAAACAAATTTCTGTCATTGGTAAGATCAGTGACCTTTTACCAAAGTTTGTCGAACTTTTCACAAAAAAAAAAAAAAGAGGTCACTATTTGCCACACCATTCTCGTGAAGACTCATACCCAGAACTATACCAATCACAGAAATTTATTCTTGAAGAAGGATTATACAGGAGATACTGGAGGATATGATCAACAATTCAATATACTTCCTTTCTCAAAGAACAGGAGCTGAGTAAGAAGAATTCATAGCATGAAACTTAGTTGGCAGGCTTTGCTTTTTTCCCATGCGAATGCTGAAAATGTAGATTTACTGTAAAGTTTAGTTCTGATATTTCTTATTCTCTCCTAGGTACAATATTTGTATTTCTCATTAAATTGAAGATGTCAGCAGCAAGTATTGGCTGGCCAAAGCTCATAAATTTGGTATTACAAATTTATGAGTGGAAACATTGGTTCTGAGAACAAGGTCTTTGGATATTTTTCTGTGTCTGAAACAGTGCTGATATAAAGAAGAACATTAATGTCACCTGTATAAGTAATGTCACTGACATTTGCACTTAGAGAAAGTAAAAGGGGAGGTTTGCAGGGTGTTCACCCTAAATGACCCAGTGCTCTAGAAGGCCTTTGTGCTCCAAAATAATGTGGAATTTTCATTTTCCTGTTTGAGAGTCATTCTCCTCACCAAGCCATTATGAAAAACTAGAGCTCTCAGAAGTCTTGGGCAATGTGCTGGAGCTTTGCTTGTTTCTTCATTTGAAGTTGCTGCCAGGAAAAGCAAGCTAGTTGAAATGTGGAGTTACTTCTGTCATTTAATAATTAGCAAGCACTCAGAATATATATTATTCATTTTTTGAAACATAAATAATTAAGATGTAATAATGATGCTTTTATAAATAATATTTCATTCTCTGTGAATACACTCCAGGATTTCCTTACATCCTAAACCTACACCTTTCTCCCAGCTAGAAAATGCCTTTTCTGGAGCATTCAATGAAAGCAAATGGGATAAAGGGATCTCAACTTCCTTCCCATTTAGATATCTGTGGGAACATCTTCAGGAGCTCTTTCCCCCCCATACCTAGAAAATTAGTCCTTTTTAAGCAGCCAGACTGTTAGGCATTCATATTATGCAATCCAAATGAGTTGCAACCAGAATACATCTGAAAGTGGGTCTTTTTTTTTACATATAAAAGCATTTGAGCATCTAACACCTATAATTTTGGGAACCCAAAGTTTACAGGACAAGGAAATGGGTGAGTTTTAAAAGTGACAGGTCTATATTTCAGTTAAACATTTTTAAAGCTAATTTGGCTTATTGAAAAGTGAATATTATATAAAGATACAGCCAGGCAGAATTCCAGAAAAGCATGATCTCTTATTTTACAATCAAAGAACCAAGTCCTGCAGACACTAACTGCTGGATATAGTCACAGCATGCATCAATTTCCTCTCTCTTGCATCCGTGTAGGGCCACTGAACCTCAAACTATGGCCCCTTTCTCATTGCAGTTGTTGCATAAGTATTCAGTGCTTCAGAGCACTATAGCAAAGCTACAGTATAAATGAAAATAATCTTGACTATTTTAATGAACTTATTCCTGATTTATACTAGTGCAAATATAAGGAAATCAGAACTAGTTACTTTCTGGGAGCATTTGTGGTTTTAAATGCTTTGGAATTTACTATTCTCTTTTCTGATAGTATAAAGCTGACTTAAAGCCAATGCAAATGTAATTTACATTAAGCAACTTTCCTCTGTTAGTCTTGTGTAAATGTATATTAGCATAGATTGGGAGCACAAAAACTGCAAGTGCAAGCTTTACCACACTATGTCAGGAGTCAATAGTAGAATTTTGTTAAGTTCTCTCATTCTAATATTAAAACAACTTTTCAATGCCTAAACTGAAAGAAGTAAAAGCTGTGGGTAGAATAGAGACTTGCCCACTTACTGAAGTGCCTGCAACTCTCAAAGAAGTGCTGAAGGACTTTCCACCTGAAAAATGGAACTTAACAGAATTTGCACACAGGGAACACTATGTGTCTCTTTCTGTGAGGCATAAAGAGAACCAGAGAGCTGATAAATATATGCCCAGGTGAAACCAAGAGCATTATGGTTGTTAGCAAGAATCAAAACCAATGGATTGGATTATCACGACTCTCAACCACAATAATGTTTTACAGAAAACAACAGAAGGAGGCAGTGGAAAAGTTTGCCAATAACCTGGCATATTAACTGAATGATGGCTGCAGTCTTGGTGCAGCTCTGTCTAGCCCAACCAAATGGTTTCCCTCACTGATGCCAGCTACATTATCAGGTATATCACTAACCATATCAGTTGTAACATGTACAGAATTGCTGAGATCAACAGAAACCCAGCACTTGGAAAGAGTTAAAACACATGATTAGACACAGGGCCAAAATCAAAGGGCCTTCACCCATCCTACGGGTGGTGATATCTCAAAGTATAATCACACCCTGAGGTGGCATGAGGCTATTTATCAACTAACTTGCCTATATTTGAGATGGGCAAGACAGAGACTTTTGTTTAGCATGCATTTAAATGCTGCCAAGCAAGAACTGCAGCTGTGACAACCATCCTGTGAAGCTCTCAATTGTGGGGAAAAAAAAAAAGAAGAAAGGAATGAATCAATGAATAAAAGGTATGTGAAAACATGGACACATGAGGACATAAAACCCCTCTGCCATAAAGCATATGACACTGAGGGAAGATAGAAATAGAAGAGAGAAGAAACATAGAGTTCTATATGAGTTGGTGACCTAAAACTTTTATCCACTTGTTTATATGTGTGTTATTTTCATGGCAGAAGTCTAAAGACCATCTAAATTAATTAGTCTGCTAGTTAGTGATATGGAAAAGTACCACCTACAATCAGAGTACCAGAAAGAACATAGCCTCTTATCTTTTTATTCTGGTCTGATCTGCAATGACTAAAGAAAAAGGAAACTGTAAGAATCCCTATGCCTTTACATGCTACACAGAGATGTACCTTTTTCTACTAATATATCACTTTACAGTCAGGTCCGACATGGAATCCTCAGAACATCCCTATTAAGGATGTTCATTGAGAAATGTCTATCAAGATCCTAAACCCTTCAATGACCCCCTCAGAATTTTGCTTGGAATTTAGAATAAGCAGAATGGGCAAGGTTGAAAAATTAAGGTATGTCAACAGTATTAGTGAAAATCAAGCCTCCTCTTTGTTGTGCCTCACCAAAAAAAGAAGAAAAAAAAAAGAGAGAGAAGGAAAAGGTAAGAGATCCAAAGCTCCTTCCTTTGAACTAGAGGTAATATGCATAGAGGAAAAAAAAGGACTTGAATTTTCACAGTGAATTGGCACACTGTGCAATTTAATGCCAGAATAGGTCAGTAAGTCAAATACCATAACTGGATTTTTTAAAGAGCTGTATGTTTCATGACAACTAGCAACTTTTGGAGCTATCTGAACTAAGATAATGAGGATAATCAAATCTCATGCTTCATTCTACAAAATGATTGCCTATAGGAGTTGAGCAAAGCTTTTTCCTCCAAATGCTAAGTGTGTTGTTGGTAGGTTGATTTATTTTCTTGCAAGGAGAAAGCTTTCCCTTTCCTCTGTGCACTGGATATGTTCTGCGCTGAGAAGAGGATACCAGCTTGCTTTGCCAGGTATGCCAAAACCTATTTAAAGATCTGTCTTGGAAGGGAAATCTACTGCATGTGAATTTAAGCTAATGCATTTTATCTCACGAATGGGGCTGCTGAAGAGAGCTTGCACGGTTGGTTACAACGAGTCAGCTGATAGGCACTAACTTGTTAAACTGCCATAATGCAATTGTCTCCCACACTGTGCCCATATCCTGAGGAGGAGAGGGACAAATATCTGAGCATGCTGAGATACCATGAGGTAAAGCCAGTGTGGTTTTTTTCCACAGCTTTTGGGATTTTTCACAGACTGCCTACACTGTGCAAGTAAATGCATTTGTCAGTACTTTTAAAAAGCAGACTGCTGTGTAATTTTGGAGTCTTCCTGTTCTTCTCCTCTACTTCTCTCTTCCTATAAGCATATTCACACACAGACACACTTTTACAGAGATAAACCCTAAATAGCCATATTTGTTTCTCAAGGCTGACTAATGTGGTGAATATTAAAACTCACATGGAAATTCTCCTTTGGGTGAATGATCTGAGAGTGTTGGAAATTCTTCACACACATGTCCACAACATCCACAGCTTCACAGACAGACACAGGTAGGCTGAAAGAGCAATCAGGATACCATCTGTGTTTGGCAGAAGATTTCTAACCACTTTGCTGCTCTCTCTCTCTCTTGTCTCTCTCAGTGTGAAGAGACAGAGGAACCCATGGAGATTTGGTGAGAATTTAAACAGAACATATTGAGGGCTGCACTGACAACTGTGGATTCAAAGTAGATGAAAAATGAGTGCTGGAGCAGCAATGGAGCTATGGATTCAGAAGGGATCTCTGAAGTGGCTAGCACAGGCACAGCTATAAGGGCTCAACCTGCTCCTTCCTTGCTCCCCCATCCCCAGCTCTACTTCTGTATGCAAGGTTTTACTGTTCACAGCAGCTGGTTGCTGATGATACCAATTTGAGAAACTCTCTAAAGTACACGACAAAGCAAATCTCATGCACCTTGAATGAAGAATGTTGAATTCCTCCACATTCTGGAAATGCACTCTTTCTTTATGTGCATTTACCTTTAAAATAGTGCTAGCACAAACTTGGGTATAAAAACAGTTGTTTTCCTTGATGTCTGTCATGTCAGCATCATACATATGTAATTCACACTTTTTCTATAGCTTTGCAAGATACTTTGCATTTCCTTTGCACAGTTAGAGTGTGGGCTATGCAGTGTGGAGCCTTCTGGTCAACTGGGGGTCTTGGTCTAGTGGACACAAATCCACTGATGTCACTTAAATGAGAGTCTCTATAACTGCAGACATGAATGTGATATTCTGCCTAGAAAGATATCTAAAGAGTTACAGGAAAGAGAAGGACAACAAGAGGGAGCACATTATTTTCTTTGTGGATGTCTAGAGACGAACATGTCTGGCAGTCGTGGTGTTGAATTCAAAACAGTTTTGCCCAGCACAGAAAAGGCAAAAAGAGGAAGAACACTCTTATATTCTTAATACTGAATTTCTCTTCCACAATTCTTCCAGCATCAGAATATCACACCATAAACAAGTTAACATTACTGCATCAATTAGCAAATGTATGCAACTGACTGATCTGTGTCATCTTTTAGGCCTCAAGAATATCAGAAAATTAAACAAAAGATCCTGGCACCCAAGTAAGTCATGGCACATCCATTACTTCAGTCTGTTGAGTATTTGAATTATATGGCTCAATTTGCCATTTTGTTGGGAAATGCATCCAGTTTGTGTGATTATGGATATCAGTGTCACTCAGTAAAAGGAGACAGAGAACAATAAGATCAAGTTAGACCTTGTTCTGCCTGCTCAGCAAAAATATCAAACAAATTGTGATTACAAAATTTTTAACGGGCAATGCTTTCTTATTTAGTTATTAAGAGTATAGAACAAGTTGAGATGGGCTCTTAAACAACGAGCAAACCTCACAAACTGGCAACAAAAAATTTACGAAATGTTCCTGGGATGTGGCCTCTACAGCCCAGAGTAATACTTTTCTTTCCAAATAATTACTTTAATAACCTGTAATATCATAACTCCTTACTACCCTTAAGGGAGAAGAAGAAGAGAGAAGACAGGAAAGAACAGCTTTATTTTCAAGATACCTTCCTGAGTTTGCAGAATGATTTGAGAAAGTATCTCTTTACTTACAGTCCATAATTAACCCAAATATCTTAGCACTGGGGATACTTTTAAGTATTTTACAGGGATCCAAAGAGAGACAACCCTGGCCCAAAGACAATCATCTCTGTGAAATGAGGCTCTTTAATTTAAAAATTATTGAAATAAATAAGAACCTCCCAAAAATAATTTTGAGAGTTCTTTTTTCTATCTTAAATAGACTAAAACACCAGTCTGCATATCTCAAACACAAATTAAGAATAGAATTCCAGTGATGTAACATCCATGATGCAAAACAGACTTTAAATATAATTCCATTTTTATTCTATTAGAAAAGAGATGAAGGATTGTTAAAGAATGTTACAGTTATTTGAAAAACTGGTCCAGAATGCTATCATCAAAAATTACAAAGAACTAAGTACCTTTGTAAACCTGCTGTTTATTTAAAAACCTACATGGGAGCTGAGATTGTTAGAACCATTTTGGCCATTTAGCAGATGCAAAGGCTGAAAACTTCACTGAGACTTTATGAGAGACTTCCTATCAAAATGGTTTGTATCGGTGGCTTTGTGTTTATTCAGTTTAGAAAACCACTACAAATCCTCCAAGATGAATTAAACTCCCACTGGAAATTTGTGTTTATGCCCAAGAAAGTTCTTTTCCTTAGAATCCTCAATAGTCCATAAACCAAAAAAAACTTTTGGACTACATATTGAAACATGTATGAAGGAGAAGTTAGGAATAAATGACCTTTTCTTGCAGTGGATGAAGATCACCGGTGAAATTCTGTAGAAAACAGCACTGCCCATGGATGACATTGAGTAAATGCTGGTATGCTAAAATGTGATATATGTAGATAAATATACAGGGAAGCACACTGGGAAAACTTGTCTTACATTCACACCATTACTACTCAGTGGAGAAAGTTGATCTTTAAAATATTAAAGACACTTCCATGAAAACTATCAAGTCAGTAGTCATGACAAAAGTAAATGAACTGTTCAGAATCCTTAAGAAAAGAGTGGAGAAGACAAAAAAAACCTCATCATACCACAGTAGAAATCCACGATGAGCCATTCTATGACTATAAAGGCTTCAGATCCCATCCAGTAAAAATTATATGTTATAATGGGAAAAGTTTCAGATATACGCCTGAAGGATCTCAGCATGGAATAGTTTCTGTACAGGAATGACTGAGGTGATGAGGACTATTCTATCTGGTCTACAAAATCCCAAGTGCCTGAGAAGATTGGATAAGGCCCAGACATCTGTCGTTATCTTCCAGCTCAAGTACTAAGGACCTTTAAAGAAACCAGATTCTAAACATACAAAAGGAGGTGTTTATGCAGCAGATAGCAGCCCGTGGAGTTCCTTGCCTAAAGAAAAGGATAAGGAATATTTACATGGGTTCCAAAGGTGGAAGAAAGAATTGTAGGTTTCTAAACAGACAAGCAAGATCAGACTCAGGAATTCCTGTTAACAGAACATAGAAGGATGTTTGGGGAGAATGACAGGGGAAGATCATATGTGTTGACCATGTCGTTGGTATGTCCTTGCACTTGCACTTACAGATATAATTTGAGAAAGGACACTGTGTTGGATAAACCCCTAGACTGACCTAAAGTGAATGCTTTAAGGAATTACTGAACTAAATGGGCAGAAATAGCAGGTACTGCCAACATATTTCATCAATTTGCATCTATGTGAAACTTTCTGGAATGAAGGACTTGGTTGGTCTTTTGGTCTATACAGCACAACATACAAAAGAATGTTGCAAAATTCCATTTGTTGAGAATATTGTGAATGACTTGTGTCAGATACCCAAAAGGAAAGCCTTTTGATATCGTGCTTTTGTTCAAGCAAAATTTATGCTAACAATAAAAGAATAGAAGAATAGAGAAAAGAATGAGAGGTGTTTATTGTTAATATAAAGTGTGCTTTATTGATCTCCCATGGCTAGACATCATAGTGGTACCTTTCATCTCAGACTCTGGTGGAAGGAGCTAATGTCTTATACAGAAGAGCAATTAGTGAACAAACCATAAGGTGCTGTATTTAGCAATGATTTTGTGCAAAACTGGAACTTGGCACTTCATGGGGAAGGGAAGAATTTGTCTTTGTACTCACTGGGTGCATTAAAACCCATTGAAATCTTTGTGTCACCAGTACAGTATGCAATCAGATGGAACACAACAAAAATGTTCCTAAATAATATATTTGTTTCTGAATAATATCTCCAATTTATCCACTTTTCATAAATTTCAGAATAACTACAGAAGTTGAACAGCCATGGGTTTCATGTCATCCTTGTATTCATGCAATGGCAGCTGCATAATACTGCCTGGTACTGCAACATGTAATTGAAATTAGTTCTTAAGAATACATTAATACAAGCCTTTGTTTAAGTTCATGGGCCAACTTCAACCCTGATGGAAGCCCTGTGAAGGCAGTGAATTTGAATTATGTTGACATCAGGTGTTGATTTAAAAATGTTGACAGGATAGCATTTCAGATACCAAAATGTCACAAAAGTTGGAGAAAGCTCTGGAAATGTCAAAAATTGAGAACTGCCAGTGTTCATTGGATTAGCAACATTTGTAAGACTCAATCTAGCCAACAAGAGGCAATATGAAAGAAATCTGTGATTAGAAGAAATGTCCTGGCTTAATCAGCTAAAATCCTATATGGTTAATGACAGAAGTTCTTGTTCATGAACTCAAAAATGTTTGATAGGTCTGTGACTGAAAATAACTGTAAAGTTTATTGAGACTGTGGCTTGAACAATTCCAAATTACAAGTAGGCTGGAGCAGAAATAACAGAGAAGGAAGCAAGTTTAAATAAGCTTCAGCTTGAAAATATAATAAAATAATTGTCTGTGCTAAGACACTAAATAAGAGTATGGGAATGTCTTCTGCCTATCCCCTTGCCATCTCACAAACATGAGGTTCCAGATTTACAAAGAAACTTAAAAAGAGCGAGGTTAGGATTTCACCTGGCTCTGATGTTGCACAAGTTCTAAGCTGCTGGCACTGCTCCCTTGCCCTCATCAGTCTCCACTTATCTCGATTGCAGGAAAGGTTATATTACCATACTTGAACATGCTGGAATGGGAATGTGTATTTGAACATTTAATTTCCTTTGAAAAACTACAGTATAAAGTAAGAGAGCAATTATCCCAAAAAAACCCCACCAAATTCTAAATATTACCAAAGTTGCATCAATCTTCAAATACTGCTTAATTTTCTCAATTATTTCATCTTCCTGCATTTCATCATGCCGCTAAGACATGATGGACTTGATTGGAGTTAATAGTAATATTCCAATGTTTCTAATCTCTGCATCCATTGCTGATAATGGGAAACATTTTTAGTGCTGTGAAGTTGTGTTTTAGCAAGCGAAACAGTAAAATAATCATGAAAGATATACATATATCTATTTAAATTGCCTCTATGAGAAAAAATGAAATGTTGTGCAGGGAGTGGGGAAGTAAAAAACATGGTGGTTAACCCACACACCAAGAACATTCTGAGTGCTCTGGTTAATTAGAGAAAAGCCAATTGTTTAATGTGAAAGATGGCTCGTTATTTAAGTATATGCAGAAAATGGTAAATTAGTTTACTTAACCAAGTGTACTTTTATTTTCTCTTATTCTTTTTGTTCTGAATGACGTTAAATATATTTTATTTAATCCATGTGATTTTATTCATTTTTGTTACAAAGTATCAATGCAAATCAATGACTCATCTAGCTACATTTGTCTCTTTGGAGTGAAAAATTAGGAAAGGAAATAAAAGTAATTTAATTTAGTGTTAATAAACTGCAAACTGATGTTTACAATAAATCAGCCACTATTACCATGCTTAGTAATTGTGAATGAGACAAAGCAGATGTGGATACGTCTCTCTTTTTCTTTTCCTTACTCTTGCGGGTGAATCTCTCCTACACCCTTCTAAATGAGCACGTTGATTGTTCAAGTGGGTGCATAAAAGGACCATTTTATAAAATAAGAGCCAAATAAGAGCCAAGGCCAAGAGTCTTTTAATTCCCCAGGTCTGTTTTCTTACCAGAAAAAAAAAAAAAAATAAAGAGATGGATGTTCAGTTTCCCTGCAACATTCAAACAGATGCGACAGTCTATAAACAGAAGGAAAGGAGAAGAAAGGAAGAAAAGGTCCTTACAGGTTAAGCGCTTTCATTCAATTTCTCTTTTGTATAGTATCCTTTTGCAATATTCCAGTCCCCTGGATAAGAATTGTAGTTATACAAACATTATTAATTTCAATTTACAAAGGTCTTCTGTGTCCTTGATTTTCCGCAGACTTTATTAGTGATTAAGACATTGTATTTCTGATAAGTTTTTCTAAACATAACCATAGCAGTAAATGTTCTGGACATAGCAGATGCCATCTGCATTAGCCACTGTGTCTTTGCTTCAGGAAGCAGTGATGAAAAATATAGGAACCAAGTAAGAAATCCTTTCCAGAAATCCTTTCCAGAAATCCCTTACTATCACCTCACTCAGAATATCCAGAACTCACCTTATGTTTCTACAAGATTGCTTCCTAAGTAGCTTCATCTCTGGAATTATACCCAGGATGAGTTACACTCTCAGCATATTTTTAGAAAGTTTATAAGAGCTAAGAAAGGCAGAGAGGAGGAGGAACACACAGCAAAACCAAAAATATTTTATGCTTTTGTGAGTAATTAATTCCACAGTATAAAAGTCTGAAAAGGGAATGGGCCTGCAGAGCAAATCTGCATGCTAATGCATGCCAATATTTAAAAACTACACAGCATTTTTTATCCAAGGATCTTTGCAAAAATGGGTATCACAGATACTGCATTTTGCTAAAGGTCACTCAGCAAGCTGAAACATGATCAGAAGTGAGGTGTTCTGTCTCTTGTGTCTGTATCCTACCCACCAAAAGGCACCACAGCCCTGTTAAGATGAACTGCTATGAAGAGAAGCTTTTGTCTGATTAATCTTTTGTCCTGTCAGGTTCACAACACCCCTTGCAAAACTGTAGTTCAAGGTCTTCTTATGTTTACCTAACATATCACCACTTATTTCTCTGAGGTTTTTATAACTCAGGCATGAAAAATTTGCTTCAGGCTGAAAGTTGGCATGAAAATGTCTCCAGCCATGAGTATAGGTTTTTTTTTTCCTTCTTTTTATTTTTCAACTAAATTTAGGGAAAGGTGGGGGAAAGGCTAAAGTATTTCTAAGAGCTTGCAAAGCTGGAAACACAAGATCATTTACTTGAACCAGTTTGCCCAGACATAACTGTAATGAGAATCATACCATGCTTTAACTCAAAATTAACCCAAAGCATTGTTATTCACTCAGTCTTTTTCCCCAACAGAGTTCAGTGGGATTTGAAGAGAGTTTTGGGTATTTTTAGTTTTTTTGAAGTAGTCCACTGTGGTAAAACACTAATAGCAGGAATGTTGTGAGGCCTTAAAGTAACTGGAATTTCCAGCTCGTGATGATTTGGCTGAACTTCAGATAAGAGGACACCCACTTCACAGCCCTCAAATTAACACTCAAGTTCACCTGTAAGTTGTGAATCCTACCATAGCACTAGGGAGGATACTAAAATCTGCCCCTGCTCCATATGTTTCCACAAGTGCTTCAGGCATCCTGCAGTATGCAAGGGATCCTTCATCTCAACCATGGGCAGCATGCTTTGCCCAAGGCTGGAATGGAAACAAGTTTTACTCTGATTTAATTTTCTTGTGTTTTTAGTCTGGACTGCTGCCCAGACTGCCTCAAATTCACCCCTGTCAAATGGTCTTTCCATAGTCTGTACCTTTCTCTTGTAGACATGGTGTGAATGATAAAAGACAGGCTTCAGAGGTTCCAGAGAGGAAAAGGGTCTTTTACGAAAGCTTCTAATATGGAAAATGTCATACATGCAGATGTATTAGATCACAGATTAAAGATACCCTATTTGATTACCCTACCTACCACGTGAAGTAGGCACTACCAGATAAAAAACATGGCCCCTGCACAAAGAGATTAAAATCTGACCTAACTCACATGGATTGCTGGCAGCACATGACTATTTTTCAGTCCAGGTCTCAACTACACAAGCACAAAATGTACTCCCACACCTTCTTACACGCAAAAAGGAGAGTTTTCAACGTAAAAAATGTGTCTTTAATAAGCATTCAATGGACTTCTAAAACCCAGGACTTCAGACTAGGGAAGACTGGCTTCAATAATAATAATAACTTTGGAAGAAATTCTAGGTAATGTAAGGGAATATGGATATTTAGATCTTTGAAAAAATAGTTTGTGTTTCCTAATTTCTTACTTTGTTTAATGCTTTCCTGTCTTACTGTTGTATTGACTTGATTACCAAGGTATCACAACCCTAAGGAAGTGAATTTATTTTACAAAAACCTCCTAGCCTGTCTATAATGTGGTACAAGATTTGGCACCATTGAATAATGATGTTGTCAAAGTTAAAAACTGTCTTTCCTCATAAAAATATCTTTCTGTCCTCAAAGAACTGTAGGGCAATAATCTCTCTTAATTTTAGTGTTCCTGAATGAGAGTCTAAAGATTTCCGATTCTTTATCTTTAAACTACCTTTTGAAAGCCCTGGTGGTGACAGGCCACACCAAAGTGCCTACAGGGACAGCCAAATCTTCTACCTTTTATTTGCCTGAAGATTACTGCTTTTCCTCGTCTCATCTTTCTTCCTTCAAATGCCATAGGACTTATCCACCCTTACCTTGTCACAATGGCTTTCACAAATGCCTTCCAGGACTGGCTCTTGGCAAATTAAAGACTATTTACTTAATTCTGGAGGAGGTACAGAGACAAATTTTCAGGTAATTTGATATTTACAGGGCTGGAGCACCTTCCAGCGACAATTGTTTAAAATTGTACAGTTATATAGTGGTCTGAAAGGGCAGAAAAATAGTTGATTACAGATAAAATAGCAGTAACTTTATAACCTGTTTTAGAGTTAGAATGCAGTTTCCAGCTGTGAAAAGTTACCAGACAGGGAGAATATGGAGGCCTACATGAGGCCACATGTGAATTTGTAGTGAGATACTAAAAGAGATTCTAATCCTTTTCCAAAGTAAAGTCATTAATCAGGGACAGATTTAGGACAGCCAATGGCTGTTTTGACACCAGCTTCAGTGAAGTGAAATTCACCTAGGCCCTACTTGTTACAGCATTGAGATCTGTACCTGTTTCTGCTTTTACAGACTTTGAAAACAGAGCGTCTTAATATATTTATAGTCTTCAACATTGAGAAGCAACAAGAAAAAAGTCTTGGAGTTGCTGATAGCTTTGCAGTGTAAGAGCTTACAGGCTTCTTTATATTTTTCCTGCCTAATAACTTTGGATTACTTCCTGTTTACTGTCAGTGCATCTAATGCGTGTGTCAGCTTGGTGCAGCACTGACATGATACATGCATTAGACCACACATTGATAGCAGAGACAAAGTTACTTGATTCTGACAGGACAAGAAAATTACCCACAAGCAGTAAAATATAGGGTTGTCATGTGACTATGTTCTGCTTCAAAACCATGTATCATATGGTGATAGCACAAGAATTAGGGGATTGTGAGAGCTGCTGGAACTGCAAAGGTAGTTATCTGGTCCCTTTGCCTGTATTATGCATTAATATGCACACCTGCTTTAATCTCCCTTGTGTCCTGATGGGCTGCTGAGCTCTGCTTGGAGTTTTTGTGCATTGTTTCTCACCACACTCTGCCCAGTCACTACACACCTCGTGCACTGCCTTGTTTCCCTCGTAGCACCAATTCCCTTTGTTGGTAATGGCTCCACTGCTCCCCTACCCCCACGCACTCCTGGTCACACTGCCTGTCCTGCTGTAAATCTACCTGCCAGACTGGGACAGCTAAGGCAGCCCAGGGGGAAAAGAAAGGGGGCAACAGGTAATTTACTGCCAATGTCAATAGTTTAGTTTTCTCTTCAGAAAATGCAGACTTGCAGTGAATTAAGACTGCAATACCTTGTGATCTTATTGATATTCTAATTACAAATCTGTAGCATCCAATTCCCCAACTCAGGGAAAAGCAAATTATTATCTACAGATACAACAATACAGTTGAGGTAGTTGCAATCATGTGTTTCATTTCCTAAGGAAATTCTGGGTTTTTATTTAGTTAATGTGAGACACTGAAGGGTAAGTCATTGGTTAAAATTCCTATATGTGTATTTCTGCCTTTACTGTGATTTGCATAAATGCCGACTGTGCTACCTGAAAGCGTTCCTGGTCTGATTTATGGGTGTGTTTGTATTGCTCATAACATAAATCTTCTTCTCTAGGACACTTCTCTTCTGGTATTTATTGACCAAAGACAATTTGCGTTAAGAATGTTTTGAGATCTTGCCAGATATGCACTAGGGGATATTTGAGAAAACATTCAGTACTCAAGTGAATGAATCTAGGCAAGCGTATGATCTCACTACCCAGACAAACATTTTGCCATAATATTTTAGTACCCTATTTTATTAAGAGAAACCTATGTTTCCATATGCATCTATTTACCATAGAGTCAATTCATTTAGGCCAAATCAAAATAAGTGCTGGAAGAAGATAATTTAGGCTAGCAGCCTCAGGCTGGTGATTATAGCTCTGAGAACAAATCTTTAGGGTCGGATCTTTGTTCACTGAATCTAGCTCAAGCTTGGGTGCTGTCCTGTATTGAAAAAAAATGCCAAAACGTGCCCTCTGTTACCTATTTCTAGGAATTTTACTTTGAGGAGAGAATTCTTTGTTGCTTATTATTATTATTATTATCAAGTCTGAAAATACATAGAAATCTTTGACTGAAATGAACACTTTGCACTACTGGAAGAGGTACATCTTCACTCTAAGAGAGGTAGACACCAAATAAACGGCTGTATGAACAGTGGGAGAAATGTGTTCATGAGAGACTGAGGCACAAGGAGATGAAGGGGTGTTTGTGCAAGGCAAAATCAGCTCTGCAGCATCTGGTGGCTTAAGGGTGCATTTCTTGATGCTCATCCCATGACATATCCTTCATATGATGTCCCCACCTGGAACTGCAGTGCAAGGAACACAGACTCACCCTGTTCAGGGTTTTACATGGCTTGATTTAGGTCAAAGGCAATCATTCCCCTGAGATTAGGCATGCTTCCTTTGAAGGAAAGAGGGAGAGACCACATTGTTTTCTTTCCCTGGTTGGCCATCCCTGTGCAAGTCAGGGTCACAGCACTCACACTTCAGCTGGGAGATGCTGCCATCTTTGGAGGATCTCTACATGTTGGCTGCTCCTGACTTGGAAGCTGTCGTGGGAGCCTTCAGGCCCTCCTTCCAAATCAGTTTCACTTTGCAAGAAACATCTAGAGATTCATTTGGCCAAAGAGGTAAAGCAAGACTGAGCATGAATCTCTATCCTGCTAGTCAGGGCACTCACCTGGAAGGAAGGAAGGAAGGATACCTGGGCTCCAGTCTCTTGTTTCAATATGTTTATGTGACTTATATTAAACAGCCATTGGATAAAATACTTAAATAGTTATTAGAACAGGGATAACAGCCTGGGTCTGCACCCTTCCCTTCCAGGTGAGGGCCCCAAACCGCCAGAGAGTCATGCTCGGTCTTGCTATCTCCCTATCTCTTTCTAATGAATCTGCAATTATTAGCTGCAAAGTGGAGCAGCTTTTGCAGCAAAGATGGGGAGAGCACCTCCCCCTTTCCCCTGTTTTTAGTGAGGAAGGTTCAAATGCTCTCAGGCAGAGCAGGAAACTCTGCTAAAATCTCCTGGTCCCAAGCTGTGGGTTCACTGTGGGATTCGTGGCACCGCTCCTCTGGTGGCTGTGTACACCCTGAGGTCACCTGGCAGACTGAGCCCCTAAGGGGACCACACACGAATTAATACTTCATCTGTAGATCCCCAGCCAGACAGGCAGGAATTAGGCACTGAGTTACCTGGGACTAAGACACTTGGTGGCATGCCCAGACCTAGAGGCACTGGGGGATCTCCTCATCCCAACATGAGAAACACTGGGGAGGTGGCAGGTGAGTGGGTGCTGGAAAGGTGCTCTCACAGGACTCAAGATCTCCCTGTCCTCTCCTGAATCTTGCCCCAGGTCCCCTGCCAAAGACCACCCAGGGAAGCTAGGGAGGAGTGAGCCCTGAGCAACCGTCTCCCGAGGCACAGCCAGGCACCTCTTTGCTCTTAGGCACTCCTATACAATTTCTCAAGGAAGAAAAAAATCTGCAGCAAGGGTGGATGAGGCAGGCTGTTCATCACCCAGAAAGATCACAGCTAACAGCCACTTCCATTTCCAGTGGATACATGTAATTAGCAACCATTCAGTAGGCAGTCCTAAATGAAAATCGCGAATAGAGTTAGTGAGATCCTGGTGGAAAGATTTAGTTATCTTTCCAGAGGAAAAAAATAAGTCTGTGTGTAACCTTTTAACCCTTCTTCTCTTTCCTCCTCTTACTCTTACACCGGATAATTATTTATTTTGTTGCTTAATTAGCTAATTATGCATGTGTTGTGATGCTTTTAAGCAGGAAGTCACTTTGTTTAGTTGTTGGTGGCATGTGGCTTTTGTTCAGCCTCTGCGATGTCAGTTTATAACATAATCATCTTTACTTACAGTGGTCTGAGGTGATGAAGTCTTTTCCCAATGGTAATATTTTAATTATCAGAGTAAATTTTGAAAAAGGGCAGTGACTAACTGGGAACTACTTCATGTGGGTAGAGGCTAAGTGATAAATTTGCACAGGCCCTCAGCTGCCTATCTG
Organism: Eopsaltria australis; assembly: GCA_034509425.1. Taxonomy (NCBI): domain Eukaryota; kingdom Metazoa; phylum Chordata; class Aves; order Passeriformes; family Petroicidae; genus Eopsaltria; species Eopsaltria australis. Next base: position 6,533,995 of record JAVTVJ010000012.1, on the reverse strand, counting down.
TGAGGCAAAGTTGTGCTGTTCCCCTTTAGAAGAAGACCCTTTGAGGCTTTTCAGAGGGTGTACTAAAAGCTACTAATAAGAATTGACCAAATCCACCCAAGAGGTTTTTTTTCTGGTTATCACTGTGTTTTCAGAAACATAAAGGGACTTGAACTGAATCCCCATCCCATCAGCTCAACAGTAAAAGCATCTAGGTAGAACTGGTGCTTAGGAAGCAAATGCAAAGCAGGGTATATTCCAGGGAGCCGAGGCAGGTTATCTTGCTCCCTGCTACAGCTTCACACAACAGCATAAGTTCCAGCTGCCTGCACACAAGCACCAGTTCCCTGTGCAGGCAGGCCAGTTGTAGAAGGTCATTTCAAGAGTTAGCATCTCCATTTCTTATCAAATGCCCAGCCATGAAAGAAACTACAGCATGTGTCAGTGGTTCACCCCTACAGCTGTCCAATTCTCTAGTTTGTCCAATTCAGAGATATCCAGCATGGTGCTCTGTGCCAGCTCCAAACCCTGACAAACGTCTTTTGTTTGCATTTGGTTGTCAGACATAATGTATGCAGCCACAGGCCTGCAGTAACATTTATTCCTCCTCCTACTGGAAAGCTGAGTAAGGCTCAAGAGTTCCCCAGTGGTAAACCCTAGCTATCTCAGTTAGGAAACTGGTCTTCCTCAATTCCTTATCTAGTCAGCTGAGCTGCTCAAGAGGACTATTCAGAGCATGTGAATTAGTTTCTCCTGAGAATTACCCTTTAAAGAGCCTCTCTTGAGCAGAAACAGTACAGCTACTAGTTTGCAGTATTCAGTGCTTGAAAACTCTTTCTATATTCACAGATTAATATTCTACACATTACTTACTATATGTTCATATATTAAGAAATAAACTTTCCTCTGAATCTATTAATCTGTCCACCAGAAACTGTGCCTGCTATCTGATGAATGTAGAAAGAAAAAGGTATAGCCTTGAGTAAATCCCTGAGAAGCCATAACATGTACAACAGTCCTACATCGGCTTTCAGACTGAAATGTCGCTCTATGTTTTTAAACTCACTGACAGTTTTATGATTTAAAGGCATTTTTTTCTGTCTCCCACCCTCCCATTCACATATTCTTCATGGTGGTTCCTGTGCAACAACACTCAGTAATAACCCCTTTCCCTAAGGGATCAAGGAAGGAAATTCGACAAGTCACTGCCTCTCCCCTTTCTTTTTTTTTTTTTTTTTTTTGTTTGGTTTGGATGGTCTCTGAAATGGGCTGGAATGCAAATGGAAGATATTTGGCAGGTTGACATTTGTCTGCAAAGCTAGGCACCAAGCCAGAAGCATGGAGCAAGCTGGAGTGGGTTTACATAAAGTGGGAGCAATACTGCCAGAGCACTCCAACACATTTTCCCCCGAGACTCATAGGCAGCCCACTCAATACTTCATTAAGGGTGAAATCCAGCACTATTTGAACAGCCATAGGAAAGAGCCTGTGCACCAATTAAGTTCTTGAGGCCTCTGCACTGGTCTGAATTCCACCCAAAAGAAGAATTGTTCATTGAGGAAAAGATGCTATTACCCAGATTACAGTCTGCTCTTATGAGGAAGAGAGACTGTTGGCATATGGTTGGAAGCAGCTCAACCCTTCTATACAGTCCTTCAGAGATGATTCCTCGCAGAATGTTCAATGCAAACAGACTCTTTCCCATCTATGAATAAATCTTACAAGGTGGAAGAGTCCAGGCAATCAAGAAAGCAGGATATTTTCAGGAAGAACCCTGAAAGAATCTTATCTTTCTTTAAATGAGAATACAGGAGTTTCTTCACTGCTGAGATGTTGTAGAGGACCCAGGGCTGGCTGCGGTGAGGTGGCTCAGAACAACATTCCAGAGTCTGTTTTACAAACACAGGTAGTTTTTCTGAATTTCTTTCTGCATGAATACAGGATGAACACAAGGGTGATGGGCACGATACAGCATTTACCACAGATAAGAAGTGTCTGCTATCACTTCAGAAGGCTGGAATACAGTTTTTGCAAAAGGAGAAGTTTGCCTAAATTATTCTCTCATTTAAATCTATAAGGTAGGCAGGCATTTAGTGGCTCTCTACCGCAGTAGGAAGTTAGTCTTAGATGGAGGTTATCTTTCTATTAACAAGGTCAACACCATTATTTCTTATGGGTTGCATGAACACTCATTTGTTTGCATGCAGTGCAGGGAACACTGAATATTTTAATTTCTAAACAATGGGGTGGCACAATGTCAAAGAGACACAGAGGGACAAGGGGAGCATAGGGAATGCTTGCAAAGCCCCAGAGCCTTTTCACAGCAAACCAATGACAATGCAAGCTAATGGTTTCTGTAATATGAACCAGGATAAGGTCAGTTTAAGACTAATTTTTAGCTTCCATCGGAGGGCATCTGCTCCATAAATAAATCTCTTTACATAGTGCATTAGATTGAAATCTAGGGTTGAATACTGAATGGTAGAAATGTGTTTTCTTAATTAAAAACCTCTTCACACTTACATAGATATACCAAAGAAGCTGAGTACAGGGATGGTAACTTACCAAACAATTTGTGAGTTCAACCCATCAATTGAATACTAGCCCCTTGATGCACATGCTTAACTCCCATTAGTGCTACTGGGAGCAACAAGACTGCACCAACAGGGAGAATCGACCTCACAGTCTTTACATAAATGCATATGCTTTCCATTGAAATTAAGGTGCTTTTAAGAATGTGGGGTTAAGAAAAATACAGTCTGCACAATGAAAGTGAATCAAATGTTTACATTATATAATTGCTTTTTCTGACTTTGACAAGGAAAATTAGCTCTGTAAAGTGCCAGTTCTAAAATGCATACTTGAATATACTTGAGGAGCATAAGATCCCTGCACACCTAGGGTTAGCTTGATAAAAAAATCACATATGAAACTGAGCTCAATTTTTTTTCTTCCTCTTGCAGTTGCTGTCAGGAACCTGAGTTGAGGTGGTAATTCCATAATTTGCAAAAGCGTCAAATGAAATAAAATATGATCTAGTATGTGGGCATGGTGCATGGAGCAAGAGATGGATTAGAGAGATCATAGAAATGGTCTTGCTCCAGTCCAGCATTGTGTAGTCCTCAGTGAAGACTTTGGATTTCAAGGTCAGAAAGGGCTATTATGGTCATCTAAGATACACTGAAGAACTGAGGTCTTTCTCAAATTAAATAAATCAAGCTAAAAACTTTGTTGGATGGAGGATTCACTACAGCACATCATAATTACTGTCTTTATCAAAACCGCAAACAAGCAACTAGCCCCTCAAGATACGTACCATTGAAAATGGATATGTTTGGGTTTAAGCATCATGTTTTATTATAACCTGCTCTGCAAAACTGAAGAACTCTCAACATGAGAACTGAACAGGATTTTTTCATGATTGTCTAGTCAAGAGCAGAAAGAGAGAGAGGACGCTCCTTTGAAAGGCAGGACAGCCACATTACATCCCAATTTTGCCCAAACTAGAGTTAAGATTTGAGCTCCATTGCCACCACAAGACACTGGGTCCACTGGGGACTGGAGCAGCATCCAGCCTGCTACCCACTGTAATTGTGTCAGCAGATAAAGCATTCCCTGGAGCAGGCTTGAAGCTTTTCTACATGGATGGTCAGGGAAGTTTGCATAAAAATCCTGGACAATGGTAATATTGCACTCTCCATCAGCAAGTAAACCTGAGGAGAGGAGGTGGACTCATGAGCTCTTCAATAACTTCAGTCCCAAGGTTAGGTTTTGCAGTGATGCAGTGGCTTGTTTTCTAGGTCTGCCTACAAATGCTGGCAAAAATGGTGCAAATTGCAAACAATGAGTGGGAGAAGTGTATGTACATCCTACTGTATTTTCTTCACAGGTTTTATCTGTGCCTATTTCCTCTGTGATGTTTTGTGAAAGCTTTCTCCAAGGTGACACAACCTGAATATTATTTGTAGTCTTATTTGTAATGTTTTACCTGAGCAAGTAACAAAATGGAGACCAAAATTATAACAAAATCTAACAGGTCCCAAAACATCAGGAAACTGCTTAATTGTTTTAAATCAGAATGCAAGTTGGGGCAGAGATCTTTCAAATTTGGGTGGCTCACAGAGAAAAACAGTGATCTGTGCCAGCTATGGAAATGCATTGCCCTCAGTGGGATCACAAAAATACGTGTAGAGAGACACAATCCACGGATGGCTTATTTAAGCAGATGGCTTCATTTTGGGGGTGTACTGTTTGCCTAGCACATTATAACTGTAGCAAAAGAGATTTGTATCACTTTTCTTATCAAGTTATGACCTGTATTTTCAAATGTGGGTGCATACAGTTAGCAGTTAAATAAGTGCCCTGATTTCCAAAGCTACAGAAGAGACATAAGGATGCCTCTTTGTTTTCTTTTTTTAGTTTGTTTGGTTTTGGTTTTTTGTTTGTTTGGGTTTTTTGTTTTGAATGCTTAAGATGTCACTCAATCCTGTAGAGATAAATGAACCAAACATCACTTTCTTGATCAAAACGATCACCGGAGTTCCATGTTTAGAGATATTATTAGAAGCAGGTGAATGGGATAAATTCTCCACACAACTGTTAGGTTCATGTGGAAGCAATGATCTAATATGCAGGTAGAAAAATGATTGTCTATATGTTCCCAAGCACCTTTGCAAAATCTTCACTGTTTTAACTCTACCTGGATCACATCCCCTAACTTTATTAAAAGGCATATGGTCATAGAATGTAGGACAAAACCCTGAGAATTAGAATCTATCAAAATAAGCTCATCTTTGACCAGTAAATTGGACCAGATAACCTCCAGACATCCTTTCCAGCCAACATTATTCCGTGGTTCAAGTTAAACCTTATACAGTTTGATTATAAAGATGATTTGGGGGAAGTCAGAAATGTTGTCTGAATGACAGCAGCCCCTGAGCCACCAAGAAACTTAGCAAACCCCAAAGAGGCTTTCAATTCTGTAAGGCCAAGAGAGGCAAGAAAAAGGACACTCAATCCCACCACATAATTATTAATAAAAAAATTAAATAGGTCAAAACATTCATAGATGGTGGTGGGTAGGAAAAGAGGTCTAGAACAGCTTTCCAAGGCATTGCAGTGGCAGCAAATCTCCTGTCAAAAGAGGCATAGTAAATTAATCATGGTGAGGAGTGTTGACGTTGGCTGGATTGCAGGCGCCCAACAAACTGCTCTGTCACTTCCCCATCTCATCTGGAAAAGGGACAGAAAATATAATGGAAAAAACTCGTATCTTGAGATAAGTCAGTTTAGTAAAGTAAAAGTCAGTGGTTGTGCCTCCACAATCAAAGAAATAAAACAAAGATTTTATTCTCTACTTTTCACCAGCAAGTGATGTCCAGCCACTTCCCAGGCAGCAGGGCTGCAGCACATGTATTTATATTTCCCACTCCCAGCCTACTGGCAGAACTGGAGGCTGGAATGTTGGAGACACAGCACTGATGCTGCTGCAGCACTCCTCAGCAGTAGCCAAAACACTGCTGGTGATCGCTTTTCTAGCTACAAATGCAAAGAACAGCACTTGAGGGCTGCTGTGGGGAAAATTAACTGTATCTCAGCCAGACCCAATACACAGGGCAAAATACACTAAGGCACAATGAGCTGAACTTCAAAGGTATCAATGGTATTAGAGCCCTCAGGGTAAAATCTCACTACTGAGATGATTACCCTGGTCAGAAATCAGATTGAAAAAAACTCCTGAAAAAAGAAAAGCAGTAAGGAGTAAGCATCTCTCCATAAAAATTCAAGAAAGTAAAGTCTGCTTCTTCACAGAAGTCTTCGGTAGTATTTGAAGAGAAACACCAACTCAGAAACACAAACATCCATGTAGGAGAACAAGGCTGCCGGATTGTTCTGGATGAAGATCAGTGCAATGTGAGCCTGGTAATCAGAGGGGCTCTCTCTTCTCTTATCCGGAAGGGATGTGGCAATTCAGATTATAAAAAAGATACAGAATCAGCATCAAAGCAGGAACCTGGGAAGAGATATTTGCAATGTGTTCATTGCTCCATATGGTCCCATGAATTTCAAACTCCCTGCCACATATTTTACGCTACTTAATATGACATCTTTCATTAATGGAAGGCCAAGTCTCATTCATTTTGTTCATGTGACTTAGCAGGAACTGTTCTATTTATTGATGCATGAAAAGTTTGGCCTCATAAATTACCAGAGAAGAAATCAACAGGTCTGCATTTTGCTTTCTGCAGCCTGCTGTAGGATTACACCGGCTTGAGAACTGAGAGTCACTAGTCACAAGGAAGGTGACTTTCATAGTCACACTCCTTCAGAAAGAAAAAATAAAATGTTTTCCTTTGAAAAAAAAAACCCAACACATGAATTAATGATATGAGCACTAGGATTTCTACTAATTTCTACTAAGATTTCTGTTAAGTATTTTACCATTTACGATCATGAGCTGTGTAAGTATGTATGGTATGTATTTTATCTGTTCTACATAATTTTGTTCCATGAAACACCAGTATGGTATGGGTGAAGGTTTTTTCAGAGAATCATATGACCATTAAAACATTACAGATCAAGTTTATACTGTTGAAAGATATGAACTCAACCTTACATTAACCTAGAGTTTTTACCAATTCCTAGAAGCCAGGGCAGGAATTAGACAGATATAACCTGACTCCTCTTTACTTAGATTTCCATGGAAACCACTTTTCATTACTAGACCAGGTCCCGGAATAACTTTTTTTTCCAAAGATACCAAGGTCAAACCACAATAAATATTTAATCATCAGTAATGATTTTTATTTTTTAAATAAAAACATAATATTCCTTCTAGTTAAAAAAGTAAGACAGTGAGATGTTGACTAATATGTATTTATGACCATTTAATATCTCCAGATCTAATAAAATAATGATAATTTTTGTTAAGCAGTATTATGCATGCTAAATACCATCACTGATCGAGTCCACGTTGAGATGGCTGACGTCACAATTATTTCTATATCTAAGTATATTTTAAATTTAAACTCAAAAAATTGGCAATATTAAACATGCTTAATCAGGGTTTAAATGTAACAGGTATAAGTGTCATAAGCATATCTTTCTTCTCCCAGCACTTCTGTAATATTCTTAAATAAATCTTTTCTAGGTATATCTGTTTGGTGGAATAATGGTGATAAATAAAGTTCTGGACACATTTTATTTGCAGTCACATTTTTGCTATAGTTAAATATTCCTCATCTCTCGTTAAAAGAAATATTAGTACAATAAGGATCATTAAATTCAACATCTCTTTTTTTGTCCTGGTTCAAAACCTGCTGAGATTTGTCTTCAAAAAGAAGTAGCTCAGTGACAAATCTAAATATGTTTGGTCTGTTCTTTTCTGAAGAATCACTCAGAAGTTCAATTAAACATACTGCAATCAAAGAGAGATGTCAACTCTCTTCAAGGACTTGAAGTGAGGAATTTTGTTTGCTTGTTTTTCTTTTTACTAAGATTGTAACTTTCAGAGGCATCTGATTTAAAACAAGAGGGTTTTTTTTCCAGATTTAAAAGAATTGCATCAGGGAAGGATTTTCAATGGGTGTAAATTAACAAAGTTGATTTAAAGTCAATGGAGGAACGTTCATTTATATCAACTGTCATTCTGACACCAACTGTAGATATTTTAACTGGGAAACATTCACAATTTTACAAATTATTCCATTTTATATCTTACGTTTTTCATGATTAACAGAGTTGTCTCATATAATAGAGGCTGCTGTTTTTCTTGTTGAAGAATATATTGGTTAAAAGCATCACAAAGGAAAAAACAAGATCTTGATATAAAGGAGTTTACTTTATTTCCTTAATGGCTATTACGGAATCCAAAAGCAATAAGGTATTTTGAAACTACACTGTCCAAACAATATTAATATGCAGAGGTGGGAAATGAACATCAACTTACTCAAAATCAACACTGTCCAGGCAGAAACTTGCATCTCAGAAAATAAATTACTTGTAAAACTAAATGTCTATATGAAATATTAAAGTTTAAAACCATTCAGTATTACCCATTTTAAATACAGTCACCCAACTTATGCTGCTTCTTCTCCAACCATATCTGAAAGTGAGCAGGCACATTGCATCAATCAAAAGAAAACTGCAGTGAGAAAAATAATCCCCCATCAAAGCAAAATACATAAATACATAAATAAAGCCAGTGTTACATAAAATATCAGCAGTATTGAAAAGTATTTAAATGAGTGTTTAAAAACTTAGGGGTATTTTTCTCTCCCTCCTTCTGCCTCTCCCCACCCCCTCTCCAGCCTGCGCTTGTTTTATTTGGTGCTTAAAGAGTCTGGTTTATTAGGCAAATATTTATGAACTTGACTTTAACCAAAATCCTGTTCACAGCTGCACCTGAGATTACTCCAGCCTTGGATTGGAGCAACTCTTGGGGATCAGCAAATTGTTTGCACAGCCACGGACGGGGAATTAAAAATCTTGTTGAATCAGGATTAGCAGTCTGCATGAGGAGGAGGAGGAGAGCTCATTTCCATAAGCTCTTCATCTCCCAGGCTGCTTCTCAACTCTCTGTGGCCTGCAGACATGTGTGACCCAAAAATGGGAGGAAAAAAAAAAAAAAAAGCCAGTGTATGATTGAGAAAGAGAAAATGAAAATAAAGAAAGAAGGAGCCTTTGCAATGACTACAACCTTGCTTTTTCTGCTGGGCAAGGTCTGAGCCACCTTCCTGCCCTTTCAGACAGACTCAAATGACCTCCCACAACTGGAAGAACATAACAGTGTCAAGACAGATCCCAACAGTACAGCTGAACCTTTGTTCCTGCCTCAAGCAGTGTTGCCAAGCAGATTTAACTTTGTGGGGCCATGTTTATTTCTGATTAATGGTAGAAGAGCTGTGTCTGCTGTGCGAAGTCCCACATCTCACATCTGTTGAGCTGCCTACACACCTCAGCCTTCCAAGGTATGGGCAAGAGTATACTCTCTGGTCATCAGGGGCCCTTAGCTGCTTGCTATTTGCATGGGCATCAACAGCATTTATATCCAAAACAAAATACACCACTGTGGCATGTAAGAGTGTCTTTCATGCAAGATGAATGGATAAAGCTGGGTGAAGCTAACAAACTATTGAATGACTTAGAGTTGCCCTAAATTTGTAGAGAGCTAGCAGTGTAGTCATGTGAACTCCATTTCCTCATTAAGAACGGGAGCACGAGGTCTCTCGGTCAATAGAGTAAAATACATGTGCCCACAACTGTCACAAGGTGCATTCAGCAAAACCTGAGGCTGGGATGGCTGTAGGGTCTCCATCACGTACTCAAATTTCTTTATGACCACAGTCACCACTGTCAATGCTTCCTCTCCTGACTGTAACCAGGATGGTTGAAGGGTACCAAGTTTACTTTGAAACAAATCAATCCACAGGCAGATGAAAATGTGCATGTTTGAATTCTATTGACTATGAAAAAAGAGGCACAATGTAACAAAGATAAGCATAGCAAAATCCAACTCAAAATTACTGTGGAGCTGTGTACAAAGCCGGACAAAAAAAATCGTGCTTTTTTACACCAAGATTTTTTTTGTATTCATACTTGCTATCCTGGAAGAGCCAATTGATCAAGTCCTTCAGCATTAATTGGGATATGTATAACTAAATCTCTACTATACTCTGGAGCAGACAATGTCCTTCTGTGTGACAGCTCACCCATTGATGGATCTTCTAACAACTGCAATTGTAGAATCAAAAGTAGAAATCAATTTCTGAAGTACTTGAAAGAAAAAAATCACACATGTCCCAGCTATATGGTCACTTCAATCAACCATCCTTTTATGAGCTAGAGTTTGAACAGCTCAGGTTTATTGACTTTGTCAGTCTCATTTTTATTCACTAGACTGGCTTGAAATTTTTTAATGAAAAATGTGTGCAAATTTGGCCTGTTTTCAAAACTTGATTTTTTTAATACTGCTAAAGCCTGTTAATGTACTTATGATTTGACAGATAACTTTTCTCTTTTTTTTTTCTTTTTCTAATTGAAACTCTCTCTCCTCTTTTCTGCCCCATAGAAGCTTCTTTTTCATGTCCCTAAAGTGCTCATTTGAAGTGATCTTTTCCATCACACTTCCCCTGCTGCTGCCAACACTTACATATTTGAAGTCCATCTTGGTTATGACTCTGTATCATTTTAAGCACTTCTGCAATCTGCTTGCTCCTAGACTGCTCTGAAGGTTGAAAAGACCCTTAAAATCACTGAGGCAATCCTCATCACCTTTTAAATTGCAACTGCATGTCCAGACTGTGTCCAGGCCGTCACACAGGTCACTAAGGCTGTATTACATTTACCTAGAATACAACTCTCCTGGATCTGGATACTCCTACATTTCCTATCCCACATCTGATGGCTTTTACTGGTTGGAGACATTGAGACCCTGGTCATCAGGCCTTTGTCCACAGGAGAATGCCAACATGAAGGACACATCCCAGATACCCCCACCCAGAATGCTGCTGCCTGTCTTTCCACATCACATATTGCCACCGTACTTCTCCTTTCAGCTGTTGAAGCTTCTGCTATACCCAAATCCAAGGAGGAATCTATAAGATTGGTGTCTACCATTTCTTCAGAAGGAAATTCTTACTTTTAGTTCTCCTTTACACTGTTCTGACCTTTTTGCATGTATCATTATGTTCTTTCACTTGCCATAAAGTACCTGAATTACAGGAGAGATTGTAATAACTCCTCTTTTTCTGTACTTTCCTTAACATCCCAAATCTCTGATTTCCTGCTAAAATCTCACCTCTTCAAACCTACTAACCAACAACAGGCAACATTCCCCAGCACCACCTCCACCATAGCACCCCTTCAGTCTGGCCTTCCCAGTGAGAAGCGGAAATTGCCTCTTCCCCCTCACTCACTGCAGAAAAACCTCAGTTTCAAGCTTTGGTTTGCCTGGTGCTGCTCAGGGAATATCCATAGACGTAGATCACACCTTCTCCCTCCTATTTTGTCGCTGTTCCTCCAGCCCCAGCAGCCACACAGCAGTGTCTGAGATTCAGTGTCTGTCAGTGAGTGCACTGAACCTGAACAGCTGATGAATCCAAAAGTTTTTCATGCAGTCCATATTGTTTTCTCGGCAGTAGCGCCAAGGTGACAGGGACGTTGCTCACAGTCATACCAAAAATAGATAAATTGATACATACTGCAGAGTGGGCTACACATCTTCAGTACGTTTTTGCAGATTTTTTGCTTTTGTTGTCTTTAGGACTGGTGCAGTGGCACATTACATTAGTGCAAACTGGTACTGATGCTCAGAGGCTGTGCCCACTCTGTCAGTATTCAAAATATTACCACAGTCTGCAAGTAAGCAATAAGATATGACAAGGAGTGTGATACTGTAATGTAACAATGTACCTCGAGGGACACCTGTGAGGGAGGAGGTGAAACTGAGTGTATTCAAATGCCCAAGGTGTGATTTTTTATCTCAAACCATAATGTAATAAGATGTGATAATAAAAAGGCACAGGGCTGAAACAAACCATGTCTTTTTTAGAATGGCAACCTGCTTATGTGGTATGCTGTAAAACTTGTGTGATTTCCTGCCTTCTAAATAGAATGCTTAAAGAATTATCTGAGATATTTTACATTAGTGTGTTTCTTTTTTAAAAAATCCATTAGCCATGGTAGGCCTGGATTCCTCATATGGATTCTGCTTCTAGAATCCCTTATGCATCCAATATTTTTTTGCCAATATATAAAAAACCTCAACATGGGAGAAATTGACTCAATCCTTTGTTTAATTTTAAATATACAGGATTTAGAAGCATCAGATAAGAAATACAATAGACAACTAGTTCTCTCCTTTCATAACAAATCCACTCTTTTCTTGATGATATTTTGCAAGTGTGTTCCTAATACAGGTACTACACAAGCCTCAAACCCTCCCATGCTATGAAAAATTTAAATTTGCTTAACGAAACTAAAACACAGTAGCTTATGAACTCCTTGGGGATAATTTCAAGGGAAACCATGCTCCATAATTGAAAGTTGTGCACCTACAACACAAATCTGGGGTTCCTGGCTGACAGAAAGTTGAATATGAGTCAGCAGTGCTTTGGCAGCCAGGAGGGTCAACTGTGTCCTGGGGGGCATCAGGCACAGCATCACCAGCTGGGCAAGGAAGGTCATTGTGCTGCTCTGCTCTGCACTGGGGTGGCTTCACCTCAAGTCCTGGGGGTTGTTTGGGTGCCACAATAAAAGAAAGATAATAAGATACTAGAATGTGTCCACATATTCTGGGATTCTGTGAAATCATAGGTATAAAATCATTTTCAAATAAGGCATCATGAAAAGATGCTGTCAGAAGACTTGAAAGGTAGAAAGCTCATAGTGACCTGTTCTCAGTTCTCAGTGACTTCAGTCTCAGAACAGACATCATGTTATTATATGGTCAGGTCACTAAGGATGGAATACCTTGAACAGCAGATGATAGCTCCTGCTACCAGAACTCCTCTATCAAATCTCAGAATTGTTTATTTTCAAATTTTAATTCAAGAGTTCTCCATATAATCCAGTACTATTTTAGAAGAAAATTGTATTATTCAACTGAATGGACATCATCACAAATGTCTGTTTTACCAAGACAGCAAGCCTCAGTCTTTAACCCTCTCCAAAATATGCCATTGATTGTATCTCATGTAAAGAGAAGAAAACTTACATACAAATACAGTGCAGTCACCAGGAAGAGAATTAATCTAATTGTTGTGTAGAAAATAACTATTGCAGGTCTTATTATGATTACATGCAATACTTATTGAAGCACTGAGTTCTCATTGAGATAGAACAACTCAGCTCCAGAAATATTCTGCGTCTGTTACTGGCCATGCCTGAAACCATTGTTTGAGAATATGCCCATTAATATTTCCCCTGAACACTTAAGCCCCATTGACTTCAGTGGAAGAACTCATAGGCATGAAGCTTGTAATGAAGTCTTGATTTGGGGCTGCTGATATTTCTGCTTGCCAGTATTTAATGTTGCAGGTCTATTTGAGATCAGTGGGAGAGGCTCTACTGTCCTTATTTGTGCCTCCACAAATGTTCACATGCATTGCTGCCCTTGCTCTCTAGCCCATGTAAGTCTCTATGTGCTTGTACAAAGCAAATATTTATTTCTCTGTCATCTTCCCCTTCCAGGAGGTCTGTTACCACAAGTCCAGCAGAACAGGCATATGTTCTCCTCGGGTGGGAGAAAAATTTGGGGAAAAGCAGCCAGTTTGTGCCTTAGAACATGGTAACATTACTTCAAGTCAGAAACAAAGTTGTTTCCTATAGACTGTGCTACAACAAATGTCAAAAGGAGAAACAGTAGAAAGGTTTGGGCTATTTTCCTCCATTAAAGGCCTTGTAGGAATTTCCACAATACCATCCCAGTGTTATGTGTGATTTCAAATTAAGATAATTGCATTTTACCAACCTAAACTTCTGTTCTGGTGCTCAGTTGAATAGACTAACTTTTTTCCTGTCAGAATTTGAATGCTGTTTAGGGATGCAATCTGCTTTTAAAAAATTTTTGTTCTGGTCTTCAGAGATTCATTTTAATTCAGATACTGAAATGGTTAATATTAGAACACTACATATAAATAAATAAAGGAATTTCAGGATGGGTTGAAGTGATTCTTATACACATGCACACACATGACCCTTCAAGATGAGATGCAGTACATGAGACACTACGCTGTAAGACACTGAGATGTTATTATGCTTTGTATGGAGGATGCTATATAAAATATTAATGTCTTTCATTAAAATTACTCTTAATGTCAATATGTAGTGTGACTGTGCCATGATTTCTTATGTTAGTAGGTGCTTTACTAGAAGTTATAACTTTACATTATTCAACCACAATAGTCTCTGTAGTGAATGTATTGCCTCTGTTATCAACTTACTTATGCCCCATGAAAAACCATTGCTATGGTGATGAGTATTTTATGGTACAGTATTTGCCTAATTATAAAACTGTTCCCTAACAGAAGCGCTAATGTTATCTTCAACAGCAAAATCCATTTTCAAAATTAAAATATATGCAAATAATTGATGCATAACCCTCATCACAGTACTTTTATTGATAATTATTTTTGTGTATTAAAAATGTTCACAGCAAATGTAAAAGTTATTGCAATGGGTGTTTAAGAGACCTTATTTCTATAACTCTAAGGCAATGTATACCTTTTTTATTTGCTGATGGACTATATGCTGTTAAAGTGAAAAAGTTACAATAGAAATAAAATTATTCTGATTGTCTATGAAGCATAATATCATGCAAAAGAAAAATGCAAGATCTGGGTTCATTAAGCATTTATTTGTAAATAGCATCATCCCTTGGAAAATGACACATTTAGTTCTCTGACTTTATTACCAGTTCCATGAGGCTCAATGTTTTTCTTCAAATTATTGTGATTATTATACTCAGTCTGAGAATTTGACACCTGCTGTTTCAAAACTTGATCGCAAATGTTTCAAGATATACATCACATAGCACATAAGAGAGAAAAAAGACTCAGACTACAATAATGCAGGAAGATTAAAAAAAAATAACAAAGCCAAAATCGTTCTTTCCAGTAAGTAAAATCAGTCAAAACAGTTATCTAGAATATGAAGAGAACATGTTAGGTGCATTTAAATTAGTATCATGAAATTTATAATGGAATGGTAAGAAGAAGAAGAAAAAAAATTCCTGCTGGCAGAGGATATAATTTTGGTTGAATCCCGTAACAAACTGTCTATAGGAAAACAATACCAACAGGGATACAACTGAGAGTAGGATGGTTAAGCACACAAGACCAGAAATGCTTGAAGTAAGAAGAATGGAACATCATTAGATAATAATGGGTAAGAACAATGTGTGTAATATTGTACTTTACTTTTCATTCATTATTTAAGCGGTAAAAAGACAGGGCACCTGATATGGTTTAATATCTACTGTGTTACAATGAACATAATAGTGATGCTTAATCTGAAAGTCTCTATCTTTTATTCCTTTTCCTCTTAGTTTATTCTTTTTTTCCTTGTATTTATAAGAGGCTGGTTTAATAATTGTACTGTTAACTTCACATAGTATTTCTGAGATGCTTGCTTATAATGGAAGATTCAATATATAAATCAAAATAATGGAGAGTATTATATTGCTGATTATTCAAATAATATCATCCATTAATAGCCTGTGCATCCTGTAGGTTAAGCAGGGTTTCAATTTGATAAAGCAATTAGATGTGATCTTAACTTTGAGCATGCACTGAAGTCTGTCTGCAATCATATAAATATTTAGGCATATGCTTCAAATGAAATGAAGTGCATATGTAGGGTTAAACAGATGCTTTGCTGAGGCACAGATTCTAAAACTGTGAGCCTGATCCTTGATCTATTGAAGGCTTTCAACTCTGCTGGATGTTAGTTCTTTTATTATGTGTAAAGCTGTCCAGGGAGGATGAGATACTGACCCTAAAATGAATAACAGTACATTCAGCCAATGTTTTTGCTCATGTCTGCTTTGAATAGAGGTGGAATAAAATTAATGTCTGAAATCTGCCTTATTTGAGAAAAGAACTAAAAAAGGTCAAAACTGGGGGGCCTGCACTTGGATATATTACCAGTTTCTGTCTTTTATCTAAAGGTTATTGATGTCAGATACAGGTAAGAACTGATTCTAGATTGCTTTGGTTTTTATTTACTTAGGATATTTTGCAATGCTTTGTATTTCTGCAGCACAAAGACTGGTGCTTGCATAATTTCTTTGGGAAAACAAAAATAGAAAGGAACTCCTGTGTAATCAGGTCCAGTTTATGGCTAATGGAGGCAGCCAGGTCATATAGTTCTGATAATAAATTTATCAAGCTCTTTGTTTAAACCCATTAGGTTTTTTTTTATCCTTCATTGCTCCTATCTGAAAACTATTCCAGAACTTCAGTCCTCTGTTAGTTATAAATCTTCTCTTTCTGTCCTAGATGTGTTTACAACCAATTTATACCCATTTGATCTTATGCCAACATTGTCTTGGATTTTAACCCCTCTCTAGTTGAATAAACATAATATAATTTTAAAGAAGAAAGGGGAATTACATGGTTGAAAATCTGTAATGCTGATATTGTTAAAATACAGAAAATAGAAAATACTTTTGCATTCTGATTTTGGGGTACTTTTATTCACTTTCAGAAGTAACCATCAAAATCTAAAACAAACAGAGTTTGATTTTTCTCTTGAACAACAGATGTATAGGTGTGGACACTCCTAAATAATAAACGACCAAGCATCTATCCCTATAATTAATCAGTCCTACATAAAGAGGTAGCTGCGTTATCTTCTTTCTAGCCCTACTTAGCACTTATTTTGAAAGGACACTGGTCAAATCACCACTCTCTGGGGGCAGCCTTTGTTTCTCATAGACAGAAGACTCGGAAACCAGCTTCCAAAATATTCAGTTTCTGGATTGCACCAGTTTAAGGCTATTTGCACAAAAGCCATTGTTCTGAGGACAAACACTGACTTTTTTCCTACCATTGAAACAGGAATTTTCCTGGAACGGGATTTTCATGACAAAAGTGGGGGGTGGGGTTTTTTCAGGGGTTTTGGGGTTCCTTTTTGCTTTAAGAAAAGTAATACTAACATCTTGTCCTGCTTGGGTTAGGCACTTATCCATTGGTCCTATCCCCAGCTTGTGGAACTCTTCTGTTATTTATAGCCTTGGTAGAGTATTCACAGAATACTGGAGGTACAGCCCCAGGTAGAAGAGGAAATATTTTCCAAGAGGCTTTTGCTTCTTCTTTTCAAAGAGACTGAACAGGCTACTGCAGATGATAATCTCTTTTTGATTACAGAAATATGCATGTAAATATACATGTATTATATATATTTGTATATAATATAAATATACTTACAGATATCGATAATTTTCAATGCACTATGAATGCAGCAATATCAGATTTTTGCTTAAAACACTGAACACGTAATGAATTTTCAAGGCATTCAAAGCAATAGTATTGTAAATATATCTTCTAATTGGAAATCCCATTTATAGGTTTCGATTTAAAATACATAAATCTTGTAGAAAGATGAAGACTTGAAAACAGAAATAAATAAAAAGTCTTGAAAATTGTGACTATTGAAGGCAGAAAATTACTTTACACTTGAATATCTGCATTTCACGAGTACTTTTCCAAAATAAGGTCATGGAAAAAATAACACCACATGGCAGCTTAAAACATTCATTAAGAACTTAGCCTTCTTGGACCACCGATACAATTGTTTCCTGAAAGTGAAGATTTTGTGTTGGAAATACTTGTATCCAACTTTGTTGAAGTAAAGATGATAGGAACATATAAATTTTATAAATGTTGAAAGGCCCTGATAGGACACTGTCAATCTTCAAGGATATCTTCAAGATAAATATGCTTGCCACAGTGAATTCTTCTCTTTCTTTTCAGGCTAGTAATAAATCTTGCAAAGTTGGTTCTACTTTCAAAGCATAGGAAAGGGTTTAAAAATATCCCATAAATAAGAAGAATTAAAAATGTTAGTGCCCAATCGTATTGATTTCACTTAGAGTTGAGGGCACTCAGCACCTTGCAGGAGGCTCTTGCAGCATCAGACGATCAGGCCCTTATGCAGAAGGAAATCTTTCATTGATTGCTCTCAACTATAAATGGTGTCATTTCAGAAGCAGCAGCACAGAATGTCAAATGTGTGGCACATTTTTAGGCCCACTCTTGCAAACATTTATGCACAGGGGAGCATGTACACAGGTGAGACAACTTGATGAGGTCTGCCAGGCACAGGGAGGAAGGAGCCACTCTCCCTTGGCTGGCCTGGGCAGAACCATGCAGCCAACAGATGGATTTTCTCCACTCCCTCATTTTCCACTATGAGCCACTTCGAAGGCACGTGAACTGGGTGCAAAGATTTACTCCCTTACAAGTGCTCTCAGAAATGTTTCCTCTCCCTCCCTTTCTAAGTCACTTCATACACTTTATTTCCTTTTAGTGAACTTTCCAATACGCCCAGCACCTGTCCCTTTAATATAGCACACAGGGTTCTTTCCCTCCATACTGTACATTATCCTCATTAACACATATCAGTCAAAAGCACTGTTAATTAAACTGGCAAGATGATTACACACGCCTCCATGTGCCCCCTCAGAGCATCCGCTTGCCAAGATTTTTTCCTCCCTCATCTAAAGTGGGTAGAGAAAGCCCTGAGTAAACCAGAATTTAATATTTAGAAAGAAAGATCCCAGTGCATTGTTTTATTGGAGAGAAATGGCTTGCACATTATCACCACTGTCCCAAATAAATAGATGCAACACTGACACCAGTCTGTAAAACTAATACGTGCATATTTGATCCATATAGGCACTGCATATTATGATGTTTCCTTTCAAAGCTCCTCTCCAGACAGAAGACTCAGTGCACTGGCATTAAAGTCTGGACTAATGAGGACACCAGAAAGAATTTATTAACACTGGACAAACTCAACAGGTTAAGGGGGTTGAGGTGTTTAACTTTCTTTTTCTTTTTTTTTTTTTTTTTTGTCTTTGTAAAACTCTGAATTATTTCCCAGGTTTTCTATTCATTTACACTTGTATGTGACACTTCCACAAGGAAATTCATTGGCTTCCAGCAAATATTTCCACAGCATTTCAAAAGTTATAACCATTTTTGCCACATTGCCACAAAACTCTTTAGAGAGTTTGCAATTCTGTAATGTGCTTTGGATCAAGCTCTCTTCAAGAATACTATTGGAATGACAGGGCTGGAGGGTACAGTAGTGGAGTATAAATAAAGGCAGGCAGTGGTGATCCCTGAAGCAAGGATAATGTACTTTTCTAGCACACATACACAGGCTTGATAGCTGCAACATAAGCCATCCAAACATCTCCCTAGCAGAATGCAGTTCTAAGAAGCTATAAGAAAATACTGTCTTGCAAGGAAGGAGATGAATTTTCAGAAATCCATCATTGCGACTAAAGAAATGTTTACACCATAGCAGAACATGAGCACCTAAGCTCCTGGGAAGTGGGACTGGTATTCAGCTGACTGCTAATACCCCATTCTCTAGTACAAGAGATGTCCTTGAATGATGAAGAGAAAAATATAGTGTAGATCAGCAGGAGTTTTGCAACTGATTTTTTTCTCCTCCTGCATCAGAAGAGGTCAAGATTGTGAAAATTATTGTGAACTGATGAAAACTTAGGGGAAACAGAAGCATAAGTGAGAAAGATGGGATTTGCTCAAATTATGTTGAATTGTTTTGTTCCAAACTGTCTCTTGGAAGCTGAAAGGTGATTTCACATGTAAATAAATACTGACAGCTGGGGGAAAAATATTTCTTTTTAAGAAGGAAATTCACAAAAATTACCATGTTCAACAAATACTTCCTAGTTTGCCTATTCTAAAATTTCCAGTAGAAAAATTCATAAAAACTCTTGACCCGTTGTACGGGACTTTGACACATGATTCAACAATATTAAACCTACCTTGACAGAAAGGAAAAGAGACACTCCTTATAAAAGCTTCCAGGCTGACCAAATACAGGTCTGTAAGAATTTACTTCTTTTCTTTGAACTTCAGTCACATTTAGCTGAAGAGAACAAGACTCTTCTTGTGTGACAAAAAGCAGTTTTCCCATCAAGACTCCTCACATACATTTCAGAGGGGTAACATCCCACATGTTGTTTCAAAGGCTAACATAAATATCTGTGTATCATGATAGAAGATCAACAACATTTAATAAGTGATTATTATTTTTAAATGGGAAATGGTTATTAAAATTAACTTTAATGTAAAATGCATTATTTAAATTTAATTATTAATTTATTTTTCTTTTAAAATTGAATTCTGATCACTTAATTTTGAAATTTTTTTGCTAGCACTATTTGCTATCTATGTTGCAGGCTCTGAAATACAGCTAAATTTCAGTAATTCAGTTTAGAGAAGAGAGGAGAGGAACACTATGTGTCCACAAAAGCATACATGCACACTCATACACAGATATTGAAAGGTCTCACCACGCATAAAGCAGATAATCAAAAGCCTCTCATCCAGACTGATTATAGCTTTGCTCCAGGACAAAACTTACAGCTTTTTTTTTTCTGCTACTTTATATTGAGATTCCTGACTCAAAGGCTTTGTTGTAGTGGGTACACCTTCTCCAAGTGACCTTGGTTATTTTTGGAGTGGAGGCAGAGTTTGCCAACCATCCCTTCCAGTACTGTCCTTGAAGTCCCTGTCTTGACATTTGCAGCCTATTTGCAAGCAGCAGGCATGCCCTGCATGCACTGCAGGACCCAATTCCACACCCTTTGAAGTCATCAGTAAATTAGACATTGAGTTCAGGAGATACCTATGATGGAAGGTGGCCTGATATTGCAGTTTAGTTAATGCTGTCACTTGTTACAGAAGCTGGGCTAAAATTTACCACCTGAACTTCCCTTTTCTCCTGTATGATCCCTCCACATTAGTTCTAAAATATTTGAATGCTACATTTATTACTCAATGAACCATTTTGGATCTGTAGAACTGGCAGGGTAGCACATAGATGTCACTAGCATCAGTTTCTATGACTTACTAGCCATGATGAAGATAACATTTTCCTTGGTGATTAGGGAAAGCTGTGTGATAAAAATTCAAAGGCCAGTTTTGATTAAGCATCTTTGTGCTATCTAGCTTGTACAAAAGGGACCAACTGTGGCCCTGTATGACAAGTAAAAAATTTATCTCACTAAGGACAACCTAAAGCTTAGGTGGACACTGACAGAAGTCACCCAGCCGATAAAAGAAGAGTAGAGAGGTGCTAATTTCTTCATCATAAATCCTCCTTAGGCTTAATGAGTGTGTTGTGCAACAACCATCAGCATAAGAAGGAGATGACAGGACTCACACCTCTGAGAAACCCAAACTCATCCAAACAGGTGTAGCTCTCTTTCCCATGACTCTTTTTTATACCCTACATGCCAAATGTTCCTACAATAATTTTTTGACTGGTGCCAAAGAAACCCCTTTGATGATCACCAGTAGGTAAAGGTTATGTTTGTAGTGATTTTGTTAGACTAGTCAGTGGTCTGGATTATTGTCAATAAACCACTGCTTCAGAACACATAGCATGAGTAGGAAAAATGAGCCAAATGTCATAGCTATAGTCCATAGGAAGCAATGGAAGTAACAGGCCTAACGTAAACATGGATCCCACTGAAAGTGATTTATAGTTCTCTAAAGTATGCAAGAGATACAAGTCTTAGCCTGAGCAATTATCCTTCCCTCAAAATCTACTGTAAATATGTTTACATGATGACAAAAGCTTCTCAGTATTTCTGAATTACAGTTGGGGGAAAAAATGGGAAAGGAAAATATAATAATCCAACCAAAAAGGAATATTCCAATGACTTCCTAGGAAAGCACATTGAAAAGTAGTTTTGGAAACATGACAGAGTGATAGGAAGGGACTTCAGGCATATAGGCCATATCTACCATCTGTTAGATTTTCCAGTTTTACAGGGCTTGAAAAAGGCACTCGCCCACTTGCAGTAATGAGTGAGAAACAGTCTCTGAGGAGTACAGGCAGCATCAGGGTGAACTTCACAAGACTGTGTCTGCTTCCTTGAAATGCTCAGAGGCTACTGCTAAAGAAACAGATCAAGTCTGGGTTGGTGGAAGAGACTTCCCACCACTCTAAGCATGAATATCATGTTACTAGTAGAAAATGACGGTGCAAATTAGCCAACAGATGGAATTCAAGAACAGTCTTTATTCTTTTTTTCTGAAACATCCAGTCCCAGGAGATGTTAAAGACAGGACACTAGGACTGCTGGGTCACCAATCTGATTTATTATGGCAGTCACCTTATTTCAAATGACTTGAAGATATGTTAATATACACTGACTGCAACAACTATGTTCAGGTTCTGAGTGAACCAGCAGCAAACAATTTTTTTCTGGAAACCTTGGGTAGCTGAATTCCTTCAGTCAAAAAAGTAATGGGATAGAAGTGATATCTTCCATTTTTAAGCATGTGACAAAGTCCTGCAATGTTGGTCACACACCCTAGACCATAATTTAGTGATAAAATCATATCACTCAAAGACAGAAAAATATGTCCATCATTTGCTTTCTCAGCTATTTTTCACTCAGACACTGGCTGAAGAGTGCCAGACTTGGAACTGTGTGATACCTTCCTTATAATAATAGTATAGACAGGGATGGAGAAAAGCCAAAAGGTTTCTCATGGAACTGGAAACCTGCAATATAGAGTACTAATTTTCTTTGAACTTTCCATTAAGGATCAGTTGACGGTCAGTTGGCTGAATTTAAACTATGTGAGCTGTACACTTCTAGTATTTATGATCTTTTCAGCCACAGCCAGGCACATGGTTAGAACACTGAACGTAGCTAACCATTGGAAACTGGGAGATGGAGCAGATTTTCCATCACATGAACTTCTTCCATCACTGTAGTCAGTGTTTCCCCTGCCTCCTACTCAGACAAAAAATAAGGGTTTGATGCAGAATAATCCTTCCAGTGAAATTCTCTGGCTTATGTAAGCCCTTTATGGTTATTCTTGTCTTGCAACACACGCTTGTCTTGCACACTGAACTATTTGCTAGAGGGTAGACTGAGTTTGACCATTCTGTATATGTAGAGGTGCTCACACCTTTATCTCCGGTCTTCTGGAAAATTATTTGATAGAAAGTATTAGAATTGAAAAGGGTATTCAGTCACTCCAGGAGGAATAAATGAAAATAGAATGGTGCAAAATTCACACCAAAAAAAAAAAAAGTCTAATCTTGTAAAGCACTCCAAATTTTCATATATTCAGAACAGCATCTGAGTTTTGACCTCATCGGGACCTGAACTTGCCACCACTGTTGGTTCTTCCAGTGTATATCTTCCCTATTGAAGAGACATGGAAAATTATTCAAAACCACCAGGTGGTCCCACAGTCAGAAAAATTACTATTTTCCCTCAGTCTTCAAGTGTTTTATTCCCTGTTCCCTGACTGTCTTTACCATTCTTAAAAGTAAATGGCATATGATGTCATAATTCTGAATTAATTTCTATGTCCTCTGCAACTTAAAAGGCAGAATCACTTTTGGTACACTGGTTAGGTGGAGTCCCTCCTTACTGAACCTGCCAGCTCTCAATCTTATGCAATTATCTGTTATGAAGATAGAGGCACCTACAGACATATATTTTTTCCCATTGTATGCACACAGCCATTTTTACTGTAGAGTGACTAATATCTCTAGATCATTGAAATATTTTTCAGTCAGTATATTCATAACTATAACTAAATTTGTGCATTAAATTACATTGGGTTGTTCCAGACAGCAGCCTAGCAGTTTTCATGACAGACAGAAATAAAAGGCAATGGAATTATGCTGATTTTTAAACATAATTTTCCAGTAGTTTAAGAAGAATAAGTTTTTCATTTAAAAAAGCCAGCAGGATCAGCAGGCAACTAAGTTCTGTTTTAGTTGAAAATCAGTGGGAGGGAATATAAAGCCATATTTTTTTTCCTAAACGGAACTGGAGCAGCAGCAAAGCTAACAAGTTGTAATCAGCCAAGATTTTTTTTTTTAACATATCACAAAAAAGGTACTTTTTAAAAATCCATAGCACCCTGGTGCAATACAACAAAGCATATTTGCTTCAAGTATTTATTTTTGCAGTAGAAAGCGCAAGAAAGAAACATCTCTGGGATGATCGGAGAGGGGATTGTAATAGCCAGGTACAATTGGGGTTATTAATTTATACTTACAAAATCCTCAATAACCATCTATCTTATGCTGCATCCCTCCCAAAATATAAATTGTAAAGAAGCATCCCTCTGATGATAGGTAAATACTCACCAGCCTAATGTCAAGAAAACAAACAAAAGATCCTTACAGCTCTCAGCTCAGCTTTTCTCAGTAGAGTGGAAATAGTGAAGTGGGTTTTTCAGCTTGATGCAAAGGTTAAAAAATCAGATCAATGGTAAACCAACTGTAAGAGAGAGCTCTGGAGAAATCATTACTGGAGATTGTCCTGCTAACCTCCCTTTCCACAAATGTCTCCATTGACTTTACTGGGCTTTGGAGCACACCCAGAGTGATTTGTTGCCCACTGCTCTGTCAGCTGAAGAGAGAAAATCTCTCAAATAGGCAAATCCTAGGCCACTAGGGCTCTAGGGACTAGTGCCAATAATGTGCACCAGCCAGAAATTTGCTGCCTGCCAGGACACATCCACTGAAAAGACATGTTTAAGCAGATACCAAAATTCTGCTCTGAACTTTTGCTTCCGTTTCCAAATGGTCTCTAAGGCTACATAACTTTCTCTTTTACAGGAATTAAGAGTTACAGTGGCTGGTACAAGCATCAGAAACTAAAAGGGAGGTTGGCTCAGAGAAAAGGTTCAGGCATTGCTGTTTGCTAGGCTATACTGCCTTCTTAAAGAACAACGCTCAGATATGCTGATAGAAAAGTGAACAACCCTGTGATGACACAAATTAAAACCTCAAAATATTTCTTGCTCCTACCTATCATAACGGTTTTTAAAAATATATCTAAAAAATATATATACGAGAATTGCATATGATCACAAAGAAAATGGCCAGATATTTCTTTAAATATATATCAGACTGCAACAAATTATAGGCTGAAGACACTTCCTATGAGTTCTAGGAAGAGACAGAGGACTAAAATTGAAACTTATTTGATAGCTTAGCAGTAAAATTAAAGGGCCACAAATCAAAAATATTTTAGGATGTTAAGTTACAGGGTTATGAACAGGTTTTTGAGGTTCTTGAAAAATTCCTTGAAAAACTTCATGTGGTTTATCTTTGGATTTTGCTACATACTGCTTAGAGTACTCTCCATGATACAAAAGGTGGAGGATTCCTGAGAGGTGCTTAATTTGTATGCAGTTGGTGAAATGCAGTATTTCACCAACACTGTAAATGGTTGACACATCACCCTTCATTCCACCATCAGCACCATCTTGCCTTCACTGGACGTGTTCCGATCAACACCAAAATTTTACTGCCTCTCACAACTTTTCATTGAAAATCTGGTCCATTTGTTTGTAAAACCAGCACATGACAAAACTGAGAATCTCTGTGACTCAGATTAAGTATTTCTGCTCCAGTCCATTTTAAATTTAAATTGGTGTCAAACGATGTGACTATTTTTCCCAAATTTGTCTTCAGCAGAAAATTACCTGACTTTCTGGAACACCACTGATAAATTTTAGAACATAATTTCTTTCAAAAGAAAGGCAAGATTATCAAAGATTTCTATTGTTATGGTACAGTCACAAAGAGGTCAGGAAAAAGACAGATGACCTCCAGATTTGATGTTTAATTGACTGCAGCTGTTCTATAGTCTGGGGAATAATTGGCATGTAAAAGAGCATTAAACTATGGGCACTCTGATTCCCTCATCCTGACAATAACATTTCACATCATTAAGGTGGAAGAATGACCTGCATGACTGACCAAACCAAGCCTCAGGTCACTTCAATAATTAAGAAGATAGGTAAGATCAATAACAGCAAACGGTAGCACTTTACAGCACAATGACTGGTTACATGTAGTATAACTGGCAGTAACAACCTCATATTTATTAAGGCTGGGTGAAATTAGAAAGAGGAAGAGAAAAAACAGTCAAGTGCTATTGTGCACATTTGTTTTCTGGCCATCAATATTTAGCTTATTATGGAATTTCCGTGACTTATTGATTGAATGTGGAGATGTGTAATCAGCACAGAGATTTTATTTAAGCATTGATCTTTCAGTCAAAAGCCCCATAGCAACTCTCCTCAAGAATTTCTGACTTGTCAAGCCCAGGCACTACAACTAATATAGACTGGGCTTTGTTCTACACACATGTGGATGATCAAGCAGACATCAAGACACCTCTTCAGGCAAAATGGGGTTAAGCACTCTGATTTTTTTTTGGAGGCGGAGGGGGGAATAAAATGTTTAAAACAAAAATTCTCCCGACTATTAAAACCCTGTCCCTCTACTTGTTGTGAACAATCTTCTCTCCACCTGAAGTATCGTGAAGATCATTGGCTCAGTGTTGTATTGATACAAGACTCAACAGAAATCAACCGATTCTTCGTGATTATGTAAAAAAGCAGACAGCTTAATAGGATGGAGGAAATCTCTTATCGCATATTTGGGCTTAAAAATAAATCCAAATTTAAAATCTCTCATTGAATATTTTTTAATCTTAAAATTAGGTTTCTTAAAAATAGAAACTAGAAGGACTATTTTGACAATATTTAGAATGCACATGCATTAAAAAAGCAAATGCTAATTTTACATACCCCAAAGTCGGCTCTCCTAGGCTTACATTCACTGCCTATGTGTATCATTACATCTACATCAGCTGGCATAGATTCCAATACTGTGACTACACTGATTTTTACCAGCTGAATCTCTTCTTCCATGTTTGTAGAAGGTAGTTCAGTGGGCAGTGCTGGGAAACTGGAGTCAGTGGGAGACACATCAACCTACTTGTCCTGGGGGAAGATTTCTACCATTTACCCTGTTTTCAGAGCCTGTGTTTAACCTGTAGGAGTTGTCATGACAATAACCTTTTGGCATCAATTTAAACTGGGTTTTAAGTTGCTTGTTGTTCAGCAAAAACATCATTGTAGACGTGTAAATGATACCCCTCAAACTTTAGCCTTTGTTGGCTGACAGACCTCTTGAAACACAGTACACAGCAAAACTGTATCAAGATTAGACAGCATAACTGGCGATAACTTTCAGTGTTATTATCTTAATAAACTTTCTCTACTTGATTAGCCTGGATAAAGAAGATATAGATCAGCCATGATAGCTGCAAAACTACAGATAAGCTGGTCATCCTTTCAAGATAAAAATGCCCATCTGTTCTGAGATTGTAATCAAGGACCCTCTGCTGATATTTAGTCTATTCTTACATGGCCTCTAGCTAATTAAATACTAAGATGAAATCCATTGTTAATGCTTTTTCGTTTCATTTGACTCACTTCATTGTACCCACTCTGTGCTTTTTTAAAGATCACAGCACACTAAAATCCTTATGGAAGGCTATAAAAGCCACTTATACCTAGTCGTCTCATACAGTTGAAGGGTTCAGGAGCAGCAGGGTTTATAACTCACTGCTCTTTGGTGAGAACAAGAAATGTGCAGCAAGAAATTTGTTATAACAAATCCAAATTCACCTAATCCCATATATCAGGGGGCAGTAGTTAATGTACAAATTTCCATCTCTTTTTTTGAGTTTAGGGTTTTTTCCCCCAATACAGCTTTTAATATTCATACTCTGCGTTCCTTTCTGGTTGACTTTGTGGGGTTTTTTTTAGAACTTCATGGGTCGTGGTGTTTGGTTTCTTTATTTGCAAAGTTGAAAAAGATATTAGCAACAAACATGTAACTCATCCAGGAACGTGAATGAACAAAATTTAGGACCGAAAAGGATTAGGTGTGGAGGCGATTCTCTGCCATCATTCTCTACTTTGCAGAGATATATTTGAATGGATTATAGAAAAGCAGCAACCCTTCCTCATTAAGGTTTCTGGTAGTACTGCTATAGTATTGCTTCTCCTCAGTTCTTCCATCATGGAGTTACTTCTGACAATGTCTGGATATATAATCTTTTCCCTCATAATTTTTAGGATTCAATCACTCGTCTTGATTATCTGAAGTGAGTTCTCAATTTGCAGCACAAAAAACTGTTAGTAGCTCATATGACTTATCTGATCAACTAGAATCTGTTGTGCTTTGAACTCAGAAATTTTGTAAGTTATACCTTTTTATATCAACTGTTATGAAAGTATCTTCTTGCTGTCTTTATTCAATATTCTTTGTTGACTGTTTATTCATTCATTAATAGATTGCCTCCCACCTACTTTTATAACCTTAAAGCATTTGGTCCACAAGTCTGTTTCAAGTTCCAATTACCAGATTAAACCGTCATTTTTCCACAGGAGGAAACCAGCACCAAATGTTGTAATTTGTATATTATTTATGCTGTTTACTTGCATTACCACTACTACCTCTGCTATGAATACAGTTCTCTTCTGCTGGAATTTAATTATTCTGCATAGTGTTCTGCCTCCATTTTCTGAGATACAAGCTGATTTTTCTGTGTGGTGTTTTTAAGAAAGCGGGCCTGAGAGATTGAGGGCCCATGGCATTGCAATGTTCTGCCACTTCCAACTTGTCTGTGTCAACCAAAAATATCCTTCTTTCAGGATCTATTCCATTAATATATTTCTTCAAAATTACACTAGGAACTTCTGTGTTTGTTGCACTAGATTTATTCCAGCCACTAATGTCATCACAAACAAGTTTCATATCCATTTTAGCACCCCTCATAACAGTTGTTTATCAGGTCACACTTTCAAACAGCTGTCTGTAGCATGCATTACAACTTAACTTCTAGCTGTGCTTTTCTACATTATTGCTCTGTCTCTCTTTTTCAGTTTCTGTGGCTTTTCTTTATCTCAGCTCCTGCTATGCCAGGTGTCCTCTCCACATTAGTTCCAGACCTTCTAGGCATACATGTTTCTGTGTCCCCATCTTTCTTTGGGGAGGAGGTAAAAATAAAAAAAAAAAAAAAATTTAAAAATTTAAGAAAGGGGAAAAAAAGCAATTTCCATGCAAGCCTTTGTACACTATTTTATCTTAGCCTTACAGGCAAGCAGACTTCTAACATAGCTTTAGGAGCTTCTTGTATGTACCTTCTCTCTAGAACTTCTCCCGCTTCCACAGTGGTGAACCTAAGTGTAAGATAAGCATGCTTTCTTTGTTCCTGTCCTGATTTCTCCCACTGCATTTTTTCTTTCATGCCTCTTTCTTCTTGCACCAATTTTCCTTGTAATTTTAATCCGTTGTCTCAAACACACCAACAAATTTCACACACTTGAGATTAATTCATTAGCATCTGTGCAATCATACTAATATAAATTCATCTTAAAACATCAGAACTTTCTATATTACATAAATCTTAGCAATTTCTTTGTTCATTTTTTTATTACATTCTTCAAGAGATTTATCTTGACAGAAAAAAAAGAACAAGGCAATGATCATATATCCTTCTAAAGTCTTAGGTTTTATAAGTGTCAAGAAATATACAGGAAATCCAGGCAAAATATAGCATTATTTCAAGTACCAAGAGGTGATGAGCAAATTGTACTATCAGATGTGTCCAGTTACAGCTGAGCAGCTGAGTTTATTTCAAACAATGGGTGTTAGGTCATATCAGAGCACTGAAGACAAATGGGACCTGCTATTTTTATTCCTCTGTATATTCAGTCACTCCAATTGCTATTTTCAAATCAGGGTTGAAATATCCCTCAACAAACTTTTTTTCTGCAAAGATCAAAAGTCACCCCTTCTTTCCTAAGCACACTTGCATACAGCTCTTTTCCATTGCCTGACAAAAGCCATCACTGGCACCAGTGCCAAGCATTTGTGAATAATTCTGCCTGCACATACCCAATGTACAAATTTATACTTCTGCTTTTTATAAACACTGCTTCAGCTACACCATCTGAGCGTAAGAAATTAGTTCAATATAACAGTGGGTGTTGTTCAGTTGGACATGGATTCACAAAATCTTTTAAATATTAGATTTAACTTCAATTCTACTTTTCTAGTGGTTTTTGTTGAGGAGGGAGGTGGAAGGAGGGAAAACAGAGGGGAAGCAAATTGTTCTCAGCCTACTATTAGGATTTACAAGAAAAAATAGGCTGTCCTATGTAACTTAAAATTTGCTTCCCACAAATAAATTCAAATGCACTGGACAGATGAAGATGACACATCACTTTCATTCATCTTAAGATGTCAGGCCAGCCAACTCCATTCCTGCTGATGTAACTTTTATCTCATCAGCAGTGTTTCTGTTATTCCTTGAATGTTTTAGTCTGATTTAGTCTTCAAGGTAGATTCTTGTTGGTTGTTATTTTTTTGCTTGTGGGCTTTTGTAGCACGAACCTACCTTCAGTGTGAGGGTAGCTTCTAGAGAATGCCTTCTTCTTGCATTCTCCTTAACTACCTTTTATTTGTAATGTCATTCTAAGTGTATTAAAGCACAGATAGAAAGCAGGACTCCAGAAAAGGAGTATATGTGCTGATATTGTCATTTCTCTCATATAACTTTAATTCTGCAGTTTTAGAGTTCAGTATGATTGGGTTGTCCAGGCTTTGCTGAAACTGGTGAGAGAGAGGAGCAATTTGTCCTGCTGTAAGGTGATATGTACAGAGATTGGTTAAAAAAAACCACTTTTGGAGCTTACACAGGCTCATCACTGACATGGGAGAGAGATCGGAAGATATCTAAATTTTCACTGCTAGAGTTACTCATTTTTATTCTTTTAAATTTCAATTTTATAACTCACCTTATACGGACATGTCTCTCCTAGAACTTGCTGTAACCACACATTTGTCCTGAAACCTCATTCTGTCTATTCACACACAGTTTCCTAGAAGCTTCTTCTGCAAATAGATTCTAGTTAGAAATAATAGGGAAAAGAACAAACAATCTGGCTGCTAGCAGCATCATCTCTCTCAAAAGCCATTTACATATATGAATTAACAGTGCAAATATTTCTTTTAAGACTTGAACACTTACACATTATTCTTGTTGAAATACAGTGCTGCAGGTCAATGCTTTCCATAACCACACATGTTAAGTTTTCACTGATGTGGTGCTTTATTGTTCTGCCCAGTAATGGGCTGAGCAAGGGGTACTGCAAAACAATGCCACTGGAGACGTCAGTGAGCTTCCAAGGCAGAAGCAGGAACACATCACCTAAATGGCCTGATGCTATGAAGGTCCATCTCCTGTCTGGGCCCTGTGGGCTCTGCTGAGCCTCTGATGACATTCCTGTCTACTGCAAACAAGACAGGACTGTGTGCAGGATATGAAAATTGAAGGTAGTGGAGTACTTGAAGGTTTCCAATGTGGCCGTTTTTCAGTTTCAGAAAAGAAACAGTGAGAGTGCAATCCTGGTTAATGAGAATAAAAATCCAGTAATGTCAGATTGGGAGTTATGGGGCTCAGAGACAATTGGAGAGAATAAAAGTGAATTAGGTGTCAGGCCTTGTATTACTGGGAGAAGGCAGGCAGAGGGATGTGACAATTGATGAATCTAAGTGAAAAGGGTGTTTTTTGGATACTAGAATGCAGAAACTAATCAAAGTTTTTTTCATATCAGAGTAGCCTTCAGCCCTGACTAGTCTTTTGTGCTACAGCTGTCATTGCCCAACTTTAAGATGATTAAGTTCTTTTAAAATATAATTTTAGTCACTGTGCATTTTTTTCCCTGTTTTTTCTTTTGCTGGTGACAAAAGGTAAAATTCTTCCCTGACCATTACTGGTACTCTAATCAGCTTATGTCCTGAAATGTATGATTTGATTATCCTTATTATCTTGGCTTTCATAGCTATAAAAATGTTATTAGTGATCATAAAAGTATCTGCCCCTTTTTACTCAAGTCAAATCATTTTACTTGGTTACCTCCTGTGGCAGTGTACTCAGCAGGTCAAATATATATTGCATATCTGAGCTTGTACAGAACTTTATGGTCCACAAATGAGGTTTAAAATTTTACAAATCTCATGAGAGCAAGGCTTACCAGTGATTCTGATAAGTAATTCCTGCTCACTTGAGGATGATAAGGGTAGTGCAAGAATGTTTCATGATGCTATATTTAGTTCTTGGTGAGTTTTAGGTGAATCCTTGAGATTCTGATGTGCTATATTTATTTAAGCTGTTGGAGAGTAAGACCAAAAAACTGAGTTATCCTAAAGGAACTTGATATTGCTCTTCATTTTCCAAGCCTGTATCTATAAAGGCATATCATACTTGTAGGCAAACATCACTCCTAACGCCCTGTGGGGGTGAGCTTGTTGCCAATTTTAGGAGCTCCCTAAACACAGACAGAACCCAGTTTAGAAAGGAGACATCATTTATTCTGTGCAAAGTGCAAGGTGGAGGTTCCACAAATCGAGAACACCATGGGGTAGAAAGTTACATCTTTTATGCAGCGAACATTTTGACATGAACTTGCCTATCTAATACATATTATCCACCTACCTAATGCAAATATACTCGTGTGACACAAAGTTCTTTCATTTATTATGCAACTTCTATTGTAGAAGTTATCAGATGACATCAGCTATGTTTACAAAAGGTGAGAAAATTACATCAATTGCTTTTGTAGAAGTTATCTGACGACATCGGTTACGTTTACAAAAGGTGAGAAGATTCAGCCTGGGGACAAATAATTCAGCTTGAAGACATCAAGCTCACTGACTTGGGCCATTTTGGGTGTCGGAATAAACACCTCAAATTTAATTTTCACAGTAGCCCCTCCTGACTTTAGAAATTGGTGCCAAGTACTGTCACCCATTTTCTCTCGAGAAAAAGCTAAAATCTGGTGTAGGAGCAGCAATGTCAAAACAGGACTGATTGGTGAGAAGGCATCCTTCCCCCGCCTGCCGGGACCCCGGCTGAGGCCGTGCAAGGGCTGCCGGGGAAGGGTTAAACGCGGCGACAGAGGAGAATTAATGGTCAGTGTCAGAAACAGCAAACAGCATTTGAGAGGCCAATCCCCCGCCGGGCACAGACCCGACCTCTCGCCGACCCGCGGCCGCCGCGCTGCCCGAGGAGGCGCGGCCGGCGGAGCTGCCCCGGGGCGCCGGGCTGCCGTGGCTCTGACCTCCGGCCGCCTTCATTGACCGGCGTCTCTGCCTGCTCCACCGGGGCTCGGGCCGCCGCTGAAAGGCGTATTGATTACACATTAGTCTGCGAGGACGGGCTGGCATCACCGGCTCCAGAGAAACGCGGGCCAACTCTCACACGTTATTAGGTTTGGCATAATTCTAAGAGGACACATAGGATGGTTTTATTTTACCTGGCAGCCATGACATTCACTGATATAAAGGATATAATCACAGAAACTGAGTAAGATACTAATGTGGAATTTTGTACAATAATTCTGGGAGCTCCAGGCTGGAAATATATACGCTGCTTTCTAACATGTCACCATTTAATTTAGCACCCAAAACACTCTATCTATGCATATTTTCTTAATTTCTGTCAGCTGAAGCTCTGTAACAAGGGCTGTAAAAATTCTGGGATACAGTGATCAGAAATACCAGAAAGAAGTATGATTCTTTAACTGCTTAGTTAAAATTGAAGAGTTAGAGGTTTGTTTTTTTTTTTTTTTTTAAGAGACACATGGATAAATGTAGTTTAATTATCATTAATCTGTAATGTTTATTGTAACTTTGTCTTATTTACATATTTCCTTTCAGTTGTGAAGTCATTAGTTTAAAAAGACTTGTTAAGCATCTGCAAAATTGAATGTGGGTGAATGTTAACAATGACAATCTTCATACTTGCTGAGTTCCCGAAAAATGTGGGTTTAGAAATAAAATATATGATCTCTGTTTCAAATCACAACTCCCCTGACATCAATTTAGATCTTAATATTAGCCTGAACTCCTACATGATTTTAGAGAAACACCATTTAGGTGAAAAATCATTTTAAAAATTGCTATCATTATTTGAGAACAGCAATAAACATCACTCACGCTGTTTACTTTATCACTCAATTCTCAGTGCAGTTTGTCAGTGCTGACCAAGGCAATGAAAACATCTAGTTAAGGAAAGAGAGAGTCAATTTTTGAAGCTTTGTTAATGCAAGTAAACAGTACAGATACTTGCCCAACTTCCAATCAGGGCTGGACAAGCCATGGCTCTTGGTCTGCACCCATTCCTGAGCTTTTGGGGTGCATCTTGCTGGGGCAGGGGTACCTGCCTTGGCAGGACCTCACTTGGCAGCCCAGTTCTCCAGCGGGGGAAGGGAGAGTGCCCACAAGGCCTACCAAAGGCAAAATGTCTGGAAATTTGCTGTGTGCTTTGCCCTGCCTTACCCTAAATTAGCTCTGCACATTTCAGAGCTAGTCCCTGAGCTTGCTGGGTGAGAAGGCACAGGGGTGACTCCCAGCTATCTCAGGTATGCACGCTCAGATTAGCCTGCTCCTCAAGCCCCCAAACCCCCCAATAAAGATCCTTACAGAGTATCTTTTTTCTCCTATTTTTCAATTTATAAGATAAACAGAAATTGTTTGAAGGAAGGCAAAATAAAAATACAAGTTATGTTTAAATGGTCTGATCTGATTTCACCTTGCCTTGTAGTCACTTTCCAGTGATTTAGTGAAAACAGCAAATAAAGGACCAGCTTTCCAGAAAGTTTGAATTATGGCTAATTGTGTTAAGTTAATTTTGGTCTTATTGAGCCCGTAGCACACTTTATTGATTGTAAACAGAGTAAATTTAAAAGCCAAACCATAAAAGCCTCAAGTCTACAGAAGGAAACATGATATGTATGCTTACTAGCAGCGTATCACTCATTCTAATTAAAACAAAAATACAGTGCTAATGGCATGGGGGCCTTAAAAGGTGTTGTTCAGAGATGGTGAGATGTTTGCTTTTGACTGAATAACACAACTGAACCACATCATCAGGAACTGTTAAGAGAAATCTGGGTTTGCTGGAAGGAGCATCCAGTTGTGGCTCGTAAGGATCTGAACCATGATAACAAAAGCATGAAGGAGAAATTCCCCATTATGTACTCCTTTGTGTTTCTTCCCAGAGCAGGAGTTCATATTGCCTTCTTTTCAATGAGAAAGCCAATGACTGACTCAAATTTTCCAACATATTTCAAGGAAACAATTCACCTAAATGTTAGTATTTATGCAAGCAACATTTTTGGTCTGTGTGCCGGATAGAACACTTTAACACAAAAAGGAGACAACTCTTCTGATCCTCATTATGACAATAGTTATTGTAGAGTTTAATTTTAGTGAAATATGTAATTTTCCATGTGTAATCCAAGCAGCACTGGGTTGCATCCTATGGAGTACTCAGAGATGACAGCCATAACTGAGGATGAGCAAATCAGATTCAGACTGCACCAGATAAACTGGCCTACTCCACAGCAGGGCAACTCAAGACCTCTTGATAAAACTGCGCATGTTATCATGTGCAAAACTACTAAAATGAAAGTAGGAACTACTTCCCACAGTACACACAAAAACTTTTGTTCTTCTAAAACAGACACATGAAGGTGTCATCAACCGCTTCATGTCAGGGTGTTTCATAGCACATAGGTGAAATATGCATCTCAGTTTCAAAAGTAACATCAATGTCTGAAGGAACTCCTTTTTAATTAAAAAAAAAGAACTATGGCATGCAACAAAATGGTCTTGTGCAAGATGTATTTTGTATAGCATCTACAATGCACTGAACTTTTAATTCCTGCATTGCAATATAGCCCATTGTTTTAGATAAATGGTGCAAAAAATGCCACCTACCAGAAAAAAATTCTGTTTCTGAGGCACAAGGCATGTTCCTTCTCTGAGGCTCTCAGAAGACTGTTGTACCACACACAGAACAATTTACCTAGGCCACTTTTCTTGTTGGTGGGAGAATGGAACATATTTGTTAAAATTTGCACTGAAGCAAAGCATATTGAAATGATACTGTAATGATCAAGCTAACAGCACTGCAGATTTAAATAAAAGTTTCCCCTTGTAAAAATAGGAAACACATATGAAAGGCATAATATAACTGAGCACCTCCCCCGAGCCTCCAAAAAGTAAATAGACTGCAGCAAACACGGACAAACCAAGCTGATGTTTGCCCCTCACTCCTAGTGGAGCTCTAAAATGTGAAGAACATTTACATCCAAATTTCATCACATGAATCAAAATCATGCTAGAAGTAACTAAGGTACAGAAACCATCAGGGAAGCACTGGCTGCAGAGTTCACATTGCCACACTGAGAGGCACTCTGCACAATACTGCAATACCCTGGGCAGCATCACCTGTTCTCCCAGTCGTGGGACAGCCACATGTGAGGTACTCACCAGAACACTCACTGGAAAAAAAGGCTGTGTCCACAGCTTGAACAACCCCATCAGGTCAGCCAGAGCTCAACAAAAGTGAGAAGACATCGAGGAAGATTTGTATGTCCAGCAACCAAACGCTCTGATCTGAAAATTAAATCCCCAGGGGAACTCTTCAGAGACAAGCAAAATGTGACCCAGCTTGACCCAGCTGCCTCCAGTTGGCAAGCACATATTTAAAATGAATTAGAGCTGAATTTTGGTCTGTATTTTTAAGACAGAAAAACTTGTGAAGCCCTAGCTATCAACAAACCAAAAAAATAGTTCTTCTACAATGAAATTTAAAAAAAAATAGAAAAAGGGGGAAAAAAAATAAAGCTTCTGCATGGTAAATAACTGCACAGTGTAATGAAATTTCTATTTGCCAATTGTGAGGTTAAAACTTTTTACTAGAAAGTGTCTGGGAGCTCTGTATTTAACTCCTTCAGATGGTGAGTGCTGTTCGCTTAGTTTAAAATATAAATGTCAGTAGGTAACCTGAAGGCTTGCTGTAAATCAAACCTGCACTGTATAAAAACTGTTATTTGTGTCCTAATGGGTCAAACAGAAGAGGTGCCCTCTCTAAAAGAGCTGGATACCAGATTCCCCTTTCATTGATCGAGGTTTCAACTCTGGGTGCTTGAGTTTATGACAAAAGAGTTCACAACACCGCTGGCAGGAAGTCGATAGTTTGATAGATACCCTTTGCAGTTGGTCCTGTCTCTAGCACTTTAACCACGCTTTCACTCTGACAGTTATTACTGCTGCAATAAATTCTTCAGTAAAACAAATAGGCTCTCTGAAAATGTATTAGCCCAGGCACACTATTTTACTTAATATAACTGCAAGTCTTAAACAGGTAACTACCATAGTAAATAGGCCAATATATTTAGAAAGAATCATGTGTGTGTGCGTGCATTTACAGTAAGTTACCTAAAGTTCCCTTCAGATCAGGTTGCACAGTATTTATTACACCTTCAGGTTATACTTTTAAAATTCACGAAGTAACTGACAGTAGCAGAGGCTTTTAAAATCTATTTTATAAAATGCTGTAAGAATTCCCACATGGTTTTCAAAATTGCCTGGATGAGTTTGCAGCCTAAATCCTTACAGTGACACTTAGACCCTTTGGTACTATTGAAAAAATGTACTTATTGTACTCATACTTGACCTTAAATGCTGCTTATCTTCCAGAAATCCAAGTGCTGTTGCTATTTTTTTACAGGGTGCTTAATAACAATTGGCAACAGGTTCTGATTGGATTGGGCAGGGAGAATGACTGTGTCCAGAATTATTCACTGGGGTCCATAGGCAGCAGCAATTCACCCACTCTCCCTTTCCCTAGGCCATGTGTCTTAGGAGTGTTAGTCCCAAAGGAAATCTCCACAGATTTTGAATTTTGAATTCTCATCAGCTGAATTTCATGGTTTCATCAAAATAGTTTCTAGGAAAATCTGCAAACATTTGTCCATTGCCATCAATAATAATAGGCAATATGAGAAAAGTGTTATTGTGTTATTGATATTTTTCTATGTTGTTTGGTTGCACTTTTTTTCCGTCTGCATTCATTAGCAATTTTCTTCAGACATGGCTATTAATATTAAAGCTAATTTATTAGCAGTTATACCAATTTTCTGCACTTACCCCACAGTCAGAGAGAAACTGTCTACATACAGAACCCTTCAGCACTCCTCTCTACATCCAGAGACTTTGTGTCACTTAGGGGAGATGTCTTGAGACATCTATCCTTCAAGATTAAATGCATCCCTTCTGAGTGGCAGTTGCCACAATTGAAGTAAGCATTTACTGCTAGTGCTCAGCCATGCAGCTAACTGCTCTGTGGCTGTGGCCTCTCAAGGTGTAGGACATTCATGGGGGAACACTGGTAATTTTGTTTTACCCTGCAGGCATGCAGTTTCTGGCTACATTGTGAGGAAATATCATTGAGTCCATGCTGAGATTGCTGTGCCTGCTGCTCAGAGCTCTCATGAAATGAACTAAAAGGATAAGAGCTCTCTTGACCTTTAAAGTCCACTTATTTGGGGTGATGGATCTCCCAGACATTTAAAAAAAAAAATAAATCCCAAGCCCATTAGAAAACAAGTGAGGATTGGCTGAATAGAGTGATCAAAATTCCATCTGCTAGAACAAAGAGAAAATCTGTGTTTTAAAAAAAAGTAGAAGTGGGTTGGCAATTAAAGTTATTTCCACGACTTTATCACTGAGGGCTCCTTAGAGTCTCCCATTTCTTCCCATTCTACTTCTGCCACAACAAGAAGTTATATTCTTTTCATTTCTTTGATGTCCATTCTGTTGGGGTTTTTTTCCAAAAACAACCTGTCTTCCCTATTACCAGTTATCAAATCAGCCAAAACACTGGCTTGTGTAAAGTAAGCAGGTGAAATGATGCAGATTCAGTCAAGTTCAGATATAATTCCTGGAACAATCTTTATGACCAGAAATCAAAGCAAAATATTCTCAGGGGGGAAAGAGGGAAAAAGTTAGCAAAACTCTCAGTGTCTAGGGTTTGATCAGGTTGACTAGAAAGTATTCTAAAACCGAGGTTAATTTCCCAAATATTTCATCGCTCTCTCAGAGAGAGCTTTTATCTTTCCTCCACACCCCACATCTGCTCAAGGAGAAGCAGGATCCACTTTCCATGTAGTTAATTCTTTATTCACCAAAGTAGAAGGATTTTAGCCAGTAAACCATTTTGCTACACACCAACAGTCATGTGAATATGCTGTCTGAGTTACTGAGGTATTTGCCAGTTTAACCACTTCTGCATCTGTGCCCTGACTCAAAGCCTGGATTGGTTTGTGGAAGATTTGAAGGAGCTGTGACTGTTGGAAATTCCACAAGAATACAGTTCCACACTGGTCAAACGTCTTGTAGCTCTTAGAGATTCACAACAAGGAACAAAAGTGATATGGCCCTGAAGGAAAAATAAACAGCAGACTCTTTTAGTGCATTTATCAAACAGATGAAAATAACATCTGACATGGTGGCATGGAAAGGTTTGCAACACTAATCTATTTCATTTTTCTAACAGCAGCATTTTTAGTTGCTGTATTTAACAAGTGAAAGTTCATTTGAATTTAACAAGGTGGAATTCAGCTCTTTTGGTCTTGGCATAAGATAATACGGGCCTGAACAGAACCACAAAATACTTTGCCCCCTTTTATGTTCACATAAATGACACTATTGTTTCTGATAGACCATACCGCTTACACTGCCATGTATGCTGCAGACAGAAAAGATGGAAAACACAACAGCAACTCTTGATAAAATTATAAAGAGATTGAGACAGGGATAACAAAGCAGGAAGGGAGCAACCATGCTGGCTCGGAACAAAGTCCTATGAGGCAGTGCAGCCCACAGAGGAGTCAACCATTTAAGCAGAAACAAGTAGGCTTCAAATTGTCAGGGCCCTTCTCTCCAATGCCCAGCTCTGAATTAATATGAAGGATAACAGAATGACGTGGCACAGATCCTGGTAAAAAAAAAAATGAAATGTAGAAGTTATAGACCCAACCAGACAAGAAGAGAGGAAGACAAAAAAATAAACCTGATGGCACTTAACTAGGGACTTTCCTTGTAAAACACAAGGTCAAGTTCTACAGTAGAGGTTGGGCCTTTTCTAGCACCACTGAATCTCAAATCTGTGGCAGAATTGGCAGAAGACTGAGAAAATCTCCACCATTGTCAATGCAGATTTACAGAGAATAAGTTCCTGTGCAGCATGTGATGCTGTCCTCTGGTGTGAAAAAGGAATCTAGAATAGCATCAAAAACATGGCAAGAGAAAGAGTGCTACCAAAAGGAAAGGGTGTGTGAATCACCCCATAACCTCCAATTAAAAAAAAAAAAGTCTGTTCATTACCAAATGGACAAGGAAGATGAAGAGTAGGGAAAATAGGCATCCAAGATAGTTCCAGTTAATACTTTCCCAGGCACCAACTCTTTTCATTAGTGGGACTCCAGAGCTGAATGTGATTTCTATATATTCAGTGATCTTCAAAGGATTTCTCTTTCATAAAGTTGCCCACTCACACAGCCTGGACATGAGCCAGCAATGTAAGCTTGCAGCCCATAAAGCCAATTGTATCCTGGGCTGCATCAAGAGAGAAGTGACCAGCAGATCAAGAAAGGGTATTCTGCCCCTCTGCTCTGCTCTGGTGAGACCCCACCTGCAGTGCTGCATCCAGCTCTGGGGTCACAGCACAGGAAGACCTTGGATCTGCTGGAGGGAATCCAGAGGAGGCCACCAAGTTGATCAGAGAGACAGAGAAACTAGTAGAACTGGGATTGTTCAGCCTGGAAAAGAGTAGGCTTCAGGATGTCCTAACTGTGGCCTTACAGTACCTAAGCAGTACAAGGAAAATGGAGAGACTATTTACCACAGTGTGTAGCAACAGGACAAGGGGAATGGCTTCAAACTGAACACAAGTAGGTCTAGATTAGATATCAGGAAAAAAATATTCACTGTGTGGATAATGAGGCACTAGAAGAGGTTGCCCAGAGAAGTCATGGATGCCTTATCCCTGGAAGCATTCAAGGACAGGTCGGGTGGGGCTCTGAACAACCTGGTTTAGCGAAAGGTTTGGAGCTAGATGATCTTTAAGATCCCTTTAACGCCAAGCCATTCTATCATTCTATGTTTCTATGTCATTCCCAGACATGTCAGCCCCTCCCCAGTGCACCAGTATGCTGTCCCACACTTCTTCAGGGAAGAAGGTACTACTTAGCACCCTTGATCACCCTAGACAGTGTGGGCAGCTGGAATTTTACCTGAAGAGATGCAGCAATGAGGCTGTGTGCTTTGCTCCCCCATCAGCAGAAACTGCAGAGTGAGTCTGCAGTAACAGTGCCACTGTGTATTTAGATGCACGCTCTGCCAAGATTGAGACAGTTTTACTTGTGCACACAGACACAGAGTTCCTTGGAAGGGTGTACTCTGTGTGAGAGAAAGAGTGAGTAGGCATATTTGCAACTAATTGAGGATCTTGCACCTTAGATTTCCAGCCCTTTTGGACCAAGTCCTTCATTTGTTTTATACATGCATTTAGCATGAAACAATAGATTCCTACTGTCTGTGGTAACTGCTAAGTAATAGTGGTGGAAATTCAATTAAATCATATGAATGGATACACTCCTCACATAATGGTCATGGTTTCCTTAACTGTCCAAAACCAACACTTCATAACACAGAGCAATACTTGGAATCATCCTTCTTTTCATAAGAATTCCTTTGTTCAACATAGGAACTTGAAGCTGTTTCTGATGGATTAATTCTTGAGAACTTGATATATAGATTTAGTATTTTTCCTCATTCAATTTTATTTATTCAATCATGCAGAGTCAAGTTGGAAGAAACTTAAAGGACAGTTACTAAACAGATTTTCCTCTGTTGCCAATATTTCCTCTTGCTCTTTTCCTTCTTATCCTGTCCTGCTTGTAGAAGTCAGTGCTCCAATTCATCACTTGCCCAGTCTTCCCAGTAGGAGACACACTTCACATCAAACTTCAGCATATTGATTTTTCTTCTCTTTCCATGGTGTTCTCTATATTCAGTCACATTGCTGCAGAAAACCGGACCTTGGCTCTTTCCCCAGCCACACTGGACACATATTTGCTGACATGTCGTTTCAATTAGACTACCCAAGAGCTGCACAGAAACAGGAAACCACTCTCAACCTCAAACCAGTCCAGACACCGGAAACCAGGGGTAGACAGAAGTGAGCTGCAGCTTCATTAACAACAGTCACAGCAGCAAAAGCAGTACTTGCAGAAGGACAGCAGACCTTGTGGGGAGGTATGCTGCTCTGAAAGTCATTAATTAAACCCATGAGTTAAATCCTTCCCACTTTGCTGTCTCAGACCCATTACAACTCACAAAGGTAACACTAGCCAACAGTGGCTAGGGGCTCATCTTCACTGAAGTCACACACAGTAACAAGTTTATTGCAATGAAAGGACACACAAACCTCTTCAGGTCCTCTTGGCACTGTAGCCAGTGCTTTGGGGAGCTCAGTGAGGAAGAAACATAACCAGCCACTGAGAAATATACAGCTGTGGCTAGGCAGCTCTGTAGTGAACTAGAATGTCTCATTCCTAAGTTAGCTCACAAGCAGCAAAACCACTACATTACACTGCTTCCTGGTATGCAGATATACTCTGAGAGATGAACAGGAATACTTGGGAGGAAATCTCTGTCATTCTCACATAATCATCTCTAGTGGGTTCTTCAATCTAGAAACTAAATTTGGCATGTAATATATACAATGTTGATTTTTCAAAATAGAGAGTTTTCAACCTAAGAAACCACCTCACTGAAAATTTTGCCAAAAATCACTACATTGCTAATTCTTTTGCTGAAGCAGTGTTTTTAGGGAATATATATATATGTAAATAAATTCTAAGTAGTGTTTCTGGTGGACTGCAGATCTGGCAAGATTGTGTTGCAACCTAAAAAGAACAGATGTCAGTGATGATACAAGTAGCAGAGCATAGGAGGCAAGTTTTTAAGCATTGCTTTACAAAAGCAAAAGCTGTATAATGGAAGTGATGCCTTCATTATCAACATCCTTCCTCCTGACAGTCTGTGAACCCACTGCAAACTAGTATGATTTATCAAGGCATTAGGAGTGGGACAGCACAGGTAGCCCCTTCTCTGGCTTTGGACCTTGGAGGTCTGGTCCCTGATTGCTTGTTTGACTCATAAAGTAATGAGTGCTGTTATTTGCTTGTTGATGGTTGCTTTTAATATATAATATAATTTATAAACTGATTAATATAGTTTAAAGTATAATATATGTATAATAATATATATTATAATTTAGTATAATGTAGCCTTGACACCCAAAGCAGAGGAGGGTGGAGGAATATCTTATTGACTTACAGCCATGAGTTCTGTGGCATAGACTGTGCAAGGCACCCCAAAAGGCACACTGAACTCCCAGAAGCCTTCACCATTCTGCAACAAAGATTACTCTGTCATTAGCAGCCATGGGGAGCTTTAGCTGCACAGTAGGACCTGGATCCAGGCCTAATTCCACGGTTTGGATCACAATCCAACAGGTATTAGAGATGAGAGGCCATTCACAAGGACCACATTTTTTTCTGAGATATGTAGTCAGACTGGCATCTAGTGGGATATTGAAATGTGCCTAGGAGCCTAACTGGATTTTGGAAACCTCCTTTTAGCACTGATCAACAGTTTTTTGGTGGCTAAAATCTTCCAGGCTGGCACGTGGTTTTGATTTGTAGTCAATCTTCTGCTAGCAGAGCAATTCAAATCTAAAGTTTCAGTTCTGTTTCTCTCCCTTCTTGATTTGTTTTTTTTATTTGGGAAAAAAAAAGAAAGGCTGTTTTGCTCTTGGACAGAGCTAGGAGTGGCAGCTGAATGTGGTAAACAGGAGACAAATGCATCAGCTAACAGGGTTTTTTTTAGAAACTTCAAGTATCACTTGAGAGAAGATTTGGCACAACATGTTTTTATACAAGTACCACGTGTTGGATAGTTTGGTGTGATTATGCTCTCAGCAGACATAGAGAGTGACAATACATGCTTTACCTCTCATTTCACTGGGAAGATAGCCCTCCAGATGACATGACAGCACTGGTGTTGTTGATCATCTGACACCCAAATGATAATTTACAGAGACTTTTATTGAGCTGACCTGTGTCACAAAATGGCATTAAAGCCTATTGGTTATCACTGTTTCAATGAAGAGACTTAGCCTGACACGGGTGTGTCAGGATTATTGAGTATGAGTAAAAATATTGAGTACTTTGATG
Organism: Eopsaltria australis; assembly: GCA_034509425.1. Taxonomy (NCBI): domain Eukaryota; kingdom Metazoa; phylum Chordata; class Aves; order Passeriformes; family Petroicidae; genus Eopsaltria; species Eopsaltria australis. Next base: position 6,490,244 of record JAVTVJ010000012.1, on the reverse strand, counting down.
ATGGTTCATCTTCACATGCAAATCAGACGGGAAGGAAAAAGTGTGGTCATAACTGGAAACACAGAAAAGAACATGGATATTTGGTACATATGCAGAGAGCATCCATTTGTAGATTATGTATTTCTTCTAAGCCCTTTATTCAATTAAACATCCTTCAATTGCCAAGAGACAGTCTTCATAAGATTCTTATGCTGAGAAATAAAAGCAGTTTAATAGTTTTCATTTTATTTTTATTTATTACAATTGAAGTTGGTTTTGATTAGGAGAAAGTTTGTTCACTGGCATTTTTTTTTAAAGTATCAGTTTGTGTTTGCATCTCATGATGTGGGATGTTATATTAAATTATTCATTTTTACAGAATGGAAATTAATTATTGTGTATGAAATCCCAAACACATATGGTCACAGTGCTGGTTAGATCTGCCTCCTGCTATGCTTTAGAGATTCAAATTTGGAGGTAGTATGTTATTTTCCATGCCAAGACCACCTATGGTTTTCAAGATATAAGTATCTGAAAATTAGCATTTTCACACTGAGCACTTGTTCCAGCTTTATTATACATTGACGACTACCATCTTGTAACTACATGTACTAGAAGGGATGTTAGCAATCTATAAATGCAATTTAAGTTCTTCTGAAATTCACTGACTGACTGCATTTTCTACATCTACCTTTAGCACCATGTAACATCAATCTCTTCTTTTGAAATCTCTCAGAATGTCTTTTGACTGATAGCAGTGATTGGCATTAATTAATTTCAAGGGTCAGTTGTGAATGATTGGTTTGTCATGGTCGAGGACTGAATTATATACGATCAGGAGAGCGTGCTGAAATGGTCAGTCAGTCAGTGAAAATCAAAGAACATAAGTTCAGATGGAAAAGAATTCACAGCTCTGTTTATGAACGCAGCCAAGCCACTTTACATCTGAAATTAAGGGGGTTTGGTCTTGAATCTACTCTTAAGGAAATAGCCCAATCTCTAACTGCATTTTTGGCAAGAAAATGTATGAAGAAAAAATTCTGTTTCTTTCTGTGAATGTCAAGGAAAGTCCTACTAAAAAGATTCAGAAAATTTGTTCTTTGTTATATATTTATAAAGGAAAATTGGATTAATTTCTGTTATAATAAATTTCTATTTCTTAACTCTACATTAGTGCATCTATATTATATGCTATCGAAAGGCAAAGGATTCCAGGAGAAGCAACAAAAAATAATGATCCCTGTTGTGTTGGGTTTTTTATTTTTTTACTTTGCATTCTGTTTTGTTTCCCCTGCAGTGTGTAACTAAAGGGAAAATGAAAAAAAAAATATTAGATGACCAGAATATGCTTGAGGGAGCAATATCTTTTTCCCAAAAAAGGGCCACTCATGATTTTTTGTTAACTTATATGTTGATAAAGGTTAATCTTGAAAGCATTCTAATCATGCATATCTATGAAGGATCATTGCAAGCAGCTTTTTTAACAGTGTAGTAAATACCTGAACTCATATGTCAGTACCTAAGGAAACTTATGGAATAGCCATATTGGGGAATATCTTAGTAGATGAGTATTTAGAAACTTACTGACTGGTGTTGGCCAAAATGGTAACTCAACTTACTCACCTTAACATCTGAATTGGTGGTGGTACAGATGCACAATTATTCAATAACAATATAACTTTTATAAGACTTTTTAAAATTCATTTTATGTATCTTACAAGCGTTCAAGACAGAAAAATGCAACATTTATCAATCTATATAAGCTCTTGATTCACCATCTGAGAATATCCAGCATTTAGTGGAATACATTTTAATACATAACATTTATACCTGGACTATGCACAGGATCAAAAATCAGATTGGGTAGATTTTACTTCTCTACAACTTTCTTGCATTCAAAACTTGAATGATATTTCTAAGAAAAATGAGGCCAAGACAGTGCAAAAAATCTTGATATTCCAGCAAGTTTGAAGAGTAAATACTTTGCTCTTTTATCATAAAGATGGACAACAGTAGTCCATACACAATAGGATAAAATTTTTATTTTATAGGATGAAACTAAACCTTTGGGCAGACAAAAAGATACTGATGGGCTTTGGACAATACTTCTTCAGTATTTGGGGGCTTTTAGAATATCAGTCCACTGAACTGGAAAGGTCAATTTAAATGATTAGAGATTTAACAGTAAACTAAGGTGTAACAGGTACAGGAGATGAAAGACAGAATATAGCTGTGCAGCAGGAGCACACAAATCACAGCAATGGACAGTTCTGTTAAATATATTCCTAGTGCCACCCATGCAAATTAGCACAATCTACATCTCTAAGGATTCATCAGCAGGACTGTGAGAGGACTATCTGATGCCATGATTTTCATCCTGTGCTATATTTTGTCATGCATGAGCGTCCTAGTTTATGAAAGCTTTCAGGAAAGAAGAAAATTGAGCATGCATGGTCTACTCAAAAATGAAGAGTAGTGATATGTGTCACCTAACTGAACAGGCAGATAGTACCCACAGATGGTCACCAATCCCTGGCAGGAGGCACCACTACTTTTGGCATTGCACTGGGACCATGTGAAGGTCATTGACAGCATGTCACAGGGTTCAGTCTTGCCTTTGCAAGTTCAAGAAACATTTCACAGTGGCAGCAAGAGCTGCAGCTCCATGAATCAGGGAAGCTGCCAGTGGAAAACATGCACATCAGAAAGCAGCACCACTTCTGCCTTCTCTGTAGTCAACACAAGTAAATTATCAGGTAATTATTCTCCAGAACCATCAATCAAAAGCATCCCAGAGGAACAGATCCTAAATATAAACTAGAAAGCTTGGGTCTAGCAAAGCAACTTTTACTATTTTCTTTGGTTACAAAAGGGCCTGGAGCCAATATTCTATATGAACTTTTTCATGATCATGCAAGATATGACTACAGAGCTACTGAGGTAAGGTGATGTTTCATGGTCCATTACTAATACTGGACTCATCTGTTGAGTATTAGTTCTCCTGATCTTATTCAAGTTTATGTTATCAGTGTTTTCTTTTCAGTCATTGATGACATATTCAAGAGAATTCCAACATTAAAACCTCACAAATCTTTATTTAAATGGGCTTCTTTTGTTTGTTTAACAGTAATTCTAGCCATGTCATGGCTGAAAAAACTCTGAGTATATGTTCTAAATGCAATCTCTGGGCTAAAACTCCATTAGAAGAACACAAAATAGTTTTCTAGTACATCTTGTTGACTATAAGGCAGTTCTATGAGTCAGGATCTTTTGAGTATAATAATGTCACCATTAACTTGCCATAGAAATTAGAATAGTCCAGCAAAGTGCAAGATTTCATAACATTTCACTCTCAAGAAGCCATAAGAATGGGGTCTATGACTGAGTGGCACCTCAGTGTTCTAGAGAATGTCATGGTACATGTATCTAGCATTGTTTGTAATAAAAAATTGTAAGTATGATAAATGCCAGCTCTTCCCATCTGCTTCTCAAATCAAAACAGATCCAATTTTTAAAGGTGTTGAGCCAAAAGTGGACCTTCTGCATTTGTAAACTAAACTGGATAGAAATTGGTTTTTTCTATTGTTACGGTTATAAATTATATAATTCTTAGTTTTAAAAACATAGGGACCACTGTCATTATAATAGTGTCATAACACAGGTACATTTCATTACACAGGTACATGGTTTTCATTACCAACAAAGCTGGAAGTGGGTGTTATTTATTAATCCAATAGCACCTAAAGTTCCAGCCATGCTAAGTTCTCAAACAGACTAGGTTCTGCACAAATATAGTACGTCCAATCTGTGTATGGAAACCATGCCATCAATAATCCCACACATTTAGAATATTCAGTAAATATCAAACTTCTGTTAAAGAATCAAAGATGGACAGCAATGCTAACAAACATGGAACGAAGAGAGAATCAGGATTGCAAATCAGCATGGACATCAGTGATAAACCAGGTGAATAAAAGTTAAACTAAGCAGTGCTTTGTCCACAATAAAGTTGATAGAAAAAACAGTCTTCCTTTCAAAAAAGTTGGGATATCATTTATATCAGGCAATTTTATTCTTGAGACCTCTCATATGCATTCCAAAATATTTAAAACTTGTGAGACCCCACCTGGAATACAGCACCCAGCTCTGGGCTCCTCAACACAGGAATGATGAGGACCTGTTACAGTGGGTCCAGAGAGCAATGAGGATGATAAGAGGGATGGAGCACCTCTCCTACAGAGACAGGCTGCGAGAGCTGGGGTTGTTCATTGTGGAGAAGGCTCATTGTGGTCTTTCAGAACCCTAAGAAGGCTTAAAAAAATGGAGACAGAGTGAGTTTTTATACAGGCAGACAGTAACAGGACAAGGGGCAATAGTTTTGAACTGAAAGAGGGCAGGTTTAGATTAGATATTAGCAAACAATTCTTTACTCTGAGGGTGGTGAGGCACTGGAACAGGTTACCCAGAAAAGCTGTGAATGACCCATACCTGAAAGTGTTCAAGGCCAGGCTGTATGAGGCCTGAGCAACCTGATCTAGGGAAATAGCATCCCTGCCCATGGCAGGGGTTTTTGAACAAGGTGATCTTTAAAATCCCTTTCAACCCAAATAATTTCATTATTCTGTGATTCTTCTAAGCAGTATGAGAAATTATGGTGACGGACACGTAAAAAATACCTGAGACAGGGAGAGAGAAATAGGCTGATAGAAAAGTAACAAGGTCACATGGCATCAGTCCACAGGTGATGTGTTTTGGATGACAGCTGGTACCTGGAAGCATGCAATATATTGTAAGGCTTTTTTTTTTTTACTAGAAAGTTGGTGTATTTCCAAGCATTGGTGAAAAGCAGAAACACCAAGAGTGGGTCAGCCTCCCACAGTTCACATCTGATCCATTGAGAGTAGGATTAAATGCGATTGCCATAAATATTCATCTCGTCTATTGCCGTGTGAACTGATGGCAATGTATATAAACAAAAGTAGATGTATGCCAGTCGTTAAATCAGGTCTCGCAACTTTATTAATTTAGTATGTACACAAGGACAGAAGTTTACCAAGGAGAGTGCAATTTCTGATAGGGTAGGTGTATATCTGATTTATTTTTCTTCTTTTCTCAAGAGAAAACAACCCTGCTTTAGAGACTCACAATACTAGTGAAGCAGTTTAATAAAACAGCAAGCTCTGCAGGAAGAATGATCAGGCATTAGGTAGTGATCAAACTAATGATCAGGCAATGTAGGTAAGTGGAGAGCTATCAGTATACAGCTGACACAAGAGTTGCAAAGAGCTTACCCATCCACTTTCACCCTATTTATTTAAAAAACTCTAACAGAGACAGTGCAGACCAGTGCTAGCATATCAGTAAACTTGGGGGGTGACAGCCCATGTTGAAAAGTGAAATAACCTACAATTTGCTCTGTTAGTATTTTGTCAGCCAAATAGAGAGCAGAGTGTGCAGACAGTTTCTAATTCCAATACCAGCAGGTTATGGCTACCAAACAGGCAGGAAAAGACAAGGGTTGAGAGTCTACCTGCATTTACCCAGACAGTCGGACTCCCAGGACAGTAACAGAAGCTATTTCTCTGGCCTTTTTTCCTTCACTGTATTCTTACAGTAGTTGTGATGTCTTGAATAGTCTGTTAATTATCTAGTTCAGAAAAATTGGGGTTTCTCCTCATATACAGTGTACTGGTGTCCGACCCTTAATAGAGTTTTACGACGAATTTTAAATTTTGACTGCCTATGTTAGCAGATACCAACAATAACTAAGCTGCATGGGTGCATCCTACATACCTACAATGCCAATATAACTCAGGAAAGGTTCCATGGTTACAGTCCATCAGTGCTATTGCTGGGATTCAACAAAGTCATTTGGATGCTAAATTGTGTTGAATTTCCTTGTTGAAAGTTGGTGTTCACAACACAAATAGATAATAATCTCTGGTTATTGAACCCAGAGTGGACCATAGTTCTAGCTCTGTCGGTTCCCTACTGTCTCAAAAACAGCAACATTTTAAAGTTCTGTAAGGAGACAGAAAAACTGAAGAAGCAACGCAAGATTTTAATGGATCGTTTTAAGCCTTTAATGAGAATGAGGGTACATCTTGGACACAGGTCATAAAACTGGCTCAAGACTGACAACAATGCATAATGACTGTGCAAAGGAATCCCCATTATCAACCTAATAGTCAGGAAAAGATAGATTAGGATGGCACAGTGTTCACATGTGGCCTCTTGGGGATAATTTCTTAAATTAATTCTTAACACGCAATGCTGTAAAAAGATGATTTGTTGAGACTTGAGGACGATTTCTTTCCCAGATATTTCAATGGTTTTAGCATGGCTGATGACATATTTCCTCCTAAGGTTGTGTGCCCAGAAAAAAAAAAAAAACCAGGAATACATTAAATGGCATAAAAGCACAGTTTAACAAACTGAACCTCTTAAACTGTATTCATCAGGATTCATATACTATAGGGCAAAAATACACATTGCTTTCAATCTTTGATAGACACAAGGAGAAGTGCTGAATACAGGTTTTCCCTATGAGTACACTGAACTTAAAAGAATCAGAGTCAGAAAATTCCTATGTGACATCATGGCTGGAGCAATAATCATGCTAGTAGTCCAATGGCTGTCAATAACCATGTGAAAATTCTTGGTGCATTTTGTCCCATTTAAAACATACTATGAGTGGTCCTTTATGAACCTATGTAAGGATGTGGGGAAACCTCCAAAACTTTTGTTCCATGCATACAATAACATTAATGTGGTATGGTTTGTCACTTGGCTGAACTGGGATGAAATTTGCAGAGGGTCAGAAGTTGGTGTGGGGTATATGATGCTCTGACTCAAAGTCAACTAAAGTCAATGGGGCCCCATCTGCTGCCTTCAGCAGACTTTGGATCAGGCTCATTGCATACTGATAAAGATCAAGCAGAAGGGGGCCTTGAATTCTCATTCTGATTTATGCTGAGTAATTGAATACAAATCTAAAGACAATATAAATAACTTCAGAAAGGTCGCTTAGCTAGTCAGCCTAGGAAATAAATTTAGAAGTCTTAGGTAAATGCTCAAACTACCAGCAAAAACACTTTTTGAAGGCATCAGACAACTGTTTTATCCTTATGGGTTTTTTTAAGAATTACAGGCATCATTCAAAATCTACATTTTTTTGCATTCCTAATGTGATAAACAATCGATAGGACTTTTCAGCTCTTTTCTTATGGCCTCATCCTTCTATTGATCTCAGCTCAAAGTCCTCACTTCACTGAAATCACACACATATAAGGACAGACAGACTCAGCCTTAATGAGTTCCTGTACCAGCTTCGTCTGTGATGTATGCAAGATTATATATAGATCTGCAAATAGCATCTGACAGCCATGCTGCTGCACAAAAGTGGTTGGAGACAACACTCAACCTACCAGTGTGACCCACTAAATACCCTTTGGCAGTAACATATGAACCCATCTGTTAAGTAGTCCAAGAAATGTGATTGCCAATGTCTGGATTTGATTGTCAGAGGGAAGAAAGAGGAATATAAATACATGTCCATTTCCTTTCTGGTTTGACTCAGCTGTTTGTCTTCCAAGAGTCATAAGATTTTCTCCAACCTGGACAGGTCAATCTACTCTTACTTGCATATCTTTGAAGATGACCTGTTCCTCAGATATTATATCCAAATCCTACAAAAGTACCAAGGAAAATTAAGTTCATTTTGTATTTCCTGACCTGACATGAAACAAGCTTTGGGGGATACCATTCTCAGGGTCCCGAATAGTTTAGATACCACAGGTTGTATGTGATGACATTCAAAGTCAGGAATATCTGTACTTGCACCAAGTATGTCATGGCACCGAGGCCATGACCTTAGCTGCAAAAGCATCAAAACTTTCCTCCAGGATATGTTAAGGAGTAGGGCCAGAAGCATGTTTACAGTCTAGGGTCCTGCTGAGGTAACTTAGCTCACTGAGAAAGTTGCACTGAGACTGCAGAATATCTAGTCTAAGTATTGATTAGGTCACTTATATTGATAAGACACTATAGAGAAGCTGTGGTCAAGTCACCAAACTCACAGTTGAAAGAGACACTGGAAGACAGCAGCAATCTCAAAACAGAATAACCCAAATTTTCTATTCCAGTATTCCATCTACTAGGTAGTCACTCACATCCTTGAGTTTACAATATTAAATTCTCTATGCTGCTTACCACAGTGAATCCCAAGCATCTATTCCCTATTACCTGCAGAACTATAGTTTACTGATCCATTCCCTCAAAAGGAAAATTTGTTTGCAGTGCAAGTCCCAAGTCTTGCCCACAAATTTAATTTTAATCATATGACATTCCCATTAAGGAAATGGCACTTTCAAGGTTAAAGATAAGAACATGATTGTTTACAAGGTTTACTTTTGACTTTGTAGCTAATACATACCTACAAAGTCTAAAAACCAGGCAATCATTCCTCCTATTTCACCTACATGGAGGCTATGTTCCTACATGTTTAACTGCATCTGTTCCCTGATTGCTACAATATATTTAATTATTAATTAATACAAAAACGTCAGCCTTTTTATACTCTTGAACAATATAAAAGGAAGGTATGTAGGTTTCCCACTCCATTGAAGTCATTTCACCTTAAACTATGTTCATAGGCACCTGGCAATTGCCTGGGAGGAATTGTGTAGGTCTGTCTTGCAAGACAGGAATCTGTTGTTCAGGTTTTGGGATTCACATTGGGTGCTGTAGAAAGGAGCATTGTTTTGCTTAACTGCATTTTCTATGCCATGCACAAAGGCCACAGCACATCCAAGACCAGTGGGAAAGGGAAGAGGGAGAGACAGATGAGAGGAATGGCCACAAGAATCTGGTGTCTTATTTGCTCTGTCCTTTAAGAAACAATATTTTTCTTTAAAGAAAAGGTGGAAGTGTCAAGACCTGCCAAGAAAGAGGATCCCAGTGTTTGGGATCATATGAACACAGTAGGGAGGACAGAGCTGGTGTTTCAGGCTGGTCAGGAAGTGGAAGGAATCCAGGTTTCCTTCCCAAGATAGGGAAGAATTCCTCCCAAGACGAGTCAGGACCCAGTCTTTATTGCTGCTTTATATTAATTAATTAAGATGGATAGAGAAACACAAAAAAATTCTACAGTTTAAAGAGGTCTTCAGTTCACCTGATTCACTGGCATAATTGAAGGAAAAAGAAAGATTGCAGAATCATTTTATACCAATGTATTTCCTTTTAATTGTCTGTGATGGATGTAACAATGACATTATGCCAGCTGTGAAGAAAGTGACTGCCAGAATACATTGGGCTGCTATGTTTCATCCTATCCACAAACTCAAATAACCCAACTACACAAGTGTTTTTAAGACACATTCCGTATTTGTGGAAAGGAAGGTAGAAAAAAAATTACCCAGATGCCTCAGGGAATACAGCCCCTTCAGCTTCAACTTATAAAAATATCATTGTTAACATAACTGATAATTCATACATGATACCACTCAGCAAATGTGAACTTTTACCTCCTTAGCAGCCCTGTGATGCAGGCCCTGTTGGGTCAAGTTCAGCATCCCCATAAGTACATTTATGCATTATCAGCTTGATCGTTTCCCTCTATCTCTCAAGTAGGAAAATAAAGGAAAAGTAAGTAAGTGACAAGAGAGCACTGGAAGGAAAGCTGCAGCCAAATTAGGACAAAAGCACAAGTAATCACTCCCCTTTCTCTCTTTGCAGCGAGCTTTCTTTTGATCATTCCTGCTTTGTTAAAGCAATAGAAAAGGTTTAATTCCATAACCCTGGCTCACACAAGCAGACCTTTTGCAAGTAGAAATACCCCATGAGTTTAGTGAAATTAGTGCTGCTATAAAATGGGATTTTAAAAAAGGACTCAGGTGGTAGCCACTGGTGGTAGAAATTGATCTAGTACCTCTGAAGGAAAGTTTTTGTACTGTTTTCCTTGTTTCTGAAAGCCACCCATGAAATTAAGATATGATTAATTAGAACCTATGGCAGTCTTGTGTGTTACAAGCTCTGTATCGTAACCTCCTCCACTTTAAACTCAATAGATTAAAAACATTACACCCTGATCCTTATTTGCAGAGGACAATCACCATTTTCCATAACATGCAACCAAAAACTTCTGTTTTGCTGTTTGGGGCCATACTGCAGCACAGCTGGGACAGGGAACTTCAGGAACACTCGTGGAGAGTGCAAATTTCAGTAACACCACCCTGTTTCTGTAAATGAAGCGTCCTCATTTTCTCCTGCTAGATGTGCAGGCATGCCTTGCTAACAATTACTGCGGGTCACAGGCAAACAATTTCTACACCTACTGTACATAATAATTGTCATGAGAAATTATCTTCACAGCCTTCTAAGCTTCCGTTTGCAAACAATGATCTATATGATAATAATATCTCTATAGCTTACAATGCATACACATTAGCCTGGTGTATACACAGCACAACTTTCCATAGAGAAGTCCACATTGATCATCAAAACTTTATTCCATACTTCATAGCTGGGAATAAAATGCTTGTCATGTTTTTATCAACAAAACACTCATTTTCAGTGCCTCTGGCTGCACATTATTCTTGACTAAATGGACATGCTACAAACCTCCTACATTCCAACATATGGCTTTCTTGCATGCTTCAGAAAGAGAAATTAAACAGACATAAGCATTAATAGTGTCTATCATGCTAAATGAAGAAGATTTTGTAGTATTATATCTCATAATATGGTTGCTCCAAGAGATGCCTCTTTGAAAGAAAATATTTACATTCAAAATTCAGATTATTTTCTCCCAATTTCTCATAATCCTTTAATATGGCAGACGTGCACATGATCATGCTGTTTCCCGTACAGCAAAGCGTGTTTGTGTGCTGTTGAGTGGCAATGCATTTTGTGTATATGATACCTGCTCTGCCAAGTTGCCTCTCTTTCTCTATGCAAGCTGCAAGAACATTTTTAATGAGGTATTTGCCATTAACAACATTTTCCTACATGCATGCTATTCATAAGAGTAAAACAAATAATTTTGCTTTGGATTAAGCTCAGTTTTAAATAACAAACTGCATTATCAAACCTCCCCCCTTCCTGAGGCAGAGGCACATGGCTGTGTACATACACATAGGTACACACACCCCCAGAGAGCAGAGCACTGCATTTGCCTCTGAGTATCTTGTGTCCCCTGTAGCCCTTTAATGCTTAAGGCTAAAATGCTAAAACACTAAAAACAGGTGTACCTTGACCCTCTGAAGATCTGATAAGATCTGACTGGATCAAAGGCCAAGGTCACTTGAGTCATGAGATTGGCTGAGTGATATTATTTTTGTCATGGTTCCAAACTGTTGAGAGGTAGGACTCTGATTCTGGCACATGAGAATCAAATGATATGATAGTCTAGTTATTAAATATGACAGATAGAAAAAGCTGTATGTTGCACAGCTACTCTGTGATTAGTAGCCTATATTTTACAATGTCACTGCTCTGAATGCTGTAATACTTCCAAGACTCTTTCAAGAAGTAAGGCTTTTGAATTTAAAAAGAAACAATAAAAGAAGATAGAGATGAAATCTGGTAACAGCTCTGCAAGATTTCACAGCTTATTTTCCCAAACAGCATTCTATTTCAATAATTCAACTGTAAAACTAGTTCCCTACCACAGTTTTTTTCCTTAGGACCATCTTTAAATCTTCTATTTTATTTTATTTTAATCAGACAGATGAATAGACTCCTATGGAACATTAGAGGAATGCAAAACAAGAAAAGTTAGCTCTGTCTTCTCATTTTCATGTTATGCTTGCAAATAGATGCAGCATTTTAAATCCAGCTGTATTCCCCTACAGGTAACCTATCTTAAGAATTAGGGAGGAACCCCAGCAACAATAAAAATGCCCATCTCACCCATGTATCTCAAACACTATCTTTTTAAGGTAATCAAAAGTAGAGTAGTTTGATGTTTAGCATGTCATATCTATAACTTACATATCCTATCGGTTCATTCATCTGTAAACTAGATATACTTTTCTCTCTCCCTGATGCCTTGCAAATGTTTTTAAAGGTCTTTGAGATCCACTGATGAAAGACATTTTAATAGCATGCAGTATCACTGACATGGGCGTCTTGAGTGCCTACTTGCATTTTGAAAATGCAGCCTTTTGTCTTTAGAAGGAGACCTAAAACCCTAATTAAATCAGAAGATTTTTGTGGGCTGAGGGATTGTGCAGTATTAGATAAGTTAGCAGCAAACCCATCAAGTAGTCCAGGGGGAAAAAAATAAAATGCAATCAGGTAATCTTACAATCAGCAGATAAAAGCTAAATAGAAACATATTACATAGCCTGCAACTATAATAGGCTAACACTGCATTATTTCCAAGACACAACTACTGAACACAATCAGGAAGAGAGCGAAGAACCGTGAAATGCTCAGTGAAAATGGGATAGGAAGGAAGAACTTGCATTCAAAACTTGGGTTTTTCTGTTGTTTCTTCTTAAAGAAGGATGATTGCTTGATATAGATAATAAAAATGAGGATATTAAGGCATGTCTGAACAGGCAAAAGTTGCTACTGTGCTTAAGACCAGAGCTGGAAGGAATGACTGTTTCTGTTTTGAGTAGAAGTGGGCCCCCAGTCTCTAAGAATGTGTGCATGATGTATAATAGATACCTGTCTGATATAATTAATTATATTTTTCCTAAATTTAACATTGCCTGAAGGGTAAAATCATTTTGCTTGGTGAAATCCCTCATGCCACACAAAGTCTGTGCACAAGTCAGATTTAATTGCTGTGATAAAACCACAAGAAAGACCAGGTTTGCATTAAATCTATAACCACATCTAGTGAAGAATAGCTTTAATCACCTTTGAAATGGTGACCACAAGATAATTAAAGGGAAAGTGTTCTCATTAGTAATTATCCAGGAATATCAAATCTCAGTTTATCTTGAAGTCCAATTTAAAATGACTTGGCATGGTTTTAATTTTTTCCTCTATTTCTGAGGTTATGAATCTCCTAGAATTTCTTCTATGAGAGTGGGAAAAAAATCGAGTTTGCCCTGTGGAATTCCACAATCCACTGTCATGCTTCCTTTCCTCTGTCTGTGCTAGTAAGAGTGCCAGGTAACAGCAGTCACTTCTCATTGATAACTTTGCCATCTCCACACTCAGGACAAACTGGAAACTGAAGTTTTTCATTCTCAATAAAGACAGCATTACTTGTGTTGCTAGGAGATGATATATCTCACTGCTTCTTTCACTAAAGCCTCTTTGGTGTAGTTTCTCTGCTCCTGGTAACAAATATTTGATCTCTTGCACATGTGCTTCCAGAGGAAAAGAGAAGCAGAGTCTCACTTGAACCTGAGCAATAACTTCCTTTAATTTGCACATGTAAATCAGCCTTGAATCTCAGTTTTTCAAACAGCACACAAGTCCACCCCAATTCTCCAGAATCAAAGCACAGCTCCAACTCCAGGCTTTGACAGGAGTCACCTGTGTTAAGAAATTACCCTAATCAAAGAGCAGCACAGAGAGCAAATTCTCCTGCTTCTCACATTGTTTCCTCTGTCTGACCTGTTTAACAGATCTAATCCACTACATCTCATTAAGCTCAGCCTTTACTTCACTGTAAAGAAAATGAATTTGGAAGACTGTACTTAAGAACATCAGATAATGCTAACTGCACAACATGGTATATGTGGTAGGGTAAAAGATTCTTTTACAGGAACTTACTTTCCTCTGCATACTTTCTCTGTTTTCCTCCTCCTTTCCTCTTTACACACCTTAACAAATATGCCAGGAGGGGGGATTCTGGTCTCAACTGCTGCCTATGAAATTTCAGACAGCCTGATTTTTGGCTTGGCAAAGTTTGGTAAGGGTCGCTTTCAATACTAGACTTATAATGAAAGGATTGTTGTAACCTTATCTCTGTTGTGTGGAAGAGATCAACATCACTCAATCATTAAAAAAAAAAAAAAAAAAGAAAAAAAAGAAAGCAGAAGACTTCTTTTCTTTTTTTAAGTGTAATTTAGTTTTCCTTTCCCCCTTTCCCAAGTTTCATTGTGGGTTCACTGAGCTACTCTCCCCTTCAGGCAGAAATGGAAACCAGAGGAGTTGCATTCCTTCAGTCTGTTTTTGACAGCGAATGTGGCTGCATCAAACTTAGCAGCTAAAGCCTTGCCCTGCACTCTGTAGTGCAGCTGTGCAGAACTTGGCTGTTTCAGATCACAGTGCTTTCATAAAGATTTTCAAAGATTTCACTTGGCTTGCTGCTGCTGAATTGCACTTGGAGACAGGCTAACACCACAAAAATAAGGGGAAAAAAAGGTATCAAAACACTCAGTGAAAAAACCTTGCATTTCATCTGACCCTGTGCTGAAAATTGCATGGTGCTATGAAGTTTGCATGATAGAGAGGAATAAAAGAATTTTTTGACCCTTGGCCCAGGTTTGCTTTGAAATGTTCACAAACCATAGCAAAACTTTCAACTGATGTAAAGTGAGATTCAAGTTTCTAATGAAACCAGGCCATTTTGCATGGATTCAGGTTTCATAATGCAGGTCTCTTACAGCTGTACTCTCAAAGGAACATATTCCTATCTCAAGATGGGATTTACATACTGTATGTAACTCCCCACATGTCCCGGCAAGATTATTACTTTCTTATATAGCCGTAAATCCTAGAGCTTTATGTTATGTCAAGGGAATGGATAATCCGCTCACTAAGGGCCAAATCCTACCCCTTGAACAGGCATGTCAAGGCCCAAGAGGTAAAAGAAACCCTATTCTTTGAGGAGATAGATTAGCAAGGCACACCCTCCACAGCAGCACAGAAGATGCTCAGTTCACTCTGGTGCCAGGGTCCCTGAGTAAGAACACGGTCAGCCCCAATAGCCACACACAGAGCAGCACAGCAACCAGCAGCCCTGCACCAAACAGATCAGGCACCAGTTAGGTCATGTCAGTCAGGTCCTGACACACATTATTCATTTCCCTAGAAGCATCCCTGCAACTCAAATTCAGAGAATATTGGCCAATTAACATGGGTAATGTCAAACAGGAGAGGGGATAAACAGAAAGCATCAGGTTCTGGACTCAAGTGTTATTCTCTTGCACTAAGGGGAGATGGGGTTTTTGAGTGAAAGCAGAATAAAAATGTACAGATGTGCATTAGATTTTATTTTACGGAAACCAGAGTGTTTTTTTTCAGAACCTTTGCAATTTTTCTAACAGCTAAAGACAGCCTGAAGAGCCCAATTCTCTCTGTACACGTGCAGTTCTCTGTATACATACCACCACCACTCCCTATTATCCGCCTGGTTTATTTCCATAATTTAGGATTTCTCCTGCCCTGCCCACCCCTGGGTGCCCAGAAGTGCAGAATTTCTGCATTTCCTGAGGAGTATCACTCTGGGAAGTGCAGTCAGCCAGGAAAAATTCCCTGTTCCAAAAGCCAAGAACAAACAAAACTGTCCCTTCTCAGCAGCACCCATCACATAATGATAGCTTGTTTGTGCCCTGCCTAGGGACTGCCCACATCAGGCAAGCCCCAGAGAGCAGGACATCACCTTGCTCAGAGCTGATGTCTAACACTGGACCCAGCTTCCTTCCTTTCCCCTTCTCCCTGCCAAGCCAGGCCCTTCCAACACACCCCTTTATGCTGTGCAGAAGTGGTGTGTATAGGAAGCAATTAACTCCCCACAGCTGGTCTAATTCCTACAGGACAGAGAGAAAACTGTAGTCTCTTTTCTAGCCAGCTTAAGGATTAACTCCTTTTTCCCCAGTGTCTCAAGGGGGTGTGGACACTCTCACAAGTTAGAGTACAGCTCTGAACACATTTGACAGCTGACTTTCAGCAGCAGTTCTATATCTGAAGGGCTATCGGTCTCTAAACAAAACATATTATCAGTAACAGATTAAAAACCAAGTTCTGTGTTTAGACTCATTATTTTAGATCTGCTTCAAGCAAATGTAATCATGTCCCATAGAGATTAACCAAAAGCATAGGAAAGGAAGTCCACATTGTAAAATCTTATTTCTTTCATGCAAGTGATTAATATATAATTGAATGATAATATTGCAAATAATAATAATAATAATACATGGCACTTATATAGCACCTGCCATCTAAGGATCTCAGCACTTTTCAAACAGCTACAAAATCTCACACATGCTAACAACATGGCTTATGATCTTTCCTGCCTAACCTTTCAAAACTTTACATGCCATATGAGTGTGTTAAAACCAGGAAATGAATATGCCTGTGACTTCACAGAATTGGACATGGCTTTAGGTCTAAATCTGGTGCAAATATGTGCCCACCCTTAATGAGTCTGACCCCAGCATGGCTACAAGTTAGGACATTATTGGAGTGAGGTAGATATGTGTGCATACATGTTTAATCACTGAGTTTTCATTCATTTAGGGAGTGTCTTGGTTCAAGGAAAGGGGAAAAACTTGGTTCAAGGAAAGCAAAAGAACTTGTACTGCCAGAAGTCATCTTTACCTTATGATGCCTCACACACACACACACACACACACAAAAAGAGTTTGGCCGGGTTAGACAGAAGATTCAATAATGTGCCCTTGATGCAGTCTCTACCACAGGTGCTCACATAAAGCCCAGCCAGATGTAAAATCTAGATCAGAAGTTAAATTTCCTCCTGCAGGTATGTTGGCAAAGGCACTTGGTGCACATGTACACCTGATTGGTGACTGTGAGGAGTTGTAGGTGAATGATGAAGCTACATACAACAAAGATTAAAAGATTCAACCCATGTGCTTGGCAGATACATTAAAGTGTGCAGATTGTCATTATGTGCAGGGTTTGGAAAATGCAACAGTAATTCCTGTTGAGAGGAATCAAGGACTAAATGGGCCAGACCTTGGTGCCCAGCTTCTCATATGGCCTTAAGAACATGCATTGGCTGAAAAGGGACAGTGGTGGCTTATGGATATGGCACCAGCTTAGGAACCTAAGGTGTTGGGATCTATCTGCACTGTGGCCAGTGATCACCTCTGTCACCTCAGTTAAGAAGGTGCTCTCCATATTTCTGCTTTCTTTCCAGTGTAAACTGTCATTACAAAAACCAGAAGTGTTTTTAAGCTGATATTTCCATTAAGAGGCAGTTTCTAAAGATCTAGTGACCTGTGTAATGCAAGGTGACCTAGGTATATGAGCACAACTCTCTGTTAACCTCATTCCTGGCAAAGCCAGTATTATTGATTTGGTATCAGACCAGATGAGGCCTCACAAAACTACTGTAATTTTAATATACCTTAATTTCAATAATATAATGTTTTATTGAGGACAGTAACCCATTAATTGAAGGTTTCTGTTTTCAGATATATGTATCTATCTCAATACAAAATTCTTTTATGAATAAGGGGGAACACATTCCCTTCCTTCCTTCCTTCCTTCCTTCCTTCCTTCCTTCCTTCCTTCCTTCCTTCCTTCCTTCCTTCCTTCCTTCCTTCCCTCCTTCCTTCCCTCCTTCCCTCCTTCCCTCCTTCCCTCCTTCCCTCCTTCCCCCCCTCCTCTCCTCTCCCCTCCCCTCCCCTCCCCTCCCCTCTCCTCCATCTCAATAATCTTCTGGAGACATTTAACCCTCTTCACACTAAACTCTTAACTGAAAATTCCAAATAAAGCACCTACTTCTAAAAGTCACACTATCCAATCAGGCACCAGAAATAAACCAGGTGAACAGTCACACACAAGGAATAACTAAAAGTAAATAATCATAGTGTTCAAATTGCAGATAATTCATAGGGCACAGTTTGCTCACAAAAATAATTCAGCAGACAATTACAAATAATGATCTAATTTGGGAAAATCGCAATCAACTTGTGTGCATTACATTTACAGAAGAGCTGAATTTGCTGGATGAAATATTTGTTATGAAGAGTTCAACCAGATCCACTATTTACTTCACGGAGTAGCTAAATCCAAAGAGCACACAGTGGAAACCACTGCAGAAGGGAAATATTTACATATTATCTATGTTAGAAGTGTGCAATGAAAGTTGGAGAGAATACACAGCTAAAAAGGCATGCTAATCACCCTGGAAATCATAATGCAAAATTAGCATGCTGTAGATGCTAAATGGCAAGCAAATAAATGTAGCCATGTGACCAAACTAAGCCAGAAAATTCCAGATCAGTATCTTACTTCCTCACTGATAGTATTTATTCCATGGGTAGGGGACTGGAATACTGTTACGATTGTTGTAGGGCACAGACCAAAATTTCAGACTCATTTGACTTACACACACACAAGGTTCCTAATTTCTATCCCATGGGGACTGACTGATGTTACCAGGTTCATACCAGAACCCAATGGAGTGCAAGGTGTTTGGAGGTGACTGTGCAAAAATCTGTAGATTGCCTTGAAATTTTGAGCCCAATTTAGCAAAACTGAAGTATAATTACATTTCACAATGGTCATGTTTTGTTTTGGTTCTTCCAGAAGACAAGGCGAGAAATGGAGAAGGATATACAGATACTGTTAGGAAGTCAGATTTTACCCTCTGTTCTGAGCAAATCTGTCCTTGTTACATTTTGGGATCTTTCTTTGGAGAAGCTTGTTCTGTCTCATCTTAGCTAAGGGCTGTCAAAGTACACCTTCCAGATCAG
The DNA here is from genome assembly GCA_034509425.1 of Eopsaltria australis. Lineage (NCBI taxonomy): Eukaryota > Metazoa > Chordata > Aves > Passeriformes > Petroicidae > Eopsaltria > Eopsaltria australis. The sequence continues at coordinate 6,471,630 of JAVTVJ010000012.1, read as the reverse complement.
AATATTCACTTCTGACCTAGCTTGTGCCAAGTTTTAGACCAGAGGATATTTATTAGACAGCTTCACAGTTCTAAACAAACTTACATTGTTCCACAGTTTTAAGTAGGGAATTTCTCATGAACAATATCATGTCTCAATTTCACAATCCCTATTATAGACTTTATTTATAATGCCTTGTGGAAAAATATTCTTAAAGCAATATTGAAGAAATAACATATGTTGAAGTTAATAAATTATAGCATTTCTTGTTCTCCTTTTCCCTCTTATTTTGTTTCCCATGTTTTGGGATCAATCCCATTCAGACCAGGTCCAAATAAAACTGAATAAAGATTTAGGAGGCAGTTTGGGATCAATCCCATTTTAGCAGTACTGTTCTTACCACACCAGGATGTTATGTAGTTTCATCTTTTTCTTTTTTTGAATGTTGGCCATCATTTCAGCCTGCCTGCTCTGCTGCATGGAATTTGATATGCAAGTCACAGAAGTGTCCCAGATTTGGTTTTGACCAAAAAAAGTGAGTTTTCTAAGGATCCCATAGCCACAGCATTGATATTTCCTACACCGTATGGTACAGGAATACTCAGTGGGAGTTGAGGCAGTACAAAAATCCTGGGTGAGGCTGCATGAAGCTACAAACACCATTTGAAAACTGAGTTGTCTCACCACTCTGACCAGAGAGTCTCCACAAACCACTAATAAATGTACTCCAGACCACAGCTGGGGAAAGGCTGAGATAGACAAATCATTTAAAAACCAGAACATGCTTTTCATTCACAGAGCTTTCTTTAAAGGGGAATGAAAATGAGGCACAGTGTCTGACAAAGCATTTCCTTTAGACAATACAATACTTACTTTTAATTTATAATCCAGTTTACTTGGCAAAAATTACTTTTCCTCCTCATTTCACTGCTATGTACTTTCTTGCCTCTACAGGGAGCCAGCTGGTCACCACTTTCTGCCCTAGAGGTAGCTGCTTTTCACTGGTGCTTTATATTGTTGTGAAGTGCTTAGGGATTTACAAGATGGAAGACACTATAAATGTGAGAAATTGTGGAGCTTGTTAAAGTTATTACGAAACTTCCACTTTGTATTAGTCAGATCTTTTCACAGCCACTTTACCACTGAAGTCATCAAAATGTCATCCATCCTTTCAACTAGGAAAGAGGGCTCACCAGATTCATTTAAATGGTATTATCCATCCTAAAATTCTGTTCAGTTTGGATGACTGATGCCTGCACCTAGTTTATCCCCAGTTTTGCTCACTCTGCAAATTTCAAACTATACAGAATTTGAACAAAGCAATGTTGGTAAAAAAACCCAGTCAAATATAACTATACCATCATTTAAAAAATCAAGCCAAACCAAAACTCTGAAAACAAATAAACTGGAAAAAAACCACCCCAGGTTGTTCAGGCAAATCCATATCTTAATTACCCTTTACTTCTCTCCAGATCTTGCATGTGTCAAATCATGAATGAAAAAATTTGATTTACAGCTCAGGACACCATAGATAAAAACAATCATTACAGCATATGCACGTACACAAAACCTTCACCAGCTTGTGTTAGTTCAAATGGTCCAGTGAGGAAACAAAGAATTAACTAATTCATTGTGTGAGCAGCCTGCTGGTCATTAGCAGCTCTACAGAATGAGACGTCAGCTTAACTAAAACATTATTGTTGAAGTTAAAAAAAAAAAAAAACCCACACCACAATTATGACATTCAATTATTCTATTAAGTGAAATTAACTATTCTTGTTCTTTGAAAAGAGCAAGATAAAGTACAGGATCCAAATAATTAGGTCAGCGGCAATGAATTCTGAAGAAAAGCTGTCTAGACTTCTATTTTCGTTTTCGAATTTGAGTGGTTGGGTTTTTGTGTGCTTGTGTGCATTTGCTGCTTTGAATTCTCAGGGTGGTCACGTTAATAAGTTTGCCCCAGCAGGTAGAGTGAAGGCAGGATCAAGGTGTGGCATTCCCACTTTGATGTCGGCTGTCACGCTCAGCTGCCTCTCGATCTCTTTGGCTGCCATCAAGTCTGTTGTTGTGGGAGACCAGGTAAACCAGGGCTGTTCTGCTGCCTGGCACAACTCACAGGAGGGGCAGTGCAGGTGTGATGTGAGGGGTTATGGTCCTCAACAGCTAAGTATACAAGGAGACCATAACTTGTAACAAACTTTTTTTTTTAAAAAAAGGCATTGATTCTCACTAGGCTTTTAGCAGAGGCCACAGAATGTTAGAGCAACAGCAGTTTCTGAGGTCTGTTTGTAAAAGGTCCTGAAAAGGAAAACTATACAGTGGAATGGCAATGGTGGACCAAGATAAACAGTGAGTTGGCAGGTATTTAGAGAATTAGAAGCACAGTTCACAAAAAGGTTATAGAAGAGAGGTGTGTGAGGGGGGTGGAGAGTGGAATAAGGCTTTCTTCAACTGGGAATTTGCTGGACATTCCAGAAACAGAATACTTGAAAAGCAATATTTTCCCACCTTTTCTGTTCCTACAAACACTAGTAACTAATAGCAACTGTCTGCAAAGCAAGATGCAAAACTGAATGAGTGGTTTAAAAGGAAGAATGCAATACTAGCCTTTCCTTGAGCACAGGGAGGTCTGTTTCAAAGGGAAGCTCAGTAGGCGCAGTCTATTATTTATTAGTGTGACTAATGCGAGGAACTCCCATGGTTCACACAAGGAAGTTCTTCCCTGCTTATCTCAACATTCTGTAGGATAAATCCTTTCATGCATGTTGTCCTCAAATGTCAAAAATGTTTTCATCTGAAAAAGAGGGTGGAAACCAAGTAGACTCATCCCAGAAGCTGAATCATCACACTGTATTTCTGAGATGGGGCTATGATGTAAACTGTGACTGATCTCAGCAGCACTGAATGCTGAGGATTTAAAAAATTCAACATTGTAACACAAATGTGAAAGCTTCTGTTTTCCAAAGACTTCATCTCTTGCTCTTATTTTCTAGTCTTTATACAGGCTCAATGGAAATTTTGAAGTGACAACTGAATGAGTATGGGACTTCTGAATTTGGTCCTTTAATCTTAAAGAAAGTAACAGTGTGAAAATGCAAAAAAACAGCCAGTAGCCTCAAGCCTTTCTAAAACTAAATACCAGAGCAACACTTATGCATTTCTTCTATTCTGTCAAAGTTGCCACCTTGAGACAAATGTACAGCTAAGGTCAAAAGCAGCTTTGCAAGGCTGCCTGAAACAAGCAAGCACATTCATTCAATGCCAATAACTTCTGAGGATTTGTGGAGGAGTATGAGCTGCCACATGCAATCCAAGTTGGAACTCTTCTTGCTACGTGGCTTTTTTGACAGCACAGTGAACAATACCAGTGGTCACAATAAAGCCTGTAATTTGAAAACAAGGCTGAAAAAGCTGCAAACACCAGTCAATTTATTAATAACTTCTGAGGTTAAATATTGTAAACCAAGGAACTGGTCTGCTGCCCAACCCCAAAGTCCTGCACATGGAGGCTCCCTCATTTCACAATTATTTCATGCTCCTTATTGTGGGACCTAGAATTTTGCATTCTCCTGCTCCATGGCTCATGCAGCTTGGATTCTCAATTACTCGTTTTACATTTAGTAATTTCATTTTTGCTTTTCTACAAACCCAGGTGGTTACTTGGGACTAGTGTAGTGGGAGATCACTTAGCATGAGAGGAGCTCTGCTATATAACATGTGGAAATGGATCAGATGGTGCAGCCCTGCCATGTTGTAGTTATAAATGAGTTTCCAGATCTTGGAGAGGTGCAAAATATGAGATTTTTCATCAGTTTCTCAAGAAAATGCAACAAAGTTTTCTGCAAGAAAAAAAACTGTGTAACCAGGTCAGCCTTAAAACACATTTACAAAAGAAAATTAACATTTCAGAGGTGCATACAATCTATATATAACATTAAGAACAGAGAATAATATACACCATTGACTCAGGAACTGTGTCTCCATCAGCGATGACTTGTAGGAAATGATCCCATGATTCAGTGTGAGATGAGAAGATGTTACAGAGCATTATGTAGTAGTGCAACACCACTTTAGTTGTTTGTTATTTGATGCATATTCAAAGTAAACCGCCAAGAGCTCTTCAGCAAACTTCAGCCACAAGAAACATAGAGTTATTATTGTGGTCAGTTCAGTTCCTGAAGTCTATAAGTAATCTTATTTTTACTTTCTCTTTTTTTTTCCCCTTGTGGACTGTAAGTGTTCATTATTTTATCAATGTTAACAATGGAATAGATGAGTAAAACTTTCAGAGGCATCTAAATGACTTAAGGACAATAAATCCCATTGGCTTTGGATTCTAAGTCAATTAGATGCATTTGAAAATTTTACCTTTTATCTGCATGCTTCATTAGTCAGATTTATTAACCAATCATTTAGGAAGGAAAAGGCCAGAGCAAAAGGATCCCCAAAGTGTAAAATTTACAACACTGCTATCTATCCTCACCAATTGCCCAAGTTTAATTCTCTAATTTAATTCATTAATTAAAGAATATGCTAATTGACTGAAAACCCAGGCAGAGGTTTTTCTCTGAGCTCTTTCCCGTTGAGAAAAACGGATCCCAGTTCCTAACAAAATACACATATCAAGCATAAGGCCGTTGAAATTCTATTCAGATCTGAGCTCATGTTTAGCACAGGAGTGCTTATCCCTATTGAATACACTATTTTACCTGGACTTTCCCAAGAAATGGGATTTTCATAGTTTGCATTTCCGGCCCATTGCATTCCATTGTCAGCAAGTTTATTCCAAATATTCCATCCTCAGTTATTTTCCACTCATTTAATTTCACTCATTTTACTTGATCTCTATGCCCAAGTGCTAGCTAAAATAATTTCTCAACACTTTTGCCAAGACTGAGCCAAATGGACAAAAAGCCTTAAGGACTAAGAAAAGCATCTCTGCAGAGCCAAGTGTTTGTGCTTCACTGTAATTCCTTTTTTCCATACTGCTGACATCTCTGCAGGTAGCTTTTTTGCCTCTGGGCAATAGGGTCGTAGGTTCATAGTACAGCAAAGGGGGAAGGCTGGAGAACTTCCTTTCCTCTTGGCCCAACACAGCTATGCACTGTATTTCTCTACTGTTCCCATCTGCTACATAAACATTTAATAGCCCACAACTGTGCTGAAAAGCTGATAAATTCTGACACATTGGCCCATTTTCTCATTTAAGACTACAGTATGAAATAGTATATGGCCTTCTCAGTGAAAGAATGCATTCAGGTCCCATCCTTATTTTTAAAATGTTTTCAATATAAAATCTTTCAGATTCAGAGACAAATATCTTACAGAAACTATTGACCTCACACTCATGATAAAAAAGAAATCAAACCGCCCCCCCCAAACAGCATTGGGATTATTTGCCTGTGAATATTTCTGTCTATTTACAGTAGATCAGAATTAGTAAGAGAGATAGAATGGAGGTTTTATATCACCAATTTAACATTAATTACCTAAATCTCTTTGAGGACATGTAACAAAAAGCCCCCGACATTTGTGTCACAAAGATTATTATAACATATTGCCAAGTCATAGCATTGCTGCACTGGTTGATAGAATTCAAATTCAAATCCAGGCTAAAGATGCTACAGCTGTCACCCTTGCCCAGAAAAGCCCTCTTAGGTTCAAAAGTTAGCCGTCCTCCTGCCTGCCTCCACCAAATCAGCTCCTGATCCCTGGAGATTACTAATCCTGACTTCTCTGCACATAGTTGACAGGAAGAATAAAGCTATTGTGCCTTCCTAATAATTCAGGCTAATCACATATTTATAAAAGAAAATTAGGAAGAAGTGATTAACTCCTTCCAGTTCAGCCATTGATAGTATAGAGCTTATAAATAGGCAGCTGGAATAACTCTAAAATGTGTTTAAATTTTAACATGCTGTTATAAAATAATAAATGTTTAAATAATTATGTTTTGGTTTAGCCTAGTTGCCCAATATTGTACCACTGTCACCAAGGAAACATGGAGAGGGGAGGTGACAGAGGCTTGTGTTTTGGATGCAAGTAGTCAACCTGGAAGTGCAGCTATAATGCATGGCAGGTCCAGTTCAGGTGTCCACCCTTCTGAAGGAAAAGCTTGTTGCAAGCAACTGAAAATTCACGTATGAAGTGATTCATGTAGGATATGACTTGAATCCCTGCAAGTTTGGAAGGATTCCCATCCTTATTTTTGTGTGTTTTAAAATGCTATGAATTCTAGAGTCTGCACCCAGTGCAATACAAAACAAACAAACAAAAAAAAATGGCTACTACTCTTCAGTGTTTGCAGTCCCTACTAGTTCAGTGTTAACAAAATACAGGCAGACCTAAAAATGACAAACCAGAAAAGCCTCAAAATACTCAGAATCCAGTGAGTTGCCATGGGCTTAGGCAGGAGTTGTTCCCTCATCCCTCTGTTCCTGGTATTTCCTGCATCTCCCACAGAGGTATTGAGTCACTCGTGATTTTCTCAAGTTCCCATTCGAGGAGAGGCTGGGCAGCGCTCAGTGACATAAATGTGTAACAAAGTCACAGGCACACAGCACCTTTCAAGAAAAAATCAGCATACCAGCAAATGTGGCCCATGGCATGAAAGGTCCTCTAGCAAGGGAGACGGAAATGGCAGATTTAAAGGGAGTAATATGCTTCAAGAAAATTATTACTGAAACCACCCTCATACTGTCCTGTCCCTAACAGCAAGAAATTTAAAACAGTGTCTTCTCTGCAGTGACACCTTTAAAAATAAAGTGATATGCATATTTTTGCTTTTGTTGAAAATCTTTACTTTTATCAGGCACCACACACCATGAATATTGTCAAAAACTAGTAACTTTTAGATTCTTCCCTATATTCTGACCATTTGTTCATCCAGGAAATAAATGATGAAAACTTTACTGGTTATTTGAATATTAACCTTTAATCTTAGTCAAAAATAGAATGAAAATATAATATTTCTATGGAAATTCCAGTATATTTCAGGCACTTCCTGCCCTTTGATCCAACTCCATCTTTGTTTCAGCTTTGTTATTGAAACTGTTATTTAGGAGAGGGGGAAAGACAGACAGCCAAAAAGGACAAAGAGCCCAGCCATATTCAGAATTTCTGCTCATAGCAAGAGACAGCTGAGGTTGTGGATGCAAACACAGGGCCCTATTGGCGAGGGTGGGATGCTTGTATAGGATGAAGGAACTGCAGGTTCAAATCCTTACATTTTGAAATGCCTCCATTTCACACTGCATTAGCAGAAATGTGTTGGTATCTTTAAAAGCGTACTGAAATTTCTGATTTTCAGAATAAGATTTGCAGCACTATATTTCATCCTAACTGTTTTATTACTGGCCAGAGTTATAGCACTTATCCAGTAGTGTTTAAGAGAGAAACACAAGGCTCTGAGACTCTACATCTGAATCAGGATATGTTTTATCTGGGGAAACCTGTGTATTTCTAATGAACACCAAAATCAGTGAAAAAAACCTGGTAGAGTTCTAATGCATTTTAGCCTGCAGAAATAAATCTCATCTGTTTATCCTGAGCAGGCAATGGGTTTAAAAAATGGTTCAGCACTGTTTACCACTCATTCTGACAACATCTGAAGACTGGATTGTTTCTTTTATTTTATTTTTTTTCATTTTTCAGTCATCTCAGAAGGTTGAATTCCTGTGTGAATGTGGTTTTCCTTGTCCTTTGTGCTTCTCTCTCTTCTTTCCTTCTCTCTCTTCTTTTCATAGAACCATGCAGAATACTTGTCATCCATCTATTGGATGACAATAGACAAAAATGTCATAGACAAAAATGGCTTTAAACTGAAAGAGAGTAGGTTTAGATTAGATATTAGAAAGATAGTCTTTTCTCAGAGGGTGGTGAGGCACTGGAACAGGTTGCCCAGAGAAGTTATGGATGCCCCATACCTGGAAGTGTTCAATGCCAGGCTGGATGGGGCTCTGAGCAACCTCATCTAGTGAGAAGTGCCTGTGGAAGAGGGGTTGAAAGTAGATGACCTTTATGACCCCTTCCAACACAAGGTCTATGAGTCCATAATTCCCAAAGAAGATAAAAGACATTCCAATATAAAATAGGAAAACCAGAAGCTTACAATGACCTCTTAGTATGAATGAGCAGGAGAAGAAAGTGAATGTTGTAAAAAATGTCTTGTTTACAAACATTTATCTTCAATTATTAAGTATTTATGGAGGAAAATAGCCGTAGATACATGATTGGCAAATTGGCTTATGTTTAAATAATGTGTCTAAAGTTTGAGCATGGAAGTTCATCTTTAAATAAACAAATGGTACCATAATGTTACAGTCATGAAATATAAACAAGCTGCAGTCATGGTATCTGCCTGCCACACTGAAGTTGTGCAGAATGGTATCTGCCTGCCACACTGAAGTTGTGCAGAAGCATCCGAATTTCCTTTAGCTCTTTCAGTGAACTGTGAAGAGGTTTGTATCAAGGAAAGCCACTGAAGTGTGTTACACTCACAGCTTTTCCTTTCATTGCATCTCAGTACCAAAGTCTGCTGGTGAACTGAGGTTGCTGGGAATGGAAATAAAGGACCATTTCCTAATGTTACCTGAAAACCAGGTAACTTTATCTCTCCAAACACTTCAGCTCTTCAGCACTCATTGTGGAACCACACATAACGTGCCTCAGATGCAATACCCTTTTTGAAGTTCAGGAGAAAGTGGCAGAAACAGGCAGGTGAGCTGGGAGTTTTGTTTGGCTGATTTGCTGGGTTTGTCTCTTTTGTTGAGACCATTATTAAAGTGTGAACTGCTGGCAGCTGTCCATCTGTCTGGTCCCCATCCCTCATGGTAGCACATTTGTACTGCCAAGCATCTCATCCCTGTTTCACTGTTATGAGGACTGATAGTCAGAAGAGGACTTTCTATTTGCTTTTTGGAGAACTTAGGGTAGAACGGTGGTGCATGCAAATCTGAAAAGATTTGGACTTGGCAACTGCGTTGAGAAAAATATTCTAGAATAAATGAATTAATGTCTGCTAGCCCATAACCAGATTTGTCCTGTGACCAAAACATTGATAGGGAAAGCTCCAGACTTCCTTCAAAGGATAAATTTTACTTGCACGCTCAGAAATGTAGGACTTGGGAAAGAAATTGATTCTGCTTCCTCATGCGTCCCCTTCCCATCTTCCCATCTTGCTCCTGTAGCAGACAGGTTTAGCCTTTCTCAGGGGCACAGCTGCAGCTGGTTGCACAGAGAGGAGCTGCCTCAGGGCCACTGTGGGCAGTGGAGAGCTCACTGGAGTAAGACTGTGACTCTGAACCCAGTATTTAAATCAGACATAAAGCAGAGTTCAGAGTACTCTTGCCTGTCTCATTGAAGAGTAGATTTGTGTTCTTATTAGGCTGAAGCTCCCCCGTCATGATTTCATACATAATTTTTAAAATATCTGTAAGAAGCAGTTTCTTTCTCAGTTCTCTTGTTCCTTTTTTTTTTTTTTTCCAATTCATTGTGTGTGAAGAGCATATTTACCACTTTGGAAAAATGATATGAAAAAATACATTTGTAAAAGCAAGAGAAATTCTACGAAAAGTGATGAAAATGAAGAGACATTCTCCACCAGGACAAATAGGGTACCACTAGTGAATAGTCTCAGTCTATCTATCCATGCTTGGGCAGCCTTCCTGGTATGTCCAGTTCACAGTGAACAGGTCTGACTCAGCATTCTTTTACACTTGTGAAGTTATCTCCACAGGTATGAACTGGGAGTGAATGCTACCAACTCAGTATTTCCTATCTGTTTATGTCCATGGCAGTCCATTGCTTTGTTCTGGGCAACAGTGAATTATTTGAAGGTGTCAAGAACACAAGGAATCAGATCTGAAGCATTTTAAGGACTTATCAGACCACATTGCAAACAATGGAGTGTGCTGTGGAAAGCATTTTTAGCTGGGGAATGCAGATGAGAAAACACAGGGACCGAGCAATTAAAAGCCTTGATTCCCCCCTCCCACCTCCAGCATATGGCAGGAAATTGGAGCAGAATCAAGTGATGTCTCTCCTTGGTGGAGTCTGACTTCTGACCTCTAAGACAATGGAGTCACAAGCTATCCTGAGGCTTGATTGAGAAGCCACTTCAACATTTCCATAAGTCATTCTGCCATTGCAGATCTGTCACAATTTTGTCATAAAGTTTGCAGAATTCTGTTGACATTGTGTCATCTCAATAAATGCAAAGGGAAAAAAAATGAGTCGGGGCAGGTGCGAGCACAGATTTCAAGTCTAATGCGTGGGCTGCTGCATGTCTTCTGACATAATCTAGGCTCTCATACTTGATGTTTTTCTGGAGCCGTGGTGAACTCTTCCATCCTTTAAAGCGATCAACCTCATTTGACTAATTTGAGAAGAAAAAAAAAGAAAGAAAAACACTTCACTTCCCCTCTCAAAGCATCCTCGGCCAACTTGGATCTTTAAAAAAAGTAACTTAACGATTTGGGGCCTGGTTGTCATTTACATGAAGGTCACTTCACACTGATCTGGCTGTGTAAATGGGCCATAAGTTACTTCTACACCCACTTGAAAGACCTCTTGTGCTTGCCAGAATGATGTAAAATAGCCTCAATGTAAGTGAGAATTCAGGCTCTTATTTTTAAAGCACTATCCCTTTATGGCAATGCATCAGTCAAGCACATTATATTCCACTCATTATCCTAATGGAAGCCTGAAGCTTGCAGAAGGCAAACAAAATGGCCACTGACAGCATTACAGCAACAACAACCAGGACAGACATGTTCCATTCAGAAGGACCCACAGCTTCCAAAATACCTAAATAACCCACCAGTTTTTAACACCTGACTAACTCTATTGACAACTTGCTTCTACACATCATCACACTGGTAATTTCAGGCCTTTTATCATGGGAAGATGCAACCCACCAAGATGCAAGACATCTGCTAGTACAAGCTTGGTCAGACCTTTCCACAACTGCAGCCTTAGTGACTATGTTTCTCCTGTGCTTGGTCCAGCTGTGGTGGGATGGTATTTGTACAACCAAGGGGACCAGCACAAGAGTTAACAGCTGCAGCTGCTGCAGTTAACAATTGGGTCCAGAGCTGAGAGGCTGTTGATGCCCTTCTGCACACCAGCAGCTCTGTGCTCTGTGGCTCAGTTTGCATAGAGGCCTTGTCAGCTGTGATGGTGCTTTTGTACAATGTTTAATAGGAACCAAATAGAGATTACTGGTATTGCATGGGCTAATGAATAAGCAGCAAACAGGAAGAAGCTTCAGCAGCTTTGGAACTGGTGAGATTTCGCACCAACATGAATGGGTTTCATTGCTTTTTACCTTATCCTTCCAGTCATCCATCTGGTGGTATTTGAAGAGAAATTTAATATTCTTTGCAGAAGTTGCATTTGTGACCTGAAAGCTTTGCGTGAGAAACAGAATGAGGTAAGTTAGGAACAAAATACAAAAGGCAAGAATTGATAAAATAATTTGTTTAGGAAGAGTTTGGTGGCTTTATTGCATTTAAATGCACTCTAAACCCCAAAGAGAGCTCAAAGGGGTTAGAAACAGAGAGCTCAAACTGAATTGTGTGAAACATAATTTGAGCCCAGTCCAGACTTCAGTTTTGTGGGCCCTGGGAGAGCTAACACATTCAGATCCCCAGGCAGATGCCTCCCAAATCTCCATCACTAATCCCCTAGAAGCCTTCTGTTATTCTCTCATCTCCATCAGGCTGAAACAAACCTTCTCACCTTTGTGTAGCTCCCAAAGCAGGCAAACCCAAATTGTCTCTTAACTTTCAGAAGGAGAAGGCAAAATCTACATTAACTAGTTTTAATCAGTGTCTACTACTCCCACTTGTGCACCATTTCAGTCAATGATATGGTATTTAATAAAAATATTCCATTTAATATCACCATGCTGTAACTTTTAAAACTAAATATTTATATAAAAAGACACAGACAAAAAGCCAATTTGTCCTGACATGCATCTCAACCATTATGTGTTTGACCTTTATTCCCCTTATTCCTAATTTAAGGTCTCATATTTATCTCCCTAAGCAGTGAACTTGTATAAATCAGGTCCAATTCTTTTAGAAGTAATTATCAACCAGGGAGCTGAAATTTTGATTTGGATCTCTTTATGTGCAAAATATGAGAAACAGAAGATCTATATATTACTTCACCTCTAGAGTATGAGTGTTAATACCTTAGACTACTCTTAGATATTTCTTTAAGACAATATGGGAGCTGCCTGACAACTGGGAACTTTCAGGTGCCAATGTTGCATCCTGTGGCCCTTGGGGTTTCTGCTACATGACCAAGAGCTGAATGGGGCCAGCATGAGGCTGCTGGGCAAACTGAGGAAGGAGAAATCCAAGGGGCTACCACTGGAGCTTTCCCAGCCCTGCTCCCCAGTGCTGCACTGGCCTCTGTCAGCTTCAACGTGTGGGCAACTTCCAGCATGTCACACCAGCCCTGCTCTCTGAACCATACAATATTTACCTCATGGCTTTCAGCTTAGAGCTATGACTTGTAAAATGCAGGCTGTGGGGTAGGAAAGTTTAAGGAGCTGTGTCCTCAGCCTACCAAAAAACCATTCTTCATGCAATCTTCTTTGTGTAAGTATATTGTCATGTCCAGAAATGACAATCATGAAAATTCAGCCGGCAAACAGAAGTAGCAAAGCATGAATTGTCACAAATGACATCACTAGAGCACACACTGAGCATCCCATGTCATCAAAGAGGCACTTTCTTCCATGTCTTTTATATGCTGAGAATCCAAAGCCAACTCTAATGCCAAGAAGTGCTTTTCTTTAGAACTACTTTTATACTTGAACAAGAACAGTTGTTGGAGTAAAACACTCTGCTTACATTTGTCAGGACAAAACTGAATTCCTTATCTGGGTAATAGCTGGTCTTTTAGTTCAGAGGCCAGAATGGAATATGCAGTGATTTCACTAAAATCCCCCAAAATGGTTCTCTAAGGAACATGTTATCCTTTCTTTCCCTTCTCTGAGGAAAAACTGCAGTTGCACTACACACTTCATTAGTGTTTGGCAAATTCAACGTATTTATTTCAACCTCATCCAGGCATCTTCCTGCCCATCATAACACTCTTCTCACAAGAACAATACAAGTTTTGACTGAAAAAAGATCACCCTGAGGTGACTGCTTATGTTTTGTTAATAGCCATGTTGAATGGTTAATGCACATAGACAATAAAGTTACTTTCTACTGCCCGGCTCCTAGCAGAAGGACAGGTGTTTCCATCACTTCTCCTCTTTGGTGTCTCCCTGACATTCCCTGAAAAGCTCAGGAGATTCCATGTCCAAATGAGGGCGTTAAATGAGGGGGAAAAAAGGTAGGAGATAATCCAAGGAGAAAATATGACAATAATAATACAAGAACTGAAGACGTCTGAGCAGTGTCTGGGCAGTGAGCTTGGAAGGGGTGATCTCGTTGTGCTCTGCAATACAGATTTCACTGGTCTCATATACCCTGTTAGTCACTGCACAAAGTTTGTGCTGTGTCTAGAAAGGGTACTGAAGGCTTCTATTCTGATTTTTTTTTTTATGCCCTTCCTGCAGACACAAAGAAAGAAAGGAACAGAAAATATCAGTGCTGGCAATGCCTATTGTTCATTAAATAAGGTCAGCACAGACCAGAACTATGAGAAAAACTACAAAAGGCAAGATGGGGTGGGACACCTGGACTTGTGTTCCAGAATAGCACCAGTGTCACCCTCTCCTCCCTCCCCAGTAGGACCACAAGAACAGCCCCAGCTGGCCCTGCTCAGATACAGAACTTCTGGAAGCAACAAGCAGCCCTCAACATTTTTTTGCCTTTACATATATGAAAACCAAAATTAGAGATACTTTTTAAAATGTTGAGTGGAAGTGCAACATCAGCTTCTTATCCTCCTTTTGGCTGAGAGGTCCCTTGAACAAGCCTCAGTTCTCTTCTGGGGCAGGACAGAGAGACAGATATGTCCCTCCAGCTTTTTTGTCAAATATCCAGAGGATATTTCAAAAACATAATTTTCTCCTCTCGCCATAATTTTCTCACCCTTTTTCCAAATCTGGAACTCCAAATCAACTTATTCCAAGGAAACAGAGGTCTTATTTTACTGACAGTTTTCTCTTACTCAATTTACCTGCCGCTGCTATCTCTGTTATTGTATCCATTCCTGTTTTTCAATCAAACACCCAAACAGCCAGCCTCCCAAGAACACACCACTCCAGATTCACTTACTGTCATGACTTAATAAGCTCCAGCTCCAAAAGGTGTTTTTCTCATGAGATTTTTTTGAATCAAATAAGTGTCTTCTTTCTTGCTAGTACTGGAATGTTTTGTAACTTCACCTGTCATAGCTCAGACTAAGGGGCATCTATCTCTCTGCACAAACAGAAACCTAGCAAAAAAAGTTAGGTTCCAGCCCTCTGCTACTCGTTCAGCCACTAGGACCATCACCTGGCCAGGAAACAGTGGCAGACTGCACAAAACAGCAAGAAATAAAGTTAGTGCTGATCATAGCAAATCCAGATGCCAGCAAAAAACAATGAACAGGGCAAACCCTCATCACTTCCTAAAAGAGTAGTGCCAACTATCACTAAGATCTTACTGGAGGACATTATACCCTATTTTGCCTCTTATTCAATGCTTTCTGCCCACTGTTCCTCCATTCCTTTTTTTTGGATGGATAGGATAGGATAGGATAGGATAGGATAGGATAGGATAGGATAGGACAGAACAAGATAGGTCTCATAGCCAAGTAAACCCTGCTATTTATGCCACAATGCCTATGAACTTGGCAGTCTTTCTGCTGGTAAATAGACAAGTTGTTAAATTACTTTTTTTTCCATAAAGGTTAGCCATAGGTGGACAAAGGTGAGTTAATTCTAATATTGGCAGCTGAGTTACACATGCTATGCACACACACATGCACAAAAATCCTCATTATTAAATCACAAAGCAATTAAAAAATTAAAAATTTCATAAGACCCCACATAAAAGAAATACAAGTGTTTAATGATGGATTATAAAGTGAAAGTGAGAAAAAAGTAAAAGCTCAGCTGTCTCAGGGGCTTCCCTTGCAGCCTGTGATACTGATTTCTGTCTTCACCCTCACACAAGCCGCAAGAGCTAATAAATTCCTGGCTCCCCTGCCTGGGAGCCAAGGCCGATTAATATCTGCCTACCTTGTTACCTAATTCATTATGGAATAGCAGTTAATTTGATTTGATATTATTTTAATAAAATTCTGTAATATATTAGATTGTTTCAGGCTATCAAAATAATTTTCCAATTATTACGGTTACTCAAGCAAGTCTTTTTTTCCCTTCATGAGCGGCAGTTGGTCTGACTCAGAATACATTAGCTCCTACAGCTTCATCCTGGCCAGAGGAATACGAAGTATATGCATGATTACACCAGAAATATTATTGCCAGTAATGTGAGCCTGCAGATCAAGGCACAGAGTCCAGATTGATGTGCAATTACAGGCCCCCATGATGTCATGACATTGCTGATTGCTCTTCATCTACAAATGAGTTAATGCATTAATATACATATACACGGTTACACATACACGTGTGCAAGCACGCATGCATGCAAGTCTCTGTTGTTTTCTGTATCCTGGTACTGGTGTTTGAGGGGCAGCAGAACATGAAGGCAGTGTGGGATAGATGATGCATCTCACAGGATCTTGTGTTACTTGCTCCTGGCATGGACAGTGCCAGTCTGACCAGCAGGAGAGGGTGGATGACTTTTGCAAGCTGTGGGAGTTGCCTTTTTTTGCTGCCATTACTTTTGACCACTCCAACAGATACTAACATAGGTATTACATTCCTACTGAGGAAACAAACGTCAGGCTGCTCTTTTCTCTTGGTTATAGCAAATGCCTAAGAGATAGAGAAAAGAAAGGACATGAGTGGAACTTGATTGAAATAGGAAAAGGCAGTCTAGACAAAAGAGCAGGTGCAAACACAGCCATTCCATTTGCAGATGCACTGAATGTCATAACATTTCTGCCTGGGTATGTGAGAGCATCTTCGTCATATGCTTATGGGGTTGAGAGGATGGCATACCAAACACCTTCATGGTTTGATCCTAGTCCCACTGGACTGGGTCATCATCTTCATTAGCAAAACTGGGTCTGCATTACTAAATTTACAGAGTGCAATCAACAGCAATAGAACTGATTAGCTGCTATGTCTCACCCTTTCTACAGTACTGCCTCAAGGGGCTTCTGTTCACATGAACATACAAAATACCTGTACTTCCATGCTGTGAGCAACAGGGTCTTGAATTCTAAATGGTAGAAAATGTTTTTTCCTCAGAAATAAGAACTGATGGGACCAGTTGCCTCTCTTTTAGATCATCGTACCACGAACACCCTGACACAATCCCTGAACTCCTGAAGCAATGTCTGACCTTGCTAGGGCCCATCCCATGCCAAGTTCATGAAAAAAGTTCACGAAGGATTGCCATCTTGCCATTCTGTTCTACCATTTCCTTGCCTGGACTGAAAAAAGAAGTGCAAGCAACTGAGTTTAAGCTGACAATCACTTTTAAGTGAAGATTTTCTGCCTTATACAGTACATCACAGTTTCTTTTTCATATTCTGCTTCCAAAAGTGGTTATTCCCATTCCATTCAGTGCTCTTAGAAGAGTGGTGGCTGACCCATGGGATGTATGTCAAATATGATTTACAACCTTTTTCATGCTTCAGCAGAACTCAGCAGAAGCATAAATGGATCAGAACACACCATACATATGTGAGCAAATACAACTTCTTTTTGTTTCAGTATTTGTAAATTGCCTTATTATTTGCATTGCTTAGCTATCATTAAGAACATTAAACAGCCTTGTTAATCACAGGATGTTGCGACAGCACTTATTGTGCAAAGAGTTTATTATTGCAAGTAAATTATATGCAACCTCCAAGTGAAAGCACTATCATATCAAAGGTAAAGGTTAATGCAATTTTTCCTTCTGTGTATTAATTTTTCTTAATTTATGTTCATATAATTTATTTGGGTGAGTTTAAATTGTTGAAACAAAAATTATATTTTCTATCCAAAGGATATTAATGAAGGATGAGGGGATCGTGCAGATGCTTAACATGAGGCTATTTCTCACTCTATTCCTGGACAGCAAAAGTGTTTCTAAGTTTTCCTTTCAAAATCACTGCATTTTTCTACAAACTACATTTTTCCTAACCCTTACAGGATAAAAATACAACAAAATTATTATCTTGTCACACAATTCTAGTTCACAAAAGACTCTGGAAACATTCACGGTTTTAAATACATCCATATCCAAAAGGAACCTTCTCATACAGCACTCAATGACTAGAAAGCTTGGCTTAAAGTCTGTCTCTCACCAATATTTTTTTTTTAATAAGCAAGCTTTTTCAGATGAGTAATATTTTTTTAAATATTAATATGTTTTAAATGTATCCATCACATTTTAAAAACAGGCAAAAAGACTTACAAAGGTTCCTGACTTTATCTTTTGAAAAAAATCCCAATGTCATTAATCATAACTAAAGTTTTTCAGTCACTCAGTATTAGTGATGCTGAAGTGAATTATCTAAAAGGCTTTCATGCTTCTTGATCTTATATCCCATGCCTGAAACCCTCATTCATTCAAATCTTTCTTACTCACGTAAGTTGTCCTATTGAAGTCAATGTATCTCAGCATGTAAGTGGGGTTTGAAGAGAGGCCTTTGGCATATGAAAGTGGGAAACAGAGTTGGTTCTCATGATTCTTGCATAGAAACTGGTAGGTTTACATTCTTTTCAACATCTCTAATGCATAATCATCTAAAATGATTTTAGATCCTAGAAATTGCTACAAGATGGTTATAAATTCTTTGTGTGGACAACTTTTCCATTTGGTGGTAAAACTGGAAGGCCTTATCACTCTTTTATAACTTTCTATATAATTTTTATGAAGGCAAACATAAGGCATCAAAGACTGCAGGCTAAAAACTCCTCTGTGATCCAAACCAAGTGGCAAAATTAAGTCCTGAAAAAGTTAAGAAACACATCTGGTTTATGGTCTGCTTAGGCGACTTGGCCTGAGAACATAGCACAGGAGTAGATTGATGCAGAATAAGGCTCAAATTTAATAATCAAGCTTGGTTACTGAATACAGCTATAAAGATGGATAAAATGAAAAGTTTGTATTACATGTCTCCACTCATCACGTAACAAAAGAACATGAAATAAGGGGACGTTTTGAGACTAAAAGAATGGCCTGTGCTGAAAAGGCATCAGATGTAAACAATATGGGATAAGATTTTAACACAACAATAACCAAGGAAGAATGTGGTGTCCATTGCCTGGTAATGGGAGAGGGACCTTAGGCCCAAGAGGCTGTCACTCTGTACATGTGCTTCTTTTTACGCAAGTGACAGAAGATCACAAAATCCTTTGTTACTTGGCTTCCAGGAAAGGGCTCTGCCAGCATATTACCATTGTAGAATCTCTGTTCTCCACCCTTCTTCCTCAATCCAACCCTCTTCCCTCTGGGTAGTCATCTTCTTGGCTGGCCAGCAGGGTTGGTTTGGTAATTCTCTATTCTTCTTGTCCTTCTCTGATCAGAAGTCCTGCAATACAGTCCATCTTAAATGACACACAGTAGAAGGGAAAATGTAATTGAAAAATTACAAGCTGTGCTACTTCAATAACTATTTTTATATACATTGTTTGGCTATTGAATCTTCTGTGAGTCATAGGACTGAAAATCCAAGAAGCATCAACAATTCTGGGATCTTCAAAGGTTCTTTTAAATTTAGCTTGAATTACAGGAGCTGGGATATGGAGATTCCCTGATAGAAGGGGAAATCCTGAAAGTGACATAACCCCAGGGAAATGTTCTCACAATAACTGATGACAACCCCGGCAGAGAAGATTTAATGTGGTTTTATTCCATGGTTGGGCCCTCTGAATTGTCCTGTGCAAAAGTGTGTCCACACTGAAGAGCAGAATATATGTTAATTGGTTCACAAATGTTTCCTGACTTCTGAAAAACAGAAGTATTCTCCATGTTCAGAGGCCTCTACAATTAACACAAGTAAGGAAAGTTTTATGAAAATAAATGGTACATGTTCCTTTTCCATGTATTGAGGCATTAATAATGGTTAATGGTTGAATGTGCCAGAAGAAAAAAAAGTGTTATAAAAAAGAATCAGATTTTCTCTTATGTTAAATTTTGAATTCTTTAATATAGGTTCTTAAGGAAAAAACTAATATCTGTTTATCTAAGGCTGAAGCTTCAGGTTTTGTAACCTGCACATTAGAATAAAATGTATACACATAACTGATTTCAGAGAAAACTGTAACAGAAGCTCTTTTAGTGATTCAGAGAGAACGAATGAATGAGGGTTAGCAGCACTGTCAAATCTTTCAAGAAGAGAAACAGAGTGCATGCTCTGCCTTAGTGTTCCTGTGTAACTTTTGACGAGTCACTGAATGTTCAAGTTCCCCAGCTGTAACGTGGGGGCAATACCATTGCCATTTTCACATGGGCGGTTAGAGGATGGACAGGTTGAGATAATGACCTGCTCCTGAAAGGGGCCTGCAGAACCTGTCGTACCCTCAGCAGTTTGTCCTCCTACTCAGCAGAAAAGGAGAGGCAATGATCCTGGAGATGAGTGGTTGCACAAGAGACATAAAAGTAAGGTAATTAAAAATCATTGGGTAGAACAGTGATGAGTAATTGCATTCTCCTTACTTAAAAAAAATTATTCCCTGAAGCTTCAGTTGGATCTAGGATTTTTTTCCTTTCATTAGAGGACAGCAGGTGTTGTGCTACATTGCTGTGCGTTGTTAACGAGTTGCCATGTTTCTCCTTAACAATGGATTGGCAAAGTGATTCCCTTTAGTACATAAAACACTTTGTGGCTCTCTGAGGTGAAAGAATATATAGATAGAAAATCACCCATACCTGAAAAGGCCTGATTTCATAGAAAAGGTTTCTATGGAAGGGAGCAGCAGGACCTGGTTTCTTGTGGAAAGCCTCAAGCCCAGCAGTGCCACCACACTCATCACCTGGTAGTGACTGCCTGTTGCGTTCCCTGCTTCTGTCCCACCCTGGTACCGGCAGCGGAGTCCTAGCCCTATCCTAGGATGCCGTTCGCCCTCGGGAAGGCACCCTCGGAGTGCTGACTATGAGCACAGCTGGCCCGCGTTCGGTCCGGGGAGATGTTGCCCCCGGAGCGTGGTGAAACAGCGAAGAACTACCAGAGAAGGAGGTCTCTTGGTATGTGATTTCGGTAGGTTTATTGCCTCCAAAGGGAGCACATGGACCAAGAGCCAAGAGCAGCTTATTACATCGGTATTTAAGGGAGGAGCAACACCCAATAGGATGAGGGCAGGGGACAATACAGGGGAGGGGCTGGGGTACATGATCAAATGGGGTTTAGGGAGGGGAGGGGAACAGAGAGAACAACGAATGAACTATTGAGTGACAGGGAATTTCCCAGAGCGGGAATACATAACAGACAAGTCCAGTAACCAATAGCAGGAGCTTGGGTCCGTGGATTGGTGGTCCAACTGCTGCCCCTGGGAGCTCCGGGGGGAAACCCTCTGTCCGTGGAACCTGTCCGGAAGTCCTCTGGTTCCGAACCACCGCAACATCTCCCCCTGTCTTTTTACTTAAAGAAAGTGATTTGTTAGTACAATGAAGATAATAACTAAAATCCAAAGCAAAGTCTTGAAAATCTGCAAATAAACAAACAAACATTGTTAAATCATTGTCTCTCTACAGGACTGGGAATGATTGGTGTATGGGAGGTACATGGGGTAGGTTTCAGGAGAGTCTAAGGGGAAGATATCAAGAAGAAGGGTCTCAGTGATTTTTCTTGATGACTGTCGAAGTTTGGAGTTTTCTTTTTCCTTCTCTTCCATGCTGATCTCTGTGGAGCAGCGTCTGTTGGTGGATGCGACTGGATCTGCTCTGGTGGATGTGTTAGGTGGAGAGTTGTGATGCCTACTAACTTCAGCCATCGTGGTTCAAGTGACTGGTCATCTGGGATCACCTCTGATGGGGTCTCCAGTGGCATGGGTGGTGATGGAGAGCAGGACACAGTGGATTCAGCTTTTGGAGCATGTGGTGTCCAGGAGGCTGTGGAAGACTTTGGTGGAGGGTGATTAGAACTGTTCAGCAGGCTTTGAAGCTGCTGCTTCCATATCTTTTCCCACACCCAATACTGAACCTTAACTAAAATGCCTGTCAGGATTGTTTTTATGTCAGATGGGACCAGCACACCTTTTAAGTGAGGAGAATCTCTCCCAAGCTCTCTCTCCACCCTGCTGGGCTCTCGCAAGGCTGCAGGTGACTGTGATTCCCATCGTGGGTTGTTACCCTGAGGGCTGTGCACACCTGATGCCACTGCAGGGTCTGGCTGACCGGCTGTATCACAGGCTTCAGCCTCTCCACTTTTCGGCCCCCAATCCCGGGGTGTGAACGAGGGAGCGTGGGGATCTGGAAGTGGGCGGTGGTCAGGGGTGGGACTGCAGTTGATATGAGCAGTCCAGGCTCGCGGTGGGGCGGGGATCTCCCTCGGGCTGGGGCAGGGACCTCCGGCGCGAGGGGAGGGACCCGACGCGAAGACATCATCGGCCGCGGGGGGGGAGCCCGACGTGGGGCTAATCAACGCGAAGGGGAAGGAGCCGTGGGAGGGGCTGGGAGGATTCACGGGCTTTCGGCGTGAGGCTGCGCAGTGGGCGCAGGGGTGTAGGCAAGGCGCCACGAGGCCGCCGCCATCTTTAAACTCGGAACAATGTGGGAGCGCAGCCGGCGCGAGTTTGGCTGTGGGCTCGGAGAAAGGGTTTGGGGTGAAGCTCGCTATGAGGGAATCAGTCTCATAGCGGGGAGAACTGAGGGGCGCGCTTTCCTGCAGCGGGGAAGAGGGATTGGGAAAAGGGAAATTAGGAACGTGGGGTGGGTGAGTCGGGGATTTCGAACTTTCAGGACAATTACGCAAAGTATAACAAATTACAATCAACAACGGGAAAATTTTTCGGACAGAAACATCACCCCCTCTCTCCACTGCCTCTAAACGTTTTTCTACTAACTCCCAAAAACTCAGAGTTTTAACAGAAGAAGCAGAAGCAAGAGGGACATAGGCAAAGATCCATTTAACAAAACGTTTCCAAGCCTTCTTATTAGCATTCCCGTTTTTTAACTTTAGGGTCTCTTTAACTTGGACATAAAACTCCTGCTCTATTCGGGACAGCTTAATACCCATTGTCTCAGAATAAAAGCCTCCTTGCTCTTTTTATATGGTACAAAACTCCCTCGAGCCTGATTCCCGCTGCCTATCGCGGATTAGACCTCACCGTCTGCGCTCGGTTCTCGGTGGCTTTCCCGCCGCTATCACGGGCACCGAGCTTCGCCGCCGCGCGCGGATCCTGGTCCTTTCCCACCGCGCCTCGCAGCCGCCAAACCTCACCGCTCCGTGCGGGGCTTGGTTCCTCGATCCCGGCTTCAGTTGCCGTCACCGGCTCCGGAGGGAGAAACATCCAAAAGAGCAAGGGTCTCTGGTCTCGTCAGTTCGCTCAGCTAGCGTACACACTTCAGACGCTCCAGAACGGTTGCTGACGGCCCCTGCCAGCCCCCGCTAAAACGCGGAAGTTCTCGCTAGGGGAGCGACGTCCCGAAGGCGCAGTCCGGACCGCTGCTGCGTATCCAGGTCGCTCGCAGGGAACCCCGAGAGGTCGGAGTCTCTGTTCGGTGCGCCCCTTGTTGCGTTCCCTGCTTCAGTCCCACCCTGGTACCGGCAGCGGAGTCCTAGCCCTATCCTAGGATGCCGTTCGCCCTCGGGAAGGCACCCTCGGAATGCTGACTATGAGCACAGCTGGCCCGCGTTCGGTCCGGGGAGGTGTTGCCCCCGGAGCGTGGTGAAAACAGCAAAGAACTACCAGAGAAGGAGGTCTCTTGGTATGTGATTTCGGTAGGTTTATTGCCTCCAAAGGGAGCACATGGACCAAGAGCCAAGAGCAGCTTATTACATCGGTATTTAAGGGAGGAACAACACCCAATAGGATGAGGGCAGGGGACAATACAGGGGAGGGGCTGGGGTGCATGATCAAATGGGGTTTCAGGAGGGGAGGGGAACAGAGAGAACAACGAATGAACTATGGAGTGACAGGGAATTTCCCAGAGCGGGAATAAATAACAGACAAGTCCAGTAACCAATAGCAGGAGCTTGGGTCCGTGGATTGGTGGTCCAACTGCTGCCCCTGGGAGCTCCGGGGGGAAACCCTCTGTCCGTGGAACCTGTCCGGAAGTCCTCTGGTTCCGAACCACCGCAACAACTGCCCTAAATATTTCCTAGGTGGAACAGACAAGCACATGGATTTGTCAGCACCCAAATCATTGAGTCTGGCTCAGGTAGAACAGTTACTTTTGCCTTCAGGTCAGTAAGGTATTTTCCAGTTTGTTCTACCAACCCTGTCCTATAAGAGGTAAGCTCTTGAGAGGGCCAATGGTAAATCATCTGAAGAGAAATCAGGAAGAAATGCTTGAATACATTTCAGCCATTTGTAAAGGAGCCCCATATCTAAAGAGTGACTATTTTCAGGACCCTCACAAGCTTTGTGTCTCACTTAGAAATCTCCAGGCAAATGGGGAACCCTGTAACTACTATAAGCAGTTACTGGTTTTATTCTGAACTTCTTCCAGAAGTTAGGCTCAACACACAGATCTATGAATGAAATACTCTGCTTGTCTCTAGGGCACAAACTGGCATGAAGCAAATTCTCAGCTTCTTGTTGAATAGGAGGAACTCAGCAAAAAGAGCAGGACTGCTGACCAAACAAGGAGCTCTTTCAACAGACTGGTACCATCAAATAGTTAGATGAGAAGACAACACTCTGGAAAATATTTTTTAAATTGTTTCTTCTTAGAAAGAAATGAAAGTTATGATTTCCCTCCAGAGAATTAATAAGTCTTCTTGCATAACCAAGCATTGCTCTTCTGGGTTTGTTTCTTTTCAGCAGAGAATCTGCTTTGGAGAAACCTTGCTGCATGTCATCATTTCAATTTCCTTTAAATCCTTTTCCCATTTTAAAAACGATCATATAAACATGTAAAGTCACTTCACCCCTCTGTTGAGGTTATGGTGATTTGCATAGGAGTTATGGTTGTTAAAAGAGGATGGACTGAAAACAGGTTCTTCATTTTTACATTAAACATGAATCATAAATTAGGAAAAGCAGAGATAAAGAAAAGACAAAGAAGTCCTGGCACACCTGTAGTCTACAAAAACTAGATTTCTTATCAGTCTATTTTAGTCTCTAGTTTCTAAACTCACTTGCCAGCATAACATCTGAATGTTACACGAGAACAAATCTGTCTTGTATTGCTTTCTCAAGCTTCGGCCATTCTGGGAGAAAGAGAGCTGATATATATCTGTATGTAAGGAAACAAGTCCCAGAAAATCTGTGTAGGTAAAAGAGGAGGTATCAGAATTTGTGATGATCCTTCATTCTCAAGAGTTTATGCTGCAGGCTTGGAGTGAAACCCTCACATGAAAACAACATGAAAACCCTCACATGAAAACAACACATGAAAAGACGTTAACTTCCACATAATCTTATATGACTTCAGCTGGTCATATACCAATCAGAGAGTTCTAGATGTGAATAAGCATTGAATAAGGCAGGGTGGCACCTCCATTTAAATTTTCCATATCATTTTCTTTTCTAAGGAGGCCAAGAGAATGATAATTAGACTCAAAAGAGAATGAATAACAAAAAACACAAGGCTATTTTGAGATTTGAGTTTTAAATGCCAGAATACCAGACTGTGCACTTAGTTGTAGCAGAGTAAATCTAAAGTGAAACCATTGATATAAAATCAAAATTGGAGTCACTGAAGTCAGTTACTCTGGATTTAGAATGCCATGACTGAGATCAGAATCTGGCCCATGCTGTTTAAGTAAGGTCAATATGTATGAATGAAAACAGAATTCAAGGCAGCAGAATGCTGAGAAACTGAGGTGATAAATAGAATGGAAGAGTTTACAGATGAGGAGAGAATTACTTAGTCTTAGAAGAATAATAAAGATGATTAAGAGGTGACAGGACTGAGGTATTTAAACTAGCTGAAGATTATTATAAAATTAAGCTTGATGATCTATTTGAGTTCGTTGAAGATACCAGAACTTGAGGATTTAGGTTTAAGTAAAGTGGGAATACATATAAGAATTTAAGGAAGTACTATTTTACAGAGACTGATAAAAAGATGGAAGGTACTTCATATTCAAATGTTAGAGACATGCTGCATTAATATTTAAGCAAATGCAGTAAGACTATCTGCAACCTAATGCAGTTAAGTGGTTTCAGTCAGTTTTCTACTTGCAAATAACCAATCATTTTTACAGAGACCTAATTTCTACTGATTATTTCTTCACCCGAATAGCTAGATCAAATCAAAGGTACAGAGCTTACAGCTGCTCAGGTTTTTGGAGCAATGTCAGTTTTCATTGGGTCCCATGTTTTTCTTTCACTAGTGAGACTGGCTGACTCTCTCCAGCCCTGGGAGCTTGGTTGCATGCACTGCCAGGGTGGCATGAGGAAGCTTACACTTCTGCTGTCCACACATAACCTGTTTGGTGGGTAATTAAAGGATTTTAAACTCCAACACAGTCAATCCGGCACCTTTCAACAATTCAAACTGTCAGGAGCAGAGGACAAAAATGAAAGAGTACATTTAATTCTTGTTGAAGCAGAGAAAAAAAATAATTATGTGGAAAAGATAAATAATACCTATGAACAGTATATCATTGTTTTTTTGTATCTCTGAATCACTACTGAAGAAGACAAAGCTCAGCCTAATGCCCTATCTGCAAACATCTCCATAAATAATCTTCTGCCTTCCCCAATTCATGCAGCTCTGCTATAACTCTGCTTAAGTACATTTTTCATGAGGGTAAATGACAACGGAGTCTAATCAGTGTTCTGCATGCCTTCAAATCAAAAGGTAAATCTGGAAAAGATAAAATGAGGAAATAAGCCAACAGTTTACTTCCAAATCCCACTTTACATTGGTCCTGCTCCCTTGCTTTCTCAACTCTACAAGCCTTACAAATGGGATTAATCAAGAGAAAGTTTCAAGTCACTTTAAAGAATGGCAATGGGAGAGAGTGTTAATATTTTATGATTTTCTCTCATATCAGATTACAATATAAGACTCACAGGAAGTATTATGTCAGGCATATGTCAAATCTCAACCCAGTTCAGTTCCTTAAGGATCACCTTTTAACTCAGATTGCAGGGCTCCAATGTTGTTATGTGAATATGCCTTACACAACATGCTGGAAAAGTCTTGTCAAGAGGGCTTCATGAGGGGCTGCTTTTTGGTAAGGAAACATGCAATTCAGATCTGAGGTTTGAGGCTGAGTTTCCCCAGGACACAAACGCTCTAGACTCTGTTGCTCACCACCAATTACTCTAACTCCTTTAAGCTATCACCACTCCCAGATCAGTTTGAAAAATTGCAGTAAACCTGTCATTCACAGAGAAGGGAAGGGCAGGAAAGAGCACGGCTCCACGAATTCAAGCTTCATGGAGGGGGCTTTTGCAAGGTGGGCAGAAAAACTGAGAAGATAGATAGGATTTCAAATTATCTGCCATTATTTTCTCCTTTGTGAATCTATGTTTCTGCCTATTTTCCTTTGCCCCATTTGGTATTGGCTCCACCCTCTTTCATTTAAACAATTAACTGGTGGTCAAAAGCAGTGTCACTCAAGCTTTCTCACATAACTGATGAAAAAAGCTGACTGTCTTCATAGGGAAATTCAGCTTTTGTTCAGCTGGGAGGTAAACTGCCTTTTACACCTGCACTTGTCTTTCCCCTGAGCTCATAAGACTACATTGGCTGTGCTTCTAAATCAAATATCTGTTACATTTCTACTTAGACCCTTCCTGTGTGATTGCTGAGTCCAGTCCTGAGGCACCAGGGTCTTTTCAAAAGTTGTATAGTGCAGGTTTGTGAATTTGACTACTGGAACTTGACACCAAGAGTTATGTGAAAAATACCTTGCTAAGTACTTTTGTGAATCTTTCCCAGGGTCATAGAAGTTATTAATTGAATTCATTCCACTCATAACTTAGGTGATTATGCTAGCCACTGTAATATCTTTCTCTTTTTTAAAAGTTTTCCTTCCTTGAAGAAAGAAGACATGTTCATGTGGGAAGGCTGGCTTGCTGTCCCCACCCTTGAATATTTTTTCCCTGAATAAATCCATTGACCGTTTTCAATCACATGTAAAATCATAAAACAGTAAAGTTTCAATGTGCTTATGAAAATCAGTAGGTAGAGTAAATTAAAATGGTGCCTCTAGTGAAGAGAAAAAGAAAAAAAAATAGTTCCTTGTCAACTCTCTTTGACAATGGCTAACTGGATAATCAATGACAGAGTGTGGTGATTTTGCTCCATAGATATAAAAAATGCAAGGGTTGTGGGACAACCTTCTACCATCTGCCAAGGAAGGGGAAATTTGCAGAACAAAGGATTATTATTATCCCATGTATTGAAATACAGACTAAATTTGTTCCTTTACTTATGGAAGGACTTTTTTCAACATGATTGTGGCAGGTATGATTGTTTCTCACATCATGTCTTTTTTCACTAGCATCTAGTAGGTAAATATAGGAGAAAACTGTAATTGTCTGAATAAAAGTAATTACTTTTTTTTTAATTTTGCTTAGTTGAGATTATTTTTGGATTTGCACATAATTATAAGGCAGAAGTACATATTTCTTTTTGCACAGCTCCACTTCTGTATACACAAGTTAAAAATGGAAAAATCTATTTCTTTTTAAACTACAGTTGGGAAGACAGCAAAAACAGTTTGAGGGGCATACTTAATAGATCAAAAATGTTATTACCTCTTGAGGCAAAATGCAGAACTAGTACAAACTCATTTGGCCAATTCACACTTGTTTGATATATTTCAAAAGCACGATTTTATGCTGGATCAGCTATCATCTCCCTTCCTGCAGCCGTCATCAGGCCAGGATAAACACTACCGTGTATACTCTGATTAATTTGACATAAATACTGTCAAATTCTCATACCTGAGCCAGATCATGTTTTGTATAGAGGATGATCCAGGTGTGCACATATCTGGCATTAATGAGCACAGAAACAAGGTTTAAACTATATCTTCCCTCTCAGTGTAAGTAAGAAATGGTAGCCAAGTATAAATTACTGGTTATAGTTCTCCTGTGATGATGGCCAGCTTTCCATATTCCATCCAAGTACATGAGCATTTTAGCAATATATCCATATGATTCTCACTTGCCATTGCACTATCCCAAATATTGCACTGAGCCTGCTTTACTCCCAGATGATTATACATAATGGGCAATGTCTGGATGGAAGTGTGCTGCAGGGATTGTGAGCAAATGAGCTGTCTCAAACTTACAATGTGGGACTGCTCTACCGTTAACAGAATCTTCTGACATTATTTCAAGCAGTGAGATTATTAAGTGTCATATGGCTAAATAGGATGGGTCATTCAATGGAAATATCAGCAAACTCAGTCATATAAAAACACAGTACCAAATGCTCTGTGTGACATTAGCCCACATCCCCCATAAATCTATAGAAGATCCAATTTATTACATGTATATATATATATAATATCGTTTTACGTGTGGCATGGTAAAACAATGCCAACTCTGTGCATAACTGCAGTGGGGAAGTCTCCATGCTTGGGCACTTGTCTCAATTCAAGAGACAAGAAAGCCTTTTAATAAACCAAATAAAAAGGGGACTGGATAGTTTAAAGGATATATGGTTACTAGACAGCTGGCAAGACATAGATCTTAATATCATACTGCTGATTGCGAAGATTAGCCCACCTTTTTATCAAATGGCCTCTATATATATATATTTGTAAAGTAAATAATTTTGTGAAAGGCAGAAGATACCATAATCCTAAAATATCAAAACTGATACCTAATCTCTTCTCCCTGTGCTTCAAAGAGGCAGCTTGGTAAAGTCTGATCTGGGTACAGCCTTTTGTAAAGCCTGTTGTAAATGCTATTTACAACATAAGCATTGTACTTGAGGGGATGGGAACAAAAAAATACTCTGAGATTATATTCCCTGGAATATCCACCTACCCCACTTGGAGTACTGCATCCAGCTATGGGGTCAACAGCACGGAAAACACACAGACCTGTTGGAGAGAGTCCAGAGTAGGCCACCAACATGATTAGAGAGCTAGAGCTCCTCTCCTACGAGAAAAGGCTGAGAGAATTGAACCTTGAAAAAGAGAAGGCTTTGGAGTGGCCTAATTGTGGGCTTCTAGTGCCTGAAAAGAGCCTAAAAGAAAGATGGAGATAAACTTTTTACAAGGGAATGTAGTGAAAGAACAAGGGGGAATGGCTTCAAATTCAAAGAGAATAGGTTTAGGAAGAAATTCTTTGCTGTGAGGGTGGTGAGGAACAGGTTGCCCAGAGAAGTTGTGGATGTCCCATCCCTGGAAGTGTTCAAGGCCAGGCTGAATGTTGCTCTGAGCAACCTGGGCTAGTGAAAGGTGACCTAGCCCAGGGCAGATGGGTTGGAATTAAATGATATTTAAGGTCTTTTCTGACCTAAACCATTCTATGATTCTAATATTCTATCATTAATGTAACTCAGCTAGAACACATTGGATAACAAACACCATAACCAAGTGGTGTCTTCCTCTCAATAAGAGTCATCCCTTTCACTCTATTTATCAAGAAAAGCAGAGAAGACCAAGACAAAGTGAAATAGTATCTTGTGGGCAAAATATGGGATTATAACTCAGAGATACTCAAATTACTCCAGGTCTATCACTAGCCTACTGTTTGAATCTGTTTTTTCAAATTTGTCTTCCTGTATCATATCCATCTTTTCCCATTTGTTTGTAGTTTCTAGTGCAATGTAGCCTACACATGTAGCTAAAATCAATAACAGTGGCATGGGATAATGTAAAATCAGAATTGTGTGCAGGAGTAAAGAAAATGTGCAGTGACAGTCTGCTCTACAATGAGACAGTGTTCCATTAAATTAAACTCATTAGGTATTTGGAAGGCTGTAAAGAAGGTACTGCTAATGTCAAAAAGTGTTGATACAAATAGTCAGATAAGATTATTTTTATTTGGAACAAAATGGTTAATACCTGTTTGCCCAGCCCCACCTGTAAACAACTGCTGATGTGAGATGTGCTGGGGAATTGAAAGCATTGAGTCTTTTAACCCATTCAGGAGGTTCTACCATTGAAAGGATGTAACAGAGCTGGATCTTATTTGCCACTATTGCTTTGGAAACTGAGATGAAAGAAAGGATGCCTTTGTGATGAAGGGAAAGAATTATTCCTACAACGCAGGCAGTTCAGTTCCAGCCTAATTCACCAATTCCCATCTGACCTTGTGCACATTTAAGCTCAGCCTCTCAGTGTGGGAGCCAAAGTTCCCCTATGGAAGGTGCTGAGGACAGAGGTGTATTACGGGTCCAGAGAGGGCTTGACTCATGCAGAGAGACTTTACTTTAAACATCGTGTTCTGAATGACCTGAGGGTTTTCAAACAGCATCAAATCTCAGTACAGAAACTGAAAGGATGTACCAAGGAAAGATCTCTTCAATAGTTGCTTTTTCCCTATGCTTTCCTACGCTTTCATTACTGCCCCTGCCAGAGACAGGATACTTGAAAGGTTGTTCTTCTGCTGAGGAATGGTTGCTCTTCTGTTACAGCTATGTTTTGATATAGATGATTCAGTGCAGGTCTCAGATTCAGATCTCTGCAGGTCTCGGTTTTTTCCGTCCACCTTTTTTGTCTGTCTTCTCTAATTTGGCTGCAAGTTTGAATCCCAGCCCCACTGATTTATGGGAGTTTTGCCATTAGCTTCACTGAGCAAAGATTTGCTCTTACATTCTTTGAGCCCAGGACTGTCTTTTATTATGTGTGTGCCATGTCTAGCTCGCTGGGGTGCTGAAGTCAGTTGGGACTGCCAGATGCTACTGTAATGTGAATAAATGTTAGTATACATGGAGGAAGAAGAGAGATTGTAGAGGTTTTCTTTCAACCGTTATATAAAAATCCTCTCAGACTTAAAGGACTTCAAGATATTACATTAAAACCAGCTTTTTTATTATTTTTTGTAGGATCTCCAGCATTTTTCATGTGCAGACTGATGGCTAACAGCTCTTCATGGTATTTACAGGAAAAATGCATAGTGCTAAATAATCGCCACATGCCGTGGGAGTAACTTCTGTTTTTAATAAAACCAATCTGGTCTGGATCAATGATAAGGGGGCATAATTTCTTCAAATGGGAAGCCAGCTCTTTGAAAGGAATCTTACAGTCTACATTAATCTCAGATCAGGGTCTGCAGGGTAAGCAGAAATCAGAGGCCTGACTGTTTTTATGAAAAAATAGTATTGCCCCTGTCTGAGGAGAAATTCTGGCAGAGATTTTACTGGGAGAAAGAAGTTTTGGTGTGTAGGATAAAGTGGTCTGGAGAGTGTGGGCCTAATTGCTGCTCTCTATTTCTTTAGGTGTACAGGTACTCATTTAAGTATCCATTTACTGGACAGTAAGTTCTTGCATTAGTGCTCCCCATTTTCAGGGAATGAATCCTCCTTGTTGCAAGGCAGAGAGCAATAACTGAGCAGAATTTCTGCCCACACCGTGACTGCCTTTAGCACTGTCAACCCATATATCATACATTATCACCTCTATTCCCTGCTGGCAGCCCCTCTCTCTGCTTTGCATGTGTGTGGGTGGCCCAATGCAGTTGACACAAGCATCACTGATAACCAGGGCTGTTTGCTTGCACACCGTGGTCCATCATACTTCAAGGACCAAGTAGCAGGACTGATGTCGTTTTGTCTTCTCCCCTCTGCTACATCTCTATCTTGCTGCTGGATCAGTTCTTACAGTCTCTCCTCTCCTCTGTTGCTGCAGACACAGTGCCGGTATTCTCCACCCTGCATTTCTCACCACGATACAATCAATCTAATCTTACTGTCCATTGTTTCTGTAATTAATGCATTGGCGCGTGACAAATTGCTAAACAGAGGAAAAACAGTGACTTGTCTTTGGATTGTATGGAAACTGCAGGGAGGAGAAGAAAAAGACAGCAGGTGTCCAAGCAAACCAATTGTTGTCACTGGACTCAAGGATGACATTCCAAGAGCAGATCATTTTTAGCAGCTGTCCAGCCAGGCAGATACGTTTGCTGCAAAAAAAAGTGGTTTGCTACTCACTTTTCCAAATATAATAGGTGAACCAAATGCCATGGATCTTCCTCAGTCTTACTATGAACAATAAGACTGGTATACAGTAAGGTACACATGATGCCTTGATCCCACCAATTTTATGTGTTCTATAAGCTTTAAGCATTCTTCTCCTACAACTGAAGAAAAGAGGACAAGTGATTTACACAAGGTCATAATGTAAATCAGCAATTAAGTGAAGGTTTCCAGATTTCAGCTCTGCATTCATACCAAGAGATCTCAGTTGCATCTCTGTTAGCAGACAAGACAGGCAACTGCTTACTAGCTGATTTCATTTTGTGTAAAGTGCAAGTGTACAGAAAGTTAGAATACAAAACCACGCAATTTTGCTTTAATCATATGACTGCTTTTGGCCAGGGTTTGGGATTTTTTTCTCCTCTAAATGCATGTGCTGTGAATGCTTCCTTAGTTGTGCATTATTACATATTTTAAGCAGTAAACTGTCTAAAATGATATAAGAATTTTTCAGTTTCTGCTCTGGATGTGACCACCAAGAAGACGAAAATTTCCACGGTGTTGGAAAAGCAGGCAAACAAGTCATACAGCCAACCATAATAATTACTTTTTGGCAAAATGCTTAGTGGAAAATTTCCCATTGTCATTGTACAAACAATGCACGTTCTCCCATGAAACAGTGTCAGAGTGTTTCTCATAAACATATGCACCATTTCCTCTTCAGAAAGGTCAAGTAAAATAGCATCTATCAAGAGGAGCATTTAGAAGCAACCCACCTGTTATTGCCAGCCAGCAGCTACTCAGAGAAATGATGCTAGTGTATCTTGGGGAAAGACAACTGGGTCTCTGTCTGCAGTGGGTTTTTATGGTGTAATAGAAGAACACACTGGTTGAAATTCACAATCCATTGCTTTAAACTGGCTTTGTGAGGCACAATAAAGTCACTAAAGATAAATCATTGAGGTTTGTATTAGATGCTTCAATGGAAGTATTGAAAAGAGATGTGCTAGTGTATCAATGGAAGTCTTTTGAGCCTTTCTATGAGATCCTTCCATTTAGGGGGATTCACTTTAGAAACAGAAATCATTGCAATCAGCAGATATCTTCTAAAAAACGACGGTGCAGCTCAGTCAAAGGTTATGTGTTAGAAGCACAAATGGCTGGATGAAATTCTTCAGTCCATGTTATATAGGATAATAGACACTATTGTCATTATGATCCCTCGGACTTTATTAACCACAAATCTATACCACACCTTACAGCATGTGATGTGCTCTTTCTGTGCATCCCTAATCATCCAAAATGAGATCTACAGATAGGGGTAAGATGATGGTAAAAATCAAGGTCATTTTCATGGCATGTCATGGTCGGGCAGTTTCTAAGGGAGAGGGGCACATCACCAGGAGACTATATTAACGGGTCTAGCAATAACAGATTAGCTACTGGGAACATGCAAATAATCATTCCCAGATAAACAAAACTTTGGTTTTTCAATCGGTTGTGATTTTAGCATTAAAATCAATTAAAAAACAAAAGAAAACAAAACAAAAAGTAATTACAAATGTATCTTCCAGGAAAATTAGTCCCTTGGATTTGATTCCAATTTTCAGTCTCTCCCCACTATGCTGAACCATCAATGTGAGAATCTTAAGTCTGTATATGTATATGTATTTTTATACATATGTATATAGATCCTTTGAAGAAGGTACCCTTTAGAAATCTGCAGTCAAAGACACCGAATGGTTCAGAGGAGAACTATGTCAGGGTAGGAACTGAAGAAACAGCACTGAAAGGTTTCTGAGTGACAATAATGCGTATGACAAATGGAAAGGGCCACTGAAATCTGAAGTCTTACAGAAGAGAAGTTTAATATGCAGGTCATCAGGGAGAGGAGGAAGAATTGGACAACTTGAAGGGCAAATCATGCTAGAATTCTGTGCAAGCCACTGAGCACAAATGACAAATACACCCAGAGACAACACTCATGCGCACAAATACGCCGTATAATCCCAGACACTGTAAGAAACATGTAAACATTCGAGCTTGCATTTGCATACATTCTGAAAATGCTAGAGGACGTTTTTGCAAGCTATTATTTAATTTATTCACAAGGTCGATTTGGAAACAGTGTTCAAATGTTTTGGAAATACGTCAAGAACATCGTTTTATTTCATGGTATTGTGGTAGCATCTCATTATAGTAGTCTAATATGAATGCAGCACAATGAAAAAGCTATTGTGATTGTATTGTACTAGACTAAATAGATAGAATGTTATTACAGTACTGTAAAAGGAAAGATTTATAGGTTAGCATTTGCATTTATGAGTAAGAACAGCACATGCAGCCACATACTTGGCTATTTGGACTCCCAAGGAAACGAAACCTTTTGTTATATTCCGAGTTATGAGACATTTGAGCAGTGAATGACCCCGCTATTGCTGGAAAAAAGCAGCAGCAAGGGAGAATAGGTGTGTTGACTCTGCTTCTGGAACAGTTTCTGCTGCCATGCTCCCCAGAGGTTTTATCCCCTTTCAACAAGAACATCAGGGTCCCAGACAGAATAGGATCCAATTGCACATCAAAGCAAGCTTTTTTTTTTCAGGATGGACAACTAAGGGGCACAATTTTAATTTCTACAGAAATGCATCCAGCAGGGAAACAAAACTACCTTGTATGAGCTGGGGAATGTCTTTGCCTTCTCCAGGATATTTTCCACTGCTATTAGAGGCAGAGGTGATGGAGGAGAGCTGAGGGGATTTCTCTGTTTCCTTGCTAAAAACATTTTGCCTACTACAAGAGTATTTCAGTAGGGCATCCCTTCATCCCTTTCTCTCCCTTGCTGAGTTTCGATTGATGAGATCTATGAGTTTTCTATTTAAAGGAAAAATTCCCTGTTTGCTTTCAACTTAGGTGAATAAATACGATCTGGAGAGGAAAGAATCCTGAAAGCCAAGTCCTTGGTGTTGTAATCACCACGGTTGTGCTGACTAGAATGAAACTACACTGATTTGTATCAGCTAAGGCTCTGGCCCAATACCATGAACACATCTTTGTAAGCCACTAAACATCTCTCCATGCTGTCTTTTGAAAGAATAGATACTTTAGTGACAACTGCTTCCAACTGGAAATCTAATACAATAATGAGAAATCTTACAAACAGGAAATAGCACTCAGCTGTGGAAAAAGGGCTTGATAGAAAGCCTATGGAAACCAGTGGGAATGCTACCATGGCTTCACACAGGTCTTGGATATTCCTAAAAATGAATATTAAAAAGTGTGTGAAGGAACCAGGTGCTTCATTCTCGGTAAATACTGCTGTAAAGTGAGATGTTAATTCCTTAGACCCTACTGAAAAATCACAAGTTCACAAATGTGGAAGACTTTCACATACAAGTGAATAATGGATATAGATTTTTACTATGGAATTTCCAATTATTCTGGACAGATTCTGGGTGCTTTCAAGAATCACATCCTCCTGTTCACTTTGACAACACATGCATTGATTGATTGTCAGTCTGGAAGAATGGCTTTTCAGCCCTAATTTATGAGGCAGGTGTCTGTGTTTAATAAGGGATACCATCTTGTGAAGTGCTGGATGTTTGCTGCCAGGTGCTGAATGTCTTCATTATTGTTAAGAGTACTCCACATCCTGCTAAGGCTGGTCAGCAAGGCAGGAAGACAGTGCTTGTTCAGAAACAAAATATGCCAAGGAATCCATGATACAATAATAAAATCATAACCTGACATAC
This sequence comes from Eopsaltria australis, assembly GCA_034509425.1. Taxonomy (NCBI): domain Eukaryota; kingdom Metazoa; phylum Chordata; class Aves; order Passeriformes; family Petroicidae; genus Eopsaltria; species Eopsaltria australis. The sequence goes on along the minus strand of JAVTVJ010000012.1, from coordinate 6,435,665 downwards.
ACAATAAAGAAAAAAATTGGAAGGTTTGGCCCATGAAATCTTTTTTTTTTTTTTTTCTAAAAAATAATCAGAACGGAGTTTTTAGGAAGCTTACAAAAACTTTAACCAACCTATTGATTTAAGTAGAAATCACTGAATGTTATGGGAAGTACAATATAGCCAATTAATGGATGGAAAAGTACAGGGGCAGACAGACAATTATTGCTTAAAACAACAACATAAAGAGCTTTTTACACCTGAGAAAGACCTTTTCCCTTCTCCAAAAATACATTTATATAAATATAAATCTTTCATATGCTATATCCTGTGGGATTAGGAGTTCTCTGATTTTAGCAGAATTGTAATATGAATAAGCAAATGAGTTATTGTAGAGGAAAAGTTCCTATTAGAGTTAGGAAAAAGTATTACTGATCTGCCTCTGTTTAGAAGTAACCACTGCTCAGAAATATAAATTAATTCCAAGCAACATTTTAAGCAAGTATTTTGAGATATTTAAGAGATATTTATTATTTTAAAATATTTAAGACCAATTTAATCATGTTGAAACTATTAAAAATAAGTATTTGGAGTTTTATCATCACAGAATCCACCTTTATAGGTAGACTCAAACAAAATAAACTTCTGAATTTGCTGCCCCTGTATTACTTTTGATAAGCCTTGTTGCTGACTACTGAATTACAGATTTTTCTAAGGTTGATGATGAAGTTTAAAACAGTGAATTATAAGCTGTTAATTTCACCAGAGAGTTCCAATCCATTTGCTACCCACAGAGCTATCAGAGTGGGCTCTGCACAAAGCCCAGCTGCTTTCAGTCAAAACATAGTTGGAAAACCTGTTGAGTGGTAGGGGCCTCAGAAGTTGCCATACAAGTCACTTTCACTAGGAGCTTACTCCCAGAAGAAAAACCCATGTTCTGGATTCCTAGTGAAAGGATCCATGATCTTTTCACAAAGAGACCAAAAAAAAAAACCAAAAAAAAAAAAAAAAAAAAAAAAAAAACAAACAAACCAAAAAAAAAAAACCCAAACGACAACAACATCAACAACAACAAAACAGCAGTGCCATTCCTAGTTCAGAAAGCAGCAGAAAACTAGAAACTGCATTGTCTGTTGTTTGGTACCAACTAGTTGTCTGTGGCTCTATCCTCAGTATCTCAATTTTTTGTCTCATTTTCTGGTTATCTGCATTGACCATGCATGGAAACTAATCACACAATTTTATCTCTACAAATCACATGCTAAGGTCAGGTAGATAATTTTTTACCTAGTAGGTATGTGAAAATAAGATACTTATATACAATTGTACCTTCAAAATATAAAAATAAGTCCACTGACTTATTTCTTAAAAAAGAGGACACATGCTTAAAGTTAGGTATCTAGTTAAATGTCTTGATGATTCAGTACCTTTTTGTCAATGCAGAAAATAATAATCAACTTCTCTGTTTCATGCTATCATCTCCCAGATGAATTCAACTCCTAGAAACTTATTACAAGTGCCAAGACATTTTGTTTGATTCTTCTCAGTGGGCCACATCTTCAAAGAGCAATCATGATATACATTTGCAAATAGAAATATTTGTTAAAGTCAATGTTCATCCCAAAGGGATCTCTCCTTGTAAATGTACTGATGGATTTTTGCCTTTTACAGGAAGGTAAAATAGGAAGTAGTTTATTGTTCAATACCGGGCCTGTGACAGACTTCTAACTGGAGCATTGGAGACCATAAAACACCAAATGATTATATCTTTCAGTCCTGCTATCATGCCTGAAAGGAAATGATTTGAATCATTAAGCATTCCGCAGGTTAAAAACAAATTATCTCCATTTGTATTTATTTGCAGATCTAAAGAGCTATCGAGCTCACAAACCTCTTCTGGCCTATTAAAACCATCCAGCACCCATTTTAAGAGTGCTTGGGAGGCAGCTTGCAAACAAGTAGCACCCAAAACCATGGACAGACTTTCTGAGAGCTCCATCTACAACACATTGAATTTATTTTGGGACACAAACAGGAACCAAGCCCTTCTGAAAATCTGTGCTGCATTAGGAATTCTGATTATTATTAAAAATCTGACACTCATTGAAGGTGCTGAGTACTTGAAAACTCAGTGCTAGGTTCTCTTGAATTTCCTGTTGGAGAGCTGTTAATATGCCAGGCAAGGTTTTTGAGTTAGAATTATGTTTTAAAGAAATTTTGAGATATATATCCAGGTACCAGAATACCTTCTTAAAATATGTTTAAACCACTGCTGCAGGAAAAAATAGGGTGACATTACTGTGTGATGACATCATCACACCCAGTGGCTTCATAGAGCTACAGAAATAAAAATGTGAGCAATTTCTTATAAAGATCTGGAAATAAAATATTTTTAGTCCTGCTGTTAATAATTATAATAGTCTCAAAACAGACAAAAACTTAGGGCAATTTCTATTGATTAAAATGGCTGGATTAATTGCTGACATGTCATATTGGTAGAATTTGGAGAAGCAAAGACTCAAATTTCGGAGCCTTACACTTTAAAGCTACCAATACAAAATCCGAAGCTACCAATACAAAGTCCAAAGCTACCAATTCCAAAGTCCAAAGGCAGTGAAAACAACGGCCTCCTAGGTCTGGGAGAAATACATTGGATAAAGCAGTTCACTACTTAGCATTTGGCTTTATTTTTCCCCTCTGGGCCACCATTGTTCTGTCACTTTGAACAAAAGAAAAATATTTTAAAAGGATGATATTTCTAGGTCTTACAGACTTGCATTCTCTCCTTAGCTCTTCACAGGAAAAAGAGCTATGAGATAAATTGCCCTGTGAAATAAGACAAGTTCTAATGGGTAAAATACTGCAAAAGGGATTAAACACTCCTGGGCTTTTGGATGATCTTCAAATGTTCCAATATTTGATGTCTCCAGTTTTAAGAGGCATTTGGACAATGCCCTTAATAAGATAATTTAACTTTTGGTCAGCCCTGAAGTGGTCAAGAAGTTGGACCAAATGATCCTTGTAGGTCCTTTCCAACTAGAACTATTCTATTCTACTTCATTCTATCAAGTGACTATCCTCTATGGGGACTGATTAGGCCAATGGGAAACATAAAAAATACTTAACTTTCTGAAAAGATACAAAAAACAAGTCTTTAGGGAGGACACCACTGGGATTCACCAGGAAGAATATGCTACAAGGATGTTATATATAAAAATGCAGATAAATCAATGTGTAATGTAAGAAAAATATCTTTTAAAAGAACAAGAGGCTGTGTTTCACATTTATTCCTCAGGTAGTTGGCAATGTCCTGTCTGCACTGTAATCTGTGGAGCATCTGGGTCTGATCTGAGGCTGCTGTTCCACCAGATGTGCTAAAAAGCTGTCCCTTCTCAGGTGCAGCAATGTGGACATTGGCTGCATGATGAGCCTGCAACTTTCTGCCCCAGATGCTGGTTGTAGGGAAGGCTTTGGCTCCTCTTCCTTCGGATGACTTATGGCTGCTTGTTTCCTTCTTCTTCCTTAGCTGAAAGCCAAAAGTGTCAGGGCTTTTGAGGGAGAGCAGCAGTGCAATTCCTCCTGCTGGTGGCTTTTTGGTGGATGAAAGCTCCAGGGACAGTCCTGGTCTGGCCCAGCTGCAGAAAGGTGTCCCTGGAAGGTGAGAATAAGTGTGTCTCTGAAACATCCTTTGTTCCACTCCCTCAGAGCACATACCTTCCCTCTGCAGCTAATGCAGGATAACAGGGAGGTAAGACTGCCATATAAAATGATCCCTGTTTCATTTCATCTGAATTGTCCCAGTGAAAAATTAGTCTTACACCCACCAACGCCCTTAAAGGGATATGTTCCTTTTAATGTGTAAGATGAAGAACAGGAAGACTATAAGACATGAAAGAGAAGAACTCTGATAACTGTGGGATCTAGAAGCTATAGTGTGCTCAATTAATTAGAATCTTCTCTTGTTTAAAAAAAATGGTCTCTCTGTGCACATATTTAAAAACTGGTAATAAAATATCACTACTGCACCACTATGGAGTCTCTTTGAGATGCTCAATGAAATACTTGAATTACAAAGTAACAATTTCTATTGTTAGGAGTTGCTGCTATTCTCTTTTTATTGATGTCATAAAGTAGGTATTTATGAGATGAGGTTATTAAGATCAATAGTATAAATGGAACACCTAATTCTCTCTTTTTCAGACCAGCACAAAGCATTCCTTGGGTAGAATATGTGAGAATAAAAGGTGACTGGATACTGTCAGTTAACCCTAATCCAAATGCAAAGAGCTCACCCCATTAACAATGAGTCATTTTTTACATGTTTCTTAGATCTAAAACTATCTTGTCCCTAAGTAGCCTTTATGAAATGTACAGATTTGAATTCATTGCAGGATTGGATTTGCCACATTTACAACTAACACTGAAACTCTATTTTTGTCTTTTTTTAAAATAAGAAAGACAAGATAGAACATTTTATTTCAAAATCCATTTAGTATTGTGTTTTTAGTAAATATGATCCTTCTTTGTGAAAAATGTCCTTTCGCAAAGAACAAAAATCTCAGATTTTAACCTATCTACTGAATAATGAGCTGCAAAGACACTATGGTATTGACTGAGTTAAATCTGTATACTAACGATGAATTGAACCTATATTTATATAGTTTCATTGCTCAGACCAAGTTGCCAAAGACAGTGGTTTTGAGCAAAATGCAGTCACCAAACTCTCAACTATTTCTAGCAATCTGCCTCTTGTTTCCATTTCCCATTGCTGGAGCAGCATCGTCAATCACTACTAATTTAAGCTCATGACTAAATAATATCAGCTTAGTTTAGTGGTCATTATTAAGGGATAATATTTGCCAACAGCTGATCGTGTTGTTGTTCTTAATGACCCTGCTTCTAGAACTCCATTCTACAAGGACTCGATAACATCAATAAGATTTACATGTAGGAGCAGGGTTTGAAAAGTTCACCAGTCATGAGATGCTACAGAAGACAGTGAGTGCTCTCCATTGATAAATGAACAAAAATTTTACAGAAGATTTTTTTCTCAGATTTATGTTAAACAAAAAAAAAACTTAGAAAATTTGAATAACTTCAGCAAGAGAAACAAAAAAAAAACCCCAAACACTTTTATTAAATAATAAAAGCATAATATCATTCTAGTATTGCCCACTACCCTAAAATAATCATATGTTATAATTTAAAAGATGTGGTTTTCAAAAATGCACAGCAAAAATTGCTTTAATACTTTAAAACCTAAAAAAGTGCACAATAAAAAAATCTTCATCTTATTTCACAGAGATTCCCTTCCCTTATGTTAATTGCTTAGTTTGCAGTAGTGTACAAAAAGTTAGTTGAAACAGCTAGCAAACTAAGATGGGAGCTTCTATCACTGCTTTCCCCACAGGAACTGTTAAATGAGAAAAAGTTCCAATACCTCACAGTTTTCCTTTGTGGCAATGCACAAAAACTTTGTATCCATCTAAGTGATTGTAACCAGACACAACAAATTTGTTATGAAAGTTAAAATACATAACCTGATCCCAACACTGACAGTAGTAATTGACTGGTAAAGCCTTTTCCGTGCTACTTATACATCCTGAGGGTTGTAAAAGCAGAGAAAAGCTATCTCTGGATTTTGCACCATCAGCTATTGCCTGTCAGCGTGTATGGTGACAGGAAGGGGTACAAAGCAGTGCTGGGCTGGGGGAGAGCTGTGGTGAAGCTCAGCTCTGTGGTGTGTCCCCAGATGCAGCCCCCACGTGCACAGGGCTCTGCTCTCTGTCCTGGGGCACGTTCCGCCTGCACCTGCAGCCAGGGGCTGGGAAACCTTTACAGGGCTAATACAAAGCTCACATTTGTGTCATGCTGAAAGGTATTTGAGGAGGAAAAGACCCCTGCTTGTCTGCCAGGCTGTCTATTCCCCACACGGTATTCAAAGCCTCTTTACTGTTGTGCCACAAAGGGTGAATCAGAGAGAGAGCGGGGAACAAAAACCTTCTAGATGGCAAATCTGAGTAACAACGAGAGAGCTACATACTGTGCAATGCCACTATATGACTTCAAATCTTTTGTTCTAGAGAACATTATATACCTATTACATGCTTAAATGCAGGCACTGCTATAGCATAATTAAAATGTTTGTGATCACAGAAATAAAAGGACAAGTTAAAAAGCAACACTGTATTACCTCTGTAGGACTGCTGAACTTTGGCTGTAGGCACAGAAAGAAAAGTCACCAGCATGAGGCAAGGAGTGTACAGGCCTTTGGCTCCATCTGAAAAAACAAGTTAATAGGTGGAAGGGCAATTCTCTGTTGGTGTGTAGCTGTAGAAAACCACTTTCTTTTAGTTCTGCAGGCGCAGATACTTAAGCAGTGTTTTCATACCTGAAATGTTCCTGTGGACATGCTTCAGGGCACCGGCTTTAGTGGGAGCTGTGCAACTCTACAGTAATACTGTTAACCTGTACAACCTAGTACTTGCTGTAGTTTCTTCTCTGGTGGAAAAAAAAACTGTACATTTGGTCAAAAGGAAAACAAAAGGTACAACTGCTAAAATACTTCAAATGTTATTTTGAGACCTAGGGTTCTCAAATGTATTGATTTTTTTTTTTCAAGAAAGCAGACACTAATTTCCATTTAGGAAAAAAAATAATTTTCCACAGGGAAATGTATAAGTGAGCACTTGCAATCAGCTTTATTCATAGCTTTGCAAATAAATTGCTGCAAACACCATCCGCTTTTATACTTTGTTTTGCTTAAGAATTCTAGAGAAGTCTGTAAGTGCAATTGTTGCCACAACTGGGAATCCTTAGCTTAGCTGACAAAGACCTAGCTAAAGTGCTCTAAGGATGCAGAATTAAATGAGGACTTTGTCCTTCCTTTCCAGTCTGATCCCTGAAGATGCTTGGGCTAGATTTTCTTCTATAATGTGTTTTGCCACCGTCTCAAGAGAGGACCACCTCCTTAAAAGGACAGCATAGTAATCTAATAAAAATCCAATCTATGGAGATCCATTACTGTGCAACTGAGAAAACCAAACCAAACAAGATACTAATACTAAAACCTCAGAATTCCTTGGTGAATTTTATGTACTACAGCATTTACAAATGACCACATGGATCGTGTAATATCATCTACTGTGCAGAGTTTCTTTTATAGGTCCCCATGGACCGAAATGTTTAGACACAACAGAGTTGAGCAGAGGGGCCAGTTGTAGATTTAACTGGGAATTCTTATGGTTTTATGGGCTTGTATGTCAGCCATATCACTGCTTTAAAAATTGCTTTTGTATTTAATAGTAGGAGAGCTTGACCCTAACACAGTAACAACACATGTATCCCTTTAACTGCACTCTGCAAAGGATTGCAGACTGAAATGTAGAGAGATACCAGCTCTGTGAGTTAAGATGTCATTAGCTGCCCAGGAAGGGAAACTTTGTCAATTGTCATTAACACAGTTATTATGCTGGTACTTTAAAGATCAGAAGTGCTAACCTGGAAACAGCATTCTGATTTAAATCTCTTTAATGTTTGGAAGGATTGGTCATTTCTTTATACCTCACTGCACTTTGAGGAGAGTCCTTCCTTTGTTCAGCATCTGTAAATTGCCTGTATGTGGATCTCACTTAAGAAAGAAGAAAAAGATCCTGAGTTACTCAGATCTGTCATAAAACTGTCACTTTGGATTATTGCTTAAATGTTGGCTGCAGGCTGAAAACTCTATGTCCATGCAGCACTCACCAGTTCAGGTGGGGTTTATAAAAGAGAAATTGTTGCTCTGCAGGGAGATACCTGTTAACCTTATTCATTTGTAAAACTGGTTACATATTTTGGCACTCGCCTGTGCAGTCTGACACTGACAAAGCTTTTGACAAGATGAAGTAGATATACGGTATTTATGTAAGGTTCTCAGAAAGTGCAGGTTCAGAGCAAACTTTATTAACTGCACCTGAGCTCTTTCTGTGTCAACCAGCAACTCTTTGCAGAAAAGCCTTCAGATCTTCTGCCCTTTGACCTTTAACAAGACACAAAGCTGGGTTGCAGGTGATATAGGACTCTCAATTAGTGGTTCCAGCTTTACATGCATTCTTCTGTTTTGTGATTCAGATGTCTTTTACCAGGCTACAGGTTGCGTGGGACAGAAGGTGGAAAACAAGGGGCTTGTGTTGAGAGATGTTTATCAGCTTCAGTTCCTATGAACACCAACACTCAGAATAATGAAGGATTCATCCTGCAACTATGGGACTGGGTTTTGTAGGACTGTCTGCATTTTGCTATATAGTCAAGGAATAACTTCTAAATAATGGCAAACTGAAATTAACAGTATTGTTGGTATGTTTGCATACATAATTTAGCTTTTCTAATTAATAAGGCTTAAATTCACATTTAATTGTATTTAATCTGACGTATTTTTCTACAGTTAGCACAGGAGCTTCATCATACCAAGAAATTCAGTGAGAAAAACTGCAAAAGACAAGAATTAAATGTATTAAAATGTATGCATTTTGTATTCATCGTGTAGCCATTATCATTATGGAGGATTTTGTTTAGAACAGAAAAATTAGATTTTCACTGAAGTCTTTGCACAGATTCCTCATACAGTAAGATTTTGGCATATATTTCAAGAAAAGAATGAAAATCAAATGAAAGATTTTATTATTACCACAGTTTTTCACCTAGAGAAACAGTTGCTTTACCTGAGCTGTGTAGTTGCCTGGGTAAGGTACAAGAAAAGGACCCTAAGAGGGAGAAGTGTGGAAATACAATATCAGGTGATGCAGGCAGGCAGTCATTGGCCTGAAGCTGAATTGAGGTGTGGCCTATCTCCAGAAGCATATTTGAGGAAACTCCATCTGAGCTTTCTGAAGACTGAGACTCTGAGCAGTTGCTAACATTGGTCAGCCCAATAAGAGCTGCATCTCATGGCATTCAGGACCAAATACCCCATGGTATGTCTGACTCATCATTGCAGTGCTGGAGCAATTACTCCAACATCTAGGGCACATTACAGCTGCTGCACAAGTTGTTCACAGCCAGGCTATGGGCATGCTATGAATCCAGTGAGCCATCCCTGCTGATGACTAGTGCTAACATGGAGGGTGTCAACAAGAGGAACAAACCTGGAGATGAAACGGTAATAAGGATTTCTGGGATTTTGTTGTGAAAGTAGACAAGTTGCCAGTCTCTTTAAAAGTGTTTAAGGTTATCTGTTGCAGTAGTTAAGTTCTTACTGGGTTTTGTGCAGCACTAAAGTACTCACTGCAACACAGAACTTTCTCATGGTGTATACATTTGAAATTCTACAATCTTTCCACCATGATCATCCTCCTCACCGTATCACCATGGGTTTCCTCTGCAGGTGTGCTATATTGCTGCCTCATATCATGCCTTTCCTTGGATGCTCCCTGTCTTGGAAGATATTGCACAGGGTCAAGCTGTTGGCTTGTCTAGGGATTTCTGCTGGGACAGACACAGAAAAAGACACTTCCCCAGCTTAGCATAACCTCTGAGCTTCCCTCTGTACTTCCAGACAGCCCATGTTTTCTGTTCTACCTTACAACCATACTGTTACACAGCAAGACACTTGGATTTTTCCCCTGATTACATACAAGCTTTGCAATATAACTGCTGTATTGCAGGCTGGGATTTCATATATTGTAATCAAGTATGATCAATTCACTGCAGGTGCTATGGCAGGAAGAGGACATGTAGTCCCTGGTTTCTAAGTGCTCCAAACCTAACCTTTAAATGTTGCTACCAAGAGGGGTGATTGGCAGTGCTTTCTGTACTGCGAGGAGATAATTGTGGTGCAATGGTATAATCAAGTGAGACTCATTCTGTATTTTTGCTACCGTGGAAAAAAATTCTGATAAGAGCCATATGGGGTAAAAGACTAGGGTTCCAGCAATACAATTACAGGGTTGTTTTATCCAAGCATAGGTGTGACTGAGACAAGAAGTGAACTTTTCTACAATATATGTATGCAGGCAAAGAATCTGAAAGACTGTGGACTCTATTTCTAACTCAACTTCCTGTGACCACTGAAGAACAGAAGAATTTTCAATGAGGAATTAATGTTATGAAGAGGTTTAATATTATATAGCTCATGGCACACGAAAGATTCTTAGCTCATGATAATCCGGATAGAATTTAACCTTCAAAACTTAAAAGGTGAGTCCGCATTACTTTTAAGACAAAAAAAAAAAAAAAAAAAAAATCTATCTTATGCTGTCATTCAGGTCCAATTCAAAGTTCTTAAAGTTAACAGGTCTCTTTCCCTTGCCTTCAGTAGGCTTTGGATCAGATCCTGACAATCATAACTCCAAATGGTGTGATATGTAAAATGCCTTTTTTAAGTGCTCCTTGCAATCAGATAAAACCCTTTCCTAAATAACATCATTCAATATACAGATTGTAGCAGGTAATTGTAATTGTAAATTACTGTAGCAAGCTCAGAATCAACTATTTAAGTACTCACCTGGCAAAACTGCAAAAGCTAACTTTTTTCCTCCTTACTTTTCAGTATATATTTCATTTTCCATGGCTCTCTAACTCAGATATTGCAGCGGGCAATTAGGATTGAATCTTGGCATAGACACTGTCAACCTCCAAGCAAATATTTATCATTTAAACATCATGGTTCTGTTGAGTAAAACTCAGCAAACTGTTCTAAAACTGTATATACAGCAGCTCTGTTTGCAAGTATTAACGACCAGGTATGCACACTTTCTGGCAAAACACACTCCCATACATGCATATTTTGTATGTTTACACGTGTGTGCAAACATACAAAATACACAAAAGTAATTTCCCAGCATTTCAGAAATCTTTATAATATCTAACAGTGAATGCAGGACTGGAAGGGATACTAAGCAAGCTCCCAGATGATACAAAACTGGGAGGAGCTGTTGTCTCCCTCGAAAGCAGGGAGGCCCTGCAGAGAGACGAATTACAGGACTGGGCAATCCCCAACCATGGGAAGTTCAGCAATGGAAAATGGTGGATTCTGCACATGGGATGGGGCAACCCTGGATGTATGGACAGACTCGTAAATGAGATGCTGAAAAGCAGTGCCATGGAAAAGGACCTGGGGGTCCTGGTTGATGGCAAGTTGAACATGAGCCAGCAGTGCCCTGGCAGCCAGGAGGGCCAACCCTGTCCTGGGGGCATCAGGCCCAGCATCGCCAGCCGGACAAGGGAGGGATTGTCCTGCTCTGCTCTGCACTGGGGCAGCCTCAACTCCAGTGCCGGGGGCAGGTTTGGGTGCCACAATACAAGAATGATGCAAAGCTGTTAGAGAGTGTCCCAAGGACAGCAATGAAGATAAAGGGCCTTGAGGAGAAGCCGTATGAGGAGTGACTGAGGTTACTTGGTCTGTTCAGCCCAGAGGGGACTGAGGGGAGACCTCAGTGCAGTTACAACTTCCTTGTGAAGAGGAGGGGCAGGCACTGATCTTTGTGTTGACCAGTGACAGAACCCAAGGGAATGACCTGAAGCTGAGCCAGGGGAGGTTTATACTGGATACTAGAAAAAGTTTCTTCACCCAGAGGGTGGTTGGACACAACAGGCTCCCCAGGGAAGTGGTCACAGCACCAAGCCTGGGAGAGTTCAAGCATTTGTGCTCTTGGGCACATGGTGTGACTTGGGGATGCTCCTGCGCAGGGCCAGGAGTCGGACTCGATGATCCATGTGGGTCCCTTCCAACTCAGCTTATTCTGTGATTTTGGATATGCCTGGTATTTTATATTCACTGGTACAATAGACTCTAATCCATCCAAAAGGAGTCTTAATAACTAATATTCACATAGGCACACATTTTGAAAGCACACACTTCAGAAATATGGAAACAGAAGCATAAAAGGTAAATTTACAATTTCACACATAATAGAAATTGTAGAATATTAGGCTTTTTGCAAATGTCTCGACAACAAGGGGGAAAAGGGAGGGAAAGATAGAGGTGTTTCAAGATACTTCCTAATACCCAATGCTTAATTATCTAATTATAATTACCAATTCATAGTTTCGTCTTGCCAACTGCAGAAGCATTGAGAAGCCTTCACTGCTGTTAAATTTAATGGGAGCTGAGGCTGACCAGCAGCTATCAGACCTATCTCAAAATTGATAGGACTGACCTCTTTGAACACATACTCTTGGTGCTTCATGATCAGCAAATGAGACACTGCAATGGATGGGAGGAACTCCCAGCCAAGAACTCACTGCCTAAAGCTGAGGAAAGAATTAGGGATGAGAATAATAATAAAAGGAGAGATTCATGCCAAACCAAACACAAGGGGTTTAAAGCCAGCACAGTACCAGAAAGAATGACCTAAAAAGATCACAGGTCTATTTTCTGTCAGTGCAAAGATATTTTATCAGCTTTCTTCCTCAGCAGCTCTAAGTGACTCAATATATTAACTCATATGGCAGACACTACACTACAATAAAATATAACCAGTTGAATTTGTGGCAGATTGGAAACTTTCATTTAAAAATGTCCATGCTTGTCAATTCAATTAGATGAGAATTTACTGGCAAGACATGCTAAGTAAGTCTTGCCAAAATACAAGAAAAAAAGCAGACTCATCAGATAACTGTCTGAAGCAGGTACAGCTCACCAGGCTTGGCATTTCCCTCTGCTTTAAATGTTTCCTCCACTACATCTGTATGTCAGTATTGTCCCATCCTCAAACTGGCAACAGGTTCTGCTATTCCAGGTTGCCTGATTTGCCATCTTGCTCCTCTTTGACTGTCTAAATCCTTTCTCTGTTATTCTGATGTGACAGTAGGATGCAGTGAGGTGTTCATTTTTGCCCATCATGTAGCTGCCAACCCAACCTTCTTATGACCAAATCACAGTATGCTCCAACAGCCAAAACTCACCAATATTCTACAGGTGTAGGAAGACAAACCACTACTATCAAGGGTCTCTCCTGAAACTCTTACAGTGAATGGCATTGGGTTGGGATTTTGGTTTGAGTTTCTTTTGGAAACTTTATATACTAATAAAAATTGAGCTGCGATTATGTGATAAACATCTAATTAAAATTTACTATAATTGTTCAAGTATTTCACTGAAGTAATTTTCTTTTTCAAGCAGCAGGTTTGCCAGATGACAAAAGCTGTGGTTTCTCTGCTGTTGCAAGGAGCTCAGAGCTAAGTACAGAGGGTGGGGTCAGCCCTGGACATCAACCCCCACCCCAGGAATGACAGCATTAGTCACTAAGCTCTCATGCTCAAGGCTTAAGTCAGGCTTTTTGCCAAACACTCAAGTCCAAGACAAATAGCCTATGTGGGTGTTTTGTGCACAAAGATTACTGAAGTTCATTTTAGCTATATGGATAAACCTTTTGAAATCTGGCTTGTTAGAATTAGCTATAATATAGATCAGAGTTAGCTATTTATTGAAAAGCACTGTGAGAGGAATGCAAATTAACCATGAATCAGAATGACCTGATGGTGAAGTACCAGCAGCTCTTGGTGAATGCGCAGTCACCAATTCTCACAAACAATGAAATTATTCATGTACAGTAGATTTTTTTTTTTTTTAAATGACCATATTCTTGTTCTGTCTTTTCAAGTTTTCCATTTTTCCACATAGAAATGAGGTACAACTCTATGGAATTTGTAAGGAAAAATTCAAAATTCCTAAACATCTTGATTTTTAAATTTATTTCTTTAATGGATCTCTATTCCATAAGGCCAGTTTTGGTGGCAGGGCTGAAATACCTAAGTGGGTGAAATACCTAAGTGACTAGAAGTCGCACTTTGACCCCAGCTTTATGCACCAGAGGAACTTTTTGATTTATTTTATTTTAATGTCAGAAGGTAAAGTTCTGGTTTAGTAACTGCTCCCATTCTTCCACAGGTTGCCAGCAAATCACAGACTGTTGCTGACTCATCTTGCACCCCTTCAGGTATTCTCTAAGTTGGTTTTCAACCTTTATTCCATTTCAGCAGAAAAAAAATGGGTATATAATTGTTCATAACTGCCTAAAAAATTGAAACCCAGAAAGTACAGTCTAGTATGTCACCTTGTATGATAAAGCAGGGGAAGTGAAATCATCTGCAAAATACAGCATCTCACATATCAAAGGCATTTCCCTAAGGTACTGGACTACACTTAAAAGTTTTACCTTTCCCACATGCAGTCAGTATTCTCCCTTTCTTTCTCTTGCCTAGGTGAATGGCTCTGTTTTCACTCTGAAAGTCATCTCCTACTTCAGTTAGCAACAAAACCAAAAGTTGTATTGTTAAAAGGTACCCCAGTCTTCCCAACACCAGTCTACTATGGTCTACAACCATGATGAAAGTACAGCCTGGAGAGCAACTCGGCCACGTATTTCCACTGCATCATGTTACTGATCAGCCCTGCCTTCCTTCCTTCCTGGGATTGCCAGGCATGTTGTTAGCTGATACATGTTATTTACCACCAGGCAATGTCACGGAGGGACACTCAAGTGAGTTGGGTCATGCCCACAGGCAGAGCTATCACGTTAGCACACAACTCCACTAAGCTGATGTATCCTGTTACTCAGCCTTTAATTTGGTCAGATTTTACCCTGGCTGTGACAACATGGGTATCCTTTTGCTGCCAGGCAGTAACTCTGCAGTGGACAGACACTTCTAGAGCCAGAGCAACAAGACTGGGATGTCAGCCTGCATAGCCTAAGACTTGGGCTGAAAACCACCTGACTTCACATCATAGCTCAAAGAAACCAGAAGACTGTAAAAAGTTCTGTTTAGTGATGACTCAGGCTTCATTTGATCCAACAGTGATGGAAATAAAACCTGGCAAAATTTGGTCTTGATTGATTAATATGGTGTTGACAGCACCCTAATGGGTGTTATTAGAAACTTGACAATTATTAGTGTTTATGGTGCACCTCTATGGGGTATGCAGAATTACTCATTCTGCACACATCCTAATTACAGAAACATTCAAGAAATGCCTTAACAAAATGAAAAAGCACTTTCAGGTAAAACTGGCAACTTTTTGTAAGGTAAACGCAGCTGCAATTCATCCTACTAATCAAAGTACATTAAAATTGCACAGATAAAATGAAAATAGAACAATCTATGAAATAGCAGCTTTTTCAATAAACACCACTCATTCTGTGTTCGGAATGAACCCTGGATCTTACAGGAAAACTACAAGGCAATTGTATAATGAGTATTACTATAAACCATATTCATAAGTGGGTTAAACTAAAGCTCAACAGTCAGCATTAATTCTGAAAATACCTAAGTCTGATTGGTTTACTTTCCAGTAATTAAATACTGTAATACTACAACTAATAATAATAATAACAATATATACATATTGGTTTAATTTCATTTATTGTAACACTATCTAGAGGTTACTTTTTTTGCAGCAGTGACCATCAAAATCCTGCTTCTAGGATAGCTACAGCAACCACTAGGTTTTGTAAAGTAAATATTGCCAAATAATCAACAGCAACTATATCAATATACACACCACATGCTGAAAAACAGACAGGAATTTGGCATGAATTTGCCCAGCCATGAACAACAATCAGTGCAGCACATGGTTGATGTCACCCTATGTGCTGTCCCTGTCCCCCACCATCAAGGTGGCTTTCAGCCCTGTAAGTACTGGTTGCTAATAGTTCTGTTTTGCAACTTTTTCTTCAAAAGCTCCTTTCTGTTACACTCCTGGCATCTGTTTCTTCCCCCATAGAAGCTGTTTAACCTAAGTATGTAACACTGTTTTATAGAGAATCCAAGGCCTGATCCAGCAGCCACTGAAGTCTTAATAGAGTTCAGTAGGGCTAGACAAGCCAAAGTAAAAGATATAAGGAAGACAGACAGGTTGTGCTGACAGGTTTGTCTGGAGACAGTCAGAGGTGCATCAAGAGGCACAGTGACAGAAGGACCAGGGCTATCAGTCGTGTAAATCCGTGTGCCTGTTTGCTGTTTGCATGGCAGCAAGCAGCAGGTTGCTATAGCCTCTGTGGTTTCTCTCCTCTATGCCATCACTAACCACATAATTCTCTTCTTGCTCTCAGAGAAATCTGACTTCATCCCAATTTATCTCTGGAGGCAGATCTTGCAAAACTTCCCCATGGCATTACCGGACAGTGGATCAGGCTCTTACACTGATGGGAAACAGCTGAGTCAGGTGATTCTTACATGCAAACTTTGACCCATTTCTGTAAAACTTGAGACTTTTTTCCCAAATATCCACGTTAATTTGCTTTTGGGTCACGCCTCAGGTCTCCTAGCACTTATGGCTACACAGTGGGAAATGAACCTTTATTTTTGGATTTGACATCTGATCCAGTCGTTTTGCTATACAACCTCTCTTTGTGTATGGTTGTAAAGCTGGAATTGCTACCTCATTTTAAGGCTCATCACCTGAAGCAGTACAAGATTTAGGGTATGAGCAAGTCAACCACAAGCAGCTGGGGCACAGCCCTCAGCTGAGACTTGATAATTGAGTGTATACGTGCTTCTAGACTGTTGCAAAGAAGAAACGAAACTGGTTGCCTGAAACCAAACTCACAGTGGATTTAAGCCACTTCCTGGGTAACTTGAGCATGTTTGGTTTACACATGCATCAGATCTACACAGACATGTCTCAGCAGAGGGGTGGTGAGTTTCAAGGACTCCCTCTGTCAATCAATGCAAATGTGAGATGTTTGGGACAGGTTTGTGTTTTAAAAACTTGTGTGATGAGCCTCAGTCCATCACTGATGTTACCAGGCATCAAACTGATAAACATTATAAGGTCTAAAATACATTAGCATTCTGGTGTTGTGCATATAATTGTAACAGAGTCTTTTTACTGGGGAGGGTTATTCATTAAGGTCTGAAAAACATTTGGAGGTCCCTGTAAGAAAGGAGTTAAAGAAATGCAAAAGTGTTGCTTTGGTATTGTGTTATTTATCAGCTGTCTGGTTAGCATTTGTGCTCAGTCCGCAGGTTTCACATGTAAATCAAATGCAATGACTCTATGACAACTCACAAGATTTACACAGATGGGACCTGACCAGCCCTCTCTGAAGTCACCGGAGGTGGTCTAGGTTCCCTAATGATTGCAAATAGGAGGCACAAACATAAATATAATTTACTTTTATAAAAACTTTTAATTAGGTTAATAAAATCTCTCAGCATAAAAGCCTATAGCTCATAAAAACTCAGACCCTGTGCATAGCAGAGCTGATGTGGGTCAGGATAATAGCCACAAAGAATTGCATTACCATGCTAATACAATAGGGAAGTCTCCTGCCTCTCTTTTGAATAACCTCTTATGCAAATTTCAAATGTTGACCATGACACCAGACCTTCATAGGGCACCGAGCTGTGTTTCCCTGTGCTTACAATATATTTGATTTCAATGCAAAACTGCAGACTCATCAAAACCACACCTTTCTACCAGCATTCAATTATTTAAATACAGAATATATACAATGTGAGGGGTTTGCCTCTGAGTCTTGTATAAAGTACTTCAGTCAAGCTTACAAACAATAAAATATGAAACTGACAAAAATCTAAGTGAGAGGAAATTTTAGCCATTGGGATCCTTTTTACCTATTAGTTTCCACCCCTCCTCACCCTTGACCAGTTGTTAAAAATACTGATTCTAAAATGCATTTAAGCATGCAATAAATATATATATATAAATTGTCTCTATAGTAATGAATCTGTAGTATTCTTGAATTCAAAGACAGGTCTATTTGTAATTTGGGTCATTATCTGCCCACTTGCTAAATTTTTGGACCACTTGCTAAATATTTGAACTATGCAAAGTTTCATTATTTTTGTCGAATTAGAACATTTGCTTTCTCATGCGCATAAAAATGGACTATAATAAATATACAGGCATTTCATAGCATTTTTAAAATATTATCCACAAAATCAAAGAATAATACATGTATAAGAATATTCCATATAAAATACGCATAAATGCTGCTAACAAAACATTTTGTTATTTCACGTGCCGCATTCCAGGCTCAGTTCTTAGAAATCACAATGCCAAAGAAATGGTAAAGCACATGAGATCGGTTTTGATCACTATCCCTTCCAACAGACAAAAGTTTAATTTGTCTTGTACAATGGTACTTGTGCTAAACATATGGAACAATTTTACACTTCTTAGGGAGTAAAGAATTACTCTTACATCTTTCTAGAAAAATCCCCCAAAATATAATATTTACAGAAGAGATGCATCCAGTTTTATGTTCAAAAGTATGATATATTGAAAATAAGAGCAAATTTAATTTTTAGAATGTGTATATGCTCTCATACCCATATAGCTTTTCTTTCCCTTCAAAATCTAAAAAATTTCTGACTTCATATTTTCACCCCAGCACTATCAGCATCTCTCTCTGTGCTGTCCCAAACAGAACAGCTCTGAAGGATTACCAGGGGCTGCCATCCCAGCTGTGATTGCACTGCACTCCTGATTGCCACAGCCCAGCGTTCTGGGACAGGGATGCCTCTGACAACCACTGGCTGGAGGGTGTGGAGGTTTGCCATGAGTCACCAAAGGCAGGATATGACCAGATCTGCATGTCCACACAGACTGCAGTTCATGAGGATGTTTAATGGGTTTGGTGGATTCCTCCGCCTGGCTAAACACTCCCTGCTTCAACAGGAATGAGGCACGTCATCCAAGGAGTGGGGATCCACATCCTCTGGGACAGGGGGTTTTACACCTCCACTTGTCATCCCTGGGGCCTTGTTCCCCTCTGTTCCCCATGCCTGGCCACATCCAGGACCCCTGTCTCTCTCTCCCTCTCATCCCAAGGAGGAGTACTGTGCAGGTTTCAGAGCCAGCTGTATTTGAACAAACCTCACTGCTCACTTTCTTTGTGCTGGATGCTGTTCTCTTCAGACTTGCCTAAGAGAGTTGTGGAAAATCTACCACAAATTCAGTGGATTTGAGGTTGGATTCCAGACCCCAGACAAGTTTTGCTTCAGAGGAACCTGGAGTCTAGGATATAAATCTATGTCTTTGTTGCAGATGTAACTGTAATTTGATTCCAGTAGTCATGAATAGGACATAAGCAATGTGGAAATACGTGTACATGTGCCCTGATCAAACAGTGGGTGCCATTAGAAAGCATAATAGTGTTCTGGGCTATTGATTTTACCACAGTATTTCCTTGCTTGGTCTGTTTTCCACTACGAGATATTTGCACCATGCCATGGTAAATGTTGTTTTTAACAGAGCTCACTGCAATCTTATTTGAGAAACTATGCGAACAATGTGGAGTTCTCTCACAGTGCTGAGCTGTTGGTTGGGCTGTCTGATGCTCTATTTGAAAATATAGACAGAAAGAGCCAAATGGAACAAAAAGCTGGATTGAGGTAAAATGTATATACCAAAAATACTAAACAGCAGTGCCCCATGAAGTAGTTTAGATACCAGTGACATTAAATAGGGGATTATATTCATAGGTACAGATCGGATTTTTATGATGTTTATCTAGAACAGAAACAGACATCCAGACCTCATTTATCTTTCAAAACAAATACAGATTAAGTCATAAGGAGTGCTCTTTTTAATGCCACTTTTCAATTATTCAGTTATTTTGCTAAGAGATTCACTTATTCCACTCTAGGCTACTAGGGGAAAATAAGGGCTATGGAGAGTAAGGGCAGGAGAAAAGGAATTCATGTAAACCAATAAACAAGCTGAATATGCTTCTAAGTTACAACCAACATAATTAAATGTAGATCAGCTCGTCTGACATAATAAAGTCCAATTTTTATTTAAATGAAATTTGTGTAATTTTTGTCCTTGGCATAAGGTGGACCAAAATTAAGCTTAAAACAAACTGATCTTTGCTGATATGAATTGACCCATCTCCCTTTTTCTGGATCTGAGTTCTTAATTACAACTTACAACAGCTAAGTTTTACCAAATACTTACAGCATGTGATGAAAAGCAGGCAAATAAATTATTAGTGAAACTTAACTAAAGCAGATATATTTAGTGATTTCTTCTCATCCTGAATGGGTGCATTGAATGTTCCACTGGGTCTGTCATATATTTGGCACTAATTTGACTTTCCTTTATGACTTGAAGATGGAATAAAGTGTACTTGCAGTAAATGAACAGATGACATGCAGCTAAACCACACAGACACATTGGACTAGACTTCAAAATTGCATGAAATAATGGCCTTAAAAAGTAGGATACAAACAAGGACAAAGGTAAAGTCAAGTTTAGGAATACTTACTGGAATAAGGTATGACATTGTGGCAAAATGCAAACAGTATATACATAAAAGTGTCATCTACAAGGCACACAGGTGATATACAGCCACAAATAGAGTATTGTGTCCAGCTGTCCTCTCAACTTGAAGAAGGATGTAAAGTCATTGAAGAGACTGTGGGACAGGACAGTAAAAACCATGGAGAGTCAGAAAAGGCCATTACAAAGCAGAATGGAATCACCTGTTTGCCACCTGTTTGCTATAAGCCAAAAAATAATGAGCCAGAAAATATTAACTGTAAATTATGGAGCAAGTTATCTAAAGAGATGGTTGGAAATCCCTAAGAGCAGGTCAGATAAAGATGACAAGTCCAGTTTAGGTACAGTTCATTCTGCCCCGGGAGACAAAGAGAGATTTGAGTCTTTTAGTTCTCTTTCCAACTTTTTTCATTAAAATGTACACTAAAATTCCATTACAGGTATGATAGAAAGAGCTTAAAGGAGAAAATTCACCCACCTACAGTCATATTCACAGGAATCCCTTGATGGAATCACTTTCATGGATACCCCCAGCAAATAATTCCCTGTGTCTTTCCTGAAAAGCAATATTCCTGTTGGGTTTCCAGGAAAACAAAGGACTGGACTATTCAGAAGCCAATGTAACTGGAAAAGGAAAAGCCAGACTTGAGGAAAATTAGTTGCAGGTACAGCTAATACATTTTTACTAAGGCTGCAGAGAGTTCTCTCTGAGAGATTTATCATTCTACATTACCATTGGACCTACATAGGAAATAAATCTTCACAGATATCCGCTTGGAACAAGAAAGGAAAATAAAGTTAAAAATAAAGTTAGCTGTCCTGTTCCAGGATGTATTTTAGCATTTTTTCTTGTATAGACTTCAGTAAAGATTTTGCTTTTCATAGGTAGTGAATGATGGCAGATATTTTACTCTTTGTGTCTGGGGGTTTTATTTTATTCTGTTTTTTTTAGTTTTTTTGGGTTTTGGGTTTTTTTTTAAAATTGGGTCAGCCAAAATCTCAATATTTTTACCTGAAATTCAAGGATTTGCAAATATTGAACCATAAATGTAAAAATACTTTAAGTTTTCAGATGTTAGATTTTTTTCTCCTACTATGAAATTATCTGCAAAAATCTGTCTTTCTTTAAATGGGTATATCAAAAATTCCAAATTTCCCAGTCAAAGAAATATGCCCAAATTAAGTGAATTTAGAGTTCAATACTTTTTAATTCATTGCAGTACCATGATTTCTTGACATTTGAATGTTACAGGTATTAATTATTAACTGGACTTAACAATGTCAACAGTCACTAATCCTGCACAGAGTCCATAAAAATAAGCATAAAAATTATCTGCAAATAATTATAAATTCACTAATCATTTTAATTGGATTTCAAGATGTAGCAAGAAATTAACCGAAAACTGCTTGATTTCTGCCTTGTGTGATCTGGGGAAAGAGACTGTATGAGAATAAATGCCACTGAGGAGTTGCCATCTCCTCCACCTTGACATGTGCCACAAAGCTAATGGCTATTTAAACTACCAGGCATTTCCTTGGCTCCTCAGTTTTCTTGTAGCTGGAAAGTTATTGTTTAAATATAAAAGGAGACTAGTTCTTACTTCAGCAAGTTTCCAAAGCTAAACAGAAGTTCCTATTGGCAAAGACTGCTGATTTGGAAGAAGGGTATAGTCTGGTTGAAGAAATTCTAGAATAGGGAAATAAGAACTATCTAGGAACCAGAAGAATTTCTAAAAGCAATGACTGCCCCCACAAAGCATGTTTAGAGGAAACAGCTGGCTCTGTAAGCATGACATAATGTATCCTGCATTGAATACGCACATTCTTAGGAAGAAGAAAAAGTGTAGTATAAAGAAAGAGAAGTGAAAGATAAAAACAGTTTAAGAGAAAAATGGAAGTGTAAAAGAAAATGTGAAGGGGAAGAATTTCAGAATGTTTTTGTGACCACAGCAATAACTCTGTGTGTGGTATTATGGTAACATCTAAATCATATCAAGAGATGTCTACTAGTGATCAACTACTGTAATGAGGGAAATTTTGCATTTATTTGGAATCTCTTGCAAATTCCAGCATGTTCCACCTGCTTGCCACCAAGGTGACACAAACTATTGCAGAATATCCGAATTTAAAATCTCCCCCTGTTCACTTCCAGCTGGAGTTCAATTTGACATTCAAGACATGATTCAAAAGGGATCTCACCAAACGAGATGCCACTTTCTTTTCTGTATAACAGTTGGTGAATGTATCCTTACTTGAAAACTCTTGATCTCCGTTTACAAGAATACTTTCTGAGGGACCTATGGCAGGTCATTCTGAAGGCCAGTTCTCAAGTTTCAGGTCCTGGTTCTTCCACAATTCAGGTCAGTTCAGAATTTCTTTTCCAGCTTCTTTCTTATCTTTTAAGATTACCTACCTCCTCTTTCTGGACAAATGAATTATTAGAATGTCTGTGAGATCCTTAATGCTCAAGAACTTGGGAACAGTTCAGTTGAGAGAAATATCAAAATCTCCCAATTGGATTTGAAATTCAAAGATGTAAGGCTTGGAAAAGTGCTCTAATTATGGTGAAATTTCTAACACTTGATCAGTATGTCTCAGTTAAAAGAACTTTTTTTAATCTCATAAAAAATTAAACTTTCTTACTCCATGGATAGTTTATGGTAAATAATGTTTTCCAATGTTAGCAAAAAGCTTCTGTTTAACTGTTACAGCAACAGTGTCTCTATAAATCAATCCAATAAGTAATTAAAACTTTTCCATGTCTGCAGCTTTGGTGGAGAAATGTCCATTAACAGCCACCAAACAACAACACAGTCTGCCAAATGCAAGTTCACTGCTATCCAATACTAACATCCAATGGTAGAACTGTATTTCATACAGGAAAAATCAAAATCAACTTGCATGAATGTTTGAAGCAAAAGTCACACATAATCCACTGTAGGAAAATGAATACCAGAGTCAGTGGGTTCCAAAAAGAAGAAAGAAAAAAGTAGCTATAAACTCCACAGAAAGTGGAAATGCAGGCATTGTTACACAGACCTCTAATCTCTTGTGCAGTGCTATATGTGGAGAGGAAAAAATACCTTCCTGACCTCTCCAAGTGATCAATTTATACTCTGAAGCCTGAGAGCTGATCTGTATCTATTCCAAATTAAGTGGAATAGAAAGAAGCATGAGGCTAAAACATAAAGAAATAACAGTGTAGAAAGCAGAAAGTACCTTATTCATCGTACAAGAAGGGATGTCATTTGCTAGCAAAGGAGATATCTTCCTTTTATAAATATGCCTGTGCCGATTTTAATATCAAAAGTACCTCAGAACTCTCAGTGAAAATAATCTCTGCAGGTACTGGTCCAAAGCCTACAGAGATCAATAGGAATACCTCCCTCCAGTGCAGTAGACTCCGGATCAGGCCCTCTCTCCATAACAAAGGTTCCCTCCATCACAAGGCTGCAATGTCCCCTTCTCCTACCCCCTTACAGAAAACTCAAGTTCTGTTTTGAATCTCACGGAAAAACAACATGGATTAACCTAAGTGGGAGTGAGCTTTCAGATGGGGAAAGATATGCAAAATCACTCCGGCTTTATTCAATGTTAAGATAAGATGCTCTGTGACTTACAATCCGATGCACTATATGTGATCATCATGTGGCATAATTTTATAGCATCTTTTTTTCCCTAGGTCTCCTGAACTTCTGTTATTTCCAAAGTGTTAAAAATACTCAGTTTGCTAATATAAATGATTACAATTGACAGTGCATTGTCAATCTATTGCAAAGCTGATTTAATTAAGAATGCCAAGGGGCATCATTTGGGGCCAGGTATCTAAGCTGCAAATTTTTTTTTGATCTCAACCTCTCCCTATAGGACCGTCCACACTGGCACCAAAGGCTGGAGGGCAAGAGAACAAAGGGAATTTTATGTGTCTGAATTCAAATTCTTTCCCTTTGAAATGAAGCGTCCAGAATGGGCAATAAAACTGTGAAAATGGATTTCTGGCCGCATTTGATGTTAAGCCTTTAGTGTCAAGAGCCAGGTCTTTTTTTCTCTCTTTTTCTTTTAGGTTTTTTTTTTCCTTTCCCTGAATGGTCTTGTGGGGAATTTGTCCTATAAATTATTTCTTGCAGTTTGTATGCATACAGTATGGTCTTGTCTCATAGTTAGAACTCAAACGTAGGCTATTTTGTGTGTATGTGTTTTAATTAACTTGTGTTTCCAGTAAAATTGCAATAGAAAACATTGTGCTAAAGAGGCTCATTTCATGTGGCTTTTTTTTTTCCCTATCAGCCCATGTGTGAAACCTGAATGTTTATTAAGTACTTTTTCGGAAAGAGTAACTTTCACTCTGGTCTTCCTTTTTCTTACCCAGGATTCATAATCCTTTGTATCATCTCTTCCATTCCCATAGTAGGATATTGCAATGCAATAAGAAAAGCAGAGGATTAGGCCCACTTAGAAGAATCATGAGGAGGGATCTATTATAAGAATGATTACAACCATTTTATCTTTAATAGCTAGCTACTGATGGAAGGGCAAGGGGGGAAAAGACAGACAGAGAAATGAAAGGAATTTTGGCATACTGAAATTATATTTGTCCTAAGCTTTGATTGTATATTAAAATTGTTCTTTAAACATTTATTTGTAACAAAATCAGTTGACAATATCTTATTAAACCTGGCTAAATTAATTTAAATTGTTACACATCACTTACGCAGTATATTCTTCCTGTCTGAAGAAAAACAATTGTGCACATGCATGGGTATTCACAAGTGTGTTGATGCAATTTAATGGCAAAACATCTTTTTTTATAGATTTATTATCAGTTCACTATCCATTTCTTTTCAGATCATGTTTTCATGAAGCAAGATTACAAGGATTAACAATTGTTTTTCTACCCTGGAAAGTACAGGTGTTGAAAGCAAAATTTAGTTCCACAAGTACATGGAGAGTCTTTTATCAGAAGCCAGACCCACAGGTTTTCAAACAGAGAATAACAAACGTTTAAACACATCATACCCATCAATGTTAAAAATGTTAACTAAAGTTAATGAAAAAATCCAAACTCAAAAACCAAAACAAAAATTTTCTCTGTGGTGAGTTCATGAGTTTCGTCTCTAGTCCTACATTTCTCCTTTTTCAGCTCCTCCTTTTTTTCAGATATCCTTTTCTTGTAGTTTTCTTTCTTCAGGCCTCCCTCAGGCTTCCTGCCATCTATCCAGACTTATTCCCTTTTCCATTGACTCTGGTACATTCTGATCTTTGTTCCTTTTTTTTTTTTTGCACACCACAGCTAGTTCACTTTTCCTCCTTTCTCACATATAGTTTTCCTGTGCCTTTTCTGGTTTATTTCTCTGTCCTTGTCTATGTTTCTAATTCTCTGTTTTCTGTATTTTTAAGAAAGGTTTTCAGCCTCTCATATACAGACCCATGCAAAATTGTAGTCAAAAAAGATTCTTCAAGAATTCATTTCAATCAGTATCTGAAACCAAGAGATTTACACTCACAAACTGATACACCAGTGTCTATCATACCAGAATCAGGGCCAGAATTCTTCAAATGAAATTATTAAAAAATAGATAATTTTGTACTTTCATATGTACTGCTTTACAGAATCACAGAATGGGTCAGGTTGGAAGGGACCACATTGGGTCATCTGGTCCAACCTCCCTGCTCAAGCAGGGTCATCCTAGAGCACATGGCACAGGTTTGCATCCCGACAGTTCTGGAATATCTCCAGCGAGGGAGCCTCCACAATCTCTCTGGACATTCTGTTTCAGTGCACAATCATTACACAGTAAAGAAGTTCTTCCTTGTATCCAAGTGGAGTTTCCCATTCAACATTTTCTGCCCATTACCTCTTGTCCTGGCACCACCAAGAAGAGCCTGGCTCCATCTTCTTGGCACCCTCCCTTCAAATACTTACAGACATTGATGAGGTCTCCTCTCAGTCAACTCGAGGCTGAAGAGGCCCAGCTCCCTCAGCCTTTCCTCATTAGAGAGATGCTCCAGCCCCTTAATTATCTTTGTTATCCTCTGTTCACTCACCAGCAAGTTACTTACAGTACTGAGCATCCTTGCTTACCTCTCCTAACCTCAAGTCCTTCATGACTTTTATGTGGGGCCACAATATTACTCTATGGAAAACGTGGTTTTTCCCAGCACAAAAGGAAAAGTGTAAATACAATTTTTAGGCAAAGTGTATTTCCTCTGCTCTATTTAGTTCTCAAAGGAATTCATCTGGAGTTACACATGTAACCCCAGTACTGCCCTGAAAATCATGCTTGTGTTAGATTTCAAGGCAGTGTGTTCAGAAAACACAAGGAATTGTCTGAAAAACTGTGAGGCAGGGCATCTTTGAATGTTTAGCAGCCTGACTTTGCTTACAATAGTTTGTATGATATTACTGAGGGCAATACCCTTCCTTTTTTCCTCATTATAAGAATAGAACCAATCTCTCACACACTTAACATTCAAAGGTCTGCCTTATATAAATAAATTGTCAAAGCCTGGAAGGATGAATGTCTTGAGACATCTTGGGATACTTGCAGGAAGGTGTTGAGCTCACACCTTGCCCAGTCAAGGCAGTGAACTGCCCCACAGCCTCCCAGAGCCTGTATCCCAGCCTGGCAGAGCTGCCAATCATTGGCAAACCACACTCCATCCCTAGAGTTCCTAACCCAGCTCCTGAGTGGCCAAATGACTGGAAGTCCCACCTGGGGGGAGGGCCCATGGAGGCTGAGGGGTATTTAGGACTGAGCAGGAGGTCAGCATCCCTCCTAACCTTGCTTCCTTTTGCAGTTCCTGTGTGAGCACTGCTGGAACCCAGGAGCTGGTAACTATATGTATGTTTTTCTATATCTTTTCTGTCTTCTTCTAATTCCCTCTTCTTGGAGCATTTTGATTAACTTAAGATCAAATGGGTCTAAAATTTGCTAAGTTAAATGGGCCAAGTTAATGCTGTGAGAAGTGTTCTGTTTTGATTGGATGTTGTACTGAACCTTTTGCCAAAGTTCCCTGATTTTTCCAGTTTGCCAGAAAACTTTTTGTCTTGTTTTGACCTCTTGAGGTTGATATTGCTACCACACATTTAATCCAGAGTATATGAACCACTGTAAGCCCTTACAATGAGTTGATTAGGACCTCACATAATTCTGTCTATTAGGTATTAGCACATTCCACTTAAGACCTCCTGTAGTTTAGGTCTGGAGTTTTTTTTATATAAATAAAAGCTTACAGTGCTTCTCTTTGATCACCATCCCCACACTCATCTCTGGGAAACAAAATATTGTAGAACTGAGCCAGACCTGCTCAAGTCTTCTTCTTCACCCACCATTTTAGTGAAATATATGAATGCTACAGCATTTGTTCTGTGGCTGGGTCCTACATCCTTCAAGTTAAGCATCTGTGAAGATGCTTTGCTAAAATGTAATTTTCACAAAACAGTGAAAGTTATACTGAGGCAAATTAATAGACAGAGGAATCAGAAATGGAAAGAGAAATCTTTTTACTTGTATATACAGGTCAGTTGATACAGATTTACCAAAATATACTTTGATGTATTTGCATGTACATTTATGCAAAAACCAAACATCTTCCATGTAATTCAGCTGTGTAAGTAAAATACTGTGTCACCTGGTTTACGGTACAAAAATCCCAGTTAGATACAAGAACTTAAGAATTCTTCTCTCCCTTGCTGCTTCTAGAACAGGCAAACCAGCTCCTATGAACATTCAAATCGATCTAAATATTTTTCAGACACACACATAAAAGAAACATAGCAAAACCTTTCACACAAAATATTCCAGATTCACAGACACTCTGTGAAACAGAAAACAGGAACATGTCAGATATTACACATGGCTATACCAAAACCTCAGCCAACATTCATGGACTACATCTGTTAGCCAGGCAATGCTCTGTCCTGTCCAAGATGTGGTCAGCTTTTGACTTAAGATTTGCTGAAAAAAGTTTCCCAGGATCCACTGAAACCTACAGCCTCGGGCTTTGATAATGTGAGGTTTTGGAAACTAAATAGGATAGTACTTGGCCTGTAAGTGGAGAGGAGAATCCAAGGATAAACCAAAGCACTGCAAAATGTTTGGCTGCTCTTCAGTTCATGGTGGTTTATACCTTCATGCTGAGATGGGCAAGATGTTCCTCTGAGGGCCCTGGCAATGTGTCCATGATCTGTGGTTCCTCCATTCTGACCACAGCAGGGCATTGGAAATTCTTCATTGCTGGTTTACATTTTATAGCTTTCTCACCCCACCCAGCCTTGCAGCCAAATTAGGATGGGAAATGAGTGAACAAAGATGCTATTCTTTAATCCAGATGTATCTTTCACATCTTCCTGAAGTTAACGCAGGAATTTGTTGCTCAGAGGGTACCACACTCAATAGGTTCACCTGCACCTCAGTGATAGGTACAGTGTTCTGTTAGTGCTTCTTAGAAATCCCTAAATATTATTTGTCACTAAATATGTCTTTCATTATACATATTATGTGTATGCTTTTTTTGCTTACGGTTGGCCCCAACATGAATTCTCAAAAACAAACACTTTTCTTTTGTTCCCCCTAAAAAGGTCATCTTGTAGTACTTCCGTACCAAAGAAGTAGTATGCAAACTAAAACTGTAAAGTACACAATAATTCCCATGAGCTTTCTGAATCCCCTTTTGCTTCCCCCACACATTCAAGCAATCACAGGTTCTACTATCACGTCACAAATTCTGAAATATCAGGTTTTTATATGGTTTCCTTGGGAGTTTGTTGTGTTTAGCTGAGACACTAGGTGAGAATCTGTTTTCATTATTTTGAAAACTTGAAAATATGACCCACTCATTGTGCAAAATTCAGAAGTACATTAGAGCATAAATAAATAAATGCATTAATTAATATTTACTCATGTTATTTTTAAAACTGGCTTGGAGGTTTGATTTTCAGGGAATTTATTTTGAGGAGAAAGAAGTGAGCACTAGCAAGGAATAAACATTGTTTTTAAACAGTATGGAAGTGATGTGTGTGACCCCTGTTCAGCCACATGACAGTCACTCTGTTGCTGTAACAAAAAAAAAAAAAAAAAAACATAGATTCTAGCAGAAAATGCATTACATAGCATAGATTCCTTTCTTTTCTCAGTACCCAGGTTATCACTAGCTCAGAACCCACTCAGCCTTAATTCTCTAAGCCCAGAAGCTGAGATCTTGCTGTCCCACACATACACACCCCTGTGCAGACTGTCTGTGCTGGGCTCAACACACACAGAGCTCTACCAGGGAAAACTGTAACACTGCCAAAGGGTTCTGTATTCCAGTAACATACAGCAATACCTCTTCAGCACTTTGAAACTCTACAGGGCTTTAATCAGAAAGGAAAACCTTGAGATTTCAGACAGGGATGCTCTCAGACCTGCACACAACCCCAGGTCCTGTATCCATCAGTCAGGCTATGAACTGACCAGCTGAGTGGTACATGCCAGCAGCCGGGTGTGGGCTTGCCCAGGGATGCCCCATGGAGGATGAACTGTGTGTGCTCTAAGCTGGTGCTGACGTGCTGCAGCAGATTTCAGGTGCACAAGAAGATGAAGTCTACCCGGATGTGGTCAATATTGTTGTAAACTACACAAAATATGGGGCTTTTTGCCAGAGGCCTTTGCAGCAAACCCACAAGTTTTTTGGAGGTAACTTCACAGCTTTCAACTTGGCGGATAAATTGTAATGGTAATTCATTGCTGGTATTGCAACAGTAGTTTTTTTCATTTTTTGAGCTCATTTCATTTATTTTCTGTCTTTCATAAGTGTCTGAAAGTGAAAAATAATACCTGATGATTAGTTAGATACCTTTTGGGTATAAAACTTCAAAGGAGAGAGAGTAATGGTGAAAACATAATAGTCAAAGTTTCCTCACAGATTTATTATTTATTATTACTGTGAATATTTTTCAATTTTAGAATGCATGCCATAAAGAAAATCCAGGTGAATCTTTCAGGTTTTAGCATTCCATTTCATATCCATAAACAGTAGATGCAATTTTAGTGAAATCCATAAGCAATAAAGCTACTCATATTCTAATTCAGGTATCTTGACCCATTATTATCAATTCTGATTCTTGTGATTATTTAGTTTCGTTACAACTGTAAGTGCTAAGTGCTTTCTAAATGAAGATTCATGATAGTCATTCCAGCCATGCTTAAAAAAAGCAATTTTAACTGGTTACCTCAATAAAATCTTGCGCTGGACAAAAAATAAAAAAAACCCAACCCTTTCTTGATAATTCCAGTAAGAGTTTCTTCAAAGATTTGACAGCATGATATTTAAATGAAACATACATTTTATACATGCATGGAATTTATTGATTGGTGAACTTCAGAAAGTGCAGCTAAGGTTATTGCTTACTTATCATTCCAAGGGGTGCTAGGAGAGCTCACAATTAATAGAAGTGAAATTTCCCTTTTGAACTTTAACCTGATATCCAAATTCAAACCCCACGTCTTAGATTTTGGATTTGATGAAAGAAGCCTTTATACCTTTTCATGGGGACCACACTGTTCCAGACACACAGCAAAATCCAGCAGGGGCTACATGACTAAAGAAGTACAGCCATATTCTTAATGGGGTTATTTTGCTCTGTCTTTCTTATTTCTGATTAGTATTTGCTTATCACTCTCTCTGATTAAATTGTATCCAAAAAGGCACATGTAGGGAGAGCCTCCCAAAGTCTTCCATGGTGGACTGTCCCCTGGGATTGGGCACACACCATACACACCTCAGTAAAATCAGTGTGGAGCCCTTGATGAGAACTATTTTGCATTCAATCATAACATTACCCCACTTTACCTGTTTGTGTGATCAAGTTTGTTGGGCACAGACGATTTATGGGAAAACTTCAGTTTGACAGTTCAGTTGCTTTTAAGAGCAAGGCTTGGAGAACTACATGATTAAACTGCACTGAAGCTTTTCCTTCCAAAAGCCAAGCCTCCTATTTAGGGAAAGGAGGAAGGGACTTGAAGTTTGGCTCTGGAGTGATATTTTTATGGATGGTTTCATAAAGAGCCACACAAAGGATTAAAAGCTAATTGTGTCAGAGAACTGATGAGCTTTTGTAAAAATAGACAATATTTGGATTCGAATATTTGTGACAGAAATTTACTGCATCACAATGCATTGTCTTTCCAGCCAGAACTTTTTCAGCTGAATGAGTATGCAGACTGGAGTCAATCAATTAACAATTTCCTTCATGTGAGCCACAGAATACATGTCTCCAAATCTGTAGCTAGATCTGGAGATTCAGAGTGGACTCTGAACTCAGCCAGTGGTTGATCCTCACAGTGGCTCTTTCCTCAGGGGGGCTCAAGAATGTTAGTAACTTCTTTCCACTCTGCACAGCTGTCAATTTTCATAAAATCCAAAAGAACTTGCTATATTGGAGATATATTGTCTTGCTATATTGTCTCCTATGCTTGCTTGAGTTTAGCCAGCATGTTCTAAATGTGCTGATGTACTGATCACACATGCACATGGTGCAATCATGATTATTTCTCTTCCTCAGCAAACCAGGCTAAAGCCCACAGAAGGACAGCCTCTGAGATTCTTCCAGATCTCCAGCATTAAGTGCAGCATTGCCTCTTAATGTGTACAAACTCATTGTTTTGTCCAGGCCAATTCCAAATGACATCATTGATTTGTGAGAAGAGTACCTAGTAATTAGTTGTTTTTTTAACGGTCATGCCATTTGACATATTAAATGTTGTGCATTACTTAAACAATAGGGTAGAAATATCAATAGTCTGGTGCCACTGTGTATGGCTCCTTTCCATTAGAGTGCATATATGTGTGGCTGTGAGTATTGAGTAACAGGGGATTGTTTCTCCATGATATATCTGGTGAAGTCAGCATTAACTTCTTGTACAGTAGATCTCTAGGGGTAGACAAACATTAGTAGGATTTTATTTATCTTTCTGTGGCTTTATCAGAGGATTATTTTCAGGTTTATTGTGACATTTAACTGGATTTTACCCTAAGAGATTCTTTAGCTGGACCTCCTCTACCATTTGTCTCACTGGCAATGGGTTCAGTAGCTGTTTTCTTCTCTTAGGACTCTCTGTAATGCTAATGACAAGGGTTATTTTGGGTCTCCGTTGCTGCTGTTTTCTCTTTTCTTCTACCAGTGCTGCTGTGTAGCCTGGAGAAATGATGATGTAAGAGGGAACTAATCCCACTGTGAAGGTTGTTGGAAGATAGAGCCAGACTCTTCACAGCAGGGCATAGTAGAATGAAAAAGAGTCAACAAAGAGATTGAAACACAGCTTCATCCCTTGAGGTTTTCATGAATGAGCTGGACAAAGTCCTGAGAAACCTGGTCTGAATTCGGTGGCCCTCCTTTGAGCAGGACATTGGACTAGAGACCTTCTTACAATCAGAATTATTCAATCATGTCATGATTCTGATTACCTTTTAAATTCACTTTCTGTACAAAAGCATACCTGAAGACACTGCCTTGCCATAAGATATCAATCTAGTGAAAGATCAAAGAAGAAAATTTACTTTTAATTGGTACTGCTTTAATATAGTTTTGAATCTGGGACACCTCAGTCAGATAGTTCCTGTGAAATGTAATGTCTTATGTAAAAATAGGCTATTCTTAGTCCCTCACTGACTTTTGGTAACTGTTCCTAACTTGAAAAACTGCACTGGATAGAAGTGGTCTATAGGGTCCCTAAAACTGTTGTTAGATTTTCATGGTTCCTTAGGCCATCAGACCTGTAAGCTTTAAATTGTGCTATAACGTTATAAAAGTGCGAAGGAAACGAACAGTGCACATTTCAATTCCCTGAGATCTCTAGATGGTCATACATTTACTTGAAGAATAGAAATGTTTTATACTGATGGTCATTGGGTGCATCTAGACCTCACCTGGCTTTGGGTGATTTCTTTAAAAATATCACATTACTGAGAGAACTTGCCTTCAATAAAGTTTTTGTATTATGGGGAAAAGTTATTTACAACCTTGGTGGGTTCCCCTTTGAAGTCATTTGTCTTGTTGAGAGGGGAAGTGGAGCTGGCCTTTGAAGAGTCTCATTTCATCTTGGATCTCTCCCTTTGAAGTACACTTTACCCTGTAGGCATTCCCTGTGGAAAATCTCTCATTGTTCATGGGTCTCCTAAGAAAATATTCCCCAGAGGCACACTTCCCTGAAGAATAATTTACCTTGGAGATAGAAGCAGTGATGTATTTTTCATCCTTGCCAACAGCAGGCAGGGTCTAGTTACACCAACTGTACAAATGATTACATAAAGAAAATATAGGGGATTGCTAAGTTAATATGTAAGGGGCAGTTGCCTAACAATGTGTCCAAATCTTGATAAACTGAGCTTCCTTAATGCTACTGAAAAAAAAATAAAAAATCAGTAACAATACTCTGCCTTCAGACAGCCCTAATTTTTTTTTAGTCTTTGATGCTGAAATCTTTTCATTCTTATGCTCTATGAGGAAGAATTCTCTGAAAGCCTGAAGAAAATCCTGTCAGCCATTTGCAGGCCTGATGCATGTTGTTTGATAGTGTTCAAAGATAACCATTCTGAGTGTGATAAAATCAAAGAAGAGAAAGTATTTTTACTCTTTAAAGAATTTTCACCTTTTTTTTTGTTATAGAACTTGAACAAATGGAAAAGAAATCCTTTCTTTATGGCTCAGTGCTCATTGAGGTCTAGTACCTCAGTGAGGTTGCAAACTACAAATTAGGAACATAAACACAAACAAACAGCCACACCTATGGTCCATGAAAGCTTTTCAACCATTAAAGCAGCATTACTTCTGCTGTATCCTACCATTGCCTAATTTCAAAGGCATAAGAAAGGGTAATTGCTATGCAGACAGGATCAGCTCTAGGCATAACCAAAACAAGCATCTAACTTGGACAGCAAATTTCCAGAAAGGAAATCCAGCCATGGCTCTGCTACCTATTTTGTTTATACCACAGCCTCAGAAAACCAGACACACCACTGCAGCTGCTTCAAGGTTCATGGCACACAGGTGAGGGGGGCAGGTGGGAGCTCTCCCAGAGGCACAAATCATTGCCCCAAGACTTCTGATCCCCTGGCAGAAGAAGGAACAGTGAATCTGACCTTGTGTGACTCCTCTTGATGCCTCATTTCTCTCTTTTTCTTCGCTGCAGAACTGACCTGGTTTTGGTCATGTCCCACATGTCCCACATGCACTCTGAAGGGGTGCAGTGCTGGAAGCCTAAACCCAGCTCTGTACACTGTAGATATTCTTAAGCACTGACTTG
This sequence comes from Eopsaltria australis, assembly GCA_034509425.1. Taxonomy (NCBI): domain Eukaryota; kingdom Metazoa; phylum Chordata; class Aves; order Passeriformes; family Petroicidae; genus Eopsaltria; species Eopsaltria australis. The sequence continues at coordinate 6,401,177 of JAVTVJ010000012.1, read as the reverse complement.
CTTTAGTCTTTGCTATTAGCAAGCCTACCTTTTTACAAAGCACTTAGATCACCTAGAAAATCTATAGTAGATTTTGGATTGTTGCAAAAGTCAAATTCTCACATTTCAATCTGAGTGCAAGGAGAAAGTCTCAGTGGATTGCAGTGGATAGCATAACATGCACAGTTTGTGGTTTGTTTATATACATAAACATATTTATAAAACTTGAATTATCTCTGGAAATGGAGGATTCTGAGAGGAGATAAAAGCTCAGCCAACATCAGTGGTTCCTTTTAAAATTATGTAATTGATTTGGGTGAAGTTAGCATGATGTTTCCCATTGCACTGTATTCAAGTATTAATGGATTTTTCCTATAAAATCTCTATCTCTCTTCAAAGGTTGTAAGGCAACCTTTGGCCATCTTACTTGTTTGATAGTATAGTCCTTTCCATGGCAACAGATTGTGATGTCATGCAGGACCAGATTATTAGGTCAGAAAGTGCCCAAGTAAGATTTGAAGGAAGAAGTAAGAAAGATGCTGAAACTTCACAAGCACTTTTCAAATTTAGTATTCTAAAGAAGTGGAAAACAGACTCAGAGTAATTGCAATAATTTTTAACTTACCTTGTCAGTAAAGCTTTGCAGTTGTGTCAACCACTATTATTATTATTATTATATCAAAAAGAAATAGAAACATTAACAAAGACCATAGCACAACTAAACAAAAAAGAGTTCTATATAATATCAATTCCATTTTATCATAGCCTATGTAGAAACTTCAAAAAAATGTACTTTATCAACAATGAAGCTTGAACTAATGAGAGTAATGGTTATACACATGGAAAATGTAGGTGTGGATTTGATGGTTTTCTCCATTAGAGGGTTACAGGTACTCAGATTTCAGTTCAACTTTGTTTAGAGAATGGGTTTGTCCACGTATGGGTTTAAACAATCCCAATAATATGTTTACATGCAGGGTTTTTACTCCAGTCCATGAACACATTAAATGCCTTTGGATACTGTCTATAAAAGTTCTCAACAAATTCATTCATTCCTGCAGGCCAAGATTATTCATACAAGGCTATTCTCTTACCATTGGATAAAATTTACTAAGTTACAAGGGATCATTGCTTTTAATGTTCCCCATAGTTGATCTCATTCCTCCAAGGATGTACCTACCTCTGAAATCTGCTTGCTGATCAAGGGCAACTTGGCTCAAGGTAAACATGGTCGTTTAAACAAAACAAGCTTGCTTTTGCAAGTCTGGATAAAACCCAGAAAATGCTATGTGGGGAGAAACAATGCCATAGACTTTTCCAACAGCCACAGATTTCTTTAAAGCTAGGTCAGATGTCTCTGTTGCAACACTGAGGCTTGAAGGTTGCAGATATCATTCCTTTCATCAAACCATCAATCTGTAAAATGGGGATAATCCCGCATTTTATAATACGTAATACCCACATGATAGGATATTAAAACACTCATTCATGACACCATGTAGACTTGAGAGAAAATAACCACATGGGAAGGTAGAGACTGGGAGAAAATTCATTCTTTATTTACTAGGTTTTTTTTATGTTTTCCTCTGGACTTGTACTATTGACTCCTCTTAGAGAAAGAATATTGAACTAGATGGAGCTCTGGTCTGCCTGAGGATGTAAACTCTTGTGTTTACCTTGCTGTGGTAAATGCTGAAAAGCCTGAAATCAAAGGGCTAGTATTATGGCTTGATTGTACTTTCATAATAAAGTCCATGCTTGTTAAATAAAGAGATCACCAAGTTCTAATGAATTCGAATTTAAACTGTGTCTATAAACATAACATTGTTTACATCTTTCATTTATGATGATATTTCAGCTAAGTTGTTCTGAAATTGCTCTGCTTTTGCACTATGTCATAAAGTGGAAGCATATATTACATTAAGCAGTAAGGAGCTGTATCTCATTTAAAACACATAACCACATAATTTCATAGATATATATCTATATATAGATATATATCTATGAACAATGAAATTGCCCCAAAATTAAAACCCTCTTGGCAGTGTATTTGTAAACACAATCAGCCTATAATCCAATAAAGAGACTCTGCTTTGAATTAATGTGAATTGCTTTTCTATTCTGCCTTTACAAATATAACTTTTCATCTGAACTTCTTCACTCCCCCTATTTGTTTCACTAAAAATAATTGTAGTGATTTTCTTCCTCACTTGTAAACAGCAGAGGAAACATTTGAAAAGTAGAATAAAATGGAGTGGGGAAAACCAGAAAAAAACTAAAATAAAATAAGCAGACATAATTCCTTTTATACCTGCAAATAGAAAAAGCAAATCTAATTTCTCAGAACTTCTGGCATGAAACAGTTTGCATGTTAAAAAGAAACCATCACTTCAATCATTTTTTATGATTCTGATAATGAAAATGAAAGCTAGATTGTTAAATGTAAAGTGCAATAATTTTATATACACATAAAAAAGGAACAATTTCTTTAATTTTGATAATTTAAAACAAAATTTTCCAAATGACAGCCTTTTAGTTATAATTCATTAACTTTCCAAGCAACAGTATTCAGGACAAAAGGAAATCTTAAGACAGACCAATACAAATGAAGTATTTAGAGGTTCATCCTTGACAAGACAGGAATTCAAATGGAGGTGCATGGCATTTAATATTTTCTGAACTGAGTTAAAAGGGGAAAGAAAGAAGATCTTATTCTCAATACAAAGTACACAGAATTTGGAAGGTGAATTGAAGATTTATATACCTGGAATATTCAAAAACAAGGTTTTGTTTCTACTTACTCTGTGCTTTTCTTCAGGTTTCCAGGTACTTAGTGATACTGAAAACAATTTGGGGAAACTACTAAGAAAATTTCACTTAGTTGTGCAGATTTTTATTTTTATATCAGGAAGATGAAATGTTTTCTAATGAATTCTTAATCAGCAATTAAATTTTGTCTGCTAGACATGATAACTATATAGACCAGATGGCATCAATTCCAGCTTCCTGACTGGTCCTAGAACAATTTTTACTTATTTTCTAAAAAAAAAAACCGATTTTTCTGCTTTCCTTAATTGGTAGGTTCATCTCACTGATTCTGGCAGGGGTGTGGAATAAACGCCGAAAACCCATGCAGGACTTTGAGGAATGAAGACGGGAGAATGAGGACTGGAGTTCCATGCTCTACTGGGTCCTCTCCATTCCTTCTCCATTGTGCTCAGAGGATGTTTAAGACAGGAAGGTGTCAGGCAAACAGGCAAATACCAAAGGCTGTGAGAAATTGAGACTCAATGACTGGAGATACAAAAAGCCCAAAAATTAGGAAATAACTGAAAAATTCAGGAGAAGCTTGTGCCTGTCTCCTCATAAGCAGCTCTCAACATGGGACTACCACAGCTCCTCCACAAATATGCAATGCTTACACAGGAGGGGCAGGATTTTTCTGGCACGGCTACTAAATGAATTGCACATCTTCAGTGCTGTATAAGAAAATAAAAATACATTGTCCATCAGCAGAAACCTGCAAAGTATTTACTGTCATCAAGGAAAACTAATTTTTTAATTCCTATGTTTCCTAAATCAAGTCTTACTTCTAAAGGATGTGTGCAGATCCAAAGCAAGAAGGGACAAAAGCTAGGCTGCAAGGCCGAGGGACTGAGAGGGGAGCTTGGCTGAGTAGTTTGTGCACATGGAGGAACCCATGGAAGCAAACGGAGCACAGGGAGGGTAGGCACAGCCTGCAGTGAGTCGGTGCTGCCCTTTCCAAGCTACCTCTTGGTTGGCACACTCAGTGCCTCCCTGACAGGACATGCCACAGTCCTTGCTTCCCCTCCAGGCCTCACACCACATTGGGTGGGAGCAGTCTCCTTCCCTGCAGACTGCAGACCATGAAGAACCCATTTTGCATCCCATCAACCTTGGCCAGTCTTATGCTCACGGCAGGCTGGCCAGAGGCTCTCCCAGGCTGTCCTTCCCCAGAACCCCATGGAACATCCCCCTTTCTTACTCTTCTGCTTCCCCTTCCAGACCCACTGGCCCTCCCTTCTCCCCGGTGGCTTTGGATCACAAATGGACTGTTTCTTTCAATCCCCCAGCTTAGATTGATTGCAGGCCTCTGGGAGTCTGTGGCCAAAACTAAAGCCAGGGACAATTCCTGAACAAGTAAGCTCACAATGCCCTGTTTATTTATACAGCACAAATGATTGAAATCATTATGCCCCAGACAAGTGGGACCTATTTATAAACAGCATCTTAAGATGAGCAATATAGCAGGACTCTCCACTGCTTCACAATGAGCGCCAGCCCCATCCCCCCATCCCCACTATAAAGCTCCAAGGCCCTTCTGACTTGCCACATGAAAGACACATTCCTCGCCTGTTAAATTAAAATCTAATCATATTCTGCAGTAAACAAGGCACAAAGAACACTCTCAAAATTATGGGATGAAAACCAGCAACACTGAGGGCCAAACTCTCCCCTCAGATCTATCCTACAGCTCTTTGACAAGTGCAATCAGTTAAACATTTGAGTGCTTGACAACAGCCACTCCACCAGACGTTTGATCTGCCTGGTATTCCATGCTCTTCCATAAATTATGGATCTTCAGATCTGCATGTCCTCCATGTTTGTGATGGCGGGTCTCCAACAGAGAGGAGGCTTGGGAAGAAGTGGATATTTCTCTCAAAACACATAAATTGCTCCTATGTTTCTGTCTATACAAAGCAGATCTGGAACTATTTAAGTGGGCATCAGTTGCGTTTGGAGCTTTGGAAAGTATAGCTTTTACTTTTCATCCTCCTCAAACAGCGATCCAACCTAAACAAAATGTGAGATCTAAACAGCAGCCTCACACTTCAGTGCCATCTGGATGTTTGACTCACAGCAGCCCCTTTTGCTCCCAAAATGCTCACACCATGGTGTAGCAGACTGTACAAGGGGGTGGCAGCAGAGCTGGAGCTGTCAGACACTGGCAAACCCCATGGAGAGCCATGGGCTGGCTTTTCAACCTGTCGCACATCACCCTTGGGTCAACCCTTGGGATGAGAGGTCCCTTACAGATCCTATGAGTCAAAAGTGTTGGATGTTTTGACTCCATACTTTTGATAATCTGACCAGTTTACTTAACTGGGGTAATCATGATGAGTCTTTGATATGATTAGAATTTAAGAATTAATTAAGCTTACTACCTCCATGCATGGTACTTTGCATTTTTCTCTTCAGATGGAGAACAAGCACTAACTAATTGGTCTTCAGAAAAACACTTTTATTATTACAATTTTATGAGGTGGAAACTAGGAGGTTAAGTAACTTGCCTGAAGTTATTCACTAAGTTGCACTGGGATTAAAATTTAGGAGCTGCTGGCTGCCAGCCCTACTTTTTGACCACTGGACCACTCTGCTTCTTATTATAAGAATTTAATTTACTTGGCAGAGAATGCAGCTTTCATGTGTTATGTCATATATTGCCATTCTAATGAAGTTTAAGGAAGGTGAGAAGGTCAGCTGATCTCCTGAACTGATGAAGAGTCACATCATAGTGATTCTGTTTAAAAATCTTTATCTAATACAATACAGCTTCTCTTTCCCCTAAAAAGCAGAGCCTTGTTTCAAAATATGGATGCTCATAAGCAACTATCTAAATTTCTATTGAGCCAACTAGAGAAAGAAACTGAAAGCTAAGCAAACTGGTATTTAGGCCCCTCTGGTATTCTGAGATCTATTTCCTACATATATCTTCAAAATTCAGGGAGTGTTTTGACACCTAAACACACTATTCTTCACCCAGGCTTCTTCTCTTGATCTGAGTTCATGCCTATATTTTCCCTGTGATATTCTTATTTTGAAACTGCTCTTTTCTTTTACTGTAGGCTTCTAAAAAACTGATGATGTAATATAGACATGGGTGCATGTGTGTAAGATGGCAGCAACTATACAAAGAGAAAAAAAACTTTATGTCTCCATTTTTCTCAAGCTAACCTAGTATTTTAATACAGAAAGTTCTGCAAGCACTGTAAATCAGTGAATCAGTAGTTCCCATCTGGGGGTGACAGCAGTAACAAATGTCTGTGTATGTGTCTCTGTGTGTACAAAATTTGGACAACAACATCTCCATGTATATCCATCCCTCCTCTAGTAGAGCCTCCAATGAAAAGAAGCCCCATGGAGAATTCATGTACTGTCAGATGAGCTTTGTTGACATTACATTCCAGCTCCAAGGTGGAACTGTGCAGGTGTATCATAAACTCAGCACTACAAAATAAAGATCTTTTATTTTCCTGTGGAATAACTGTCAAAGAGCCAAAATGGCAAAGAAAGAAGTGTCAAAAGGATGTTAAGTATCATTATGAAAATGTACAGAGATCTGAAGCAAGAACAAAATCTGTGTCTGAACACAGACTGGTTTCTGCAACAAAAAATGAGCACAGTGGCTGTACACAGATCCCAGAAAAGGAAGATCATTGCCATTAATGAGAGAAAAACCTTGATGACACTAGGCACGTTAAAAATAGTGAGTAATAATATGATATATGAATGTGATAATATGAATGAAATCTATGCCAGAGGTTTAAGTTTGCAAGGCTGTGGAAAGCATTCTTTACTGAAAATGTAGTCAGACTGGTAAAATCACCTAAAATAATCCTTAGAAGTTATTACACAATTATTTTTGTGTACCACAAAAACACACACATTTGCCAAAGGCCTAGTAGAAGTGATTTATTTAAACTCCAGAAAGGCTTAGTGACACTCACTTTATTTAACAGGTTTGTTTTTTTTAAACCTGAGTTGTTTGTGAAGTCTTTGTCGTTGTAGTTCAGCACTGCAGCAGTTTCCTAGATGGCCCAAAACACTTCATCCATTCAGCTACATCTTTCAACTGTATGTTCTCAAGTATGGGTACAAAACCTGTCTCAACCATTTTGTTAGGAATGGGCTTCTCTTGTGAATGCATGACATTTTTGATGGACTGGTAGTCAGTACAGAGGAAGTAGTAGAAATATGCCCATAATGAGCATATTTATCCCAGGCCTTATTCCTGAGGAGTCTCTTAGTCCACATAACTCAAATGACTACTGGTAACATTGAAAGGTCTAGTAGTATTTATCAGATTACCCAGTGATCTGAGTGACCCTGTGGTAAAAATCTTTTCATTGGCTGTAACAGGCACAGAATTTTGGTAAAGTCTAGGATTGGTTCCCTCCAAATTCAAAATACTCATTCCAGAAGTGTAAAGAAGCCTGACAGGTTTTTGGGAAGGCTTGTGGAATGGAATAATATAAAAGAAAAATTAGTTGTCATTCTCTTGACAAAGATGCCAAAGCTCCTGAAAATCAGCAGTGTTTCCCCAATTCATGTGAAGTTGAGAGCAGCTTGGACTCTGATGTGGCATTCCTACAGGAGAGCATTTACTATCAGGACAGTAGTCACTGTCACTGTCAGTAGAAGACAGAATGGAGGGAGAGGGGCAGTGATCTCCAGGCTGTTTGAACTACTTTCTCCTTTCTTTTTTTTCCCCACCTATTTTTTCTTTTTTTTTTTTTTTTTTTTTGAAAAAGATAATTACTTCCCTTCTGTTTCCCTACATCTAAATCTTTGATTTTCCAGAGTAGGTTAGCCAGTTCTTTCCTCTTATTTTCTACTCTGTCTTCTGTATTATTTCTGTCCTCTCCGCAGGATGGGGTGTGATTCTGAATGGAGAGATTATGCAATTTCAAGGCTAGTGATTCCCAAATTTCTAAAATTCCCTGTAGCAGAAATGCTTCTTCTGTACATCTTCTCCTGGGAGCCACACTGCTTCTGCTTGGTCTTGTGAGAGATCTGTAAAGGTGGAGAAGAGTCTGATTCCTGTGAGTTTGTAGCATCTGGTTTTGTGTCTAGTTCTTTTTTACTGTTTCTGTGTCTCTGAAGCAATTCCTGTGCCAGAAAATCCTAATGGTAATCCCAATCACCTTCATGTATACCATATTCCCTTATGTGCTTGGTACAGCTGAGAAGATCAGCTTGTGCTTTCACCACAGGGATCTTGAATTCAGCTGACACAAGGTCAAATGAGGTCTGTAGATACCCTGTCCTGAATGCAATTCAGGTCTTCCACAGGCCATATGGGAGAATGAAGCCAGAAGTAGGACAGCACTGAGACAGCGTTTCCTTTTTCTCTATATTAGATGCTAAGAGAATTACAGCTCCTCACTTAACCATTTTTGCCAGGAATTTTGAAGCCAACTGTGCTTTCAGCTATACATGTAAATGATTGTGGGGTTATATGCATGAAAACAAGAGCAGAACTTAGACCACAGATTTTCCAAGGAAAAACAAGTGCTGCATTTTAGGCAATTAGGAGCAGTAAAGTAAACATTTAGTCACCGTTGACTCATGAGCCGAAAAACACAGTAGTCAATTACAGCTTTCGGCAGCAATAATTAATATGGTGTTGATGAAAACTGTGGTTTCCACTCAACATACAAAGCTATTTCAGGTAATTAAATGTAACCTCATCTATATGTAATTTGTCTTTAATCTGCACATGATACAGTATTTCAACCTCATATGTTGTATTCTGGAGGAAAAATGGTATAGGAACATTACCAAAAGCATATACCCAATAACCCTAGCAAAATTTAAGTCTATATCACACTTTATGATTAAATATTTGACTATGAAAAGGTTTGTAATTTAATCATTTGCACAATCTTTTTTATATTACTTCCCATATCTGATTTACAGAGATAAAGAGATCAATTTTAACTGTGTATACCACACAGACATTTATTTCTTTGTATGTTTTAACATCCTGAGGCTTTTTCAGAGACATTAAATAGAAAGAAAGTACATACTTACAGAAAAGATCACTCTTGCTATTTCTGATGAAGAACTTGTGATGTTATGGAGCTTCTGAATATAAAAAGAAGTGTTATGTGCAAAGTAGTCTTTATGATACTGTATTGACCTGATTTTCCAAAGTGCAGATTATCTACATTTCTCACTGAAACTAATGGAACTTGAAATGCTTCTCTGAAAATTAATGTGTATCACTGCCCTCTAAGTCACTGTTTATAAACCCTGGTAATTTGAAGTCCATATTTCCAGCTTGACTGCCCAACTACTTCCAGCTATAGTCATATAGCAGGAAAAAAATGGAAGGAGAAATTATATTTTATCTGAAAAAGCCTCAATTTATGTATCTATAGATTTACAAGATTTTATTTGCATGCTGGGATTTGGGGAGTTTCTTCATGAGCTAGTTGCCAGTTGAAGCATCATTTTCACATGATCGTTAACCAAAGTGTGCCTTTCCTGGACATCTGCATTGTCATTGCTACATGGCAAACACACCTGATATTTTTACCTCTGAACTGCAGACTAGATAGCCCTATTAAGGTCTTAAAATAAGCCTCCAGAAAATCGAAAATTTTATACAATATGAAATTAAAAAGAGTGGCTGTTACCTTTAGCAAATAACACATCTGAAACTATAACTTTGCCACCTTTGTTAGCATGAGGAGATCTTGTTCCATAATGCTATCAGAGCTTTACAGTTCCTAAATAAATTGGACTGCTATTTTACAACAAAACATCAGGTTACTGGGCCTTTTGTTCTGTCAGCCTTTCTGATAACTAGTTCAGCTTAATTCAGAAAAGGAAACTAATTCCCAACTATAAACATTATCCTTTCGCCCAAAATAAATGACATGAAAACATGACTAAAATTCCCAACTAAAACATTTTTATGCTAATGGCATACAAAAATATTCTGTATCGGTGACTATTTTTGCTGTCTTAAATGTTTGCTATGAGATTGAATTTTCAGAAGCACTTATAATGTCTTTGAGCTAAATTCAGGAAAGATGTGTGGTCCATTTAGGTGTATTTCTGGTCCATGGAATGTATTTAATGTAAAATTGTAAGACTCTCTGATACCAAGGAAATTCCCCAGCTTTGACATCAAACAAACCCTTTCTCTGAGCATGAGGAAGAAAAGTCTTTAACGCATCCAAAAGAAGCACAAGCCAAAATAAATGGCAGAATCAACCAATAAATGAAAAGCACAACACAGTGCCCTACGTGGGCATAATCAGTAAGCCTTTTTGTGTTATTTATTTGAAGGAACAAAGGGGCTTTTCCAGAAACCATCTGTACGTTGTTAAAGAGGAGTGAATTACCTACAACCTTCAAAGGAAAATGGTGCTGTTAAAATAAACTTGGGGGTTGGAAGGAATTAGGTTACTAAACATGGGGCTGAGTTAGAACTTAAGCATCTCTCTGGATTTTGTCTCGCTGGTTACACAAAACCCAGGTATACAGGGATGGAGGATTTCAGCAGAGAGACATTGCCACAGCTGTCAGATCCAGAGCCAGACTTGCCAATACCTAAATGCTTTGAAGTTGTCTTCTAAAGCTCCATAACAATAAGAGAAGGAATAAAAGCCATTAATGTCCTCTGGGTAGCATGTAGAGTTACAGATAGCAGGCTAGATTTCATGCTCAAAAACTATTAGCTAAGATCCTAAAATTGTGAGTTTAAAATAGCACCGTGGATGCTGGAGTCTCTGGAGTCACCTTTGGTTTTGAACTGTTGGTGCATTTGGGCACATGTTCAAGATTCTTGCCACAACCACAGGGATTGAAAACTTCTGCTCTCTTTTAAATGAAAGATGAGATTTTCACATGGTCACTTCATGTCAAGAAGAGAGGCCTTAATGAAAACACCAATTAGGGCAAGTTTCATGATAAATACTGGCAATGCTATAGGTCTTTTCAAAATTCGTGAACCTCAAAAGAAGCCAGGCAAAATCTGCTTGGTTTCAGATTTCATAGAAGCTTGTAGCTCAGCTCCAGTTTGTCCTAAAGTTCACTGAAGTTCAGCGTTTCAAGTCATTCTGATTCGATTTATGGGTTTTCTTCCTAAACCATATAAAATTTGGGGTATTACATGGATTTGACATGAGCCAGGTGGAACTCAGTAGGTCCAGCAGTGTTTTGATTTGAGATTTTGAGTCTGTTTAAATACAAAACAGAAAGCAAAATTCCATGTTTCTATGAAGCCAGAGGAAAGTTTCATATGACCCACTGTCTGCCAAATTCACTTCCTGCAGAGTTCTTGAGACTCACAAAGTCCATGTTTGCATAACTGTGCAGTGAGGGCTCTACAGGGTTCTAGCCCAAGGCTTACAAGGAAAGCCAGGAATCCTGGAAGCACAGCAAAGGGAAGGGTGTAGATGTGCCTTGCTGCAGAGAGAGTATTTACCTCTCCCAAGAATGCAGAGCACCACAGTCAGTCCTCACCACGAGATTTGCTAGAACCTCAGGCTCAGTTTTCTAAAAGACATTGTAGACTGATGTAGCTTTGCACAGAATGCATTTACAGTGTGTCCTCCATGTTCCTGAGAGGCTCCTTCTTTCTTTCCATCACAGCTAACAGAGGCAGTGGAAATGAAAAAGTTTTCAAATAATTTTCTAGAATTTGAACAGTTTTGCATTCCTTTCTCAGGTAAAGGCTGAACATGTGAAACTCTTCCTGAAGTGACAATTTCAAACAGTTCAGGTTAAGCTTCCTAGGACCCACTACTCCTATAATACTAAAGTGAACAGTGTACTTTTTAACCATCAGGTACAAACTATTGTCAATCTGATTGAGAAATACTTTATAGGTTTCTTTATTGATATATTAAAGACATATTTTAAAACTGTTTTGTGAAGTGATTCATGAAAATGGTTGCCTATAACAACAATCCATGGAGCTACTCAAGAAACATTTGCTGCCATCACTTTTTCTTGTACAGTTTTAATGCCTAAAACTCATACTTGAAATTAGCATTTTTCTCTTTTATTTTGTCTCTAATTTTTATGTTGAAATTCTTTCTCTATTTAGAAGGACATGGTCAGATGGCATGCATGATGGCATAATTTTAAGTAATGAGATTGGCTAAAGTGAAAATTGCACTATTTTAACTCCTTTGCTTCTCCAGTATAAAAACTCAAATAATATAAACTAAAGCTTTGAAGGATGTATTACATGATTACCAGTATTTACTGTTTTAGGAAAACATAAGATCTGTATCTTTTGTGTCTCATACTATCATTCTCATACAGTTACTAAGCTCCCCCCAAAATATTGTTTTAATAATCTTAGCACACAATAAATATCATATTAAACTAACTCTTTAGTTTAGGAAAGTAATTATTCATTGGAGATGTTTAGCTTGAAGGGTATCTACAGATCCTTATCTCTGTAAGCTCGATTGCAATAGGTCTTGTTAGAAATTTTATAGGACATTAATTTCAGGGTGAAAACCCTGCTTGTGTATTTCAAAGGCACTTAAAGCTCAAATTTAATCCAAGTAACATTAGGTCCCTCTACTAGGTATGTAATTGGTACAAACAGTTGCCCTATGATTAATTGTATAAGGAATTAATGGACAGGTCTTGTTTTCTGTATTGATTATGGGGTCAGTTTGGGGTAATAGTACTTCGAAATTCTCTCCCTGGATAAGTGCCTAAGTTTAGGGGTAACAAATACAGACCTCAGATGTCAAACATCTTTCACAAAACTATTGTTTTCTCTGAAAATTCTAGCCTTCATCTAGGTTTCAAAATGGGGAGGAAATAACAGGAGCATAAATCCATTCATTTTTCCAATTAAGGAAATATGTGGCCTTTGCAATCCAAAATTATTTTAAATCATAAATCTGAAGCTGAGATGTATCTGCAGTCTTTATGGAGTAACTTATCAATCTGACCATTAAAAGCTTTAAGGTTTATTTTGGACAAGGATAGGAGAAATCTCCATATGGTCAAGTGTCCCCAGCTGAAAGTTTATAATAGAAAATTACCTCTTTTTCTTTCATACTTCTCTACTAATCTGTGATGTATGGGGTGATTTTTCAGACACTTGGATTTATGTTTACACGTCCGTCCATCCATCCATCCATCCATCCATCCATCCATCCATTTCATTTCAATTTATTTCTCTGTATTCATGCAAAACGAGCCATTTTGAGCCCTCTGTGGCCAACACTTGGGTTAGCAAATGGGTGCTTATTGCAGGTTTGCTTTTGCAAATTGGTTGTTCTAATTACAAGCAAGACCATGTAACTGAGTGAAGTGTGGTTATATGTAAAGTCATAGTAACCTTACGTGTATAAGTCCTGAATTTCTGGCCTCCTCCTCTTTTAGCTTAGCTCTCTCCCTTGAGCATTTATTCATTTGTTTGCCCTTGCCAAAAAAATTATTCATCTAAACACAGCCCCCTCATGATGTCAATGGAAGTCTGAGCAACCTACGGCAGAGAATGTTCAAAGCTTATATTGCCATAAAACAATGTTGTCTTCTGGTTTGTTTTATTTTTTTGGATATCCTGTTCTGTGAGAAAAGCAATTCTGTAACTAAGACTGACTTGTGATTTTTCACAGTACAACAAAGTATAGCAAAAATGCCTCTGTTTCACCTTTTAATGATTAAATCTGCCCAATGCCCTGAGCCTTGTACATGCAGGCACAGAAGTAATTTTATGCACATGAGCAATCCCACTGAGCTCCCTGGGTTGCACACGTGTAGCATTGCACATATCCACATCGGCAAGATCAAGAACTGGTTTTGCTGAGAACATCTGTGGCAAAGGAATCTTCCTGCAAATAAACAGTGTCTACATTAGCAAACCTCATAGCTTTGCTTCAGTGCTCAGTCACCCACAAAAGTCACTTACTGCCTTCCATAGCATTTGCTTTGAGCAATATTCCTTAAGTAATTTGCTTTAAATTCTTTAAACACTATGATAGCATAGTTTGCTGAAGCTTTCAGAAAATTTAAAAAAAGAGGTTATATCCACTTATTGTAGGTAGTTACAAGTCATTGCAAATGGTGTATTTGAAAATCAGAGTTAACAACTTGCCAATTGATATCTCATTCCCCATTACTTAGTGGTCAGGATAATGTCTTCCTATCTTCATTCAAATTTTTTTACCTGATAGTGTTGGGTTTTTGAGCAACAGTGTGAGCACAAGAACAGTTTGTGTAGGTAAATGAACCATGCCAGCAACTGTAATTCACTCTGCATTGAAAACACGATCAAAATGTATTAAATTATTTGTGATAGTTTCTTTCTGCAAGAAGAAAAACCTATTTGAACAAAAAAAATTAACTGGAATATGAAACTGCAATAATAAAAATGTCATGACCCTTTAAATAGTGTTTGAGTGCATAGCCATTCTACATTTTAAGTGGTATTTCATTCTAAAGGAGCTAAGAAAACTAATTTGTGGTTAAATGCACAGTATTTCAAAAGGATTGCTCTACAGGTAGATTAAACAAAGAAGCCCAGGCAAAAACTTCATCTATGTAACCATTCTCAAATAGGCAGTACATTTTATACAACATAAAACATAAGCTGCAATGTTATATGATAGCCAAAAACTTTGTATTGATTCCCAAAAATATTGACTTAAATTTAGCAAAATGTATTTATTCATCATTGCTGCATCAATGATCTTCTGTATTTTATATGTAAATAATCTATTCTATTCCCTTGATCATGTTAATCTTACTAATGACAAATTACCATTCTCCACGTACAGTTCCTAGATTTACAAATTATCACTCCTGCTTTCAGGGGACTGAGAATCAGCCACGCTTGCTAATGCCTCCATGGATCGCCTGACACATAGCAGATTTTTATATTCCCTTTTAAAGCATTCAGCTCGCGAGAAATAATTTATAAATCTGGCTATCACTCGCACTTATCCTCTTACTGCTTGAGGGGGAAAAAGAACAAGATCAAATTGGGAGGATTATTAACAATGTAAGAACTTTATTTGCTTCAATTAACTCTTTGCAGGAAGAACTGCATGCTAAAGCCTATTGGTTTTAGGAGAGAAGAGGAAGTACCCTGTCTATTCAGTTATGGTGGAAAGCTTGGACAAACAAAAAATACTGCCTACAAATACCCTTTGTCTTCTGTCTTAAAAAATATAAACCTTTTGAATTTTAAATGTACTTTTAAACCTGAGATCTCTTTTCCCCAAACAAAACATGGCTTGTGTCAGGGAATTAAAACTGTGACAAATCAAGCAAGCTAAAAATGCAGACTTTGGGACCATTTCTGTCTTGCTCTGCACCTGTGCGTAGAGGAGACAAAATGCTACCAGACTCATTGGGATTCATGATTTGATATTTCCTTTGTAGTTGTAAAAATGATGATGACACAATGGGGAATGAGATCCTCAAATTTCACCCTTCCTGTAGGGTTCACCTGTCTTGGTTTAACCCCTGACTGCAGCCTTCCCCTTCTCATGCAGAGACAAATACTTGGGATAGTCACTGAGCAGGGTGCTGCTTTTCATTGCAGGAAACTCCTTGGCTCTTTCAGTGCAAAGGAATGAAGAGCATTGACTGTAAGCACTGAGCAACTGCTGAGAAAGAAAGGTAGTCAGCTATTCCTTCACAGTAAAAGTATTTTGGAAGTCACTTTAACAATTCCTGCCAATCTGACAGGGCTATGGACAGCAGTAGGAAAACCTGATGGGATCATTTGCCAAAGACTAGTGCCTAAAAAGCAGCTAAAATGGCTCAGAGTTTCATTGCTGACTTGCAGATGCCACTCAGGAAGAAAAAGGCCTCATGAAGGTCCTGCTAGTCCCAGGAAGGTGTCTGAGATACCCAAGGCATCTGAAATGCTAAAATGTACCAAGATTTAAGTGACTAAATATCTCCCACTGGACCCAAGGAGTTACCACCATATCTAGTGTAAATTTCTGTGTCACTGATAACAGATAACACTAATTGTAATCAATATCAATAATCAGTATCTTCCGGTAGCATAACATCTGTGTGATAAATGCCTTGAGATAAAAATCATACTAAGAGAGCAGAGGACTCTTGACATCTAGTGCACCCTGATTTATTGTGTATAACCATTGCCAAAATCTCCAGTCTTCTGCTCAGTCCACCAAATAGGGCTGCTGGAAATAAGTTCATAATACCCCTTTTCACCCTCAAAATAAAAAGGGAATTCCCCTGAGAAAACTGGGAGGCAAAATTCAGGAGCTTCCTGGGATGCTGATTATCTCTTATTTACAGCAGAAATTTCACATGGTGCTTCTGTCATCCTGATGCCCTCTATTCTCAGCATCTTTCCATAGGGGGAACAAAGACACAATAAATGTCACAGCTGATAAATTCTCATGCTGTAAGGAAGAAATTACTGTAAAGGCTTCCTTTAGCTTCACTTCTGCCTGACCATTCTGTGTATATAACCACAATACTGGCCATATGTGTGACAGGACTTTACTCATTAAGACTTTTCTGCCTACAAAATAACTTCTCAATGGGATCTCTAATTAGCAGAATACAGTATTTCTAACAGCATCAAAAATCCCACTTCTAGTTCACTAAATCAAGGTTCATTTTGAGCAGTCTATGTGTCAATAAGTATTTATGATCTCCTTGAATCACAACTTATTGGCCTGTACAGTACAGCTATTTCCATTTGTCACATTGATATGTATTTAGGGACTATCTGTAATACAGACTGGATCAATTCTAATGGTTGGTCATGTAAATTCTCTTTAGTTCAATGGTCATTGCCACAATAGACTCTCAGAAACACTGCAGTCTATCATGCATCTAATCTATAAAAACTTATTTCTGATATTCATTCATCATGAGGTTATTATATATATAGTGGGGACAAGCAGAAAGGCTGGAAATGGATGGCATTTGGATATGAATTTTTTTAACTCAGATGATACATACTTCTGCACAAACTTCCTCATTCTCCATGTGTCATGCAAGATTAAGCCCTCTTCTTTCTCTGTACAATAACATTTAAGGTTTTACAAGTAGTCTTGTTTTTAGAGACCAGTATGTTTTTTCCTCCTGAGCTCCAGCTATCTGTGTGAGACATCTTATTACAAATATGCTCATCTACTTACATTCCCTTTAGGAATGTCAGGATAGAAAGGGCCCCTGCTACCTACCACTTCCTACAGAAAGGTTGAAAATGCTGCATCTTGCCTCATATGGAGGATGCACAGCTCTTGCTATTGCTAGTAGCTATTTTAAAAATAGTTAGCTTCTGGAACTAGGAAGTTCTGGGCCAAATTTCAGTTACAAACAAATGTATCTACCCAAAAAATGCTTGATCTACTCTATGGCACAGTTTGAACTGGTTGGAATTCCACTTTGCTTGCATTGTGGTTACTATTTTCCACATAGTTGGAGCACTAACGCTTTAGTAGAACCCATTCTTTTCATGCCTACTATAAATAAATTTTTTTTTAAAAAATCAAAGTATAACTTCAGGGTAATTGCAGCAGGTAAATCCAAAGTGGTTAGTGCAGTTAACTTGATGTTAATTTTAGTTAGAATCTAAGGGTTGCTGCCTACAAACTCCCATTCATAGCGTTAGTCACATGAGTCATTCAGTGACAGCCAACGAAAATATTTGGTGAGTAAACTTCCATATATGTTTGTAGGCTCCAGTCCTAACAGGGTACTAATAAGCAATTCAGATATGTAGTTTACTTCCTCATATGCATTAATGTTAATTACAAGTAACCAGAATTATAAAGACAATGTAATTATGTTCTAATTAAAGCATAACCGCAGCCACTGTATTATAGGAGTAATCCAATTTTTAAAAAAACTTCTGCTTCTTATAGGCATATCATTTTAGCACATGCTTTTATTCATACTTTTTTGTATCCTACCTTTCAACAGCACACGTCTGAGCACTCAGACAAAATTTTGATCCATCTTTCATTGGACAGCAGAGGAAGCTAAATGATACATTATCATGTTTTAAATTAAAAGATACTCACATTACCTTTATTCTTTATAAACCAGGAGTAATGTAGAAGAATTATACAGGCAGATTAGCTTCCATTTCACTGTATACACAGCACTGGAATCTTAACCCATCAACTCAGAATGTTACTCCAGTAGTTGTGTGTGCTGCAAACATGAAGAACTATCCCCTGAGATCAGCTCAGTTGGTCAGAGCCTGGTGCTAACACCAAGGCTGCAGGTTTGAAGTTCATATGGGCAATTCACTTTAGAGTTGGACTTGATAATCCTTCTGGGTCCTTTCAACTCAGACTGTTCTGTGATGCTGTGAGCTGCTGTAAGGCTTGACAGTTAAGTAACAATAGATGCATTGATCACATAAGAGATATGCAATAGATACATTCTAGATATTCCCCTTTTGGAGTCACACTAGTATTACAGTCACAAAAACTTTTTTTTTCCTGGTCAGCCTAACAGGTCATGGCTGGCTTGCTCTCTCAGTAAGAAAAAAAAAGCAGCAAGGAAGTAACAGCACAAACTGAGACAAGATGTCCCAAATCTGAGCAGAGCAGGAAATGGGAAATGGAAAAATCAGTGTTCCCCATCTGAGTCCTTTTGCACATGCAGCAGCTGAGAGGCAACCACTTCCACCTGCAGAAAGGCATGTCTAATTTTGAGAAAAAGAATATAAAGGAGAGCCAAGAGAGTGTCCAGGGTTTTACTGCATTAAGCTGGAAAACAATTCCCCCGAGGAAACACCTGAAAGTCCAGGGGATTTACTGACACATATGGAGTCCTGCATCTCCCTTGGGAATGAAAGGAAAGTAAAAGAAGCAGAACAGGATAACAAAGCACACCGGTTTGAAGAAGCTCTGTGTGCTCAGCTGTGTATTTCCTGGCTGGAAGGAGGAAATGTTGCAGAATGATGATTCTTCCCCCTTGGCAAACAGCTCAATTGATGAACAGAAGAAATGAAATAAATCATAAGACAAAACCAGAGAAACACAAAAGACTTGCTTCTAGTCTTAGAAGAACACGAATCCTGTCTCCAGGGTATGTGTGTCATTCAGCACACCTGTATTACAAAGCCTGGCTAGTAGCATCCTGCCCTGGAAAGAAGATGACACCGCGAGGTGGAAGTGGTTCATTCCCTGTTTGCCAGACAAGGAGCCTTCTCAGCCATCATTGCAGAAGCTGCCCATACCACCCCTCCTGCTTGGAGCTAAACAAGTTCAATTCCAGTCTTGGAGTGGAAGTTTCTTTGAGAGACTGAGTCTTACCCATGTTGTAGTCTCCTTCACAGGGAAATGAGATCAAAAACATCTCTGAAATATTAGAGACAGCATACAGTGTCTGGAAGAGAAAGAAAACTCAGAACTTCACATTTACTGGGTTGTGAAGGTATTATTCTGATGAAGTTATGCAAGTTTAAATAAAAAAAAGAGGGGAGGAGTGAGAATTGCAAAGACACATGGGAATCTGTCAGGCCCAGAAATCCTGCTGACTGCAAACTGAGGACAACAGCAGGAAGGTGGGAGAGGAATTCTCCGCCACGGATGGTAGATCTAAAGTACTAACCTGAAAGTCTGAGACAAGGCAAGCAGATTGAAGGTAATTATATTTCAGGACATTCAGAAGCTGAGGATAGAGTCTCAAAGCCATTGCACTAATTTGGTATATTTGTCGTAGTCACAGATCCCTTAACTGTATCTTTTTTATCAGATAAGGCTGTAACTCACCATACAGATAACCTTCATAAAGCAGCAGAATCAACAACATTTAACAATTCAATCTTTTGCGTAGCCTCCAGGGTCACCTTATCTAGTAAGCATAAAGGTGAGGAAATAGGGCAGTACACTTCTGAAGGTGCTGGTTCTCTTAACTTTGTAGATACTGCATGAGTCTTCCTCAATTATCAATAGGCAAGAAGAGGACTTTGAAAACTCAGTATTACCCATGAGCCATAGCTTAGATCAGCAAAGTAAGGCACAAATGCAGAGAGTAACCCATATGCTTAATGCCAGCTGCCAGAGCTGCTGTTCTTTACAAGTGGCATCAGTGTGATGACAGGTCCTTGAAGGAGAATATAGCCCATTTCACAATGGTACATTCACAGGATACCATGTCATCATCTGCATGTATGTTTGTTTCACTACTGGGGAAGCCTTTCATGCTTAAATTCAAGAGGGGAGAAAGACTTTGGGGAAGAAACCACCCATCAGTCATTAATTTTTCCCATGAACAATAGAGCAAATTAAATGAATGTGTGAAATAATAATAATCAAATCATTACATTTGCCCCAGACAAAAGGAAAAGGGCAAAATAAAATGCATGTAATATAACGAAACATCACAAAACACTTTAAGAATCATTTCAGAGTAGATGCAGGAAACAGTACTTAAAAGAACCAAGAAGAAATAGATCAAATATTAGTGGTCAGCAGTGGTTGTGCAAATTCATCATTTTGGTCTGAGTACAAATAACTAGTATGTTCATATTTTGAGAATGGGAAAAGACAGAAATTAGACTATTTCTGGTGCTGTGAGACTCAGCTATGTAGCTCATTCTTGCTATCCTAGACACCTCAGAGGTTTGTCTAACATTAAATAGAAGAAGCAGTAACATGACTAAAAGTTTAAAGTCAATAAAGCAGCTGAATAATCTCCTCCTGTTACCTAGTGCAATTGTGATAATCCTACCAAGTATTGTTTTATAAGAGAAAAAAAAAGTTTTTGTTCATTTTTTAGAAATCATATTAAAAATGTATCTGGTACTCACAAAAACACAAACATAGAGGTATGAAGAAACTAAATTACTTACTCTGTGCATTCAGCAATAGGCAAACAAGTGTAGTGTGGAAAGCACATGCACATTTATTTGAGGAGAAGTCAGCTTTGTAAACCTGAATAATGAGCCATAGGGAAACAGTCACAACAGTAGTCTGAGATGGTGTCTTCCTAAAACCATGGGCATAAAAGTAGCCAGTATCCAACTTACACTCACCTCCTGATTATGTCCCATGCATGTGGAGAAATCTCACTGCTGGTTTGGATGATGTCTTGTCCATTTCTGGATAGCAGGAGTCCTCCAGCACTGGGGTGCTGTGCTGGGCAGCTGCAGGCCCCAACCATCCCTAGCCCAAATCCTCTTATGTTCAGGAATCCACATTTCCCACAGCTCATCTTTAAGAAGAATCACATGCATGCACACTCCTGCTTCTATTTGTCTTTAAGAAAAAATAAAAATAAAAAGAGGGAAGAAGAGGTTGCTGTCCACCTCTCCTCACTGAGCAGTCTCTTCCATATTGTAGGATTGGAGAACATGGTCAGAGTTACCCTTCATGCTGGAGACACAAAGTATTATGTATACCTGGATCCACATATTTCAAAACTTTTACACATGTTTACAAGCACCATCACAAATTTTTATCCACTTTATTTATAAAGACCTTCCCACTTCATTTATAAAGACCTTCATAGTACGTGTGGAGTGGTTGTTAAATGCCTCAAACTGTGCCCTGTTAACAAGGCCTGATTCCTCAACCCTTTATCTAGCAAAACACCTTTTATTTTAAATAAAGGATGTGGTGGGGCACACCTGAATCCATTTCTAGCTTCTAAAGGTAAAGTGCAAGCAGTACGGTGGTTAGTCAAAAAAATGAGTTGAATATACAACTTAAAGATTAAAAAAAGAGAAAGAAAACAACAACAGCAACAGCAATAACCCCAATTTTCATCCAAACTGGGAGCAAGCACTTCAGGAAGCAAACAAGACAGCAGCTAGCATGTTATCAGAGCAAGGAAATCAGCAACAAAGATCAAAATGCTGTCCCAGCATACAAATGTTGACAATGTCTCTAAGTCCCAGTGCTCAAAAAGACCGCAGCAGTAATCTTGGTGAAACACATCCAATCAGCAGCAGTTTACTAGCAGGGTGCAACAGGAAACCCTCACATTTATCAGCTCTGCTCCCTCATCAGTGTATGTCACTGCACTCCATAGAAGCTAGAACTGTGTTAATTTATCAGCAAATCAGGAACAGAATAAAAATCTTCTTTTGAGTCATTTATTTCCTTCATTCCTTTATTTTTTTAATCTCCATGATAAAATGAAAATATGTGTAGCTTGAAATTCTGGAAAGCAAATGAAGAAAAAGATAAATCCAGACTGAACTCATGTTTAGTACAAGTATAAGCCCTGTTTAAACAATCAATCCAGTAGGACAGACACTCTGACCTGTAAAGTCCTCTCATCTGCCTGAAGATGTGCTCACCACAATCAGACTGGGGGACCTTTCCAGCATCTCTCTGGAACCCAGTCTCCAAATTACCATTTATTCATGCAGTAAAGGAAAGTTGTTTCAGAGCAGACAGGGTGGTTTCTCCCCTCAGAAGCTCTCACTTGCAGAAGTGAAATGCAGTATATGTGGGAAATGGATCATATGAAATGTAGGTGTGTTCATGGATTCATGGCCTCTATCCCATCTATCAGTCTGTTTTACTTCCTGGGCTGGTACATACTGCTATACCTCCGCAGAAGTGGAAACCATCTCATTGAGTTTATTTGATGACATTGTGAAAGTTGAAAAGTAAAGGCATTTAATCAGATGGACATTGAAGTTGAGACAGAAAAGATAAACTACTTCAACAAAATCAAGAGAATTGACACGCTTCCTGCCCCTGAGGAGACGCATGGCTCAGCGCGGTTCCGCCGGTATGTGTCAGTGTGCAGCAGTGGTTGTTACCACACAAACAGTGCTGCATGATAGCTCTGAGCCACGCAGAGGAGAGCATCCAGCTGAAACCAGAGGAGATGGCACTATGTAATGCTCACACACTGTATAAATAGCACAAGGTTTACAAGCAGGGCTGGGGAGCTCTGCTAGTTCCATAATGAGCACAAACGGCCGGGGTATTGCATCTCGGATGGAAAGCCACTGCCCTGGAGCCAATGTCCTTAACATTATGGTGGGTCTGTGTTAACACAAAGGGAGAGGTATCACCTGCAAATTCAGCAGCACCTGCTTCTGCAGCAGCACATCAGGGTGTTTGCTGGAAATCTTTTCTTCAAGAGAAGAGTGACCTGACCTTGCTTGTGGGTCTTATCCAAATCAAAGCACAGGCTAAGATGGCATGTTGAGAACAGAAAGTGAAAGGAGAAGGAAGAAAAGCATGGCATCTCTGTATTTATCCCAAAGCCAGAAATCGAAGTTGTTCTTTGTGCCATCATTATGTAATACCTAACTTACAAGAAAACAGCACTGTTTTTCCCTCTAGTTGCTCACTTTGCAAAACTAAGTAACACATATTTATTTATTTATTTAATTTTTATATCACTCTTAAATGTTTTTATAAAAGTCCACTTCATAAACTAACATTCTAGAACATTTGTTATTTCTACTTTGAACCCAAGGAAGAAATCTACCAAGTCAGTTCCTTGTATCTCAGAGAACTATTGCAAGATCTGTCTGGAGAACATGTGAAAAGTGACATGTCAACATTTGTTCTGTTTAAGCATACTGTACCTGAAGCCAGATCTGTGCAGAAAACAAAGATCAGAGCTCAGTTCTGTGTGCTTTTTACCTAGGGGTTCTGAAAAAAGAAAGAAGAAAAAAAAAAAAACAGCTGTCAAGAACAAATCAACAAAAAGTAGATATAAATCAAACTGGTGAGCTGAACTCATGCCTAAATAGTTTGTCTATGATTATGATGATATCAGAAAGATAAAGAATGAATAGTTAACTTCCTTTAATCCCAATTTTAGAAGTGGCTTTGGTAGGACAGTAACTACACACAAAACAAAAGGTCTTTGTGATAAAGTTATGCTCCTAAATAGAAACCATTGAGTCAATTAATGTTTACTTAAGTACTTGTCAGTACTTAAGCAGGAGCAGAGAAAACCATCAACATAACCAAAAGCTTGTGACACCAATTTGCATCCAGTTCCATGTGCATGTTTTATTTATTTTCAATCAGGATCAATCAGGAAGGAAAATAATCAATGAAGTCGCACTCCTGAGTGGTGTTTGGCCATCTGGGGGCCCCAGTTTCTCTCGGCCTGCATTGGAGGCAAGGAAAAAAAAATTTTTCAAGAGCACGGAGGAGCTCCATATGGTTGAGATCAAAGGTGTTGCTGGGTGCATGGTTCTGCTTTATTGCCAGGCACTGCTGTTAATTAGAAAACAAGATCAGAGGCAGTATTAAAATCCAATTAAATTGATATGAACAGATTGCCAAGTGATGTTCACTAATGTATAATTGAGCACCATGCAAATTTCGGTGGCTGCCTTTTGTTTTTTCTCCCCTCACTCTGGAATGAATGATGAAGCTATGAAGTTTTTCCTCATTGTAAAAGATAAACAAGTTAATGCAGTGATCTAGGGGGTATTGCTTCAGTGATTGATGAAAATGAGAGTGGAATATTAACGTGTGACTTTTGGGGTGCTTCTTTTATAATCTTATTTTGTTCATCATTCTTTTATTATTGTTGTTGTTGCTATTCTTGTTATGATGGTATCCAAGTACATGCTCAGATCCTTCATCATTCCATCATTTCACATACAGAGAAAGTTCCTTTGGTGCTGAAGATTTGATTCAATCAATTACGAAACCATGAATATTTCAAGCGACAGGCCTGCTACTGCTGGAAATTAACTTTCCAAGAACTATATGGACTTTATACCGTATATCTTTGTTTAGAATCCACAGCTTCTATTAAATTTAATTACTTCCCTGTGCAGCTTTATATTGAGGGCGACTTCAAAACGAGGGCAGCAGCTATTAAATTTAATTACTTTCCCCTGCGGCTTGCATAGTAAAGGTGCATGGTTAAGGTGCAGCTACTAAATGAGGGTAACTTCTAAACAAAGATATACAATATTTATACCATATATATTTCCTTTTCCCTATCTATCTGTCTTTAATATATATACTTTTTCTGTGTGTGTGTGTGCATATAATGCAGGTATGTGTCTAAGTGAAATTATTAAATGCAAAAAACTTTTAAGCTAAACTCTATAATACCTCATCTGCATTTCTGCTTCTTTCTCTGTTTGAATGCCTCACATGGTTCCATTCACAATTCTCATAGATTTCAATGTGGCCAGTCTTAATACAGAACAAAATGCTAGGATGTAAAATTCATTGAAAAGCTGCAGAAAAGCTGAGGTCTTTTGGAAAGAATGCATTTTTGTGTAGACCTTACTGTAAGGAATAAATGGAGATAACTGTCACCCTTGCAAACCTGATATATTAATATCATCGTGTTTTATATAATCTATCATTTGCTAACTGTGAAGATACATTGATTTAAATGCTGGTTTTCAAGACAGGATCGAAGGTAACACATAAAAGAACAATAAATTGACCAAGGCAGTGTCTGACATGGTGGTATGATGAGGTATCTGTGAAGCTTTCAGAAAGTGTTTAAATTCTATTAAAAGAAGAACACATTTAATCAAATAATGTTAGTTGTACACGTGGGCAGGTTGACAGAAGTGCTGTTGCAGCTGTGCTTGCAGAGGGATGTGAAGTTGTGTTTGTCTTACCTGTGCTGCTCAGTGCAGGGAGCACAATGCAAGCGTTGTGCTGGGTGTAGGCAGAGGGAAGGGTGGGCACCAAACAGTTCAGGGTCTCACCTCCTCATTCCATTTTAGATAAACTCCCAGAGGCGTTAGGCTGTCAATACAAGCTCATCACTGTGTGCCCCATACCCCTTTCACTTAATGCACCCACTGCCTACACAAAGCAGAGAGCAGTGTAGGAGTTTGTGCAGCTTCTCTATCTGAGAACTTCACAAAATTCCTTGCAAGAAATTAATATAAAATATTGGAAACTCTGTTACAGTAAAACAAATGAAGAATCTGTGATATGGTTTGTGCATTTCCAAAATTGTTTTGGAGAACCTCATGCCAACCCATCATTACTGGAACAGGAAATGGTACTTAGAACTTCCTGAAGTTTCTACCCAAACATTTTAAAAGTGGCTTTATGGAAACAGGAAAGTAGCATAGCTAACTACTTATTCCCAAGTGAAAAATGTTTTTAAATCAAGGACTGGAATTATGATCAGAACAAAACATATCTGTTTAATATTCTGTATGCAAACACAGTGTAACAAATGTTTTGTTGCAAGTTTTTAAAAATTAAAAGGGTCTTAAAAAAAGGAAAAATTTAAGGAAAGAGTTTATATTTCTTTTTTCCATCTTTTTTTTTTCAAAAATTAAAGGAATATAAAATGAAAAATTAAAGATATTTTCCTTAGAATACTATTACTATTTTGGGGGGCTGAGGATTTGTCTTTGTTCTTTCTTTCCAATTTGCTTATCATTTTTTCTGTTTCTTTTTCTTCAGGTAAAATGTGTGGAAAGAAATAAAGGAAAAAGTGTAGCAGGGAGGAATAAACTGTTGCTATGAAAAATGGTTTTTAAATGTTTTTTTTTCCAGCAAAAATACAATACCTGAGAGTATTGCACCAAAAATATAAATGAGAAAACCCTTATAATGCATACTTAGCCTCTTTGTGTTTCTGCTTTATTGTTGTAGAATGCTCCTGTAGAAACTATCTTGACATCTATTGAAAAATTACTGCTTTAACATTTCCTTGCCTAACACAGAGTTTTGGTTAAGGTCCTAGTCAGCCATACTAGAGGAACCATAACTCATTCCTTGCCAAATGCCTAAGTCCAGTACAAGCACTTAATTGAAAAATGGATTTTGCTAATAACCATCAAGGGAGATGAACCCCAGTCCTGAACCAAACACACTGTGTGCATCCTCTTTATAGGTTAGGAACTACAGTACAATGCAAAAAAAGTAGGAGTTTTGTCTGAGAACACTTTACCTCTCTTCTGTCCTTTGGGAAAAGACCTGTTTAATTATTTATTGTCTGTTTATACAGCTTTTGGGTCCTTGGATCCTCACTGTGATGTCAAAGAATTACTGTAATACAGAAAAAGGGAAAAAGAATAAAGAGGAGAAGGAGCAATTAGTGGAATAAAGACAATGAAACATGTTACTCAAGAAAAGTGATCATCAATTTGCCCACAGTTATATTAATGTGGTGTCTGAGACACCAAATTTCCTTCCAAGGCCTACAGAAGGAGATGACAGCTGTTACAGATGTGTGATGCTCTTGCAGCAAGTCTATGCTACTGGTTGTAATTTAGCCATAGTGGTGCTGTGGTCACAGAGGTTAACCCAGTTAACCCATTTCAAATTAGCTGACTCTTGCTGCATAGCGTGGCACTGAGCAATGAACACCAGCCTGGAGGAGCATTTCTGCATGTGAAAACATGTACAAATGTGGACCTTTTGAAAGAGACCACTGAATTTTATAATGGAGAAGGAAAAGCGAGCTGGGGAGATCACATGCCTTGCTGAGGTACAAGAAAAGTAACATTTGCAGTGATAACAACCTTAATTCCTTGCATCTAGAAAACAGGATTTGTTATACCATCATACTATATGATCCCAGGTCTATTAAATAAATGTCTGTAGGGTACTTTCAGTGTGCTCTGAATGCTCTTCCATTTTCAAACAGTAGCATGATGTGTTTTCTGGCTGTGTGAAGGTACTGGAATTGATCTCACTTTTTTATTTTTGCACTTAGTAAAGCACCTAGATCCAAGGAAAGACTTTGTTCTGTTGTATATCCCTCTATCTCTAGGGCCAAAAGTAAAGAATATGCTTAAAGGACTCCAGAGTGGAAATTAAGTTCATTTCTTCATAACTAGTCAACATGGCAATTGATGTAGGTAAAATGGACAAGGTCTTTGTCACTTTTTTGGTGCAAGTGTTTCCCTTTTAACTTTATACTTCATTGTCATCCAAGCTTTACATATTGGATGACAAGGATAAATTAATATTACTCTGTCAGTGGCTCCACTGTGAAGTTTGCCTTTAACAGAAAGCTAACAGCTGATCTTTAGACACAAAGCTCAGGAATCTATCAGCAGAGTTCAAAATTAGCTGAGATCTTATGGCCTGAGGCCACCCTGGTAACTAATGGCAATTTTACAATCATTAGTTTTTCTTGATGGGCCAGTAGTAAGTGGGACCATGATCATGACCCAAATCTAAGAAAAAGGCCTCCAGGCCCAGCTTTTTGTCAGATTATGGCTTTACTTACCTAAGCTGTTTTTATCTTATTACAGTGTGTAAGCTATGGTAAGCTTGATACAGACAGGATGGAAGAAAAGAAATCAACCCAACCTTAGCAGGGTATTAATCACAGGGAAAAGGTTGGGAGAAAGAATCTGGGGTGTAAACAGCACCATTCCTGCTGGTCACTACTTGATGAACTGCAGATTTGAATCCAATTTTTCCTTGTCATATTTATTTGGAAATTGTCAAACACAGTAAATAAGGCAAAGGATTTCTGTTTTGAAAGTAAGTTTCCGAGCTGAGCACTAGTATATGTACTTTACTCAAAGTGTGCTTTTAGGAAGTTTACAGAGAAGACAAATTCCTGTAAATAAAAAGAGTTCCAGTCATTACTTCTGGGATGATTTTTAAATTTTCAGCTTATGACTGCATAATGTGCAAACTTCTAAGGAGAAAAAATGACACCTTGCTTTCATTTGCCAGTTGCTTTTCAATTACAAGAAGCCAAGAAATAATTTCTTAGTTGAGACAGTGGGAAAATTTCAATGCTGAATAATTTCAATTAAAGCAAAATTAGTATATTTTTGTATGTTATAAGGCATTGCAGGACAGAAACTGATTTCCCAACCATCTCTAATTTTAAAAAACTACATGACAGAGCATGAACCTTTAGACAACTGTTTCTGCCCTTTGTAGAAAAGAAAAACATCAGATTTTAGAGGTATTCATAACTTGTTTCCAAATAGCATTAGTTTGCATATTGCTACCTCCCTTTTAGCTGTTCATGTTTCTGCTAAGCTCAAAAAAATCTCAGTTTTACTAACACTTCTCTTTGAAAGTTCCAGGGTTTGGGTGGAGGGACAGATTGACTACTGGAAAGAGTGGTGTTGGGCGGGGGGGGGGGGAACTGGCTCCCAGATGATGCATGTAAGGAAGAGGATCACAGACAAGGAAAAGAGTGATGGGATCTCATGGGAAATGGTATCTAAACAGTGCCAGTACAAGAAAGGGGGTGGTTATGTTGTATGCTTTTCTACTAGAAAAATACAGGCCAGGGTTACTGGTAAGTAGAGAGGATGGAAAGTGTGGGCTTGTGGGAATGAGATGCAATCCTTGTCACTGATCTCATGCACACATTTTTTCTGTGATTTGGTTTTTTCAGCTGTAAATAAAATTCAGCTCTATCTACCTAATATCTCAGAACTGTAAGAATTAACATTTGTGAAGTGTCGTGTCACCCAGGACTATAAGACAACATAAGTACAAATTACTACTGACACTAAAAGGTAGATATTCAACAGGGATTTTCCCCTTACATACCTGGGCTGAGCTTGGCAGTGCTTATCAAACCAAATATCATAATCTCCTTGTATTTTCCAATTTCAAGAAGCTACTTTCTTTACTGACTTCTTTGTGCTTGCTTTGTCTCATTCCCACTGTTTCAATGACTTCTGTCCTATTATTAAACTGTAAATTTTAGGGGAACAGGATATTCATTTTTTTCTCTATTTCCACAGAACAATAATAATCTGATCTATAGTTTTCCTCCAGATACAACAAGGACCACAACATTGGTAAAGAGAAGAAGACAAAACTGTTTCATTAGTATATTCAGACAAATAGAAAAATAATCCTGATCATCACAAGGCAAAAGATGTGTCATGGTGTCCCTTTTGTGTGAGATTGTACTATTTTTATTTAAATATGTTTGCAATGACAGATAGTTAAAAAGATTTCTGACTTGGCAAGCCGCAATGGTATTGTTCATGTGAACTTTGTCCACATTTGGGTGCAATATATTGTTCAAAACTCTCAAAAAAGAGATATCTTCAACAGCCCACACCCACTATAAAAGCTCCCATCAAGCTAAAGAAATGGGCAATGGACACTGGGGGAATGGACACTGGGGCAGCAAGTGTAACCCAAAGTCCTTTTCCTGCCACAATGACAACTAATGGCATCATGCTCACATGTAGGAAAACAGGCAGGTGTGTAAACATGCCTTCTCCAGCAAGGGATCCCAGATCTCCAGAGGGCTGCTAGCACATCAGCTGCAGGGAATCAAATGTGGAGTGCTGAAGTTGGGAAAACTTTGCTCCAGTATTTGAAACTTTCCTACTAGAAGTAGGAAAGAGGTCAACAGAGTCATTGATTGATTTGCTGTCCTTAAAATTATCACCTCTTAGAAGTCCTGGTTCTGTAACATCCTTTCCTAGGCTTTAGTTTATTCTCCTGGTGCTTGTTTGGGTATAAAAACCAGTGAACGTTTATTTTTGTCACTCACAGAGGAGCTAGGACTGTGAACTCACACAAGAGTGGGTTTATTGAGAAAGAAGTTGCCATTCAAAAGTTGAACTGTGGTTCAACTATTTTGGAGAAACACAAGCAGATGACAGTGCTTTTCTTCATAGTGAATATGTTTGATGGCTATTGCAACAAAACTGAAAATTTATCTAAGTGATCATACACGTTCTGGTATCTGGGGGATGAAGTGAGGAAAGAACAAGGATGTCAGGTGAGACAGGTGAAAACATTTATAAGAGGTGATACATTTTTTCAAACTAACTCTGTGTCATGAATGAAACTACTCACCTGCACTAGAACATTTTCATGCAATAAATGAGCACAGTGACTGATGGCAAAATCAAAGTGAGGCATCTCTTACTTACACACCCTACCCACACATTTAGTTGGGTTCAGAAACACCAGCCTGATCTCAGTGGTCTGTTCTCAGATCCACTCACCTACTCCCAGCCTTGGAAGGCAGGGCAAATTTGGTAGCTGCTGACTAAGTAAACCATGTGGGAGTATGTCATTGAGACACAGATGGTATTAGTCCTCCTAAACTAATGAGAGCTTGGCA
The DNA here is from genome assembly GCA_034509425.1 of Eopsaltria australis. Lineage (NCBI taxonomy): Eukaryota > Metazoa > Chordata > Aves > Passeriformes > Petroicidae > Eopsaltria > Eopsaltria australis. Next base: position 6,370,457 of record JAVTVJ010000012.1, on the reverse strand, counting down.
ATCACGAGGGGGACAGGAACTGGGGGAGTCATGGCTAACCCCAAACAGAGAGGCAGCACTCAGCAGTGGATTCCAGGGGAGAGAAACCAAGTTACTGAAGACAGAATTTCTGCAATTTTTGCTTGTTTGTGGGATTAAGTAATTTGGATTGTTTTAAAAAATTACTGAATCAACACTTCTTTTTTCAAATGACACAGCTCTTTTAAAGAGAAAGTCACAGCCTGCTGGTGTTGTCAATCTCCCCTAGTTCTGCTAAGAGAACAGTCATAAAGAAGCCAGAACAGTTTGCAATAACATCAACTATCAATTTGACTCCTCCATAGAAATTGCTATTTGTACCAACCAACGTTCCTGATATTTGAATAGGTCCCTTTCCTGGACACATTCTGTCCTTTTGATTTTGGGAGAATGTGTTTGATCTTGTGAAACCCAAGTACCTGGTGAGGACCCTCTGGTGATTTCTTGGATGTCTGATGAGGATAGGGGCCCAGATCCTCTTTGCTTTCAGCAGAGCTTAGGTTTCTTTGACTCCAGACTCATTTCCTCATAAAAGCAGACCTGGAGGGGTGAGTCAACAGCCATTGAGGGCAGTGGAGAGATTCTCATCAATTTGGTTGGAGGCTTGCCCAGACTCTAATTAAACAACTAAATGGCCTTCCTAACAAGGCTACAAAAAAAGCCCTAACTAACTGCTTCAGAAATACCTAGAAAATGGAAATGAACAAATTACCCCAGGAAGAGTGGTGGTAATCAGTGATAGGAAAATCTTTGGAGAAGCTTGGAAGTTTTTTTCAAACATTATTTTTAGCAGCCACCCTAGAAATTCCTGAATTTTTTACATAATTTTGAATTCTGCTCTTGTATTGTTTATCCCTGCAGTTATCTGCTTTCGAATATGGATGAATCTGCTGATTGAAAATTAAATATAAATATCTATGTGCTTCATATATTTAGTAACAAACACATATACACATATGTACAGTGTATTTGCATTGTTGCCTGGGAACAAAATGCCTATTTTTAGTTAATATCAGGTGATTTTAATTTACAAGAACTACCTTGCCTCTCAGCATTTTAAAGAGCATAGACAGAGGCACCTGCATGCTTCTAACATTTGATGTATCATTAAATATGCCTTCTCACATTTGGCACATAAACCCTGATAAAGTTTCACCTTTTAACGAAATAAATGACTCAATTAACAAGATGAAAAACAGCAGTGTGGTGGCAGACCCTCTTGGTGGCAAAAAAAAAGGATAAAAAAGAATTATCTCAGCAGGGTGTTAATACAAGGAGCGCCACAACACACAGCAGGCACCTGGTTTGAGTGACAGCCACCCAGCAAAGCTGACAGATTTGTCAGCTTGCTGACCGCTGGCTTGAGTCTCTCACACCACCCTAGGAATAAATTGTTGCTCAGGAATGGCTGGGCAAGCACTCACTTGTCTCTGTTAATCTAATTGAATTTTTTCAAGTTGTTTTCCTTTTTATCTGTTCCTCTGTGGCAGCATTCGTTCCTGGAGCAGCAAATTTTGGCACCCTTAGATGACTAACTTCCTCACAGTGCTTCTGTCTTTTGAAGGAAGGTACGAGTATAGATACAGGGCCAAGCTCATCTCTTAGCTCCCAGGGCTTGAATGGATATAACTGAGGTACAATTGGACCTACCACAAGGGAAAATTGCCCTTTTTAATGAGACTGGAACTTAGGATATTTGTATTCTGTTTCAACATAAGATACCAGCTCAGAGAGAGCACTATTCATGCATGACATATTCACTATGACCAGAAACGAAGCAGAAAAGAAAATGGGAAAATTGTTATCTCTTTCCTTGAAGTGGACATTAGCCTTCATGCAAACATCTCATGTGCTGTTCAAAGGGAAATTAGGAGACCAATATGAATGCATATGGAGAAAGCTGGGACTTTGGCTCAAGGACAATTCAGGATTGTCAGGTATGGAAGACTCTACCAATCAGCTTAAAACCTTCCTAAGCAAAGATAGCCTTGCTTAAAGAAGAGATGATCAGGAATTGCACAAAATTAATCTGCTGAATATCACAGTTTCTAAGGTTAGTAGATGCAAAACCAAAACCTCTATTGTATAATCAGGCATGTGCCTACATGAATTACATCTTTATAATTGTATGCTGTATCTCTCCATGTGTTGCATATCATTAAGCACCCAGAATATGTGTAATCAGTCCAGATCTAGGAGCTACCATTTACAAAGTTTTTTTTAAGTATGACATACAAAACTAAATATGTTCAGGGTTGACGCAATGCTGATCTCGCAAATGCTACCAAAAAAGGGCAGGTTGCTTCTAATAAATCTCTTGAGATATTATATAGCAGTCTTAATGTTGGATCTGCTCTGAGATACTGAATTCTGACTGAAGGAAGATGCAACTAAAATAACTTGGTGAGAGTTTTTACTTGTGTAAGACAGTTTCACTTGTATCTGTGCATCAAAGAAGCATTAAAACTTCAGTGCTCAAAAGCCTCATTTAATTTCAAATGACAATGCTCCTACTCACATGACAAAACCCTAAGATTAGCTCTTCAGCTCCCATGAACAAAGAATATCTATTTTCAAGCTGAGTATTTCACATTACCTTGGTACCAAAATGTGTTTGTAATATTCCTCAAGAATGGACAAGTCTAGCACTCATTTAACTCAAGGCAAACAGTGTCATGCTATTCTCACAGTTACAGGACTCCACACTGGTTTTCATCTTGACTCTCTGTTGGGATTTTAAAAAGAATAGCTTTTTACCTTCCTTCTGCTTACAGTGGGGAAGTTCTGCTTTATCTAATGGAACCATTTTCATGAAATCAATATGGTTGTTTGTTGAAGCAGATGATATTAAAACAGAATAAACACATACGAGTCTGACCTTCAGCTACAAGCTTTCACGATAGTTAGAGAGATGATTATTTCTAATATAGATTAGGATTTGCACTGCAAACTGTCAAGAAATGTCAGGATAAATAAAGATATGCATTATTTTCCTGTCTATTCAATAAACTCTGGGAAAAAAAAGTGTCTTTTATATCCTGAAGTAAATTGGTTTGTATTTGCTTTAACATTCTTATTTCACTGACACCTTCTTTAGAATAAATCTGTCCACAAGACATGTGACTAGAGAGCCTGGGAATATTTCCATAATTTCCATACAGTACACCTTCAAAAGGTGTACAATGACATGTGGAATGTATTAAATTTGATAAGTCTTTCTCAGGACTATTTGATAGTAGTACTGAAAAGTAACCTGAGAGTGAAATATGGACAAAAAATGGGTACATCTAGTTCTAAAAAAGACTAGTTTCTAGCATTGACCTAGAAAATCGTTTAGCTCTAAACCTTTTGAATATCTCTTCTCGTGCTTCAGACTGGATGATACTGAGAGGAATAACCATTTTGCTTTGCTACAGATATATTCCTTTTTCCCTTTTTAAAATTTTAATTTCTTTTTATGGTATGCATCTTCAGAGAGAGAAAGAGGGATACAAGATTTTTAAAGAGACCGGATCTCTTTTCCAGGAGAAGAGAGCCATACAAATCCAGATGTAATTACTAAAAATCAGGATTTTTTATTGAACTTCATGTGACTTATATGATTTTGAATTAACAGATACAATAGTTCTCCCTGATTATCTGAACAAGCTCTTTTTTCCCTTTTAAATAGCTCTGGACAAAGTTTTATGGCAAAGGCAGTTGCATATCAATAGCCCTGAGCAGGAACTGACACAGTCCCCTTGGAGTTTGGGGATGGGTGCTCTTAAACAACAAAAGCAGAAAATATTATTATACAGAAAATGCAGATATTCCAGAAGTTCATGTGGTGCAGAAACCCTTTTCAAGAAGAAAACGTTTTCCTAAGCAAATGCTTCTCTTCATAATTTTATTTGCTCTATAATAGATTTAGTGGTAGGCGGAAGCATCAAGTCCCTTCAGGATTTTAACACAATGTCCACAATCAGATGAAACAACAGGTGAGTGTGGCTTAGGGCAGCTAAGCATTTGCAAACACTGCAGAGAATTAATTGAGTGTCACGTTTCCTGAGAAACACTACATCTTAAAGCATAGGCACACAGCAAAGATGACGTGTTTCAAGAACTCTTTAGTTAGGAGTTATAAATAAATTCATTTTTATATACATTTTCAATTACACACTTAAGGAAATTAAGAAAAATTATGTATATTACTCTGAAAGATATAATGTTCAGTATCCCTATCCCTATCCCTATTTATTCCATACTGAAAAGACACATGTAATAAAATGGCCTGAAATCATGGCTCTATGTAAATCAAAGGAAAAATTCCTGTTGTCATTATTAATAGGCAGCAATCATTGTACCTATGCAACTCAGAACACGCCTAAGTAAAGGTCATTAATGTTTAGCTCACCTGTCCAAATGTGAACACAAAAATAAGGCACAGTTCACCACTGAATCATTACTATTATAGTTATATGTAAACAGTTTTACATCAAGCTAATTATTCTCTTCACAGAAAACAAATTATTGGAAAACAAAAGATGCTACTATCTGTCTCTGTCTGCCTCTGTGCTTCTGTCTATAAAAAAATCAGATCACTGTAGATGACTCTGTAGCAAGTATTATTTCATTCACATAAAGTGAATTTTGTCTGATTTCTTCAGGGGAGAATCAAAAAGGCAAGAGAAATATCTTTCATATCTGTTCTTCCTCATTTTGATTAAGTCCTAAAAAGTCAGTCTGGTGCTTTCCTATGCTTCGAAACATTTTATTTTCAGGAACATCATTCTGATGATTCACTTGGGATACAGAGCCCAGAGCAAGGAACACATGCAGGTCACTACAAATACAGAAGGCAGATCAGCTTTGCAATGTCCAGTGAATTACACTTCAAGTGACCTTTATGCACAAATGGACAAAAGAAAAAAAAAAAAAAAAAACACAAAACTTTTCCAAACAGCCTGTGCAGAAAGGGTAAATTCAGTGTGAAAACTACCAGCCATTATAGATTTGCCAAGCTATACTGGTATTAACTGAAGTGTTAAATATCTTACTGTATCAGCTGAAATTCTTTGATTTTCATTCTGCAGAAATTTGGTTGAAAGTTTTGCTTATAAGAAATGCAATGTTCATCTGTTGTTACAAGAATCAAACCATGTTCAGGAATCATACATTGTTTTTTTCAATTTTGTATGCAAGAAAAAAATATATGAAACAAAAATCAGCACATGGATGGATAAACCTTTAATTTATTAGATCGTTTTTGCTCTGATCAAGGGAATAGCTCAAAGAAAAGGGGTCAGAAGGACTAGTGCTGTTAATATGCAATTGATGAAATCCTCAAACACATATTGATCCACTTTTTATTACATTTTTAAACCCTTGACTGTGAATATTTCCCAATAAGACAATAACTATAGCAAATATAATTTGATGTTCTTAATCACAGTAGATGTTCTTCCCCCTCTAAAGATCATCACGCTGGAGATATTTACATCCAATAGACAATGTGAATTTACCATGGATTGCATTTCGTACACAGCCCTCTTTTTCACGTTCGTTTCTTCAAGCATATCATCTCTGTATTTGACACTATCTGTACTAACACATTTTAGTCACACATGGAAACCCCAGACAAACTTTCCCGACAATATAAATTGTTACAACAAAAAAAAAGCATAATAATGCATTAGACCTCTACCCCCTGAAAAACCTTCACTGCCTTATTCATTACTTAAATAAAAAGAAAAAGGCAAGTTAACTGTCAGGAGGTTTTTTTCTCAGCGCTGTAGAATTTCACAAGGAATTCAGTCTACAGGGAGACTTGGGAATAGCTGGTCGGCCAGACAGGCGTGCCTGGGGAAAGTCTTTCTGCTGCTTGTGTTTGACACAGCTTGAGGCGAAGCAGGTTGTATGGGCCTTGACCCAGCAAGGTCATCATTTTGTGAGCAATTCTGAGGCCTGACATCTGCTGCCTGGCTTTGAGTACAAACCAGACCCCTCAGCCCAAACACAGCCCCGCCTAAAATAATCCCCCAGCAAGGATCCTAGGCTTCAGAGAAAAGGCTAAATGGCCCTCTTTTTGTCTGGGTGTCCAGGCTTTTTAGTCCTTCCTCGTCACGTAGCAGAGAGTGGAGAACAAAACCATTCCCAGAATGCAGATAAAGGCCATATTCTCACAACTCCACACCATAACTTCTTCACCTCATGTGAGACTCGCATTTACACTCCAGGGGCATGGCTTTGGGAACAAAAAGGGACAGGCATGCAGTAGCTCAGAAAGAGACATTCTCTTCTTCTTAAAATGCATTCAAAATGATGCCTTTTCCTTCCCAGCTTTTGAAAAAAACCCATTACACTAAATAAAGCACGTGAGGTATATGTGCTATTTAAATATTATTAAGAGTGCGTACAAGGAGTGGAAGACCTGATTCTCAGACTTTCTGTTTCTCCATGAGGGAGAACTGAGAAGAACCTGGTGACCCATACAGAGGTAACTCTAACTTGACTGCGACTTGATTTTTGTTTGTATTGAAAGTCATTCAGTCATTCTGGCAGCAGAAAGAAACTGCCAGAGAGTATCTGATAGTAGCCTGCTAACAGGGAATCTCCACAAAGTAAAAGTGGTACAAGGACTGTCACTGGCAGGACTTTTGGAGTTAAATGAAAGCCTTCCTAGAGGACAGGATATGGTTGTTAGTATCTTTTTCTTAGTATCAAGCTAAAGCACTCCTGAAGTAAATCTATTCTCATAATAAAGATCAGGGAAGCCCCTGGATTTTTCCACAACACATGTAAATTTTATCTTCTCTTCACCACCACAGCTCCAACCACAAACAAAAATTAACTCAAAAAAAAAGTTATTCTGAAAAATGTATTTATTTTACAATGCAAAACACATTCTGTGTATTCCACTCTGAATATCTGGTGATCCCTCCCCATGGCAGCTACAATTCTGCATGGCTGCTGTGGTGCTTGCTGCACCCCCAGTAGCAATAGTTATCTGTGCCCCAATCTCCTCCCATCATCTTCCCTTTACTCAAGTAAACACAACACAGAAGGTGGAATGAAGACTTTGGTAAATGTGTCCTTCTACTGCCTTGGCCTGTCTGTCTCTGCTTGTCCTCATAGCTCAGTTCCAAAGAAGCAATCAGATGAGCCTCCAGCTGGCCTGGGTCACCCTTATGCCCCTCTTCCCAGGGAAACACCTGTCCTTGTGAAACTTCAGGTCTAGCATCAAACTCACCAGTCACACTCATGAAGCACTAACCTGCCACTGCTGCCTTTTAAATGTGGCAGTGATTGCTAAAAGCATTGGACACGTAGGAACAGCAACATGGTAGGAGATCATGAGTTTATGTGAATCTGTTTGGTGGCAGGGAATTATCTAAGGTGAAATATCACCAGAAGATCAAAAGATCAAAATCAATCACAAAAAAAAATATACCAAAATTGGGTAAATTTCTAAACCTCCAAATTCTTCAGACAAACCAGTCTTCCAGACAAACAGACTTCCAGCCAAAAAAAAAATTGCATTGATTCAGATTGGAAAGAATTTTGTAACCAGATGAGTGAAAAACTCAAGGATAAAAAAAATTAAAGCTAATTATGTGAATTCTTGGATTAGATGTTGTCATGGTACATCAAGGGGAGTTACATTGCATTCACAATATATGACTAGTCCCAAATTTCAGTGTTCCTGCTAGTTGCCTTGGGTCTGATAGGTTCTGCATGCTTAGGTATTTCAGTGATCTGCTGTGTAGGATCACACACCTGTGTAGCAGAATCCAGGCCATTGCTGACACTAACAATGCTCCAGGGTTTTCCTTCTCCCTTCCTGTAGCAAAATATAGTTTACAGAATCACAGAACATACTGAGTTGGAAAGGACTCAAGGGTCCTTTGATTCCAACTCCTGGCCCTGCACAGGACCATCCCCAAGAATCACACCATCATCAGTGTTGAAGGCAGAGGCAAAGAATGCATTAAACACCTCTGCCTTGTCCCCATCTCTGTTTGTGAGGTGACCATCCTCACCCTGTAAAGGATTAAGACTGCTTCTTGCCATTAATATATTTGAAAAATCTCCTTTAATTGTCCCCCACGTTTCTGGCAGCTTCAACTCCAGTTGAACTTTGACCACACAAATTTTCTCCCTCCAGTGGCAAGCATCATTTCTGTTCTTCCCATGTCACCTGACCTTGCTTCACCTGGGCATATATTGGCAAGTATTCAGTTGATGAAGGTGTGAGGAATTAATGACACATGGACCCTTCAGAACTCAACTGCTGCAAGTTCCAGTTGCAAGAACTAAGTGCACAGTATTCCAGCCTATGGGATGCACTAGGGGGAAATTGGAGCTGCAATGATTTCAATTTAAAAACAGGGAGAGTTAAACCCCTGAGCTAATAGGAGAATCCATTTTAAAAATTGTCAGTGAATACTGACCAACATTAACAAGGTACACTAAGAAAATTCAATGTAAAGGAAACAGGGTACTTATGAATGCCTCTTGCTTCCCTTGTTATGCTACCATGACTGCCATGACTATATTCCTAAAGCTTCAGGAATATTTATTCCTGAGTGCAGTCTTTACCAATGCAATAACTAGCATCTGAAATATGCTTTCAGCTAAGAAAATGCAAATAATAAGGTTTGACACATGAAAAATAAACTCCAGGGAGGTTCTTTCCTTGGCTTCTGCTAATTCTAGGCTTTCAGTGGAGATTTTTTGAGGAAAGACTGAGAAACAAATTAGAAGAGGTGTGCAGTGCAGAGAGGGCATCATCATCCCGTTGAATGTCACAAAAAGGCCTATTATAGAAACAGTGGGGCATTGGCCTAGAGAGGAATGAGCATGTTGAGAGTAAAAAGAGAGAGAACAAGAAAAGAAGTACAGAGGGCACCTGCGAGATGATGGAAACCTTTATAAAACCAGAATTTCTTTAGCTGACCTATTCATAGCAATGAATAACTGTGTTTGGATAGTAATGCTTAAAGTTATAAATTCCTTAGTTTTACTCAGAATCTTTAAGACAAGCCAAATAAACTCATCAGAATGCCCAAGATACCAAAGATTTTCTCAGAACTGCTTAGGAGTTTCTAGGAATTGTGTGGAACAGTATTTCTCTCCCAGAGTACCTTCTATGCACACAGCTATTCACCCTCCAGCACATCTGTCCTTTTGTCCTCTTTTTCCCTGAAAAATCCAACGTGCCCTCAGATTTGCTAACATAGGACACACTGCTTGAATCTTCCCTAGTGCTGAATCAGACCCAAACAAGGTTCTCTATAATTTTTTCCTATAAATGTAAATCCTGTCATTTTTATTGAGAATTGTAAATTCTTTAGCCAATATCTATTATCAATTTGGTAAAATCTCAGGGGAATCAGATGAACAAGATAGAAATTGATAACCAGGATCTCTTTAGTGCAACCATGATGACCCTAATGGAAAGTGGACTCTAAATACATTGACCACATTGGTGCATAGTATGAGAGGCTGAAGAACCATTTTTCAACTACTTGTATGTGGATTTTTTCTCCTCAAGAAAGATTTCATTTCAGGAAAATCATTCAATGATTCCTATAAATAGGCACCTGAATTTAAGTAAAGATAACGTTGTTATGAACCCCTGTCATTATAAAAGGGTTGTGATCCAATGTGTTCATTCAGCACTCCTTAAGTATGCAGCACTCCTTTCCGTTACTTAAAGCCCTTTTGTAGTATGAGGTTCTGCACTTCATGCACACTGAGACATACACAGAAGTACAATCACACTGTATCTGTACAAAGAACTCTGAAAATTACATAGTTCCTCTCTTACTATGCCATAGTCCTTGACTCTTCAAAGTTATTTGGTTTGCTTTATAAAAGTAGTGATTTCATTATGAATTAAGTCATTCTCTGTACCACATTTCTACCTAGGCAGAATCCTTCCAGCAAAAGTAAAAATCAAAATCTGCCAGAATTTTATTTTCAATCTGTAGTCTTCCAACTATGCAAGAAGACCAAGTAATTCTAGATTTTAAATAAAGGACAAATGAGATTTCAATTAACAAAACTTGGAAGTAGGAGTTCACTTGAGAAAAGGTAAAAAAGGCCTCCTAGGCAGTATATTATGCTTTGCTGTTGGAGGCTGGTCAGGAATTTAAGGGGCTGATGTGATTGGCTTCAATCCCACTATCTGAGATGGAGAGATAGACGGATCAGAGAAATGTAGCTGCCATCTACCACTTGTTTTCCCTGCCAGACCAGGAAAGTGAGATAGCAGAACAAACCAAAATTGTTCTTTTTAACATGACAAGTTCCCTAAAATCAGGATATGCAACAGTTTGCCTAAGGGGAAAGAGAAAGAAGAGGGATGCCTAGTCTGACAGAGAATGTTTTCTGAGAATAATGCCTTCTATCCCTTAACACCATTAACTGCCTATTTGTCTTCCTATCTCTTTCCCTGGTCTCCCCAGAAAACCAGATAGGCTCACATCAAGGTAACCCTTTTCTTTCCTGTTCCCTAGAAAGCCTTGTTCTGCACAAGTTTCTGGGTAACTTCTTGTTATTCAACCCAGATGTAATTCCTACATATCTGCATGACAGGAAGGGCCTTTTCACTATTTAAAGGGTGAAGGAGAGTGTAGGTTCATTATGCAAGTGCTGAGCCCTTCTTTCTGTGTTTCAGATGTCACTTGATATAGCTGCAGTAATATTCAAATTATTTTGTGGCATTGAGGCACTTCTGACTTACTAGTGCTGTATGATATTTTGCCTATTTTTTTGGTAGTTACTGTAATGAATTTCTTTACTAGTTTAAAAAAATGAAATTGTACTTATGATATACTTTTCTCAGATTTGCATCAATAAAAAAAACCTTGCTAAGGTTCTTCTGGAAAAAGTACCCCGATAAGATTTTTGTTTTTAAAAAAACTCACTAAAGATTTCTGCTGATAATAATTATGCACTGATTAATTGGATTAATTTCCTGGATGATCAAAGCATGATAGGTACTTAATAATAAAGCTACAGAATGATGGCTCTCAACAGCCAAATTATGTAGTACACTTTCTTAAATCTGGCCCATCTGGCACAGAGAAGGAAATGAGGCCAGCATAGAACAGATAGGTTAAGTATACTGTTTTGTAGAGATTCTCTGATCCAGAAGCTGGGACATGGCTTCATAAGACAGATGGGAGAAGATATCAATGAAGAGTAACTAGAGGTTTTGGAGCAACCCCTTCTACAGTGGGAATGCTTACCAGATGTAATTGCTTCTTCTTGTGATTCTCAGGGAAGGCAAAATTTGGAAAGAGACATAGTTGTGTTCAGAACATACAGTATCTCATGCCATGAAATATGCCCATATCCATCACTGGCAATAAATATTTAGTCTGTATGACAAAGCACACTACCACTGTAAGTCCTGTATTGCTTATTAGTCTTTAATACCATGCTTTTGGCAACCTGAACATTTCCAAGAACCAAAAGATTGGTGACAGTGAAAATGACAGCCTGGGTGGATCAATCTACAGAGCCATAGCTGGATTCTCAAATGTCAAACAGCTTCTTATCTGACAAGCATATCTGCCTGAAAAAAAATGAAAAAAAGGTATTTTTTTGTTTGTTCATTTACTGGAATACTCTTGCCAGTTGGTCTTGCATTGCCATCAAATCTATGATGGCATTCCCAGCCAGGAATCCTGTCAGAATTTGCTGTAACAAGGCAAAATATTCACACCAATATGAGAGCTCCACCTTTCTCCTTTCTGTTTGTATAAACCATCCTTAAACCCGAACCCTGTGCAGTCACTCTCCCAGATATTGCTATAGCCAGCGCTCTTGTCAAGTCAAAGTATCCCAGGGACAGACATGATCCGTAGCCTGCTTGGGACACTGAAGTGTTCTGCATGGTGAGAAGCGTGAGGTATCTTTGATAGACACTCTGGAGTTATAGAGAAGCTGAACCTGTCTGTGCTAGCACAGAGTTATCATCCATTACCTTGACTTCAGGCCAGGAAAAGGTATTTCAATAAGCAGATTGGACATTTGGGGTTAGCAGCAAAGCCATGTGCAGAAGCATCACATCAGACAGCAAGAGCTACAGTGTAACTTCTTTAGAAGATAAATTAATTCCTGTTTCTGCAAGAGTGAAAATCCCCCAGAAATGCTGACAATGACATCCTTACAAAGGATAGGGCCTTACAGATGCAGATCTTTCAATAGTGATGCAAGCTGGTTTGTACTGGTATGAATTGTCCATACAGACAAATCTTGAAATGCCACAAAATGTGTGTGTAAAAAACAAGATAGGGGGGAAACAGTCATATTGCAAGATGCATCTTAATTTTAAAAGAAAACAAATGTGTTTGAACAGTTTTTCCTAGTCTGTCAAGGAGTTTCAGACCCTAAAGGTATTTCAGCCTGTTCCCTTTCTCCTTAGGTACAATCACTAATCTCTCTCACTACTTTTTTTCAAAGATGCAACCTACTTACCTACCACATAAAATGCAGAAACTTATATTATCATGGTTCAGCTTTAGAGATTTACATTAGAATCAGTGAACCTTATTTTAGCACAATATATATGGTGAGAGAGAGAAGACTGGGTTTATTCCCCAGATAAGTAATTTATTTCTTTCCTCAAAGAAAAATCCAATATCCTGAGATCAGATGCATATTGAAGCTTTGGTGGAAGAAAAAAAAAAGAAAAAAAAAGACTTAGGTTGGATTAACATGTTCAAATTGGACACTCACTATCTGTATTCTCTGCAGAACAAGCTCACTACATATTGCTTACTTTATACCATGTACAAGAATGGCTTAAACATTTTACTTGAAGAGATACATGGCCTGAACTTATTTACCAAGCAAATAATTTATGAATTTTTTGTATTTCTTTTCATGTCAAAGTTTTATTGTCGTATTATTTAATGCATTTATTGACTATGAATTTCAGAGATTCAGGCCATGAATCAGATATAAGCATTACCAGAGATTCTGTATCTGTCCAAATCCCTCAATAAACAGTTTAGAAAACTGCTAGATATTACAAAGTTATTGTTTTTATTCTTTTTAATCAATAATGTCTAAAGATTTTTATTTTATTGCAAGGAGATCAGGGAGGAGACAGTAAATGGTAAAAATGGCATTTCTAACTAGTCTTTTTTTTTTCTGCCAACCATCTGCCAAAATATGGAATTATTCAGTTTTTCACTCTTTGGTTAAAACGTAGAAATAGAAAAAATAATATCTTAGTAGGCATGAAGCAGAGACATTACATTTTTTAGTCAGTTCTACACGTTCAAGTCCCATCATTGTGTGTATGCCCCTGGCATCCATTCCCTCTTCCTGTCCCTTTTATCTGGTTGCAGATTACTCTTGCTCCACCAATTTACTTCTAAAGCACTTACACAGCTGCCATACAAGGCACTCAGACCTCGTGTGGGGTCATCACTACTCTGTAGCACAGAATCTCTATGCCTCAACCAAGCATGAAACCCACACTCAAGTCTGCATTTCACAATCAGAGGGCCACCTCATACCTGGTGCGGTTTTCAAACTGGAGATTCGTCGACTGACCTGATTTAATGTAGGATATTTGCAGGTAAAAAAAGAAAATATCTTTTTTGTGTCGTATGTATGATATTCTTGGCAAAATTAGAAACAATTCAGTGGCGCTACTCTGAAAACATTTCTAATCATAAGAGTAGCATTAGGGTGCATATTATTGGAATAAACATGGGAGTCCAGTCCTCTGTCCATGGCCAAGACCTTCACTCTGCTAAAGAGCTGAAACAAAGGTGTCCCGTATGTCAAGTTACCTACAATGTCACTTGGAGATAGCAGACAACCAACTTATGTGTAAAGCCGACTAAAGATCATGAAGATAACACACTCCTATGTGGACAGTGCAATAAGGAGCAGTCTCAGTGACTTAACCACTGCTGAGCTTTTTTGTAGAAGGGGGGAGGTCAATCAGAGACAGAGAGGATGGGAAGGAGGTCACCTACCCAGAGGTATAGCAGTGAGGTCTGTACCACACAAGGAGACATGAAAATGCAACTTGAAATTCTGACTTTAACCTTCAAAAAAATTGTTTCTTATACACTAGCTGGCCCAGGAGTGACCCCAGGGTGCATTCAGACACAAAGGCTTTCACAGGGTGCCACGGTAGAGATGTTATGTTTAGGTGTAAACTCCGCTTTTCCGCAGTCCGGGCAAATGGATCCTGTGGGCAGCAGCAGCTTGAAGGCCACACACCTTAAGCAGAACATAATCTTAAATGACTTCTCCTCTTTCCCCTTTTCTGTTTTTCTTACAGTGTTGAAAGATGCTTCTTATCTGAGGGAACATGCGTGTAAAGAGATGCATGCTGGAACTGAAACTGCAGGTGTTTTATAGAGGGCACCGTCTCGGTCGGGTTGGCTCTAGTTACAGTCTCACCCCTTTGCTCAGTGGTTTTATTTATAAATTATCCTGGAGGGGACAGAGCAGAGAATATCAGCACATATGGTATGTCAAGTCCCCTACTGCTAGGAGACCCCTGAAATGCTTAGGTACAACAGGGCACGCTTAGGGCTCTGAAAATCGTGCCTTTTGTCATTTGAGCCAGGCCCTTAACATTATTTTAATGGAGATGTTTTGAATTTAATTATGCATCTGTTGTATGATACACTTACAATAAATACCTCTAGTTATTGCTCCTTGAAATCCCTTTCTTTCCAATATTGACTGCTCTAATTTACTTTTATGCAAACAGCCTAGTCAGATTTAATAAAATGTCTTAGTAGCATGTTTAATGACATCATTCCCCCTAGGGACAGTTGGGAAAATGACCTTCCATTTTACGAAAGAAGAGGATTAATTTTTATTGTCTGCCCCAGTTAATGCGTGTTTAGACATAAAGGCCCGATCAATATGACAGAGAGTATAGTGATTTTACTCACAGTAGTTTCTAAATGGACATTTCTTACTAATCCATTTTTATAAATCACTTTAAAGGCTTTATTGATCTTTAATTGGGAGTTACACCTAATCACTCGAGAGCAACCCATGGCTAGTTTGAAACTTTTTAACCCTTTCCACACAATCCTATAAACTCATATCATGAGAACTTTTGCCCTCTCCTCTTCAATACACATTATGTATCATCCTTAACTCCCAAACAGATCTTTCTCAGACAACCACACATCAGATGAATATTAGGGATACTAGGGAAATATGAATACCAGGGGAAGGTTATACCTGAAATCTCAAAGAGACAGTATTGTATGTGTGTGTAAAAAAATATACCCATGTAGAACAGGGGGAAAAGGCATATTTCTTTGGATTTTTAAAATACCAATGCTCAAAGGAAATATTTACAGTGGAAAATGGGAAGTCACACTATATGACAGGCTTTACTCCATCTCTGTATTCACCAAGCATATAACCATAACTGTTAACTATTATTTACTTTTATTAAAGATCAAGTCATGCTGTAAAAGTGAAAACAAAAAAAAAAGCTCCCCATCAGAAAAGGACCTGGGGGTGATGGTCAATAGCAGCTGAACTTGAGCCATTGTGAGCCCAGGTGGCCAAGAAGGCCAATGGCATCCTGGCCTGGATCAGCAATAGTGTGGCCAGCAGGACCAGGGCAGGGATTGTCCCTCTGCACTCAGCACTGGTGAGGCCACACTTCAAATCCTGTGCTCAGTTCTGGACCCCCCACAACATGAAGGACATTGAGGGGCTGGAGTGTGTCCAGAGAAGAGCAATGGAGCTGGGGAAGGGTCTGGAGCACAAGTCCTGTGAGGAGCAGCTGAGGGAGCTGGGGGTGTTTATTCTGGAGAAACAGAGGATCAGGAAAAGCCTTATTGCTCCCTACAACTACCTGAAAGGTGAGTGTGGAGAGATGGATGTCACTCTTCTCCTAAGTGACAGAACAACAGGAAATGGCCTCAAGTTGTGCCAGAGGAGCTTCATGTTGGACGTAAGGAAAAATTTCATCATGGAAAGGCTGTCAAGCATGGGAATGGGCTGCCCGGGGAAGTGGTGGATTCACCATGCCTTGAAGTGTTCAAAAAACGTGTGGACATGCCACTTCAGGCCATGGTTTAAAGGTGGACATGGTGGTGGTGCTGGCTTGACAGTTGAACTTGATGGTCTTAAAGAGCTTTTCCAACCTCAGTAATTCTATAGTTCTATGATTCTATGGTTGTGGAGGAAGTCATGGAGAAAGTCTGGTGAAATCTAGAATTGTATTGTTCATACAGTCCTAAGATTCAGAATGGTAACTGTTCTTTTGAGTAGCATTAGTCACTGCTATAGGGTGATGCCTGCGTGTCTGTGTGTGGCTGTGGGTGTACACAGGTAGGACATGTACACATGTAATCTCTCTTACAGTATTCTGAACATACCTCAGTGTATGCTGAATAAATTAAATTGACTCGATGCATTCATTGGTTTTTAAAATTGTATTTTTACATCCTTTCAAAAGTTTTGAAAGTTTATTCCCCCTCTCACCAAAACATTCTTTTGAACTGAACAGTTCCTCATGATTTACATAAATATACTGGTGTAATTATATGATAATATTTATACTCAGAGCAGAAAAATATCTTAGTCTATTTTTTTCATCTAGCATTTTGTGAATGATTTTTGAAAGAACTCTTGCAGTTGTGGAGTAAACAACACTGGATTGGAATCTAATTTATGACTTATTTAGTTACACAAATGGAAAACATTATCATAAAATGTTAAACTTCCGTGGTTAGTGCATTCATATAGATTTCTTGATAATGGCTGAATTAATTTTAAAAATATTTAAGAAAATATCCTCCTTGACTGAGACTCTCCAAGCCAAGAAAACCCACAAATGCAGTACTTTGCAATCACAGTGTTTACATTAGTATCACATCAGTAATATGAGCCTTTCTTTAGGACACTAAAACACAGTCTTGAGTGTTAGTAAGAGGAGAATTTGGAAATAAGTATTAAAGTCCACTGGATAAATTTAATCTGCATAATTGCTATAGTTTCTGAGTTCCCATTATGATCTCCTATTGAATTTTCTGTTCATCAAGGATCACAATATCAGAACAAAGACTTCCACAACACTCTTGCCTTGGGCTTTTGTCTGTAACTGGAACAACCTGGAACTACATTGTTCCCTTAACAAGTTCAAAGACCTTTCAACTGAAAGGCTAATGGATACATCTGTGCAAAACCCAGTAATTGTAAAGATGGCTTTTAATAGTTAAAAACTGCCTCTAAACAAATAATTGTCTGCAATACTCTGCTACTATTTCAGATTAGGTGTAGCCATTTCACAGTTAAAAAGTATATAGTGGCAGAAACTTCTAGAAACAAGAAAAATAAATTCCTTTTTTTTTTTTCTCATTTCCAGATATAGATTGGTTTTCCTTTCTTAAAAAAAATGGAGTAGAAAAAAGAAGGAGGTAATGCAGGTGCAACTCTGCAAACCTACCAGAAAGACTCTACCTTTGCAGCATCACATGTGCCCCTTTTAGCCCAGAAAAACAACCACACACTAGATCACACTTGTAAAGCTGCAGCTGAAAGAGGAAAAGACACATCACCAGTTTGAAAACAGGAGTAGTCTATATAATAGCTTTTAGCTGTGATTCTGAACATCATTTAGGAATAGATATTTTTGAACATACTTGCTAAGCTAATTTCAGAGGTAAACAATTCTGAGTAGTTTTGCTAAGTTAAGTGGAAGAGCTTGAAATATGTCTGATCACATACTAGAAAAAGGAATGTTTTATGTTTAACTGTAAGAATAAATTCCACTCTTTTGCAGGAGACAAGTCCAAATCTGTGCATTTAAGACTGGCAAAAGGTGAGTACAATTTAAGCTGGATGTGATCTGCAAATATTCCTATCTCTGACTACATATACAGGAGTGGAGATTCCCTACCTAAAAATGAAATAAATTCTTGCCTGCTTTTGAAACTACTTCA